>CM051242.1:182944746-184144746 GCA_027917425.1 Gastrophryne carolinensis | reverse complement strand
TCTTTTGTTATATGTAGCATCATCAGAATTACCAAAGATACACAATTACATAAGTTGGTCACCCAGACGCATAATTCAGAGTTCTCAAAATTGTCTTTAGAAACATAAACTCCCTATTACTAGGGATGAGGAAACTCATACCGCAAAGTTTGCAATTCAGGTTCGCCCATCCCTAGTAATGAGGAGATTGTGTTCAGTCAGAGGCCTGTGCCGGGATTGGCTTTTGGCCAGAACAGTAGCTGAGCAGCCCATCAATCAGCTTCTAGCCCTCTCTGCAGCCAATCAGGTCAGCCATCAGGGCGAGTATATCACTGCCCCCACCCATGCCCTGCCCCCAACCAATCAGGAAGGGAAGTAGACGGTGTCAGGCCACAATGGGGTATGATCAGAAGATGGGATGACAGCTCCCAGCCAGGTGCACACAGCACTCTGCCTACTACAGAAGATTTCTGTACAGAAGACTGTCAGTGTCTGCTATGGGATGATGGGGGTTGTTCTGCAACACACTCTGCTATAACAGAAGATGTCACACAGTCTACTATGTGATATTTTTGGGCCCCCAAGTTTGGTTCCCCATTGACTTTAACTTTGGCGGCAAGTTCGTCCAAACTTGGCCAACCCAAACTTCTACCTGCTCCAGCCATCCCCAAAAGACATTTCTCGTTTTACAGAGAAATTCTTATATTCATGATATAATTTCATATGTGCCTTAAACAGGACCAAAACCTGAGATTTTACCTACCTATCCCAATTAGTGATGCTCCGCTATGTAACCCCCCCTGCCAGTTTGATTTCCCTATATACAGCAGACCATGTTTCCATATAGATAGCGACCCATGTGAGCTTGGTGTGTCCAATAACCTAATGGCGTTATCCCCAATGGCACTTATTTGCTTCATTTTATAATTCCCTGCTTGGGATGCAGTTTTGAGAAGCTCCCTGGGTGAGGTGAAGAGGTTTTCTAATAAGGTAACACATTTTCATAAGGGAAACCTTCATCATTTTACTGGTGATGAGATACAATACAGGAACATCTGCTTGTGCTAAAATGATATTGCTACTGATTTGTTATTATTGATAAACTTTGGATTCAAGTCAGTGTAAAAGGCAGAAATGACCAGCTGTGCATCAGCTCTGATAAACTAGACCCACCTGGATACTCGCCCCATGTGACAACAAGCAACCTATCAGGGTGATCGGTGACCCAGCACATTACTGTGCAACCGCCAGCCCCCGAGCCTTATAGGCTGCTCCATGATGAGAATACAGGAAGAGGCGAGTACCCAGGAGGCCCCTCTGTCTAGTTTAAAGGTGCCAATTGCTTGTGGAGAAGCTTGATTTGTGCTGCCTCGCTGCTGCATATTAAAGATGGAGTCTGCTCATTTTGGTCCTAAAATTTGCATAATAGGCTCGATTCAGAGACAGATACGTCTGGACTTTCGTATGTGTCTGTGTATGTTTTTGTGTCTGTTTGGTCTTTTTTTGTTTTTTTTAATTCGTTTTTCCATGCGTAGGTTCGTTCCCGCTAATGCGTATATGCGCTTTCAATGGACGAAACTAAATCGGATCATTTGCGTTAGTTCGAATCATTTTCCTATCAAAATCTGATAGTTTGCGTTCGTTCAGATAACTTACGTTATTAGGATGGGCTTGCGTCTCATTCAGAGAGCTGATTGCCAAGGGACCACCACCCAATAAAACCTTTTTTTATTTGCGATAGATTTACAGGACCATTTTGCACTTGGCTACCTTGCTTTTGACTAGTTTTGCGGCTTTGTGGAGGAATATGAGCGCCTCTTCCTTTTATTAATTCCTTAGCATAATGACATATGGCCTCTTCCTTTTATAAATTCCTTAGCATAATGACATATGGCCTCATGAGTAAGCTTGACACCTAATAAACATTCCATCCACAGCTGTTAGACATGTATTTGCCGACAAATAATTAAAAAAAAAATTTTATACAGGGACCATACGTGCCAGAGTGGCACAACTGAGTGCCAGGGTCCTTCAGTTGGTGGGCGAGATGCAGGAGCTGCGCGACTCATTGGGGACCACAAACGAATGTTCTCGGGCCTGCCATTGCAGGGCATATCTTTTAAAACATGTAAATTTGTATTTTTACAATTTTAACATTTTTATATTTACAGTTTTGTAAAAAAAAAAAAGGAAAAAATGCAATGAAAAGGCAATAAAAAATGCCAGTTCAAGTTAAAAAAAAAAAAAAAAAACTTGTTTCTGTGTCATTTCCTTTTCTAAATACATTCAATAAGGGTTGGTTACCACAAAACTAATGCAAAAAACAACATTCAGATATGAAGATTCGCCTGACCGCGAAGTGATTTGGGTACATTTTAGGTGCAGGAAATTGAAGAATATACTGAGCGCGAAGTGATTTAGCTAAGCATTGTAGCAGAAGTGAGTGAACCAAAAATGTAGGGGAGCACATTAATGAGTTAAGTTTGTAGTGCGCAGGTGTAAGGTCATAACGATTTTCGTCTAGACGATTATTTATAGAAAAAAGAAATCTGAATCTAACGGGAAACGTAAATGATTTGTGGGAGGATACGATGGAAAAAGGGCAAAAACAAAAGCCTACATTGTAACATGAGTGACATAAACGGAAAACGAAAGCTGAAAAATGACATTCTCGTTGGCATACGAACGGACGAAGACTTTACTGAAGGCTTCCGATGCATGCTTAGAATAGCTCGTACACACATACGCGAGCGGGAAAAAGTAAAAAAAAAAAAACAGATCAACACAAAAATGAAAGTCTTTTGATGTCTCTCTGAATCGAGCCTATTGAACCAATAGGATTAATTTTTGAGTAACTTTTTTTGTTATTTTTAAAAAAGGGGTCCATGGACAGACTAGTTGTAAGGGTTGGTAAACCAGGGCTCCCAGGTTTATGCCAATCCCTAAACCCTTTGGAAGTGGTCCAGTGCTCTTCCAGGGGTCTTGGGGCATCCCTAAAAAAACACTGGGCACTGGGCGGGGAAGCATTTACTCAGTCGGGGGGGGTGGGGTTATTGGCAAGGATCTTACTCTTTTTACTTACTAACTTTGACTGGTATGGAGACCCTTGGAATCATTTACTAATTCACATTGAGGTAAAGTATAATTAATAAACCCACACCAAATTAAAGAGGAACAAAACCCACCCACTGGGCAAGCATACTCACCCCCCCCCAAGGAACCACGATCAGGGGTGCCCTGGTGTGTAAAAACCCCAGGTCACCCGAAAAGTCATCTTCGTACCCAGTCCAATGATGCATGCGTGAGCATCAGGCCGCATCCCTGCTATCGCTTTAGCAGGCCAGCATGGGCACGCTCCCTGTTAGAAGGTAGCAGGGGATGCGGCCACCAGCTTGCTCGGATTCTTGTATTACAGAGAAAAAGTGAGTTTGTTCAGGCAACCTGGGGGTTTCACATAGCATAGCCTAGCCTTAAGCAGTGTCTTCACCCGGTACACAGCTCCTTAGCAGCAATTTTAACTCTTTTTAATTTTGTAAAGGGTTTCAGCGAGTCCTATACCAGTACAAAGTGTATGTGGGGGGGAAAGTCATTTGCCTACATGCGGTGGGTGGCCCTTTCACATGCACCTTTATTGTCCAGGAGGCACGGGCCCATTGTTCTTCCAGGAAAAAAATGTTTTCCATTGACAAAATTCTGCCCCCCCCCCCCCCCCATAGGTGTTAAGGTTTTTAGCTTTAGAAATAAAAAATGGAATGGTCCCAACACATTTGAATAAACAGCCTCTGAACTGAATAAGGGCCTGTTTGGCCAAGGTCAGCCATTGGAGTGTGCAGATGGAGCAGCCGCACAGGTTGCCATTATCCTGGGGACCACAATGGTGCACCAGACTTGCTGGATTCTAAAGCTAAATCTTCTTTCTCTGGGAACATGGTGAGGATGTGGCCTGGATTTTATTCATTGGGTTGTTGAGGTGTCCACAGGAGATGGACACTCAATAAGTTTGATTGAAAGCTGTTATATCTCATCGACCCCCCAATCCTGAGGAGATTGGATGTGTGCAGAGATCCCCTGAATAATATTTTATTTATTTGTCCTATTATTTAGAATTATTCAGCTTTTCCATCACAGTCCTGACTAAGAGGGATAACTCCACTGACAATCCCCCCACAAAAGGTTCATCAGGGAATGTGTCACACTGTGCGAGGCTCCTGTTTGTGGGAAACTAATGGCTCAGCGAGTTCACATATAAATAATGTGTTTCTGGGTATTTACACCTTTTACACTAGAACCAGGCCATGGGCAGCCTTCATTATGCTTATAGTATGACTTACCTTTTATTCAGCCTTATTCCCTTTTACAGTGTCTTATTATTATATGACTTTGCTGAGATTGTATATTGATGTGGCTGCGTCCACTTGTACTATCCGGATTCAGCGCTTTATCCAATGACAGCGGCAGCTTATATTACACTACAACATGGCGCTGAACCACAACTCTGCTGTTTTCTCTTTGTCATTATTTGCCTGTTGGTGCGAGTGCTGCGTAGCAGAAGCATTCACGCTCACACGCTGCTGACTGGACTTCAGGAGGTAGGGAGGCTTCCTGTTGGCGTCCTCATTTACCTCATGGAGTACTTCTAAGTGTGTGACGCACGTATATTCCCTGCAGCAATGGACGGCGACATCGCTCTCTTTTTTTTAGGCGTCATTATCCACACAACATATGTATGATGTTTTTCATAGAATCTGGCAAAGCTTCTACAGCCTTCCATTGATTTCCTATATACTAAGCATTTATTCATTACGTCCTTGATTTAAATCAATTTTAAACCAGTTCAGAAGCACATCCGCACACGGTCACAGAAGTCTGTAATTTACATAAAAACTGGTTCAGGCCACACATTAACCTACAATAGAAACTTACAGGTGACCTTGTCTGAAATATGGGGTCATGCTAATTATTTGTGCATTGCTGTGTGTATTGCAACCTGCATGTCAGTGAGCTCTTTAGCGTTTAGACATAAAAAGGACCAAAAAAAAAAAGGATTTTTTGCCTTTTTTCCCCAAAAATGACCTGTACCTGGGGCATTTCTACCACTAATGTGCATCATTTTTCCTATGAGCCCATAAAGTGCTGTTATTTCCAAACTTAAAAAAAAGCTACACCTTATAGGAAAATGATGCACCTTACCTGTAAAAATGTCCCATTACAGTTACAGGTCATTTATTGGAAATTTATTGGAAAAAAGGTAAAACAAATATCTTTTTTTACGGCAAAATGCTGAAAATCCCAGCGCTAGATCCAGGCTGCAATGCACACAGCAATGCACAGTGCATGTGACACTGGTTCACCAAATACTTAGCATGACCCTCATAGTATCACATCACCAAAGATGTTACTCTCCTGCCACTCATCTCAGAATCCATTTTGTCCAAAGAAATACACAGAGCTTGTTTCAAAGTTCACCAAAATTACACGTTGGTAATCAAAAGAAACCATGAGAAATGATTTTACCAAAAACAAACAAAATACCGTAATTTTCGCCTTATAAGACGCACTTACTTCCCCCCAAAAGTGGGGGGAAAATGTCAGTGCGCCTTATCGGGCGAATATAAAAAAAAAAAAAATAAAAAAAAATAAATTTAAACTCACCTGTTACCAGCGCACCCACTTTGCCTGCCACACTGTGGGAGGCCAGAAGAAGACAAAAGAATGGCGGGCTCTGTTCCCACTGCTGCTATTGCTGCAGCAGCAATAGCAGTGGCAGGGACGGAGGCAGCGCCTGCCACTCCGACATCATCTCCTGCCCTCCAGCTGGTGCCTCTTCCGGCAAGGGCAGGAGTGAACAGCGGGATCTGTGCAGCAGGTGAGCGTGGCCTGCAGCACGTAGGCGCAGGCCACGCCCATCCGCTGCATGGACCCGGCTGTTCATTCCTGCCCTTGCCGGAAGAGGCAGCAGAGAAGATGCGGAGGAGAGGAAGGAGCGGCTGTCTCTGTCCCCGCCACTCCTTCTTACTGGCCGAGCCGCGCAGAAAATCGGCTCCGTAGAACGGGTGGGCGTGGCCTGCACCGACGCGATGCAGGCCATGCCCACACCATTCACGGAGCCGGGTGTCTGCGCGGCCCGGCCAGTAAGAAGGAGCGTCGGGGACGCTCCTCCATCTTCAATGCGGGAGCGCCATTAACATGTGAGCTTTTTTGGGGGGGAAGGGGGGGGGAAGCCACACTGCTTCTACAGGGAGGGGGGATGCCACATTGCCTATAGGGAATGCCACACTGTTTCTATCGGAAATATCAGGGGGGACGCCACACTATTTCTATGGGAAATGGGAGGGGGTGCCATACTGCCTATATGGGGAATGGGAGGGGGGGTGCCACACTGCCTATATGGGGAATGGGAGGGGTGTGCCACGCTGCCTATATGGGGAATGGGAGGGGGTGCCACATTGCCTATATGGGGAATGGGAGAGGGGTGCCACATTGCCTATATAGGGAATGGGAGGGGGTGCCACACTGCCTATACTTCGGAATGGGAGGGGAGTGCCCCACTGCCTATATGGGGAATGGGAGGGGGTGCCACACTGCCTATATGGGGAATGGGAGGGGGAATGCCCCACTGCCTATATGGGGAATGGGAGGGGGGTGCCCCACTGCCTATATGGGGAATGGGAGGAATGGGGAATGGGAGGGGGTGCCGCACTGCCTATATGGGGAATGGGAGGGGTGCCACACTGCCTATATGGGGAATGGGAGGGGGGGTGCCACACTTCCTATATGTGGAATAGGATGGGGGGAATGCCACTCTGTCTATGGGAAGGGGAAATTACACACTGGCTATTGGGAATGGGAGGGGGATTACTGTAATTGTAGAATACTGCACTTTACATATTATTTGGTTAAAAATATTATTTTTCTTATTTTCCTCCCCAAAATCCTAGGTGCGTCTTATAAGCAGGTGCGTCTTATAGGGCAAAAAAACCTGTAACATTTGGAGAAATCTAGGTCCTGCTTTTACATTACACTTCATTACAGTTCTGCCCATTGTGACCTACAGCACCGCTATAAACTGGCGCAGCTTCAACCACAGAGCCCTCTTGGTCGCTAGTGGCGGCACGGCTTGTTTTTTGTTTCTTAAAGGAGCACTATCACCAAATTGTGTAATATTATAAACCCAAATAAACACGTTAGTTAAGGAGAGGAGGGGTCACTTATACACCCGAACTGAATAAAACTTTCGACAAGCTTGTGGTCTTCTTCTCTTAGTAAGAATAAAATCCAGGGATGACAAGTTTATTGTATCGGGGGGACAGAACATGTCACCCGGTTTCCTCTTTCTTCCACTAAAAAAACAGGCCTGGCTGGATATTTCTTGATGTCGGGTGGTCTCTCCTCCCACCATCCAGCATATTTATATGGATTTTTCCGGGATATTGCTCCTTTAAAGGGTAATTCCACTTTCAATGGCATTACTGAAATTTTCCATTATTATGTGGCAAAATAATGCCATCCATGTGCTAAGCTTAGCTGTTATTTTTTTATTTTCTATTTGTTTGCAACCTTGTGTTATACAAGTAAAGTATTTTCCATAGCAACAGTGTGTTTGTACACCAAAGTGGTGATTACATAATAGACTTTCTCATTCTAGCTTGCTAATCATCTGATTGGCTAAGGTATGGACGACTGGTTTAACCCATTCTGCTGAAATTCAGCTTCTTCAGTTTGGAATTATTACAGTCTTGTGTTCCAGTAGCTAAAGGGTTAATAGGCGGGTTATCAGCTGGATAGATCATTAGACTTCTAAGACTGCTAAGGCAAAACTGAGTCCCAGGAATATGAGAATCATAGAAGCATCATGATGGTAAGTAAATCACAAGTCTGGGGGCACAATCCTAACTGAAATGTTTATTTCACATTCTATAAGAGGAAAACAGTAAGGCAGAACGCCAAAAACATGCCAAAAGGGAGTTTTCTTTAAATTGTACGCTGAGTGTCGTTGAGGAAAAAAAAGTGTGTGACTCTGATGCTTCATAAATCAGGCTCCCGATCTTGGGGGTTACATATGTACTTACTTTTCCTTACTCAAGATCAAAAGAGCAGTTTTCTTTTATATAAGCTGATGAAACAATTACACAGTGAGCACGTCTGAAAGCAAAATATAAACTTGTATCACAAAGATTCAATAAATTCACATTGAAGCTGTGCAGTGTATCTTTATTTTACAGACAATGAAACTTGATGGAACTATAGATGGTGATAACTTGTTGTGTTAGTGTAAGTGGTATAAAAAGATTTCCAGGAGGAAGATAAGGGTGATGGGCACCAGACTCTTCTGCCCCCTCAGTACACAGGAGTGGGTAAGGGTAATCAGACGGGGTGTGTCAGTAAGCCCCCCACTGATAACGCTGATAACTGATAGCAGGTAACTTGCTGCCCCCCTTTCCACCTCAACAGTCATTCTATTTTATTTCATATCCCCTCCTATCAACTTTGTGGTTAGGGAATCTATTTATGACTTAAGACACGGTGAAGTGGAATTTCTCCACCTTATAATACAATAACTGTAAGACATGCTAATAGAGACATCTTTGATCTTTGATGTATCAGGGCCTGGCTACCTCCTTAAAAAAGAGTCCACTCTAAATATTTCATTGTATCAGAGCATTATGGAGGATAAGGTTAGACCTTTTACCAAAACAGTAAAGACCAACCAAAATTTAGACCACACAACATGACAATAAGGGCCTTATTTATCAAGGGCTAGCGCCAGGTAGCGAATGGTGAGCGCCAGGTAGCGCCAGCTATCGGCGGTTACCGACTCAAGTACGCCCGGCGGCGCTCACAATGACGCATTTATCAAGCTAAATGAGGCTAGCGCCGGCGATAGCGACAGCAAGCGCGGAATTCATCATGAAGCCACCTGGAACGAACAGCGCCTCTGCAAAATCCATCACAGCGCCAGGTATGACCTGTCGCTCCTGGCGTTGTCCAATGCATTTCAATGGAGCAATCTTTAATTAATCATAATTAATTGATATTATTATTTTTTTTTTAATGTCAAAAATTCTGAGACCACTTCTGCAATGTTATGTTTTTTTTTTAAGTTTAAAAAAAAAAAAAAAAAAAATTTGTGCAGAATTGATATTACAGGTCTGATATTAATGTATTCATATTACAAAATGATTCAAAAAACATGTATAATTTTACAATCAAAAAATATGGTTATTTAGGGGTTAAAAACTCTTTTACACCCATCGCCGCCAGCGCTCTGGGGTTTAAACAAGGAATGGACAGCGCCAGCAAATTCGGAGCGTGATTTGTTAATGAATATGCAGCTAGCCGTTCGCTCTGGCCATTCGTTGTCAGGCGCTCACATACAACGCTGAACCTGTGAAACAATGACCCCTAAGCCCGTATTCAACATTACCGCACACCGACTGAGTCGCTATCATCAAGCTAACGCCGGCCAAGCACAGCGAATACTGGCTGGCGCTGAGAAAATCACGCTACAGTCGCTTATCTGTCTCTACCTGGCGCTATTACTGAATCGGCCTCTAAGCTTTCAGTAACTCCACCAAAAATAATGGGGAGACCTGGAATGGTCAAACCAAAGTCTGTATCTAAATATCATCATCTTTTATTAAGCCTTTTGATACTTTCATATTATCAATACACTTATAAAGAACTCAAAATACTGTATTGCTGTACTGACAAGCTGAGGTTAGCCGACTCTGTAGCCAATGGCTGGGATCCTGGTGTAGCCTTTATTCTTCTCAGCTAGTGATGATGCTGAAGGAACAGTTTTTTTTATCTTTTTCAAGATACGGGACAGGATATAACACAGAAATCTGTTGTATACATTTTTTTGTATTTAATATTCATTTCATATAAAATAATATCCAGTGAAGGGTTTTAATTTATAAGAAGGAAATGTACATTTATTTCAATACAGTTTAGATTTCTATTGCTCCCTGCAGACAGTTCATATTTACATAAAGTGTTCTTATTAACAAACCTAACTAACTAATATTTGCTTAAATAAATCTGAGCAGAAGTTCTAAGTATATAATGACTTGTGGCCCGGTTAATCCAGTTTAATCCTATGGAAGGATTCCAGCTATTCATAAGTGTAGAAGCCATTTTGTTCTGTGACTTTCCTTTCATCTTTTTATTGCAATAGGCAAGCTTTACAGCGATCTTCCTTAAAGGCACAGTAGTGCTAAAACATTTGTTAAGCCTTTAGAATTTTCTTTTTTATATGAATTTGACATAAAGCTACAACATATTGTCAGAAAAGTCCCTAAAGTAGATCTAGGCAAGTCAAAATAATTAGTTGGGGGTACTGTTACATATTTGTGGTTGGTAAAATTATGTGAACCTTTGCTTTCAAAGGGCTGGTATATATAATACAACTATAATACGACTATACTGGGTATATATAACAAAGAGAAGTTGACCTTGCACCACTCAAGAAATATTTAAGAAAAATGGGAATGGTGTGCCAGAATGGGACGGCCCTACTAACCAAACAATTAGAAAATCCAAAGACTGTGGCCCCAATAACCACATAAAACAATCCAAATCAGCACCACCAACCCAGAAAAAGTCACAGACTAATAATTGAATAAAAGTAATGTAAAAATATTCAGACTGATGTAAACATTAATACATAACACTGCACTAAATTCGTAAGTCAACAATTTCTAAGGACCGCAACGGCGTCCGAAACACGTTAGATCGCTGTCTGAGCCTTTGATCTTCATTCGTTTTCATGCTGTTTTGGATTACATTCTTTTAATGAGGTCACCAATAAATGCTTTATTTTATGGAGTGCTGACCTACCAGTGACTTTCTTCAACAATTTCTTTAGGTCCGCATTGAAAGTGCTCAAAGTGTAAAAGTCCTTATTCCAAAGAGGACCAAAGAATATATATACACAGAGCAAATAAACAAAGGAGAGCTGGTCAGACGACGCAGTAAGGTGATGTCCCAAGGTGCATGCACTTCACACTGTGGGGTATCTAGAATTGATCCACCACCAGCAATCTGGACTCTACCAACTAGATAGAGATAAAGAGACTTCAAAAGTATCCAAATCAACGGCAAGCAAATTTCCAATGTATTCCTCTTTGAGGCATATACTCGCCAATATTAGTAGCAAGACAGATGTCCAAGTTTCAACAGAAGCACATGAAAGGGAATAATAAAAGGAACCCAGCCCCCAGTGATGGAGGACGCGTGAACACGTGAGCATACTCGTAGTCATGTGATCCGGCAGGCAATGGAATGCGGAAGTGATAAAACACGGAAACGCTTTACTGATTGACATGCAAACGAGCGTATCTATGTGGGACCTATTAAGGTCACAAGATTTCAAAGCGCTTGGTTGTTTTACAATAGCACAACAGTTCAAAATTATAGTGCCAGTAATTAAAACATCCACATTAAACTGGCAAAAAATTATAAATCTAAAAAATATTTAGAAAAGATACGAAAAGGAAAAGAAGGACAAAAACCGTAATTATTCTAAAAAAATTGTCACTATTCAGACTAAAAAAATATTTTTAAGAATAAAAACATTAATACTAAAAAATATTAGTAAGAGGCTGTCTGATTCCAGCGCCAGTGAAAATTCATCATATTAACCCAAGACAACTGATTCACATAGTGAAAGTTCTTTGCACTAAACACATAAAAAATACATCACGTTACACATATAAAAATGAATATGGTTCAAGTATTGGAAAAGATTAATAATTTAACAATAGTTGATAAAACAATTCAAATCTAATTCAATGTTTAAAGCAACCGGATGTAATGTGCCTAATGTGAACATCCACCAACCCTCCTTCTTAGAAATTTCTTTAACTAAATTAGAACCCCGCCAATTCTGTTCAATTTTATCTATCCCAACAAAGGACATAAGGCTAGGGTCACAGTTACGATGCAACTTAAAATGAGCAGATAGACTATGGGCTTCATACCCAAGTCTCACATTATACATGTGTTTGCGGATACGGATTTTAAGTTCACTGGTGGTACGCCCAACATACAATATCTGGCAAGGACACCAGATGAGGTAAATCACCCCTTTAGAACAAAGCCTCGCTTAACTTACGTTGTTGGTATCGGTATATCGATGACGTGTTTTTTTATTTGGGATGGCCCACAGGAAACTCTTAATGCATTTTGGCAGGCGATTAATGAAAATACATTTAACTTAGAATTCACTGCTGAGGCTAGTCTGAAAACAGTCAACTTTTTAGATCTGGCCATTAAAAAAGAGGCACATTCTTTGGGTACCTCCACATATTTTAAAAGTACAGATAGGAATGGATATGGGCCCTTTGTAATTTGCCATCACCCTAATTGGTTGCAAGCGATACCAAAAGGACAATTTACCCCGTTAAGACGCAACTGCACTTCCCTTGAGGACTATGATACACAATCTACAATGCTCATGCGCCGTTTTATCGATAAAGGGTACAATGTCGAAAAGGTATGTCAACAACGGGCATTGGTTAGGAATTGCCCTAGGGAGTCTTTCATGCAAAAGAACGACAAGGGCTGTCCAGTGGTGAGCACCAATATAAAAAATGATATTCCATTTATTACTGGCTTTAATGTCTAATATAAAGAAGTCCGTAATTTAATATCCAAGCATTGGCAAATCCTTAATGCCAATACCATTCTGGGCCCAATGCTACCTGAGCGCCCGAGAGTGATTTTTAAGAAAGCACCTAATCTGAGAGACCGTTTGGTCAGAAGTTATGTAGATTCATCAAAACCTAGATTGGCCATTAACAGCCTGCCGGGTGCAAAGGTTGTAGTCCAATTGAGAAACCAAAAAAATCTTTTCAGGACTTTAAAACTGGAAAAATATACAACATTTCCAAATTAATTTCTTGTTGTTCTAAAGGGGTGATTTACCTCATCTGGTGTCCTTGCCAGATGATGTATGTTGGGTGTACCACCCATGAACTTAAAATCTGTATCCGCGAACACATGTATAATGTGAGACGCGGGTACGAAGCCCATAGTCTATCTGCTCATTTTAAGTTGCATCATAACTGTGACCCTAGCCTTATGTCCTTTGTTGGGATAGATAAACTTGAACAGAATTGGTGGGGTTCTAATTTAGTTAAAGAAATTTCTAAGAAGGAGGGTTGGTGAATTTTCACATTAGGCACATTACATCCGGTTGGTTTAAACATTGAATTTAATTTGAATTGTTTCATCAATTCTTGTTAAATTATTAAGAATTATTATGAACTATATTCATTTTTATATGTGTAACGTGATGTATTTTTTATGTGTTTAGTGCAATGAACTTTCACTATGTGAATCAGTTGTCATGGGTTAATATGATGAATTTTCACTGGCTCTGGAATCAGACAGCCTCTTACTAATATTTTTTAGTATTAATGTTTTTATTCTTAAAAATAATTTTTTAGTGACTATTTTTTTAGAATAATTACGTTTTTTGTCCTTCTTTTCCTTTTCATATATTTTCTAAATATTTTTTAGCCTTATAATTTTTTGTCAGTTTAATGTGGATGTTTTAATTACTGCCACTATAATTTTAAACTGTTGCGCTATTTTAAAACAACCAAGCGCTTTGCAATCCTGTGACCTTAATAGGTCACGCATAGATATGCTCGTTTGCATGTCAATCAGTAAAGCGTTTCCACATTTTATCACTTTCGCGTTCCATTGCCTGCCGGGTTATGTGACTATGAGTATGCCCACCTGTTCAGGCATCCTCCAACACTGAGGGCTGGGTCTCAAGCCCTGCTTTTCATTCAGAGTGACGCTTACATTCTCTAGCAGTAATTGCTTTATATGTAAGTACGAAATCTTTAAACTATACTGACAAGATATAGTCTGGCTGTTTGTGCGCTTCAGGAACCATGCACATTATGTGATTAGTGGGACACAGTTTTTGACATACCTGGGATCTGTGCACTTGGAAACTGGTAGTCAGGTGACTGCGAGTCCGCGATCACATGACTCTTGAATTTGTTTTCATCCTCTCTGTCTGCTATTTAATCTCCACCGCTCTGCCTTGCCACCAGCCTTGTTAAAGTTGCCTAACGGCGACAAAACGCATCTGCGGTGGCTAGTGGTGGAGTTCTTACAAGTTGTGGAAAAAGCTTTTAAACAGTTTCCAAGAGGTTTTATTGATTTTAAAATTGATCTGCTTTCTGCTGTCGGATTCCAGGGCTGGTGAGATTCGGATTATACTTACACGCTGACTTTTACTTATATGTTTGTGAGTGCATTTTTACCATTATCAATTAAGTGTTTGAATATTGGGGAATCACACTAGATTTGGTTCCTTTTATTATTCGCTTTTATTTGCTTCTGTTGGAACTTGGACATCTGTCTTGTTACTAATATTGACGAGTATATGCCTTAAAGAGGAATACATTGAAAATTAGCTTGCCGTTGATTTGGATACTTTTGAAGTCTCTTTATCTCTAAATAGTTGGTAAGAGTCCAGATTGCTGGTGGTGGATCAGTTCTAGATACCTCACAGTGTGAAGTGCATGCACCTTGGGACATCACCTTACTGCATCGTCTGTTTACTGCTCTGTATATATATATATATATATATATATATATATATATATATATATATATATTTATTTACAGACTAATAATTCACATGAAATTGGTTATATATAATACAACTTATCTATGCCCCTCTGCATAGCATTTACTGGGTATATAATACAAATAAACTGCTGATACATATTGAATTTACTGGGTATATAATACAACTAATCTATGCCCATCTACATAGCATTTTCCAAGTAATATAATGCAACTCATCTGAGACCATCTTCATAGCATTTACTGGGTATATAATACAACTCATCTCTGCCCACTTATATAGCATTTACTGCATATATAATACATCTATTCTTTGCAGATATGCATTGCATTTACTGGGTATATAATACAACTCACATGTGCCCATCTGCATAGCATGTACTGGATATATAATACATCTCATGCGTGCCCACCTGTATTGCATTTACTGGTTATATAATACAACTCATTTGTTCCAATCTGTATTGCATTTACTAGGTTTATAATACAACACATTTCTGCCCGACTTAATTTAATTTACAAGGTATATAATGCAACTCATCTTTGCCGATCTGCATAGCATTTACTGAGTAATCATTAAAACTCATTTCGGGCCATCTGCATTGCACCTACTGAGTATTTAAATCAAGAACTCATCTCATGCCCAATTACATTGCTATTCCTGTAACAGGCTGCCTATACACTGTGCCCAACAATGCAGAAAGAAGTGAACGGGGACAGGGACATGGCCATGGTGCTGCTGGTGGTCCTGCTGCTGATGCTTTTGATGATAGAGCTGGTGCTGCTGGGAGAGGATGTGTTTCATCTGTGCTTGCTACACCTTCCTCTGGTGCAAGCAGGTGACAGATTTGCAGCATCTTTGTAGGCCCCAATACCACTATCAGAGCAGTGAGGCCAGAAAAAGTTGAGGTAGTCATAGATTATATGGCACACCAGTTCCATGAGATTGTCTTCCACTCACTCCACCGCTGAAAGTGCAGAGCCCTTCCCCTCACCGCTCTCAAAATAAGCAAGGCCGTCCCAGCCACAGGTCATGGAATCAGTAATGCTCCATGATGACACTCTCATGCGGAAGTTGCAGACCTAGGGTTCCCAGATGCCCAAAAACCTCTGTTGGAGGAAGAGGACGTGACCAGCAGACCATTGTAGGACACATATGATGATGAAAGCCTAGTGTGAACTGCTATTGCTTTCTGCAATGTGGAGGCTGAGGGGAGTAGCCTGGAAGAGGGAGTGGAAGATGATCCAAGGAGTGATCACGATGCCCTAGACCTAATGAAGACCATCAGAGTTCAGAGCTCAGAGGTGGTGGTCATGCATCCCCAGGCAGCCAGCAGAAAAGGGAGAATAGTGCAATTCCTCAAAGGTCAGCCCATTGCTTTTACTGTCCCCCGTGCCCAGGGACTGAGCACGCCAAAGCTGGCAAAAAGGATATCCCCAGCATGGCATTTTTTCAAGCCATGCAAAGATGACAAGACATTGATTTGCACGCTGTGACAACAGTCCCTGAAGCTAGGTAAAAGCCTTGTCTGCACCACGTCCATGACGAGCCACCTGCATTTCAAACACAAGCTACAGTGGGCTAAACACCTAAAAGACATGCAAACACGATTTTTAACACAGCCTCTATTACCACCTATCTCCCTTCAAAGATAGAATATGAAACCATCACCAAGTCTGTGCACATCATCCCAGGGAAGTCTTCAGCTGTTTCTCAAACAATGGAGAGAATGAAGAGTTGGGACCATATCACCCATGAGCCCTGGCCCTGAATACAAGCATTTCAGAAATGTGGGCCTTTGAAATTCTCCCATTCTGCCAGGTGAAAATGGACAATTTTAAATGTCTGGTAGGGGCAACTGTCCCACAATATGCCATTCCCAGCCACGCCTACTTTTCTCAGCAGGCCATCCCTGTCTTGTACCAACAGGTTGTGGATTAATTATGTGTGCACTGGGTAATGCACTTGGGTGTATATCCTTCCACCACCCAGGATTGTTGGCCATCAGCTTCCTCCTTGGCACCACTAATTTGAGCACAGTCATGGGGAAATGACAGCATGCAGTGCTAAAACTCATCTGTCTGGGCTAAAGACCCCATACCATCCAGGAACTGTGGACTGGCATTCAAGATGGGGTGTGACAATGAGTGCAACCTTGTAGCAGCCTTAAGCTGAGCCAGGTTGACACACATCCCTTGCATGGTGCAGAGCTTCCTGGCCCATCAGACATGCAAAAGTTACTGCATAAAGTGCATGGAATGTGTGTTTAACGTTCCCACTGTGCTGATGCTCACCTGTCTGCACTACAGAGAAACTTCAGACTTGGCACCCACCACCTCATATGTGACTTACCAACCAGGTGGAATTCCACATTGTATATGCTGGAAAGGGTGTGAGCAGCAGCAGGCAATAGTGGAGTTCCAACTCCAAAATCCACTGGTGAGTCAAAGTGTGGACTAACAGCACTTCACCGTCAATTAGTGGGCCTCAATGAGGGACATTTGTGCCATGCTGCAGCGCTTCCCGTATGTTACCAATATGGTCAGTGCTGATGACGCCAATATTAGTGCTACCATCCTTATCCTCTAAATGACCCTTCAGGCCATGACAGGGTAAGTGATGGTGTAAGAGGGGGAGGAGGAATTCCTGTTATAGATGGGGATCACTGGACTGTGGCTGGAGGAAGGAGCAGGAGGAGGAGAGACCTGATACTGAGGCTTCTCCTTAACACAGGGCAGCCTTGCTCACATGAGCCACTATATGCTTCAGTGCCTGCATAGTCACCAGTGCAGATTACTGGGTGGCCACCCTTCTCAATCCCTGCTATAAGGATAGCATCACCTCCTTGATTCCACCACTGGAGAGGGATAGAAAGATGAGGGAGTACAATGCACTCTGCTGCATTCACTATTCGGGGGGTTCCCAGCTGAATTTGAGGGCTCAGTGGTGGCACAATGCTGAGGGGCAGGGGCACCAGCACCACTGCACAAGGGAGGGTGAGCATGACCACAATGTGAAACACCTTATTTAATTGTCTGTCACATCACCCACCATTGTATACAGCCCATAGTACCAGGATGCAGACTTTGATGTGCACGATGAAAGGACTATCTGTCTCCTGGAAATTGAACCACCAGTTCAATTTCTTGGTCACTAAATTTGACATGTGGCTGGAGCTTGCCCTCTATGCCTTGAAGGTGTTGGCCTGCCCGACAGCAAGTGTCCAAATGGAACGTGTGTTCAGCAATGTAGGAGGTCTGCTTGTGTAGGAAAAACCCGCGCTTAAACCTTTTCAATAAAAGATTTCAAAAAATTAGGTGCAATGCTCAACGTGTATAGACCTATTATCCCTCTAGGTTACATGAACATATGAAAGTGAATGAACACAGAGCAAACATATAACAATCGTGGCTAAAGTCCAAGGTATTAGGTCATCCACAATTTGTTCTCTAACAACTTGATGTCAAATGGCTTCCATCTAAATCCAGAATGGGTATCCCAAAGTGCATGCAGTGGTACTGTGCTGTTGGTAGTATCTACAATTGCTCCACTTTAATTTTCCACCACGTGCCCACCACCTGTTTAGAATACTCTTACCAGATGGTATGCGGAGTAAAATACTCCAAATGAAGCTTTACTTCTGCTGCTGTGTAGATTTCCTTCTTTCCACAACATATACTCCTTATCCAGCAATATTGCTCCCAATTGTGGTTAGTGTAATATGAATATCAAGGCGCATGCCATAAAAATGAAAGCATAAAACATATCTAGTGTAACACCGTTTTAATATATTTTCGTAAAAAGTTGTTAAAAGTGTACACTCACATTTCAGTTGATAAAATACAGCTTCTACTCAGTGTTTAGGCATCAGCCCTCATCCTACTCCCTTTGCCTCCTGGCCAGTGATGCTAGATGGGGGGGAAGAGGCTGTCCGCTGACACTGTTTAAAAAAGAAGATTGCTGCAATGATAAAACCGCCCAGCCGCCGTCAACGTTTCATTGCTATCAGCAACTTTTTCAAGACTGGCGGCGCGGCGGTGAAAGCCGCTATTTGTAATATGCGGTTTGGGCGTGGCGGCCGCAGCAGGAAATCCTTCTGACGGTAGCTGTATCAGTTAGCCTATCAGCTACTTTGTTTACTATAGGCGTCATCAGTTTAGGAGCCTATCATAGACCAATAGTTCAGGCTCTGCTATTGGTGGCGGTACATAAACCGCTTGATGATAGGCTGAAGAGGACCTGTATTGAACACATAGCAGTAAGCTGTCATTAGAAAAGGTGAATGCGCTGGCCAAGGCCCGCGCCAGAGTCTACACCGGCAGGAGCCTGCACAGGAATCTATCTTTCAAAAGGAGACATCATGCTCTTTGCCTCCCCCACTCCTAAGCAGATTTATGGTGCTTAAATAAACGTAATAGCCTATAGTACGCCGTTTACGCTCACGCATTAGTGTCAGCGAAAGTACTTTAAACCAGTACAGTAGTATATTTTATCCAAAGATCTGGATGTTATTTCAAATTCAGCAGTTTACTTTTAGCCATCAGGGTCAGATATAGCTATATTATAGCCAAGATGCCCTGAGGATTATATTTTAGAGGATTAGGATGAAGGCTGTGCCCATTCACATTAATAAACAGTATACAATACAGGTTTAACACAAGGTCTCTACCTATGATGGTTTGATTTATATGCTTGAAGATATCTAGCCCTTAATGGCTTTAATGACAACTCCAACGATATAGATAGTGAAGAGACTATACATAAAGGTCATCCTGCACGTAAGTAAACAGGTATAAGGATACTAATACAGTGATGGTATAAGAATAAAGGGGTGCCCCAGCCATTAAGTGTTCAATCCTATTTGTATGATGTGAGCTACCGGTGGTATTATCCCTCATTGAAGAGATGTTAAAGGTCATAAATAAATTGTAGTGTAGTGAACTGACAAACCTAATGTTAGCCATACTATTGGTGTTGAAATAGATGTGAAGAAAAGATGTGTGGTGTGTTAAGGAAAAAGTGGGAGAGGGGCTACGGGCTAAACTCAGTGTAGTGTTGAAAAAATCAAAAAAAATCAGGACGTGTCTATGAAGCTGTTGAGATCGAACTCAACATTTAAACCATAAGGTGTGAGAGTGTTCAACGTGTATATCCAATAACTTTCCCTTTGTGATAATTGCCTGGTTAGATTGGATCCTCGCCAGTGACGGACAACTCGTTCTATCGCCATAAATGATAAGCATTTGGGGTCTTGCGAGTGACTGTATTTGAAATGTGCAGAAAGGCTGTGTGTTTCTAAACCCTTCCTTATATTATAAAGATGTTCCCGTATACGTACTTTGAGTCGACGAATGGTTCTACCTATGTACTGTAGGCCACATGGGCACCAAATAAGGTAAACCACCCCTTCTGTGTTACATGTAATGGACTTAGAAATTTTAAATTCCATAGTACATGTTATATCTATGAAGGTTCTTTTTGGTTTTTCTATGGGGTTGCATGTCCTACAACCCATGCACACCTCACACCTATAGAATCCTTGTAAGGGATTATTAACTAAAGTTACCTTCTTTGGAGGATCTAAATAACTTGTTGATAATTTATCCTTCAGATTAGGAGCCTTACGGTAAATTACTCTTGGGTGTTCTGGTAATGCTGGTCCCAATATATTGTCACTTTTGAGTATATGGCAATGTTTATAAAGACGTTTTTTTAAATCCCTATGTTGGAGGTTGTAATTCGTTATGAATGAGAATTCTGTACTTGAGCTATTTTTTCCTTTGTTAGTGCTAGGCCCTAATAGAGACGATTTTTCTCTTGCTCTAATTTGGGCCAAAGTCATAGATTGAGCATCGTAATCTGTCAGTGAGGTGCAATTGCGTCTTAGGCGCATGAACTGGCCCTTAGGGATGGCTTTCAACCAAGTTGGATCATGGCAACTCGTTGAAGGGACGTAGCCGTTGCGATCTGTAGCTTTAAAATAGGTGGAGGTCACTAAGTTTTGGCCCTCTTTTTTGATGGTAAGGTCTAAGAAATGAATTGAATTTATGCTACTCTCCATAGTGAAGGTTAAATTAAAAGTATTACTGTTCACCCCTTGGAAAAAATTATCCAGCTGGCCTTGTGTTCCATCCCATAGACATAAAACGTCATCTATGTAGCGTTTCCAAATTAGCAGTTGTGGTTGGGGATGATTAAAGATGTATTGCTCCTCCCACCATCCCACATACAGGTTAGCCGTACTGGGGGCAAATTTTGCCCCCATGGCTACACCCGTCTTCTGCAAATAGAATCTTTGATCATACCAGAAGTAATTGTGTTGTAAGGCGAAGTTTAAACACCTATGATAGGCTCCTAAACTGATGATGCCTATAGTAAACAAAGTAGCTGATAGGCTAACTGATACAGCTACCGTCAGAAGGATTTCCTGCTGCGGCCGCCCCGCCCAAACCGCATATTACAAATAGCGGCTTTCACCGCCGCGCCGCCAGTCTTGAAAAAGTTGCTGATAGCAATGAAACGTTGACGGCGGCTGGGCGGTTTTATCATTGCAGCAATCTTCCCCCCCATCTAGCATCACTGACCAGGACGCAAAGGGAGTAGGATAAGGGCTGATGCCTAAACACTGAGTAGAAGCTGTATTTTATCAACTGAAATGTGAGTGTACACTTTTAACAACTTTTTACGAAAATATATTAAAACGGTGTTACACTAGATATGTTTTATGCTTTCATTTTTATGGCATGCGCCTTGATATTCATATTACACTAACCACAATTGGGAGCAATATTGCTGGATAAGGAGTATATGTTGTGGAAAGAAGGAAATCTACACAGCAGCAGAAGTAAAGCTTCATTTGGAGTATTTTACTCCGCATACCATCTGGTAAGAGTATTCTAAACAGGTGGTGGGCACGTGGTGGAAAATTAAAGTGGAGCAATTGTAGATACTACCAACAGCACAGTACCACTGCATGCACTTTGGGATACCCATTCTGGATTTAGATGGAAGCCATTTGACATCAAGTTGTTAGAGAACAAATTGTGGATGACCTAATACCTTGGACTTTAGCCACGATTGTTATATGTTTGCTCTGTGTTCATTCACTTTCAAATGTAGGAGGTCTCATCACCAACAAGAGAATCTGCCTATCCATAGCCAATGTGAACATTATATTGCTTAAAGGAGCACTATCGCGAAAAAATGGCCCAAGAATAAAAATCTGTATAAATATGCTAGATGGAGGGAGGAGAGGTCACTTATACACCTGGCATTAAGAAATATCCAACCAGGCTTGTTTTTTTTTATTTTAATGAAAGAAAAAGGAAATCTTGGGTGACAGGCTCTGTCACCCCGGATAGACTACACCTTTAACCCCAGGATTGTATTCCTACCAGGGGAAGAAAACCACAAGCTTGGTGGGAGTTTTATTCAGTTTGGGTGTATAAGTGACCTTTCCTCTCATTCCTCAAGTGTTTATATGGATTTTTAATATTACATTTACAATACATTACATATTAATTTCGAGATAGTGCTCCTTTCATTTGAACGAGGCGTTGATCCCATGGGACTTGGCTGTGCCAGTGTCTGGGTGATGGTTTTTAGTGTTTGCCACCTCCTCCTTATCCGCCTCTTCCAGTTACACTGCCGCACCTACCTCCTCTGCCTCTCTCTCTCTGTTGTGTAAAATATTTTATTTTTATTCTTTTTTACATAAGTTTTTCTATTATTATTTTAAGTATTTTCCCTATATCACTTTGTGCAGGGCAATCACCCCAGTATAGTCCTAAATTGTCCTCTGACTGCTAAAAAATAATGTCTTATTACATGTGTATGTTTTTATTTATTTTTTGTTCCATGTTATTGTTTTGAGTAATTTCTCTAGCTCGTTTTGTGTAGTGCAATTGCCTTTGCATTCCTTCCGATTTGCAGCAATCTAGCCTATACTACCCCCATTTTACAGCCATTTTTGGGACCTGACCCAAACCAAACAATTGCGGGAAGTTTGGCCAAACTTCTACAGTTTCGCACATCACTAATTGTTACAGAATGATATTGTCCAGGACAGATGCAGGTGCATAATTGCTTTGGCCAGTACAGATGCAGAGTAATTTGCCTAAGACAGATGCAGATACAAAATTATTTTGGCTAGTACAAATGCAGAATTATTTTTCCTAGGACAGATGACGAATTATTGTTCACATGGTAGGTGCAGACACTGAATAATTTTGCCCAGAGCAGCACTACAGTCTTTTTTTACCCATCCCACCGTAGCTGTGGCACCCTTGTTTTGCCAGTAAGGCGCACATCAGCTGTTTTTATAGGCACCAAACTTGGATGTGGTACTGCATTCATCACCAGGTCTGAAATCCAGGCCTAGTGAAGTTTGGGTAATTGACATTGTCTTTGGCGAGGCAGATGTGTCTGCTGGTTATCACCGCTCCAGCTGCCACCTTTGTTGTTTTCAGGACAGGTTTTCACTAGCACCTTAAAAGGCACCAAAACACATTAAAATTAGTTAGTTTCAAACAGCAGCAAAGAACCAAACGATAAAATGTCTTTCAGATCCATCACAGAAGAGGCGCAGTACAGAGAATATAGTCTATACGTAACACTCCCTACTTTACAAGTACTAGATAGACTATTTTACCTTGTACTAACTACTCTCAGCAATAAAACATATCATCAGTAATACATGGAGGTCAACTTATCATTGGTCATTTTGAGAAACCCTTATAATGTTGTAACACTGATTCGTGGTTTGGTGTCAGTCCCATTAGAATGAATTGCGAGTGTCTTACACGTCACTGGGCTGGATGCTGCTGGTTCCTAATAATGACAGTAGCTCATTGTTCTCTGCACACACTGTTTGATCTATATAAACATCTGTAGAAGCCTGAAGCTCTTATTCTAGAGAACGAGGAGAGCAGGTAAGTGTCATCTCTATTACAGGATTTGTAGGGGAAGGTTTAGCAGCATGTCCCTCATCAGCAAGCTGTACAATGGTGCTGATTTACTACAGAGAGAGAAAACAGATTACCCATGAGAAGCTAAGCTTAGATATAATACATTGTTCTGCACAAGGTAATTGAATTAAGTGTAATGTATCATCTCTTGTTTTAGCAAATTAGGGGCCAATATACAGTATTTTCTGACAATAGCAAAGCGAGTAATAAGCCCTGCATGTGGGATACAATTGTAAACATCATTAAGATACATAGAACTGATTTAGCCTTAATCATATTCTTACACAAATTAATAATAGAATAGTTAATAATAAAATGCCCAGTAGTTGGGTGTAGGTACTATGCTGCACAAGCCAAGAACTAAGGAATATTTATTAGTTTGTAAGAACTCCAAGCCACCCAATATGATTGTATAAGACTTAATAGTGCATTTCCTTAAAGTAAATGGGGGGCTTGAGATTTCCACAGGCAGATGATTGTGTGCATGTAGCACCAGGTCGGCTGCGGTTGGAATCATTATGCTGCATTGACTTTTTTCAGAAAAAGTTGGGACTTGGACTTGCGGTGCAATTTTATTGAAGTAAGGGTCTAATCATATAAAGAAAATAACACTGTATGTAATAGCTATACTTTAGAAGATTTACATACACAATGGAGCTTATTCAATAATATATAACAATAGACTTACAGCTCAGCCACTGATGAAGCTTTCCTGTGATCAGACACAATTCCTCCACACTTGTCAGAGATAGTGTCGGTTGTCCGGCATCCTTAGGTAAAACTTAAAGTCTTTTTGATATCCATGAAGTCATCCAGACTTGGTCAGGCATAAATCACAGGCAGTGAAGGCGTTTGCTATGTGTTTCTGGGGTACGCCCCATTAATTATACATAGCACAGGAAACAAAGGGGGGGTGGCAGCCGCTCAGACCATTTTATAACTAACCTGGGAGGTGCACGTTAGCAGGGCAATTAGGATACAAAAGTCTTAAAGGAGCCACAGCACTCAACCCTGTTAGCTTGCAGGCCAGCCTACAATCTGTCTCTAAACTTGGTTAAAAACAGAGGACTCGGTCACACACATCTGCAGAAGTAGCTTAAGCTGCACCACTACACCAAAGTGCCTCTGTGGGGTGCGGTCCTAACTCTAATCTCTGAGAACCCATTTGGGACATACAATGCAATAGATAAATCGGGAGCAGGCTTACCTGAGGTTGCCCTAAACCTCTCAAGTGCAAGCCATGGGGTGGAAGGGTCAAAGACCTTGCAATACAGCCTAGACCCCACACAACATGTGCTTGCAAGCTAACAGGGTTGAGTGCTGTGGCTCCTTTTAGACTTTTGTATCCTAATTGTCCTGCTAATGTGCACCTCCCAGGTTAGTTATAAAATGGTCTGAGCGGCTGCCACCCCCCCTTTTGTTTCTTTTGAATTTGTGCAAGCACATGGTGTGTGGGGTCTAGGCTGTGTTGCTAGGTCTTTGACCCTTCCGCCCCATGGCTTGCACTTGAGAGGTTTAGGGCAACCTCAGGTAAGCCTGCTCCCAAAAAGTCTTAAAGGAGCTGTGGCTCCTTTAAGACTTTATAGCACAGGAATGTTATATTATTTAAAAGCGTAATGACAACTGCTGTGTGTTAAAAAGAAGAAATAGAAAAGCAGACCTGGAATATGCAGATGCTGGAAGGACTCCGATCACCTACCTGCACTCGCATTGTCCCCAATCCCCTCCCCTACATCCTAATTGTACTTTCTCATTAATGTGGACCTTGATATTGGGGATGGGACACCCACTATGTCATTCTTTAAGGACAAATTAGAGATCTGAATATCTTCCCCGGCTCCATATAGATGTTCTCTAACCCTTGTATTTAATTTCCTTGATGTGTGTCCTATATATTGTTCACCACATATAAGACATGTGACACAATAGATCACATTCTTAGAATTACAGTTACCCATACAATGTTGCTTATGTATATATTATGTATATATTGTATATTATGTATAAGCCATGTGGGGCCCCTATTTTTCTATCTTGATCCAACATTTTTCTTGGTCTGGTTTAAAAAAATGGTTTATTTCAGAATAAGACATGAGCTAAAATAAGTTGTGATTCCTGTAAGTGAGACAGACAGAGCAGCTCCTTGTGCTGTTATGAGACAATCACGCTTGTGTGCCTGCAAGCTCCAGTTTACAGAGCTGGAAGATGTGGTCAGCTTCAGGGCCGGCTCCAGGTTTATGTGGGCCCTCGGGCGGCATGGTCTCAGTGGGCCCCTTTCAGTGGCGCGTTGCGGGTCAGGGGTCTATAAATTCCATGCCCAAAACTAAGAAGGGCTGCTTGCCCTCCAGCCCCCTATTGGAGATGTTTTTTAGTTTGACCCCACATGCATGGCCAGAGTATTGAGGAAGAGGGATGGACAAAACAGGAAGAGCAGGAATGGATGGATGGAGAGATAACTGGGAGGAAGAGGGATGGATGAAACAGGAAGGGAAGGAATGGATGGATGGAGAGATAGCTGGGAGGAAGAGAGATGGACATAACAGGAAGGGCAGGAATGGATGGATGGAGAGATAACTGGGAGGAAGAGGGATGGATGAAACAGGAAGGGAAGGAATGGATGGATGGAGAGATAGCTGGGAGGAAGAGGGATGGACAAAACAGGAAGAGCAGGAATGGATGGATGGAGAGATAACTGGGAGGAAGAGGGATGGATGAAACAGGAAGGGAAGGAATGGATGGATGGAGAGATAGCTGGGAGGAAGAGGGATGGACAAAACAGGAAGAGCAGGAATGGATGGATGGAGAGATAACTGGGAGGAAGAGGGATGGATGAAACAGGAAGGGAAGGAATGGATGGATGGAGAGATAACTGGGAGGAAGAGGGATGGATGAAACAGGAAGGGAAGGAATGGATGGATGGAGAGATAGCTGGGAGGAAGAGGGATGGATGAAACAGGAAGGGCAGGAATGGATGGATGGATGGAGAGATAGCTGGGAGGAAGAGGGATGGACAAAACAGGAAGGGCAGGAATGGATGGATGGAGAGATAACTGGGAGGAAGAGGGATGGATGAAACAGGAAGGACAGGAATGGATGGATGGAGAGATAACTGGGAGGAAGAGGGATGGATGAAACAGGAAGGACAGGAATGGATGGATGGAGAGATAACTGGGAGGAAGAGGGATGGATGAAACAGGAAGGGCAGGAATGGATGGATGGAGAGATAGCTGGGAGGAAGAGGGATGGATAGAACAGGAAGGGCAGGAATGGATGGATGGAGAGATAGCTGGGAGGAAGAGGGATGGATAGAACAGGAAGGGCAGGAATGGATGGATGGAGAGATGGCTGGGAGGAAGAGGGATGGATGAAACAGGAAGGGCAGGAATGGATGGATGGAGAGATAGCTGGAAGGAAGAGGGATGGATAGAACAGGAAGGGCAGGAATGGATGGATGGAGAGATGGCTGGGAGGAAGAGGGATGGATAGAACAGGAAGGGCAGGAATGGATGGATGGAGAGATAGCTGGGAGGAAGAGGGATGGATAGAACAGGAAGAGCAGGAATGGATGGATGGAGAGATGGCTGGGAGGAAGAGGGATGGACAAAACAGGAAGGGCAGGAATGTATGGATGGAGAGAGAGCTGGGAGGAAGAGGGATGGACAAAACAGGAAGGGCAGGAATGGATGGATGGGGAGATAGCTGGGAGGAAGAGGGATGGACAAAACAGGAAGGGCAGGAATGGATGGATGGGGAGATAGCTGGGAGGAAGAGGGATGGATGAGCAAAATGAAAAGGACAGGAATGGCTGGGTAGAGCTGGAAGAAAGATGGATAGACTGGCAGAGCTGGTAGGAAGAGGGTAGATTGACAAAGCTGGGAGGACAGGGATGGATGTGTAGAGCTGAAGGGACGGGACAGAGCTGAGGGGACAGGGGTAAATGGGGCAGAACAGGAGGGGCAGGAATGGATGGGGCAGAGATGAGGGTACATGGATGAATGGATGAATGGGGCTGAGCTGGGGGGGCCGGGCCCTCGGCAGCTGACCAGGCTTGCCGGGTGCTGACGCCGGCCCTGGTCAGCCTCATGCTGCCTGCTCTCCTCCTTGGATGAAATGCGTTTGGGCACTTAGCTCCAGTCCCCTCCTCCTCCTCCTCCTGTGTGTGTCAGGCAGTAGAAAGCAGACCACAGAGACCCTAACCTTTTTTCTTTTAATCCTTCTGTCTTATTTCCCCTTTCTTCTCTCATTTCTTCCCTTGTTTATTTTCTTCCTTCACTACCTTCCTTTTTATTTCTTTCTTTACTTACTCCTTTTCCTTCCTCTCTTCTTTCTTGCTTTCTCTCATTCTTTCTTTTATTTCTGCATCATTTGTTATTTCTGTGTAATTCCTTCTGTTCTTTCTTTCCATGTCATTCATTTGCTTTCTTTCTGTGTCATCCCTACGTTCTCCCTTTTCTGTGTCATTCCTACTTTTCTTTCTTTACTGCCATTCCTTCTTTTTTCTTTTGTTTCTCTTTCTGTCATTACTTCTTTTCTTATTTTGTTTCTTTCTGCATCATTCCTTTCTCTCTTTCTGTGTCATTCCTCCTTTTCTTTTTTATGCCATTCTTTTGTTCTGTGTCAATCCTTTTTTCTTTCTTTCTCAATCCTTCTCTTCTTTCTTTCACATGTCACCAGTTGCCATTGTCTTCTCTGAGGTTTTTGGGATAAGTCAATGAAAGTGGATCTGCAACAAGGAGCAATACTCACCACACCTGCGGCTTTACTGCCATGTGTGTCACAACACAATGCGAACGGACCCGCTGAGACTCTGATTCTTTCTCTGTCGCCCAAGGGCCCAGATAAACCTGGAGCAGACCCTGTAAATATATATAAATATATATATATATATACTGATTCAACATAGAAAACTTTGCTGCCATTGCTGGGAGACGCTCGCATGCTTCCTATCAGCTGATCAGCTGTCTGCAATTCTCACTAATTATGATGAAGTGGATTCACCTATTCAGTGAATGGACTGAGCAACACACAGCATCACCCGGGCAATTTTCATTTTTAAATATAAAAGTAAGGAATACATGTTTCTATACTACTGCTGTATTATTTGTATATATATATATATATATATATATATATATATATATATATATATATATATAATTAACTATTGCGTGGCTGTTAAAATCTGTATTTATTTTTTTTACAAAAATTCACAATAGACCTTCTTTCAGTTTCAAAATGTATCTTTTTTATTTAAGGAAAATGTGTATGTAGGAATAATTTGAGCATTTTTAACACCTGTCATAATCTTGCATCTTTGAATCGCTTATTATATTAACATATGACTCATTCTATAATAACACATGTGATGAGCCTCATTTTCATAACAAATTGTAAGAAAACTTTGCTGAAACAAAGCTTTTTTTCAGAATAATGCACAAAAAGTTAAGGTGGCATTAAGGGGGGGGGGGGGGGGGGGGGCTTGAATCCAAAGAAATTGTCTTAAAATATCTCATTTTAAGTCAGGACGGTTTCTTGCTCTATTTCAAAATGAGACATGAGATAAAATATGATGTGATTCAGTTTAGAGAGGAAAATAGAGCAAGATCTGCACCTAAAGCATTTACTACAGCAGTGTGATTCAAAAAGTTCTGTAAATCATCAAGATTCACAACCAGTGGATCTTTTTGCTGCCTGGAAGTAAAAGTTTTAAGTATTAATAACGTATATATGTGCATGTGTGAGAAATTATTATTACCTGTAATGTTCCCTCACTTATAAATATTTCCTTATTCCTCTCATGCCTTATATATATATATATATGAAATATAGAATACTTATTTTATTTTGTTGATTAACAAAAGTTTACAAAATCAATCCTGGAAAGTTAGAGGCTATGGATGGGTGAACCCCCCAAAGTTCAGGTCCAGCAAGTTTGAACGAACTTTGAATAAATGTTGAAATCAATGAGGACTTTAGGTGGTGGTGCCGAGTCTGCAGCAGTAAGTGTGCTGCTCTAACTCACCTTAGCCCAATCCTCTTCCTCAGAAGCATCTTAATTTGACACCAGCCAAAGCTACAAAAAAAATGACAGCCGGCTCCCATGATGTTGGAGCACATAACCCTAGCATGCCCGATAGTCTTACCTTCACCTCGAGCTTGCAGAGGAAAAGGAGTCACATGACTGGTCGCCGGGCACATGTTGGCGTGGCCTGTGGTCAGAGCCTAAAACGCGACCATGACCCTCGTGACTGTCCAACAGCCAATCACGCAAGCTCGAAGTGAAGAATATCGGACATTCTGGGAGGCTGAGGAGTGAGGACACTTCTAGTGCCAGCTGTGCTGGTGAGGAAAAGGATCGGGCTGGGGTGAGTTCCAGCAGCTTCAGCTGCTGCATCCTTTAGGTGAACCAGGTTTATGGATTGCTCAGCAGCCCATCAACCAGCTTTTTACGTGTTCGGATCAGGCGCCAAACTTGGACACAGACATCTGGCTGAGGTTTTTAGATTTGCCTTCCTGGACCACCAAGGATAGAGCACGCTGCTTCATTTCCTGCATGCCCCAGCTTTTGATCATTGAGAGAACCTCCATTTGTTGGTACTACTGGCTGTCATCCTGGAAAGGAAGTAAGATCAGAGAAAGCAATAACCATTGGTCTAACCCTGGGTTTCCCAACTTCTTTCATGGATTATCACCTCCCCTTTTCCCATTATCCCAAGTAAGCCACCACCATGACAGTACAACTTCCCAGGAGAGTGGAGTTCAGCTCTAAAGAACTATAAGTACTCCACATGGCCCAATTTTACAAGCTGTTTTGCCATTACCTCAAAATGATCCATGCTTGCAATTGTGTTGATTTGGCCAATCGTTGTATGGGATCAGTTGCTTCATTTGTCCCTATTTTTTACCTCTTTAATACCGCCAGATAGGCTGAGTCCCACCACTGGCACCAGTATTACTCATTGAGAAACCCTGATCTAACACATTTATTTGTATTGGGTAATGTATTAAGTAATGTTTTTTCTAGATATTTGCTATGCAGGAACACTGATTAGCATCATGGGATCAGGTTGTTCCACTTTGTATATAATGCTAAAAATGTGTAAATACTTAACTCTCTTGCAGCCTGCAAAGTTCAGCCGTGGTTTAATTACAGGACTTCAGAGAAAGCATTTGCCCCCAGGAGAACTGGTGAAGAGCTGCATCTATAGTCACAGGGTAAGTTAAGGCAATGACGTAAAAAAGGGTTTTAACAGCTCATCAACATTTCTTTAGCTTCTCTTCAAAGTTCAGGAGGGAGGCACAGAGAAGATAAGAGAAAATCCAGCTTCCAATCCCGAAATCCATAAAATGTAACTTTTACTTGGATAATGTTAAAAACATGTCCCAAGAAGGCCCGAGTAGAAGCACAACATGTTTTGGGGGGTCAAAGCGCCCCCTTAGTCATGTGTTAAGGCAGCGTCAGGAACAAAAAGCTGACAAGGAAAGGGTAAAATAGCACATTTATATTTGTGTTTCAGGAAATGAAGGTCGTCCAGATATTTTTGCTACTTGCCCTGGTCATGGCCGGTTCAGGTAAGATTGGATTAAAACAAAACTCTGTATCTATGTTTAATGTTAAAACAGCTTGCACTGTATAGACATGCTGCTGGATATAAAATACAAATACCTCCCAGCGCTCTGGTATTTAGTCCTTTATTCCGTCCTTCACAAGTTCCAGATGTAAGGTAAGTAATCATGTGCACAATGATTTTAAATAGAAAAATGGCACATTGACTTTTCACCACACTCTTTATATATGGAAGATCCCGACATAATCTGCTAGAGCTCCACAGGACAATATATGAAATAAAACTGATATCAATCACTTCTGCGTCTATACAATAATAAGGTTCCTTTAGATATCAACCCTCAGGAGCCTGAATTTCACATCTCTGGCTCCACTTCAACCAGCCATATTGTTTTTCAGCTACTTACAAGCTGGTTACTTGGCCGATCCAGTTGTTCCAGGTTTACCTGTAGTTTGAGATTCACTAATTCCATGTTGCTGGAGACCAGCTGTTCTATAAATAATATTTCCTATAGCATCCATTTTATTTGTAGCCATCAAGCCATGCTGGTGGTGTGGACCATTGGCTGCTGCAGTTACATACACTGCACCTAAAAAGGTTGGAGCGGGCAATCGGGATTCCCCAGGGGAAAAGAACGAAACCTGGATTAGTCAAAACCTAGAATATTGTTCCTTTATAAGCCTTTTCCATGTGCCCGTGTGAGGCCCACACAAATCTATTGGATTGCATTTTCTATCCTGGATGCTGCTGGTTTCTATCCTGGTGCCCATGACATCCCAGCTTAATGCCAATGATATGCTTCCTGGTAATCAGATTCTATAGAATTGGATAGGAACTATATCTGTAGGAATAAGTCAATGCAACTGTTTCATTTCTCTAAAATCGGCTTGGCTTTATTCATTTAGAAGCAATCCAGTCCAATGACTAGCGGAACACCTTCAATGAATTAGTACAGCAAGTTCATTTGACTTCATACAGATATATATTACTGTGTGAATAAATGAGAACCTTCTCATTCAGGAAAGAAGCGGATCTCTGGCCTTTCCGCCAGTCTTCTCAAAGTGCAATGTGGCCCATGAACCTGCTCTAACTCTTAAGGCAATGAAAAGAAAACCAAGGGTCGGTATTCTAATTTTTTGGGGGTACTGCAATGGTTGCTACAGCATCTGACCTGCTGTTGTATGCGGAGCAGGTGGTGGTTATCCCGAGCAGAGCAGTGACATGTTCTGGTCACATGACGTTATACCAATAATGGAAACTGCTCTGCCTATAAAAAGTAACTGTGTCTGCTGCCTCATCTGACTGTCTGTTACATATGTTGGGAGGAAGTAAATCAGGCAGAACAAAAGGATTATGGGTTTGATTAGTATGACCTGCTGCAAATGCTTCAAAATGATGCTACAACTACCATCCAGAATATAACCCAACCAGGATCAAATACTAAACTGGGCTGATCAGTTCTTCTAATAATGATTTATTAGCTGTCTGCAAACATGAATGTATTAATGCCATTACCTGTGCCTTTCATGTAAAATAGGAAAACCAGTACGCAAAAGGCTTATGGAAGGTAAGAATATGTTGTTTTTATAATTTAATGTTTAGATATATTGTCCAGGGCCAAAGGCAGCCTTCTGGTCCCAACTATGCTTGGTGCACCAGTCTGTTAATCTAGAGGGATAGGCCATGATTTTTATTTTATTTTAAATCAAGTTAACTTGGTGTACATTGCAAATAGCAACAGATTGCAGATAGTGAAAACTGCTTCCATTTAACACACATTTGGTAAAATTTGAAAAATAAAATGCTAGATCAGCTCAGCACCTTTAAGACATAATTGTGACACACAAAAATATACAATTTCAAACATTCACTGGAAAGTGGACTTACCCTTTAAGTTTCTTACACGCATTTATGATCTTTTTCAACTGGACACATTTAGTTAGTCAGCTGTGCTGAATCAGAGGTTATTTAAGTGTTTCTCATGCAATCCGATTTTCAACCAAAACCAATTGTTTTCCATGTGTTCTGAATCTAACCCTATGTCTGCAGAAATAAGTGTGTAACAATTGTTACCAAATAGCAACAGACTTTATCAATCACAACACAATCATGATTACCGTATTTTTTGCCATATAAGACGCACCTGCCGATAAGACGCACCTAGGATTTGGGGGAGAAAATAAGAAAAAAAAATATTTTAAACCAAAAATGCACCATTACAGACAGTGTGGCATTCCCCTTTCCCATTGGCCGTGTGGGATGCCCCTATTCCATAGACAGTGTAGCATGCCCCCATCCCATTCCCCGTATACCCAGTGTGGCATCCCCCTCCCATTCCCATATAGGCAGTGTACACCCCATTATCATAAGCAGTGTGGCATTCCCCCCTCCTATTCTCCATATAGGCAGTGTGCCCCCCCATTCCCATTGGCAGTGTGGCATCCCCCTCCCCCCATTAGTATAGGCTGTGTGGCATCCCCCTCTCCCCTCATAGGCTGTGTGGCATCCCCCTTTCCCCCCATAAACTCACCTCTCCACTGACACCGCTCCGCTGAGCGGTCGGCTCCGTGAATGGGGTGGGCGTGGCCTGCGCTGCGTCAGCGTAGGCACAGGCCACGCCCACCCCATTCACAGAGCTGGCCGTAAGAAGCAGCATCGGGCTCTGTCCCGGCCCTGCAGCTGCGATCGCTGTCTTTTACAGGCAGCGATGAAAGCGGCGGGGCCAGAGACAGCGCCCCCGCCGCTCCTCCGCCTGCTGCTTCTTCCTGGGCACATGCGAGCACCCAGGTCAGGGCAGCAGGTGGGCGTGGCCTGCACCGACTTGGTGCAGGCCGCGCCCAGCCGCTGCCCTGACCTGGGTGCTCGCATGTTCCCCAGGCAGTAGAAGCAGCAGGCGGAGGAGCGGCGGGAGCGCTGTCTCTGGCCCCGCCGCTGTCATCGCTACCTGTAAAAGACAGCGATCACAGCAGCGGGGCCGGGACCGAGTCCCTGCCGCTCCTCTGGGCTCCCACAGTGTAACAGGCAACGCGGGGGCGCCGGGAACGGGTGAGTTTTTTTTTTTTTTTTTTTTTTTACATTCGCCCGATAAGGCACACAGACATTTTTCCCCCACTTTTGGGGAAAAATAAGTGCGTCTTATAGGGCGAAAAATATGGTAATTTATGTTTCCTGCTTTTCTTTAAGCTACTGGTGATTTGGTTGCAGGACCTCTAGGTATTTTCTATAAATTCAAGTCTGGGCAATATTATAAAGTTAGAATTCTGCAGTGTAAATGTGTTCTGCATATAAACACTCGGAAAGAGGAAGGGTCACACACAGTGCAGGTTATTTAAATGATTTTGGAGTTCAGAGAGACAGTGAGAGCTTTTCCCACTTTGCACACAATAAGATTAAACGAAAAAACGTTTCTTATATTTGAAAATCAAAATCTTCCGCATAGGGAATTACATAGTTATATTTCTATCACATTTACCATATCTTTTGCCCTATAAGACATACCTAGAATTTGGAGGAGGAAAATATAAAAAAATAATATTCTGAACCAAATGTGAACCAAATAATAGGCAAGATACAGAAACCTCCAATTACAGACAGTGTGACATTCCCCCTCCCATTCCCGATATAGGCAGTGTGGCATTCCCCCTCCCATTCCCCATATAGGCAGTGTGGCATTCCCCCCTCCCATTCCCGATATAGGCAGTGTGACATTCCCCCTCCCATTCCCCATATAGGCAGTGTGACATTCCCCCCTCCCATTCCCCATATAGGCAGTGTGGCATTCCCCCTCCCATTCCCCATATAGGCAGTGTGGCATTCCCCCTCCCATTCCCCATATAGGCAGTGTGGCATTCCCCCTCCCATTCCCCATATAGGCAGTGTGACATTCCCCCTCCCATTCCCCATATAGGCAGTGTGACATTCCCCCTCCCATTCCCCATATAGGCAGTGTGGCATTCCCCCTCCCATTCCCCATATAGGCAGTGTGACATTCCCCCATCCCATTCCCCATATAGGCAGTGTGACATTCCCCCTCCCATTCCCCATATAGGCAGTGTGACATTTCCCCCATCCCATTCCCATAGGCAGTGTGGCATTCCCCCTCCCATTCCCCATATAGGCAGTGTGGCATTTCCCCCTCCCATTCCCATAGGCAGTGTGGCATTCCCCCTCCCATTCCCCATATAGGCAGTGTGACATTCCCCCTCCCATTCCCCATATAGGCAGTGTGACATTCCCCCATCCCATTCCCATAGGCAGTGTGACATTCCCCCTCCCATTCCCCATATAGGCAGTGTGACATTCCCCCCATCCCATTCCCATAGGCAGTGTGGCATTCCCCCTCCCATTCCCCATATAGGCAGTGTGACATTCCCCCTCCCATTCCCATAGGCAGTGTGGCATTCCCCCCTCCCATTCCCATAGGCAGTGTGGCATTCCCCCTCCCATTCCCTATATAGGCAGTGTGGCATTCCCCCTCCCATTCCCTATATAGGCAGTGTGGCATTCCCCCTCCCATTCCCATAGGCAGTGTGGCATTCCCCCCTCCCATTCCCATAGGCAGTGTGGCATTCCCCCTCCCATTCCCTATATAGGCAGTGTGGCATTCCCCCTCCCATTCCCTATATAGGCAGTGTGGCATTCCCCCTCCCATTCCCATAGGCAGTGTGGCATTCCCCCCTCCCATTCCCATAGGCAGTGTGGCATTCCCCCTCCCATTCCCTATATAGGCAGTGTGGCATTCCCCCTCCCATTCCCTATATAGGCAGTGTGGCATTCCCCCTCCCATTCCCATAGGCAGTGTGGCATTCCCCCTCCCATTCCCTATATAGGCAGTGTGGCATTCCCCCTCCCATTCCCTATATAGGCAGTGTGGCATTCCCCCTCCCATTCCCATAGGCAGTGTGGCATTCCCCCTCCCATTCCCATAGGCAGTGTGGCATTCCCCCCTCCCATTCCCATAGGCAGTGTGGCATTCCCCCTCCCATTCCCTATATAGGCAGTGTGGCATTCCCCCTCCCATTCCCATAGGCAGTGTGGCATTCCCCCTCCCATTCCCTATATAGGCAGTGTGACATTCCCCCTCCCATTCCCATAGGCAGTGTGACATTCCCCCTCCCATTCCCATAGGCAGTGTGACATTCCCCCTCCCATTCCCATAGGCAGTGTGACATTCCCCCTCCCATTTCCATAGGCAGTGTGGCATTCCCCCCTCCCATTCCCATAGGCAGTGTGGCATTCCCCCCCTCCCATTCCCATAGGCAGTGTGGCATTCCCCCTCCCATTCCCCAAATAGGCAGTGTGGCATTCCCCCTCCCATTCCCATAGGCAGTGTGGCATTCCCCCCTCCCATTCCCATAGGCAGTGTGGCATTCCCCCTCCCATTCCCATAGGCAGTGTGGCATTCCCCCCTCCCATTCCCATAGGCAGTGTGGCATTCCCCCCTCCCATTCCCATAGGCAGTGTGGCATTCCCCCTCCCATTCCCTATATAGGCAGTGTGGCATTCCCCCTCCCATTCCCTATATAGGCAGTGTGGCATTCCCCCTCCCATTCCCATAGGCAGTGTGACATTCCCCCTCCCATTCCCATAGGCAGTGTGACATTCCCCCTCCCATTCCCATAGGCAGTGTGGCATTCCCCCCTCCCATTCCCATAGGCAGTGTGGCATTCCCCCTCCCATTCCCATAGGCAGTGTGGCATTCCCCCTCCCATTCCCTATATAGGCAGTGTGACATTTCCCCATCCCATTCCCCATATAGGCAGTGTGACATTCCCCCTCCCATTCCCCATATAGGCAGTGTGGCATTCCCCCCTCCCATTCCCCATATAGGCAGTGTGACATTCCCCCCTCCCATTCCCCATATAGGCAGTGTGACATTCCCCCTCCCATTCCCCATATAGGCAGTGTGACATTCCCCCTCCCATTCCCCATATAGGCAGTGTGGCATTCCCCCTCCCATTCCCCATATAGGCAGTGTGACATTCCCCCATCCCATTCCCCATATAGGCAGTGTGACATTCCCCCTCCCATTCCCCATATAGGCAGTGTGACATTTCCCCCATCCCATTCCCCATATAGGCAGTGTGGCATTCCCCCTCCCATTCCCCATATAGGCAGTGTGGCATTCCCCCTCCCATTCCCCATATAGGCAGTGTGGCATTCCCCCTCCCATTCCCCATATAGGCAGTGTGACATTCCCCCTCCCATTCCCCATATAGGCAGTGTGACATTCCCCCTCCCATTCCCCATATAGGCAGTGTGGCATTCCCCCTCCCATTCCCCATATAGGCAGTGTGACATTCCCCCATCCCATTCCCCATATAGGCAGTGTGACATTCCCCCTCCCATTCCCCATATAGGCAGTGTGACATTTCCCCCATCCCATTCCCATAGGCAGTGTGGCATTCCCCCTCCCATTCCCCATATAGGCAGTGTGGCATTTCCCCCTCCCATTCCCATAGGCAGTGTGGCATTCCCCCTCCCATTCCCCATATAGGCAGTGTGACATTCCCCCTCCCATTCCCCATATAGGCAGTGTGACATTCCCCCATCCCATTCCCATAGGCAGTGTGACATTCCCCCTCCCATTCCCCATATAGGCAGTGTGACATTCCCCCCATCCCATTCCCATAGGCAGTGTGGCATTCCCCCTCCCATTCCCCATATAGGCAGTGTGACATTCCCCCTCCCATTCCCATAGGCAGTGTGGCATTCCCCCCTCCCATTCCCATAGGCAGTGTGGCATTCCCCCTCCCATTCCCTATATAGGCAGTGTGGCATTCCCCCTCCCATTCCCTATATAGGCAGTGTGGCATTCCCCCTCCCATTCCCATAGGCAGTGTGGCATTCCCCCCTCCCATTCCCATAGGCAGTGTGGCATTCCCCCTCCCATTCCCTATATAGGCAGTGTGGCATTCCCCCTCCCATTCCCTATATAGGCAGTGTGGCATTCCCCCTCCCATTCCCATAGGCAGTGTGGCATTCCCCCCTCCCATTCCCATAGGCAGTGTGGCATTCCCCCTCCCATTCCCTATATAGGCAGTGTGGCATTCCCCCTCCCATTCCCTATATAGGCAGTGTGGCATTCCCCCTCCCATTCCCATAGGCAGTGTGGCATTCCCCCTCCCATTCCCTATATAGGCAGTGTGGCATTCCCCCTCCCATTCCCTATATAGGCAGTGTGGCATTCCCCCTCCCATTCCCATAGGCAGTGTGGCATTCCCCCTCCCATTCCCATAGGCAGTGTGGCATTCCCCCCTCCCATTCCCATAGGCAGTGTGGCATTCCCCCTCCCATTCCCTATATAGGCAGTGTGGCATTCCCCCTCCCATTCCCATAGGCAGTGTGGCATTCCCCCTCCCATTCCCTATATAGGCAGTGTGACATTCCCCCTCCCATTCCCATAGGCAGTGTGACATTCCCCCTCCCATTCCCATAGGCAGTGTGACATTCCCCCTCCCATTCCCATAGGCAGTGTGACATTCCCCCTCCCATTTCCATAGGCAGTGTGGCATTCCCCCCTCCCATTCCCATAGGCAGTGTGGCATTCCCCCCCTCCCATTCCCATAGGCAGTGTGGCATTCCCCCTCCCATTCCCCAAATAGGCAGTGTGGCATTCCCCCTCCCATTCCCATAGGCAGTGTGGCATTCCCCCCTCCCATTCCCATAGGCAGTGTGGCATTCCCCCTCCCATTCCCATAGGCAGTGTGGCATTCCCCCCTCCCATTCCCATAGGCAGTGTGGCATTCCCCCCTCCCATTCCCATAGGCAGTGTGGCATTCCCCCTCCCATTCCCTATATAGGCAGTGTGGCATTCCCCCTCCCATTCCCTATATAGGCAGTGTGGCATTCCCCCTCCCATTCCCATAGGCAGTGTGACATTCCCCCTCCCATTCCCATAGGCAGTGTGACATTCCCCCTCCCATTCCCATAGGCAGTGTGGCATTCCCCCCTCCCATTCCCATAGGCAGTGTGGCATTCCCCCTCCCATTCCCATAGGCAGTGTGGCATTCCCCCTCCCATTCCCTATATAGGCAGTGTGACATTTCCCCATCCCATTCCCCATATAGGCAGTGTGACATTCCCCCTCCCATTCCCCATATAGGCAGTGTGGCATTCCCCCCTCCCATTCCCCATATAGGCAGTGTGACATTCCCCCTCCCATTCCCCATATAGGCAGTGTGGCATTCCCCCCTCCCATTCCCCATATAGGCAGTGTGGCATTCCCCCTCCCATTCCCCATATAGGTAGTCTGGCATTCCCCCTCCCATTCCCCATATAGGCAGTGTGACATTCCCCCTCCCATTCCCCATATAGGTAGTCTGGCATTCCCCCTCCCATTCCCCATATAGGCAGTGTGGCATTCCCCCTCCCATTCCCCATATAGGTAGTCTGGCATTCCCCCTCCCATTCCCCATATAGGCAGTGTGACATTCCCCCTCCCATTCCCCATATAGGCAGTGTGGCATTCCCCCTCCCATTCCCCATATAGGTAGTCTGGCATTCCCCCTCCCATTCCCCATATAGGCAGTGTGACATTCCCCCTCCCATTCCCCATATAGGCAGTGTGGCATTCCCCCTCCCTTTCCCCATATAGGCAGTGTGACATTCCCCCTCCCATTCCCCATATAGGCAGTGTGGCATTCCCCCTCCCATTCCCCATATAGGCAGTGTGGCATTCCCCCTCCCATTCCCCATATAGGCAGTGTGGCATTCCCCCTCCCATTCCCCATATAGGCAGTGTGACATTCCCCCTCCCATTCCCCATATAGGCAGTGTGGCATTCCCCCTCCCATTCCCCATATAGGCAGTGTGACATTCCCCCTCCCATTCCCTATATAGGCAGTGTGACATTCCCCCTCCCTTTCCCCATATTGGCAGTGTGGCATTCCCCCTCCCATTCCCCATATAGGCAGTGTGACATTCCCCCTCCCATTCCCCATATAGGCAGTGTGGCATTCCCCCTCCCATTCCCCATATAGGTAGTCTGGCATTCCCCCTCCCATTCCCCATATAGGCAGCGTGGCATTCCCCCCTCCCATTCCCCATATAGGCAGTGTGGCATTCCCCCTCACATTCCCCATATAGACAGTGTGACATTCCCCCTCCCTTTCCCCATATTGGCAGTGTGGCATTCCCCCTCCCATTCCCCATATAGGCAGTGTGACATTCCCCCTCCCTTTCCCCATATTGGCAGTGTGGCATTCCCCCTCCCATTCCCCATATAGGTAGTCTGGCATTCCCCCTCCCATTCCCCATATAGGCAGTGTGACATTCCCCCTCCCATTCCCCATATAGGTAGTCTGGCATTCCCCCTCCCATTCCCCATATAGGCAGTGTGACATTCCCCCTCCCATTCCCCATATAGGCAGTGTGACATTCCCCCTCCCATTCCCCATATAGGTAGTCTGGCATTCCCCCTCCCATTCCCCATATAGGCAGTGTGACATTCCCCCTCCCATTCCCCATATAGGTAGTCTGGCATTCCCCCTCCCATTCCCCATATAGGCAGTGTGACATTCCCCCTCCCATTCCCCATATAGGTAGTCTGGCATTCCCCCTCCCATTCCCCATATAGGCAGTGTGACATTCCCCCTCCCTTTCCCCATATTGGCAGTGTGACATTCCCCCTCCCATTCCCCATATAGGCAGTGTGGCATTCCCCCTCCCATTCCCCATATAGGCAGTGTGACATTCCCCCTCCCATTCCCCATATAGGCAGTGTGGCATTCCCCCTCCCATTCCCCATATAGGCAGTGTGACATTCCCCCTCCCATTCCCCATATAGGCAGTGTGACATTCCCCCTCCCATTCCCCATATAGGCAGTGTGACATTCCCCCTCCCATTCCCCATATAGGTAGTCTGGCATTCCCCCTCCCATTCCCCATATAGGCAGTGTGACATTCCCCCTCCCTTTCCCCATATTGGCAGTGTGGCATTCCCCCTCCCATTCCCCATATAGGCAGTGTGGCATTCCCCCCTCCCATTCCCCATATAGGCAGTGTGACATTCCTCCTCCCATTCCCCATATAGGCAGTGTGGCATTCCCCCCTCCCATTCCCCATATAGACAGTGTGACATTCCCCCCCCCATTCCCCATATAGGCAGTGTGACATTCCCCCTCCCATTCCCCATATAGGCAGTGTGGCATTCCCCCCTCCCATTCCCCATATAGGCAGTGTGACATTCCCCCTCCCATTCCCCATATAGGCAGTGTGGCATTCCCCCCTCCCATTCCCCATATAGGCAGTGTGGCATTTCCCCCTCCCATTCCCCATATAGGCAGTGTGGCATTCCCCCCTCCCATTCCCCATATAGACAGTGTGACATTCCCCCTCCCATTCCCCATATAGGCAGTGTGACATTCCCCCTCCCATTCCCCATATAGGCAGTGTGGCATTCCCCCCTCCCATTCCCCATATAGGCAGTGTGGCATTCCCCCCTCCCATTCCCCATATGGGCAGTCTGACATTCCCCCTCCCATTCCCCATATAGGCAGTGTGGCATTCCCCCCTCCCATTCCCCATATAGGCAGTGTGGCATTTCCCCCTCCCATTCCCCATATAGGCAGTGTGGCATTCCCCCCTCCCATTCCCCATATGGGCAGTGTGACATTCCCCCTCCCATTCCCCATATAGGCAGTGTGGCATTCCCCATATTGGCAGTGTGACATTCCCCCTCCCATTCCCCATATAGGCAGTGTGGCATTCCCCCTCACATTCCCCATATAGACAGTGTGACATTCCCCCTCCCATTCCCCATATAGGCAGTGTGGCATTTCCCCTCCCATTCCCCATATAGGCAGTGTGTCATTTCCCCATCCCATTCCCCATATAGGCAGTGTGCCATTTCCCCCCATTCCCCATATAGGCAGTGTGGCATTCCCCCTCTCATTCCCCATATAGACAGTGTGACACCCCCTCCCATTTCCCATAGGCAGTGTGGCATTCATTCCCCACATAGGCAATGGGGCACCCCCCCCTCCCATTCCCCATAGGTAGCAAAAGAAGATGAAAAAAAAAATCAACTCACATGTTACGGTGCCCCCACATTGTGGGCTGGACTGCTTGCCACAAGACCAGAAGAAGATGGAGGAGCGTCCCTGCCGCTAATGTCGCTGCCTCCTCCAGCTGAGATACGCAAACAGCCAATTCCGTACGATGGAGCCCACTGCAGGGAGCCAGGTGTATGTGTGTGCCCTGACTGGAATAAGCAGTGGCAGCAGTGGGAGGCCAGAAGAAGATGGATGAGTGGAAAGGGCTGTCCCCGTACCTGCTTGTTACTGGCCGGGACATGCAAACACCCGGCTCCGTACAGCGGGTGGGTGTGGCCTGCGTCAATTCTGTGCCGGCCATGCCCATTTGCTGCACGGAGCCAGGTGTTTGCGTGTGCCCCAGCTGGAAGAGACAGTGACAGCAGCGGCGGGGACGGGAACAGAGCCTGCAGCTTCTCCATCTTCTTCTGGCCTCCTGCAGTATGGTAGGCAGCCTGGCCAGCAACGTGGGAGCGCCCCGTAACATATGAGTTGGCTTTGTGTTGTTATTACATTTGCCCAATAAGACGCACTGACATTTTCCCCCCACTTTTAGGGAAAAATAAGTATGTCTTATAGGGCAAAAAAGACGGTAAATTAGGGATTTTTTCAATTAACAACTACATGAAGCATGTAATGTTATTTTCTTCTCAAAAAAAGGCATCCAATTTTTTTTTAAGCTGTCAGCTAATGATGCTGTGACAAGCTACCATTAGAGGCTGGCTATTTCACAGCTGTATAGTTCTTATGGTAAAGGAGGATCATCAGATTTATTTGTCTGAACTGGCCTATTAAAAGTAATTAAAGAAAAGGCCAGACGTGAGAACAAGCGCAGCTGAAGGTGACAGTGGATGCGGTCATGGCACAGAGACATGGCGAGGGCTCTGGGAGAATGTGAGTGTATTGGGGCTTCCTGAGGGAGTCTTACACAGCAGGGCCCCAACTGGGGAGGCCCCAAGGAGTGGAACTCGAATGGCCTTGGAGTCACTTTAAAATTGTGGCAGTTCTCAGAACCAAGGAGAACTGCCCCAAAAAATGTATACAATTATAAATACAATGTATACAACCCACATTTTATATTACACAGTTTGTTGCCTATTAGTCTATTAGTTTATGCAAACATTTAATCTAAAAATATAAATGTGTGCAGTGTTGGACAACGTTATGTATAGGGAAGTGATTGTTAAATATTTTAATCCCACCTCTGTACTTAAAGATTCACATGACACATGGTTCCCAACTTGCAGATTGTGGGTCACTTTGGCATAGCTACATGTGTAGTGTTGTATCTGCAATGCAGAAGACACACCATGATGCTGGATTAGATGATCATGGAGATCTTTATTCCATGCTTGCTGTCTGGCCCTGGCTGCTGTATTAACCACTTCCTTTATTGGCTCCTCCTTCTCCATACCTTACTGTTGTCAGGCAGAACATGCAAGCAAACAACTCAATAAAGAAATACTAGTAACAACATCACAACATGCACCTCAAAAAATAAAAGGTTCACAGGGTTCATTTTGCCAAGCTCCAAAAATGACATTGCACTCATCTCACTCCTCCAGCAACTTGCATGAAATTGTGATCTGTAATGTGCACCTGAATCCAGACCAGGGGAAAAGCAGACGGCGCTTCACACATGCTCATTATTGTGGACTGAGATGTAAACCAACTAATGAAACCCACGTTCGCACCTATTTTGTACCCCATGCTTTTCTGCATTTTCATCACATGTAGCTGTACTGCAAGAATATCCTTCAATGGCACCTCTATGGCGCCTTTCACACCTTTCTGATACGGTAGAAAGGGGAAAAAACTTGGCCACAAAACGTCCAGCCTGCTGTGTCCTGGCCACAAACGCACCCCATGAAACACATGGACAGAAACTCAAATAAAAATGCGGACAATAAAACGTGAACGCAAAACAGAATTCCTGCCACAAAATGCAGACTGCTACTGTGAAAGTAGCCAAAAGATCCACATTACAGTGAAAATACATAAGAGAAAGCAGAGTTCAGCGCTAAGTTTGTGCACTGCCATATGCCCCGGAAATTCTGTCTCCCACTGCGTAACTGAAAAAAATAATCATTTGATCATTTGGCCTTTTGCAATGCTGAAATCTCCCAGAAACAAAAATCTATAGCACAATTGGTATTGCTGAAGTTCATACATCATTAGTGATCTTATCACTTGTAGAAATACAAGAAGTAAAATGATGGACCTGCAAAAACATGGAGCACTCTCGGGTGCAGACATTGTGGTTTATTCATCAATGGTGAACACCAGGTGCTGTACACAACACCATATTTATAAAGGCGACTCATTCATCATCACAGATGGCTCAGCGTATAGCGCCGGCGCTCTAGCTTCCAGAGCGCTAGGTATTACCTGCCGCTACCTGTCAGTCTCCCATACATTTCAATAGACGTTCATTTTCTTCTGTTTAAACAGGGTTTTTGTGTTTAATTTTTTATTTTCTTTCAAATAACTGAGTAGGGGGCAGTTGTGGCCTAGAGGTAAGGGGAGCGTGCTCGTGACCAGATTGCAGGTTCGAATCCCGGTCCTGGGACATGACTGAAGTGCTCTTCATCAAGGCACCTAACCCCGCAACTGCTCCACGGGCGCCATAATTAGGGCAGCCCACCGCTCCGAGCATTTGTACACTCACTGCACGGATGGGTTAAATGTGGAGGATGAATTCCTATGTGTGTGCAAGCATACAATGGCCATCTATGCATAATAATTAAATAAATAAAAAAAAGTAACCTCTCCTGGCCTAGAAAAAGTCATTTTTGAATTTTTCAATGTCACAACAACGTCATTCCATGTGTTTTCGCTTTGTTACTGGTGAATATGTGTTCAAAAACAGACTTTAATCACACTGCATCTGGCACTCTAGACCAGATCCAGAGCGCCGATGCTCTGTGTAAATGTTTTCTTGTTGACTATGGTGTGAGTCACTGAGAGATGGTCGTAATGAGCTGGCGTTACCTTTCACTCCCTACAACGCTGTACTGTTGTTACTGTTGTTAGAGCACCCAACATACAACTCATTTAGAGATGAGCAAACTTTTGAAAAATTCGATTCGACTGATTCACCAAAACTTCCGACAAAAATCGTTTCGACCCGAATTTATTCGAATGGCTATTAAAAACTGCTATTTCTGAGCCTCCTAGAGCCTCAATAGGGTTGGAAACTATTCTGCCTTGCTGTAAAACACAAAGGATATGTGCTTGGTTAGTGAAATAATACTGTAAATAATTAGGACATGCAGATCAGAGGCATTGCTAATAGAATCGCAGAGCGGCACAATTGCAGAGAGTTGAGGTGGCATCACTATGAGGGGCCCCTATAGTGCCTGAAAAACACACCCTGGAGCTGGCAGCAGCAGGAGCCCAAATATTGGCTGAAATACATCCTGGAGTTGGCAGCAGGAGCAGCAGGAGCAGCAGGAGCCCAAAAATTGGCTGCATGACACCCTGGAGTTGCAAACAGCAGCAACAGCAGCAGGAGCCCAAACATAGCTTGAAAGAGACACTGGAGTTGGCAGCAGGAGCCCAAAAATTGGATGAATCACACCCTGGAGTTGCAAGCAGCAGCAGGAGCCCACACACAGCTTGAAAGATACACTGGAATTTGCAGCAGGTACCCAAAAATTGGATGAATTACACCCTGGAGTTGCAAGCAGCAGCAGGAGCCCAAACATTGCTTTAAAGAGACATTGCAGTTGGCTTCAGGAGCCCAAAAATTGGATGAATCACACCCTGGAGTTGCAAGCAGCAGCAGCAGGAGCCCAACATTAACTGAAAGAGACACTGAAGTTGGCAGCAGGATCCCTAAAATTGGCTTAATCACACCCTGGAGTTGCAAGCACAAGCAGGAGCCCAAACATTGCTTTAAAGAGACACTGGAGTTGGCTGCAGGAGCCCAAAAATTGGATGCATCACACCCTGGAGTTGCAAGCAGCAGCAGGAGCACAACATTAGCTTTAAAGAGACACTGGAGTTGGCTACAGGAGCCCGAAAATCGGATGAATCACACCCTGGAGTTGCAAGCAGCAGCAGCAGGAGCCCAACATTGGCTGAAAGAGACACTGGAGTTGGCAGCAGGAGCCCAAAAATTGGCTAAATCACACCCTGGAGTTGCAAGCAGCAGCCGGAGCCAAACATTGCTTTAAAGAGACACTGGAGTTGGCTTCAGGAGCCCAAAAACTGGATGAATCACACCCTGGAGTTGCAAGCAGCAGCAGCAGGAGCCCAACATTGGCTGAAAGAGACACTGGAGTTGGCAGCAGGAGCCCAAAAATTGGCTGAATCACACCCTGGAGTAGCAAGCAGCAGCAGGAGCCCACACATTGCTTTAAAGAGACACTGGAGTTGGCAACAGGAGCCCAAAAATTGGATGAATCACACCCTGGAGTTGCAAGCAGCAGCAGCAGGAGCCCAACATTGGCTGAAAGAGACACTGAAGTTGGCAGCAGGAGCTCAAACATTGGATGAATCACACCCTGGAGTTGCAAGCAGCAGCAGCAGCAGGAGCCCAAACATTGGCTGAAAGAGACACTGGAGTTGGCAGCAGGAGCTCAAAAATTGGCTGAATCACACCCTGGAGTTGCAAGCAGAAGCAGGAGCCCAAACATTGCTTTAAAGAGACACTGGAGTTGGCTTCAAGAGCCCAATAATTGGCTGAATCACACCCTGGAGTTGCAAGCAGCAGCAGGAGCCTAAACATTGCTTTAAAGAGACACTGTAGCTGGCTTCAGGATCCCAAAAATTGGATGAATCACACCCTGGAGTTGCAAGCAGCAGCAGCAGGAGCACAACATTGGCTGAAATAGACACTGGATTTGGCAGAAGAAGCCCAAAAATTGGCTGAATCACACCCTGGAGTAGCAAGCAGCAGCAGGAGCCCAAGCATTGCTTTAAAGAGACACTGGAGTTGGAAGCAGGAGCCCAAAAATTGGATAGATCACACCCTGGAGTTGAAAGAAGCAGAAGCAGGAGCACAAATATAGCTTGAAATAGACACTGGAGTTGGCAGCAGGAGCCCAAAAATTAGATGAATCACACCCTGGAGTTGCAAGCAGCAGCAGCAGCAGGAGCCCAACATTGGCTGAAAGAGACACTGGAGTTGGCCGCAGGAGCCCAAAAATTGTCTGAATCACACCCAGGAGTTGCAAGCAGCAGCAGGAGCCCAATCCTAGCTTGAAAAACACTCTTGAGTTGGCTTCAGGAGCCCAAAAATATGATGAATTACACCCTGGAGTTGCAAGCAGCAGCAGCAGGAGCCCAAACATTGGCTGAAAGAGACACTGGAGTTGGCAGCAGGAGCCCAAAAATTGGATGAATCACACCCTGGAGTTGCAAGCAGCAGCAGCAGGAGCCCAAACATTGGCTGAAAGAGACACTGGAGTTGGCAGCAGGAGCTCAAAAATTGGCTGAATCACACCCTGGAGGTGCGAGCAGCAGCAGGAGCCCAAACATTGCTTTAAAGAGACACTGGAGTTGGCTTCAGGAGCCCAACAATTGGATGAATCACACCCTGGAGTTGCAAGCAGCAGCAGCAGGAGCCCAAACATTGGCTGAAAGAGACACTGGAGTTGGCAGCAGGAGCCCAAAAATTGGATGAATCATACCCTGGAGTTGCAAGCAGCAGCAGGAGCCCAAACATTGCTTTAAAGAGACACTGGAGTTTGCAGCAGGAGCCCAAAAATTGGATGAATCACACCCTGGAGTTGCAAGCAGCAGCAGCAGGAGCCCAACATTGGCTGAAATAGACACTGGAGTTGGCAGCAGAAGCCCAAAATTGTCTGAATCACACCTTGGAGTGGCAAGCAGCAGCAGGAGCCCAACATTAGCTGAAAGAGACACTGGAGTTGGCAGCAGGAGCCCAAAAATTGGCTGAATCACACCCTGGAGTTGCAAGCAGTAGCAGGAGCCCAAACATTGCTTTAAAGAGACACTGGAGTTGCCTTCAGGAGCCCAAAAATCGGATGAATCACACCCTGGAGTGGCAAGCAGCACCAGGAGCCCAAACATTGCTTTAGAGAGACACTGGAGTTGGCAGCAGGAGCCCAAAAATTGTATGAATCACACCCTGGAGTTGCAAGCAGCAGCAGCAGGAGCCCAACATTAGCTGAAAGAGACACTGGAGTTGGCAGCAGGAGCCCAAAAATTGGCTGAATCACACCCTGGAGTTGCAAGCAGTAGCAGGAGCCCAAACATTGCTTTAGAGAGACACTGGAGTTGGCTTCAGAAGCCCAAAAATTGGATGAATCACACCCTGGAGTTGCAAGCAGCAGCAGCAGGAGCCCAAACATTGGCTGAAGGAGACACTGGAGTTGGCAGCAGGAGCCCCAAAATTGGATAAATCACACCCTGGAGTTGCAAGCAGCAGCAGGAAGCCAAAAATTGGCTGAAAGGCACACTCTGAAGTTGGCATCAGCAGGAGGCCAAAAATTGGTTGGAAGGCACACCCTGAAGTTGGCGTCAGCAGGAGCCAAAAATTGGCCTAAAGACATAAATATGTTTCGCACCATTTGGAAAGTGTAAAACGTTGCACCATGCTGAATCTAGTCGCATGCATCAGGCATTGGTGGGTGGAAATCCTGGCTGATCCATCCCTGATTCATTTTGACAAAGGTAAGTCTCTCCACATTTTTAGTTGACAGACGAGTTCTCCTCACCATAACCATGGCCCCCGCCGCACTAAACACCTGCTCAGATGGCACGCTATTTGCCGGGCAGGACAGCTTTTCCAGGGCAAACTGCTAGTTGCGGCCACAAGCCAAGTTTGGGTGCCCAGAAGTCCAGCGGATCCTCAAGGTGTGTTGGCATGGTCATGTCAAGGTATGACATGACCTGCTGGTTGAGGTCCTGCTTCAGGTCTTCCTGCTGCTCATGAGTAGCCTCACTATGCGTGTGTAGAAAGCTACTCATTAGCGACTGAAGACTGAGCCTGCTGCTGATGGAGCTGCTGCTGCTGCTCCTGCCAACCCCCCCCCCCAGCAGGCATGACAGTGGAAGCTGAGCGCAGAGGTCCCCCCGAGTCAGGCCTGCGAGAGTATGGACCATGGCGCAGATAGACATCGGCCAACTGACTACGCAGAATGTCTTTGTAGTAGTTCAGTTTGTCCTCCCTCTTGGTGGGTTTAAAAAATGCCCCCATTTTGTGCCGGAAGCGAGGGTCCAATAAGGTGGACAGCCAGAAGTCATCCCGCCGACCAATGGAAACAATTCTGGGGTCACTACGCAAGCACGTGAGCATGCTTCCTGCCATTTGCACAAGTGACTCGGAGGGACTACCTGTCTCCATCTCCACTGCATACTGCCACGGTGTGTCCGGGTCCTCTGTCTCGCCTTCCTCAATACACTCTAGCTCCTCTGGCGGCTCCTGCTCCTCCTCCCCTGTCCGCTGACTAGATAAACCAGCCATTTCTCCAAGCCTAAACTGTACTTCACTGTGCCCCTCCTCCTCCTCTTCCTCCTCCTCCACCTCCAGTTCAGCTCCAACGTGGTTCATGTGGCTGTAAGATGTAGACGCCTTGTCTCCAGTGCCCTGACCAGCCATGGTTTCCAACATGTGCTGTAGTACATGAAGCAGTGGAATCACATCGTTCATCCCGTAATCCTGCCGACTGACAAATAAATTGGCTTCCTCAGAAGGCCTGAGCAAACGGCAGGTGTCACGTATGAGCTGCAACTGGTTGACATTGAGGTTAACCAGGGGAGTCCCACTATCCGCTTGGATAATCAGGAAATCCGTGATGTCTTTTCTCTGTTCATATAATCGGTCCAACATGTGAAGGGTGGAATTCCAACGGTTGGAAACATCGCAAATAAGACTATGTTGGGGGATACCGTTCTGACGCTGTAGCTCAAGAAGGGTGTGTTTGGCGGTGTATGAGTGGCTGAAGTGCATGCAAAGTTTCCTTGAAGTTATTAGGATGTCTTGCATATGGGGGGAACACTTCAGAAACCGCTTGACAACCAGATTCAAGATGTGAGCCATGCAGGGGCATGGGTCAGCCTTCCTTGGCGCAGCGCAGACAAAATGATCTTGCCATTGGCAGTAACCATGACTCCCATTTTAAGTTTTCTTGGAGTAAGCCATGTTTGGATTTCCTGATGAATAAATTTAAGCAGTTCCTCCCCTGTGTGACTCCATTCGCCAAGACAAACCATGTGAAGCACTGCGTGACACCTCCATGCCCTGCACACATGGTAGAATGGAGGGGCACTGAGACTTGAGCCTACAGTGGAGGGTGAGGAGATGGCGGAGGATGAGGAAGCCGAGACGCACGGTGTCACAGGCCCAACGGGCAGGGAGCACGGAGGCCAAAGCGGCGTGACCTGTCCAAGCTGCTGCTGCTGCTGCTGCAAATGGACCACATTAACCCAGTGGGCAGTAAACGACATGTACTGTCCCTGACCGTAGTTACAGCTCCAGATGTTGGCGCTGCCATGCACTTTGCTACACACCGACAGGCTCAAGGACTGGCCCACCTTCTGTTCAACAAAAGTGTGCAGCGCTGGTACTGCCTTCTTGGCAAAGAAATGACGGCTCGGGACTCTCCACCTTGGCTCGGCACAAGCCATCAGTTCTCTAAAAGGTGCAGAGTCCACCACCTGAAAAGGGAACGACTGCATCACCAGTGGGCGCATACTGCTGTCTCTTGGACATGGCTTCGCTGATGGATTGCTGGTGGGATGCATGACTTGGAAGAGGAGGAGGAGCAGGAGCCACAGAGGATGGGTATGATGCACAGCTGCCTTCGGCTGAGGTGCTGGAGCCTTGCTTGCAGAAATTGGGAGTGGCGTGCCACTTGGTGAGGAAGCAGACTGGACCACCCCTTGGGAGCCTCGGTTCTCCCAGGTCGCTTTATGGTGATGCATCATATGTTGACGCAGTGCCGTGGTGCCAACATGTGGACCTTCACCTTCACCTTCTGCCTACATATCTTGCATGTGGCCATGTTACGCTCCTGCGGAAGCTTCAGGAAAAACTTCCACACTGCCGAGTAGCTACTTTTCCCACTAACAGGCCTCACTGATTCACTGCTACTGTCGCCAACTCCAGGAACCCCTGCTCCACTACCTCCCAATAAGGTAGCCTGCCGCGCAGCAGGTGCTCTACCCCGGGCCCCAGCCCCGTTTGGCTCCAGGCTTTACAATTGTGCCCCCATGCTGACTGCCAACCATGCTGCTAACACCTTGCTGCCTGAGCTGCTGACTCCGGGGCAACCTGCGCCCCTCTTCTCCTGATGATGACGATGAAGCCCCTTCATCACCCGGCTCTCAAGTACGATCGGCTTTACCATCATCATCATCATCATCATCACCGAGTTGTGGCGCAGAAGCTGGAAAGAACGCAACACCCACGACACTGTCCACATCCCTATTCGTCTGCCGAGCTAAAGAAGCCACCTCCATTTCATGGCTGGGCAGTAGCTGCTGACTGTCCTCTATCTGATCGTCCTTCTCAATAAAGTGTGGAGCTGAACCCAAACCATAGGATACGTCGCTGGGGGAGGGAACGGCGTAGGACAGAGGCAATGGGAGGACAGGGACTGCTCTCGGGGCATGCCAACTCAGGGTTGTGTCAGAGAAACCTACCGACCCTAGACTGGGGGTCTCAGACTTAACTTGTGATGATGTTGATGAACGCGTTAACCAATCTACCACGGCAGATGCGTTACTGGTGGAGACACGACCGCTAGCAGATACTGGCAGATCAGGTCTCTCACCGTGACTCCTGCTGCCACTCGCCCCTAGTCTGCTGTGACCTCTGCCTGCTGAATCTTGGCCTCTGCCACTCCTCTTTAAACATCCTGGCACTTGTCTGCCTGACATTTTTATGTATTTGCTTATTTAGTATAAACAGTTATGGTGGAAGGTGCAGCTTTGGGGTGCCCTGCGGCCTGGTTTATTGAAAGCAGTCAAAAAGGAAGTGCAAACTGAAGTAGCTTAATGAAGCTGATGCTGAACAATGCTTATGTTGTATACCAGATAGGGTGCAAGGTGCAGCTTTGGGGTGCCCTGCGGCCTGGTTTATTGAAAGCAGTCAAAAACAAGTGCAAACTAAAGTAGCTTAATGAAGCTGATGCTGATCAACGCTTATGTTGTATAACAAATAGGGTGCAAGGTGCTGCTTTGGGGTGCTCTGCGGCCTGGTTTATTGAAAGCAGTCAAAAACAAGTGCAAACTAAAGTAGCTTAATAAAGCAGCTGATGCTGATCAACGCTTATGTTGTATAACAAATAGGGTGCAGGGTGCTGCTTTGGGGTGCTCTGCGGCCTGGTTTATTGAAAGCAGTCAAAAACAAGTGCAAACTGAAGTAGCTTAATAAAGCAGCTGATGCTGATCAATGCTTATGTTGTATAACAAATTTAAATAGCATGTGCCTTGGTATGCATGTGTGGCCTAGTGTCTTTTAAGCTGAACAGAAAATATTAACACTAATCAAATTATGAGAAATGCTTTTGTTTAACAGATAGGGTTAAATAGCATGTGCCTTGGGATGCCTGTGTGGCCTGGTGTATTTTAAGCTTAAGAGAAAATATTAACACTAATCCAATTATGAGAAATGCTTTTGTTTAACAGATAGGGTTAAAAAGCATGTGCCGTGGGATGCCAATGTGGCCTGGTGTATTTTAAGCTGAACAGAAACTATTAACACTAATCTAATAATGAGAAATGCTTTTGTTTAACAGATAGGGTTAAATAGCATGTGCCTTGGGATGCCTGTGTGGCCTGGTGTATTTTAAGCTGAACAGAAAATATTAACACTAATCCAATTATGAGAAATGCTTTTGTTTAACAGATAGGGTTAAAATAGCATGTGCCTTGGGATGCCCGTGTGGCCTAGTGTATTTTAAGCTGAACAGAAAATATTAACACTAATCCAATTATGAGACATGCTTTTGTTTAACAGATAGGGTTAAATAGCATGTGCCTTGGGATGCCCGTGTGGCCTAGTGTATTTTTAGCTGAAAAGAAAATATTTACACTAATCCAATTATGAGAAATGCTTTTGTTTAACAGATAGGGTTAAAATAGCATGTGCTTTGGGATGCCCGTGTGGCCTGCTGTATATTAAGCTGAACAGAAAGTATTAACACTAATTCAATTTTAAGTAATGCTTTTGTTCAACAGATAGGGTTAAATAGCATGTGCCTTGGGATGCCTGTGTGGCCTGGTGTATTTTAAGCTGAAAATAAAATATTAACACTTATCCAATTATGAGAAATGCTTTTGTTCAACAGATAGGCTTAAAATAGCATGTGCCTTGGGATGCCCGTGTGGCCTAGTGTATTTTAAGCTGAAAAGAAAGCATTAACACTAATCCAATTATGAGAAATGCTTTTTTTTAACAGATAGGGTTAAATAGCATGTGCCTTGGGATGCCTGTGTGGCCTGGTGTATTTTAAGCTGAACAGAAAATATTAACACTAATCCAATTATGAGAAATGCTTTTGTTTAACAGATAGGGTTAAAATTGCATGTGCCTTGGGATGCCCGTGTGGCCTAGTGTTTTTTTAGCTGAACAGAAAATATTAACACTAATCCAATTATGAGAAATGCTTTTGTTTAACAGATAGGGTTAAAATAGCATGTGCTTTGGGATGCCCTTGTGGCCTGCTGTATATTAAGCTGAACAGAAAGTATTAACACTAATTCAATTATAAGTAATGCTTTTGTTCAACAGATAGGGTTAAAATAGCATGTGCCTTGGGATGCCCGTGTGGCCTAGTGTATTTTTACCTGAACAGAAAATATTAACACTAATCCAATTATGTGAAATGCTTTTGTTCAACAGATAGGCTTAAAATAGCATGTGCCTTGGGATGCCCGTGTGGCCTAGTGTATTTTAAGCTGAACAGAAAATATTAACACTAATCCAATTATGAGAAATGCTTTTGTTTAACAGATAGGGTTAAATAGCATGTGCCTTGGGATGCCCATGTGGCCTAGTGTATTTTAAGCGGAAAACAAAATATTAACACTAATCCAATTATGAGAAATGATTTTGTTTAACAGATAGGGTTAAAGAGCATGTGCATTGGGATGCCCGTGTGGCCTAGTGTATTTTAAGCTGAAAAGAAAATATTAACACTAATCCAATTATGTGAAATGCTTTTGTTCAACAGATAGGCTTAAAATAGCATGTGCCTTGGGATGCCCGTGTGGCCTAGTGTATTTTAAGCTGAACAGAAAATATTAACACTAATCCAATTATGAGAAATGCTTTTGTTTAACAGATAGGGTTAAATAGCATGTGCCTTGGGATGCCCATGTGGCCTAGTGTATTTTAAGCGGAAAACAAAATATTAACACTAATCCAATTATGAGAAATGATTTTGTTTAACAGATAGGGTTAAAGAGCATGTGCCTTGGGATGCCCGTGTGGCCTAGTGTATGATTTGAAATAAAAAAATAAAAAAATTTAAGCTGAACAGAAAATATTAGCACTAATCCAATTTTGAGAAATGCTTTTGTTTAACAGATAGGATAAAATAGCATGTGCCTTGGAATGCCCATGTGGACTGGTGTATTTTAAGCTGAACAGAAAATATTAACACTTAATTGCATGCACAGTGTGCAGCTGTATTTAAACCAAACCAAATATATTACCAGTAACCCAGTTATTATGAAATATGAATCATAGGCAGCACTAGGCACCCTGTCACTGTGACTTGTATGCTGCTGGATTGTTCCGGTTTAAAATCTATCTTTCCCTAGCTCTGTCTACCACTCTAAATCTCCCTAACTATCTGTCTCTCTCTTTACCTATCTGTAACTGTCTCTAGCTATCGCTAACTCTCACCTAACTATGACTGTCTGTCCCTCCCTGCAGCTAGCTCCGTTCTGTCTGCAATGCAAGTCTCAACTGCGCAAAAGGAAAATGGCCGCCGATTTATATAGCACGGTGACGTCACCGGGCTTCCTGGCTGCTGATAGGCTGCATGTGACTGTCCCATCTTCACTTGCCCCTGGGGACATGTCTGAACATGTCCGTCCACCATCTTAGAATGCCTGTCATTGAGTTTTAAGGAAAACTTCGATCGATCGAATCGCCGGGAAATTCTGATTCGTTCAGAATCGAATTTTTTATGAAATTCAGAACGAATCCGGGTTCGTCCGTATCGATTCGCTCATCCCTAGATTTGAGGAAAGGTAAGGTGCTACTTTTTGTAACTCCCCTGTTCTGCCTCCTCAGCACCAGAAGAGTTGAAAGAGTGGGTGGGTTAATAAAGAACACCTCCACTTTACCTTTATATTTTATTTTTGTGCTTTTATAAAAAATGTATGCCCCCCTCTCTCCAGATTACCAGGCAGGCCTGGGCATTGGGGGGTGCAGAAGAACGTCATGCCCATCGGCAAGGACCCCATGTTTCTCCAGGGATGTCACCCCTTGAAGAACACCAGACCTGTGCCAAAGGGCATAGAAGCTAGTTAGTGTCCATAGTCAGAGGCAGCCTACTGGGCCTTTTGTTCCTACTATGCTTAGTGCCCCAGTCTGTTAATCTAGAGCAGTAGTCCTCAAACTTCGTCCTCAAGGGCCGAGACAGGCCAGGTTTTGCAGCTCTCCACGCTACTCCACAGGTGAATTAACTGGTGCTCAGACAGAGCTATAGCCCTAATTATTACATCTGTGCATCAGCATAGCGAGCTGCAAAACCTGGCCTGTCTCGGCCCTTGAGGAGGAAGTTTGAGGACTACTGATCTAGAGGGATGGGCCATGATTTTTTTTATTTCAAATCAACAGATTGCAGATAGTGAAAACTGCTTCCATTTAACACACATTTGATAAAATTAGAAAAAAATGAAGAAATACTAGATCAGCTCAGCACCTTTAAGACATAATTCTGCCACACAAAAATTACATCGAAAGTGGACTTTCTAAATTGAACGCATTTAATTAGTCAGCTGTGCTGAATCAGTAGAAGTTACTTAGGTGTTTCTCATGCTATCCGATTTTCGAACAAAACCAATTGTTTTACATGTGCCCTGAATGTAACCCTATGTCTGCAGAAATAAGCGTGTAAAAATTGTTACCAAATAGCAACAGACTCACAATCACAACACAATCATGATTTATGTATGTTTCTTCTTTTTCTTTAAGCTAATGATACATTTATTGAAATAATGAAAGGTAATATCAATTCATTTTTTCTATAAATTAAGTTCTAGGCAATATTATAAAGTTAGAATTCTGCAGTGTAAATGTGTTCTGCATATATACACGCTAATTGGAAAGAGGAAAGGTCACACACAGTGAGGGCTATTTAAATGATTTTGAAGTTCAGAGAGACAGTGAGAGCTTTTACCACTTTGATCACAAGAAAATGAAACAAAAAAAAGTTTCTTGGATTTGAAAATCAAAATCTTCACACTGCACATGCAATGGGGAATTTCATAGTTATATTTCTATCACATTTAATTAAGGGATGGGGTAGAGGAAAATGAATTTCCAACAGTAGCATGTGATGTTATTTCTTCTTTGTTATTTTTTTGCTGTGAGATGTGGTGGTGGGTTTTCCTCTGACAAATTAAAAAGAAACACTCACCTCCATCATTGTTCCAGCCCCCGTCACTCCAGTCTGGCTGCAGGTGCTGTGTGAGCGGAAGCCTGCTTGCATGGCTGGCAACATGAATGGCTTCCCCCACTGCAATACACACAGCAGGGGAGGCTGGCCATGGCCTGGACAGACAGCCTGCTGGACAATGGCATGGACAGGCAGCAGTGGTAGCCAGGCTTGATAAAGGCAAACAGAATGGGAGCCGGGCTAAGTGGTGTACAGGCACTGTAGCAAGTTCAAAGATGGAGCCTGAAAGGATGGGGTATCAGGCAGAGGTGCAGAGGTAAAACCGGGGTCATACATGAAAGGAGCAGTCCAAGGGTCAATCCAAAAGGCGTGGTTAAGAAGCGAGCTGAGGTCAGACCGGGTTATTTCAAGGATAATCCAAAATCAAAGGAACAAAGGTGGCAAATCAAAACTGCAAAGAATCACCTAGTGCCATCTTGCTGTCCAGGATCTCCTTGTAAAGGCCTAGATGTACCTTGATTGGATGTAAATATCAGCTGACAAGGCAGGTGGCGAAAACCTGAACGACGGGCCCAGATTTTGGCTAGCCAGCTGCGCCTCATCACAGTTACACTTTTGAGAGCGACAATTGGCTCTCACAAAAAGTGCCAAAGAACATGGCTTCAGTGGTGGAATTTGAAAGACAATGGTTTTCCATCCGTTTCAACCATTATCTGACTGACTCCTGGAAGAAGCAATCGCACGTGCACCTGTACAGAACCAGCCGGGCGCACAGGATTATGACATTATAGTCTTTTCTCTTCAGTTCCCAGGTAAATAAAGTACATAAGTGCTCTCCACCTCAAAACACAATAACATTGTAATGCCCAGCGGGGCACCTGCCCTCTTTCAGGTTACAGACCCTGATCTCCACTATTAGGGAAGCTGGAAATGTCTCACCACACATGGTACCAAGGAGCTAAGACGGAAGCAGTTTTCAATAGGTAAAGCTGAGGTCACAACAGTCATAGAAAAAGGCAAAATCCAAGTAGGTGCAGAGCACCTCAGCTTTCGTTATAGGAGGCAATTTCTAGCTGAGAGAGGCCTGGCTTTATGTGGCCACCAGCCAATCATAGCTGGAGCCTGGAGGGGAAGAGGGGGGGTGAGCAAAAGGCTCTAGTCACACCTCTCCACTTGCTCTGACAGTCACATTGCAAGGAAAAATGCTGCCCGTTGTTTTAATGAGCCAGTTCCCTTATTTATAATATATATATATATATATATATATATATATATAATTAAATATAATGTGCAGAATTTTCCTTTGCGTTGTGACTGTGTTTCCCAAAGCAGTGCAAGCGGTGAGGTGTGAATAGAACCTTAAAGATAGAAGTGAAAAAATATATTAAAATCTAACATGCCACGCCAGTATATGTGACATGTTTTTTTCATTAAATGTGTGAAAGTATACTGTGTCTTTCTTTCTTTTAATTATTTGATATGATAAGTGAGAAAAATGTGTGAGAAAATAACATAAAAAAGAGAAAAACAAGCTCTTTAAAAAATAGATGAATTGTAATATTAATAATGGCCTGTGCTTGTAGATATTTGTGTACATCATTTATTTGTTTTCTTCTTTTTTTAAGATGTGGGTTGCATACTTAAAGGTAATATGAATTGTTTTATATAAATACATTTGTTGGCAATGAGATTTAAAATGTTAGTATAGTGCTGTGTGGATATTTTATTCTTCCTTTTTATATGTATATGCAGTGAGGGTCATGATAAAGAAAGTGGACCAGAAAATGAACATGTGCACCGACTTTCAGTTTAGACTATTTTCCCCCAAGAGTGACGGCAAGTTCATTTTCCGGGGTCACCTTTGGTGTCAGGTTCATCCTGGCGTCACATTTCCTCTTATTTCTCCATTCAAACTACTGAGAGGCTTTGTGCAAATCACAGAGCAGAATGCCAGAAATATACACTCAGTCCAGATTGAAGATCAGTGTAACATATCTACTTACACAGGGGGGCGATTCAGCAGCTTCTCCCTGGTTCTGCAGAACCCACTCACGGCAAAAGGTGAGCGGGAGGAGCAAGTGGCGCAGAAAGATGGCGAAGGCTCTGGGAGAATGTGAGTGTATTGGGGCATCCACGAGAAGTCGTACACAGCAGGGCATCCCAACTGGGGCTGCCCCAAGAAGTGGAACTTGAAAGGTCCTAGATTCTCTTTTAAATTGTAGCAGTTCTAGGAGAACAAGGAGAACAGGCCCCCCAAAAATATACAATCCCTGATATTGCTCAGGCACATTTTAATATTATTACACAGTTTGCTGTTTCTTCGATTATATGCAAACATTTATTATTCATTATTATTGCATAGGGAACTGGTAGTTAAACATTTGAACCCCACCTCTGTACTTAAAGATTCACGTGATTCAGACTGTGATCCACAACAAAATACACAGCTCACATCTTGGGTCACATCTCTGTGCAGATTGTGGGTCACTTTGGCATATCTACATGTGTAGTGTTGTAGCTGCAATGCAGAAGACACACGATGATGCTGGATTAGATGATCATAGAGCTCTGTATTCCATGCTTGCTGTCTTGCCCTGGCTGCTGTATTAACCACTTCCTTTATTGGCTCCTCCTCCTCTATACCTCACTGTTGTCAGACAGAACAAGCAAACAACTCAATAAAGAAATACTAGTAACAACATCACAACATGCACCTCAAAAAATAAAAGGTTCATTCAATGTTCCAATGACACTGCGCACATCTCACTCCTCCAGGGCCTTACATGAAATTGTGAGCTGTAATGTGAATCCAGACCAGGGGAAAAGCAGACAGCACTTCAAACATCTTAATTAATTTGGATTGCGATGTAAACCAACTAACGAAGCCCTCATTCACACCTGTCTGGTGCCGCATGCTTTACTGCATTTACGGCAGGTGCAGCTGTACCGCAAAAATATCCTCTATATAATACCTCTATGGCCCCTTCCACACCTCTCCAGTGTGGCAGAGAAGGAAATAACATGGCCACAAAAGGTCTTGCCTGCTGTGTGCTGGCCACAGATGCATTACTTGAAACAGGGATATTATAACACACAGACAGAAACTCACATGCAAATAAAAACGTGGCCAAAAACACAAAACAAAATTCCTGCCGTAAAATGCAGGCCACAAAAGTTCACATTGCAGTGCAAATACATATGAGAATGCAGAGTTCAGCTGAAAGTTTGTGCACTGCCATGTGCCCCCAGAAATTCTGCCTCCCACTGCTTAGCTGAAAAAATAATCATTTTGGCCTTTTGCAATGCTGTAATCTCCCAGAAAGAAAAAAAATCTATGGCACAATTGCTATTGCTAAAGTCTGACCACACACCATTTGTGATTTTAACACTTGTAGAAATACAGGAAGTGAAAGTATGGACCTGCAAAAACATGGAGTACTCTAGGGCGCGGACCTTATTTTCCTGCAAAAAAATAGCAAGTCTGCAGTGTGCACCCAAGTTTGTACAAGTGCACTGGAATTTTATTTTAAGAATTTGCATGTCCACACACCTGAAAGTGCACTTATGTGAGCCGCAGTATTGACCTGGGTCTTTAGTAGAGATGAGCAAACCAAACTGGTAGAACCCGTTTTTTCCCACATCTCAGGAACAGTTTGATTGCCTGCGAACCAGAACTTCATGTGTTTTGCGGTGAAACGCTGAAGATGAACCCCACAGGTCATGACCAGCCAAGAAGAAGCAGAGAGACAGTGTCACATGGTTGTAGCTTAAGAGGTCAGGGTAGCCGGGCCAATTAGGAGGCGCTATTGCAGGAGTCAAATAATGCGCCATCTATCCACCATTATCGACCTTGCTATTGCAGAGAGAGCATTTCTTTTAGAGCAGGGACAGCTTAAGGACAATTTAGGGCACAGTGGGATGCTAAGGGTGGGATGTGTGCTGCACAAAAAAACTGCATCTGCCTACATTGGGATCTGCTGGTCATTGTAGTCCACCCCGTAAAGTCTGAAAACTTCAGTGAGGGTTTTTGTATTTTTTTGGCATGTCTTTCTCAATTCAATTCAATTCAATTTATTGTTCGCCAAGTACATCGTGAGATGAACAAGGAATTTTTTTGGCATATACACAGTGCAAAAAAAAAAAAAAACAGTTAACTAAAGTTACAGTAACATAGGAAGGGGAACATAGAAACAGAGATGCAGGTACAGATACTCTTCTAAATTGCAAGTGATAACGGCTTGAGCCTGGGCCTATGATGCCTGGCTATTGTTTAGTATGCGGACAGCCAAGGGAAAGAAACCCTTCCTAGACCTAGAAGTCCTGCAGGCTGGTACTGCAAGACGCCGCCCTGATGGTAAGTGCTGGAATAGGGCGTGTCCAGGGTGGGGGGGGATCTCGAAGGATCTTATCTGCCCGAGTCTTGATTCTGCAGTTGTGCAGTTCCTGTAGTAGTTCTCTCTCTAAGTTGGGGTCCATGGTGCCTCTTAATTAAATACAGTTTTAAAAAAGCAATCTCTTTCACCTGCCAAGGAATATTTTAGAAAATATTTATCTTCTTTAGGAAATACTAAGTAAATGTCTGGAAAAGAAAGGGGTGGGGAAGGACAGGGTAGAGGAAAAGACAGCACTGCAATTCCTTCTGACACTAATGATAAGGATGCTGGTGCCAGTACAAAATCTGTGGTTAGCAGCCATGTGCCCAGGCCGCCACTTCTAGTAGTAGCAACAACAGCAAATGTATGCGGTAGTAGTAGCAGCAGCAATGTACGTGGTAAAAGTAGCAGCACCTGAAGCCAGAGTGGGAGTATATTTCAGACAATACATCCACTGTGGACTGGTTGATTCACTCTCATTCATCCCAAGAGGAGAAAGACTCTTTTTGCAATGACTTTGAGCCAGGTCTCAGTGGATTCTTCCGCCACTGCAGCTACACATCACAGTAAAAGCCTTTCTCTTCCATCATCTGTCTCTTTACTGCAATTTCTAGCTGAGAGAGGCCTGGCTTTATGTGGCCACCAGCCAATCATAGCTGGAGCCTGGAGGGGAAGAGGGGGGTGAGCAAAAGGCTCTATTCACACCTCTCCGGTTGCTCTGCATTGGGCAACACAGTCACAGTGCGAGGAAAAATGCTGCCCGTTGTTTTAATGAGCCAGTTCACTTAGTTATAATATATATATATATATATATATATATATATAATTAAATATAATGTGCAGAATTTTCCTTTGCGTTGTGACTGTGTTTCCCAAAGCAGTGCAAGCGGTGAGGTGTGAATAGAACCTTAAAGATAGAAGTGAAAAAATATATTAAAATATAACATGCCACGCCAGTATATGTGACATGTTTTTTTCATTAAATGTGTGAAAGTATACTGTGTCTTTCTTTCTTTCAATTATTTGATATGATAAGTGAGAAAAATGTGTGAGAAAATAACATAAAAAAGAGAAAAACAAGCTATTTAGAAAATAGATGAATTGTAATATTAATAATGGCCTGTGCTTGTAGATATTTGTGTACATCATTTATTTGTTTTCTTCTTTTTTTAAGATGTGGGTTGCATACTTGAAGGTAATATGAATTGTTTTATATAAATAAATTTGTTGGCAATGAGATTTAAAATGTTAGTATAGTGCTGTGTGGATATTTTATTCTTCCTTTTTATATGTATACGCAGTGAGGGTCATGATAAAGAAAGTGGACCAGAAAATGAACATGTGCACCGACTTTCAGTTTAGACTATTTTCCCCCAAGAGTGACGGCAAGTTCATTTTCCGGGTCACCTTTGGTGTCAGGTTCATCCTGGCGTCACATTTCCTCTTATTTCTCCATTCAAACTACTGAGAGGCTTTGTGCAAATCACAGAGCAGAATGCCAGAAATATACACTCAGTCCAGATTGAAGATCAGTGTAACATACTTACACAGGGGGGCGATTCAGCAGCTTCTCCCTGGTTCTGCAGAACCCACTCACGGCAAAAGGTGAGAGGGAGGAGACAGTGGCGCAGAAAGATGGCGAAGGCTCTGGGAGAATGTGAGTGTATTGGGGCATCCAGGAGGAGTCTTACACAGCAGGGCATCCCAACTGGGGATGCCCCAAGGAGTGGAACTTGAAAGGTCCTAGATTCTCTTTTAAATTGTAGCAGTTCTCAGAACCAAGAGAACAGGCCCCCCAAAAATATACAATCCCAGGCACATTTTAATATTATTACACAGTTTGCTGTTTCTTAGATTATATGCAAACATGTATTATATAAATAATAATGTGGGCAGTGTTTGATGCATAGGGAACTGGTAGTTAAACATTTGAACCCCACCTCTGTACTTAAAGATTCACGTTATTCAGACTGTGATCCACAAGAAAATACACAGCTCACATCTTGGGTCACATCTCTGTGCAGATTGTGGTTCATTTTGGCATATCTACATGTGTAGTGTTGTAGCTGCAATGCAGAAGACACACCATGATGCTGGATTAGATGATCATAGAGCTATTTATTCCATGCTTGCTGTCTGGCCCTGGCTGCCGTATTAACCACTTCCTTTATTGGCTCCTCCTCCTCCATACCTCACTGTTGTCAGACAGAACAAGCAAACAACTCAATAAAGAAATACTAGTAACAACATCACAACATGCACCTCAAAAAATAAAAGGTTCATTCAATGTTCCAATGACACTGTGTGCATCTCACTCCTCCAGGCCCTTACATAAAATTGGGAGCTGTAATGTGCACGTGAATCCAGACCATGGGGAAAAGCAGACAGCGCTTCAAACATCTTAATTATTTTGGATTGCGATGTAAACCAACTAACGAAGCCCTCATTCACACCTGTCTCCGAGCCCGAGTCTTGATTCTGCAGTTGTGCAGTTCCTGTAGTAGTTCTCTCTCTAAGTTGGGGTCCATGGTGCCTCTTAATTAAATACAGTTTTAAAAAAGCAATCTCTTTCACCTGCCAAGGAATATTTTAGAAAAGATTTATCTTCTTTAGGAAATACTAAGTAAATGTCTGGAAAAGAAGGGGGTGGGGAAGGACAGGGTAGAGGAAAAGACAGCACTGCAATTCCTTCTGACACTAATGATAAGGATGCTGGTGCCAGTACAAAATCTGTGGTTAGCAGCCATGTGCCCAGGCCGCCACTTCTAGTAGTAGCAACAACAGCAATGTACGCGGTAGTAGTAGCAGCAGCAATGTACGTGGTAGTAGTAGCAGCACCTGAAGCCAGAGTGGGAGTATATTTAAGACAATACATCCACTGTGGACTGGTTGATTCACTCTCATTCATCCCAAGAGGAGAAAGACTCTTTTTGCAATGACTTTGATCCAGGTCTCAGTGGATTCTTCCGCTACTGCAGCTACACATCACAGTAAAAGCCTTTCTCTTCCATCATCTGTCTCTTTACTGCCCCCTCCTAGTTTGGTGCCAGCTGCTTATCAGCAGCCCTGTTGCTATGGATAGTGACAAGGAGAATTAGTTTGATGACAGTCAGCTTTGGAGTGTGTTGCGGAGGTGGAAGCAGTGTCCGAGATGCATAGGTGTGGCAGTGGGGGTGGTGGTAGAAATGGACATACTGGCAGTTATAAAGATGGTTGTGATGTGGGGAGGCAAGTAGACCATAATGAAACATCAGAACAGGGAAGTGGTGGGGATCAGGAGGAGGAGTATGATGATGTCATTTTGAACAGGACCTGGGAACCAGGCAACAAGAAAGAACATCATCAGAGCAGGAGAGTTCTTCTGGCACTGGCAGTGACAAGCCAAGCCAGGCCAAGGTAGGGCCAGATCATCTGCAAAATGGCACAGGGCTAGTTAACAGCAACACTGTTGATGCTGTTTCAGACTCCAGTAAAAAATTGGTGTTGTTGGAAAAGCTGTCTGGCAATTTTTTTGCACCTTCCCAGAGGAACAAAACCTGGCACAGTGCCAGATTTGTAAACAGAAAGTTAGCTATGGCCAGGAGATAGATCTAGGAACTACAGCTCCACATAAGCACTTGGAGCAGCATCATAAGGCTCAAAATACCTTGCAAATGTCCCATCAAAACCTTATTGCTCTTGCTGCTGCTGATGGTGTGGCTCCTATAACCTGTCATTTGTCTAGTAGCCAGCTCTTGTCATCATCATCTAGTGCTCTTCTTCCATCCAGTCAGTTATCCATAACAGAATCTATATCCACTAGATAGCAATATCCTGTTGTCCTGCGACTGAACTTGCACCTGGCCAAGTTATTGGTGAAGCAGTCACTGCCATACCCCCTTGTTGAGTCCACAACCTTTAGGCAACTAATAGGGTGTGGAAGGGAATGTGGGGCTGTCTATGCAAATCTCAGCATCTAGCACAATGCAAACAACAGTAGATACTTGGAGTAGTAGCTACGGCCAAGGGCAATACATGTGTGTCCTAGCCCACTGGGACAACCTAGTGCAGCACAATGCTCCGACGTAATAAGGTCATGCATTATTAACACCTCCACTCATTATTAACAGCTCCACATGATCTGCTTCACCTTTGGACACCAGATGCGTATCCTCCTTCTCCTTCTAAACAGATGGGAGACAGCAGGACGTAGCTTACCCTCTTCCTCCATCCTTTCAGCACTGCAAGACACAGCACTGCCGCACCTTATTACACATGCTGAGCCTGCATGAGAAAAGCCACACTGCCAAGGAAGTTGCTGACGTGCATGAATGAGGAAATCTCCACATCAGTGTGGTTACTGATAAAGTGAAAAACACTGTAGCTGCTCTGCTTCTAGGTCACATGACACATGCGATATACCCAACGCACGTAGTCCATCTGGTCGTCAAATACTTCTTAAAAAGATATGTTGGTGTCAGGAAATACCCAGATTGGGTTTCCCAGTATGGGAAAAATGGAAACTGAATTACTAAAACTAAGACCAACCCGTACTGTGAGAAAACTCTTGCATTATAAATGGTGACAGTAAATGATAAAAAATACAGACACAGGAGAACGGAATGGTGGAACAGAAGGTGGAAATGGCAAGGTTACCAGCGGGGCAGGTGTTTAGCCAGATTTAAAGTCCAGAGATGACACAGCAACAGGTTAAAGGTGCAGGCTTTGTTGAGCAGAGTGTCCTTTAAAGTCCTTTTGTCAAAGTCCATTCAGAGTTCCACAACATACTAAAACGCAAGGTTTAGGCGCATGCTTTGGTGAGCAGAGGGTCCATCAAAGTCCGTTTTACCAAAGTCCATGCAATGTCCAGGAACAGACATAATAATCAGAGTTCATGAGGCAGCCTCCAGCCAGCAGTTCGGAATAACAGTTAATGCACACACATCTGGGCTGAGGGCTGGCCAGTTAATAAAGACTCAGTCTCCTCAAGCCCAGGTGCTGGCTAACAACCCCAGACTCCTCTAATTAATTAATCCTCTTGCAGACTGGTACCTGTAGCCAATAGGGACACCTGCTGGTGGCAAAGAGTAACACAGGGAATGCAGGAACAGATCCACCAGCAGGTGAACCAGGGGAACTGCGAGGCTCAAGGTAAAGTGGAACTCTGAATCTAACAGTTGGTCTGGTGGATGTTCTGGCCATGTCCAGGAGGGTATGTGGAGACACGAACCGTGCACCCACACAACACAGAAGGTAAGAGTGCGGCTGGACTTGGAGATTTTTTGCAGGAGGGTATGTGTTCGCTATAGCCGATCTTCTGTCTTAAAACATGGTTTCCTAAACTTGCAGTGCCAGAATGGTCTCCCTGAACACAACTTAAACTGGGATGTCCCCACATACTGAAATTCCACCCTACATATGCTGGACTGCCTCTACCACCAGTCCAAAATGGTGAGTGATTTCTTCTTGCAGCTAATAGCAAGCTTTTCCAGCCAGTGTGATTTTCAGCCCTGACATTGGCAGATGATCAGAGACACATGTCGTGTGCTGAGGCCTTTTCAAGAGGTGACAAGTTTTGTCAGCAGGGATAACAGAGGAATGAATTATGTTATGCTGCTGATATCTATTTTGGAGCAAACACTCATGACCATGATTCAGCAAGGGACAGAGGAAGGATCCCGTCTGTCTCCTGGCTCTTTGGATCTACAATAAAAGGTGGAGCAAGGTGAGGAGGATGAAATCAGACCACAAAAGGTGGATTTGGGGATGGAAGAAACCAACTTATCACAGAAAGACACTCAAGTTGAGTATGATGATGATGATGATGGTAGGCATCATGATAGTGCAGGTGATGACCATGATGATGATGAACAAACATGGTAATATGGAGCGGAGGTGGAACTGACCGGGCCCATGAAATTGCTAGCTACAAAGGTGATCTGTGTGCTCGGGTGCTTGCACGCTGACAGCCACATTGTTAACATGAAGCAAAAAGACATGCACTGGATCATAACACTTTTAGACCCTTTGTATAAAGCCCAAAATTATCGAAAACCTTCCAAGAGAAAGGCAAAATGGCTTATTACCGAGAAAAGACATGCAGCCAGATAGCATGAATTTCAAATGGCAGACACCAACACAAGCAGGTCTGACCGGGTATCCTCTCTGCACTCCCTGCTGAGTCAATGCGCTATGTCACTGCAGCAAATCACACTTGAGAATATAATGTACACAGTTTTACATCCCATAAGCCCACCCAACACTTATCTTCATGGAAGGAATGTTCACCACTAGCAACACCACCTGAACAGCCAGGTTCACTCTTACTTTGACTGTGCCCTTTCTCCAGGAGATACACTGAGCTCAGAGCCTTTGAACTTCTGGGTGAACAGATTGGACCATTGGCCAGAGCTAGCACATTTTGTCATGAGATCCTGTCTGGTTCATCCTCAGGCTCAGAAAACATTTTCAGTCTGGCAGGTGTTGTTGTCACCCCCAAGCGGACAGGTTGTCCACCAAAATCATGTAAAAACTTTTGTGAAAATTAATCAGGTGTGGATAGTTTTAAAACCCCTGATGCTGACTGATGCCACTGACTACCATGCTACTACCATCAACTGCCAGGCCAACACACACAGTTTAACCCTGTAAACTTGTAAAAACCCATTGCTTCTTCTTCAGCTAAAATGTAAGGGTGCCAGTTCCGCTGCTACCCCCTTTACAAGTGGGACAATTTTTTGTGGGCTACTGCCAAGCCTACAAAACCACCATAGTTTTCCTGTGCCATGGTCTACTTTTTCTTCAACAGCTGCAGCCTCTGCTAATGCTGCTACTACTACTATCACCAAAAGCACCTCCCCTGCTGGCCTGCCACCTTCTGCTACTGCCAGACCAACACACACTGCAGTCAACCCTGTGGTGCCCAAAATAGGCAAATATTTCAATCTTGCAAAAAGCCATTACTTCTTCTTCGACTAATTTGTCAGGATGCCAAACCTGCTGCCAACCCCTGTTACAAGTGGGACAATATTTTGAGGGCTTGTCTGCTACTTCCAGGCTTAAACAATCGCCACAGAATTCCCATGCCATGGCCTAGTCTTTCTTCAACAACTGCAGCCTTTGCTAATGCTGCTACTACTACTACCACCAAAAGCGCCTCTTCTGTCAGCCTGCCACCCTCTGTTACTACCAGGCCAACACAGAAAATGGACATTTTTAAAGGCTTGCAAAAAGCTATTGCTTCTTCTTCAGCTAAAATGTAAGGGTGCAATTCCCACTTGCTACTACCAAGCCTACACAACCGCAAGTCTAGCCCCAGTGGTGCCTGAAATGGGAAGATTTTCTTCATTACTTCTTTTCACTTTCCAGGAACGCCAACCCTGTTGCTTCTCCCCATTTTTAATGTGATTTAAACTATCAAAGACAGCCACTGGCTATTGAAATGCTAAATAGTTGACATGTGATTCACATGCTAATTAGCCAACAGCCAATTCTAATGATAATTAGACCACTAAAACATGCTTTCTACAGCTTTGGGTGACATCAGAGTGTTTTAAAGGACTATCAGGGCTGTTTTCCACGTGTTTTAGACAAAAGTTTGTCCCGAACTAGTTTGGACCAAACTTTTTCAGAAAAGTTTGCTCATTCCTAGTCTTTAGCACCCTCCCTCTTATTTTTGATCCAAACCTGAACATGACTTTCAGCCAGAAGTCCGTTTTCAAGTTCGAAGCAAACACAGAAAGGCTGAGAATCCCAACAATTAGCTTCACTTAAGGTTGGAGTAGCAGTGATCCCCGACCCTCTTCCTTCAGCAGCAGCGGACTGGCTGGAGCAGCATTTCAAACTGGCCCCAGCCGGGTCTACAAGTAGATGGCCGCCGCTCCATGAGTGAGTAAACTCCTAGTGCTGGCACTAGAATTGTCCTCAATTATGGGAACTGACAGCCAGTTTGGAAAACCTCCGTCACTGAAAGAAGAGGTTCGGGGCTCAGGTAAGTTACAGCACACTGCACTCTCTGTACCCTCCCTGCCACAGCCACCCCCTGGACTGGCTTTGGGTCCACGATCATTTATTCATAGTTCACCCATCTCTAATCACCGATATAGTAGTGTTATTCTTTAACAATGGGAAAGTGGTGATGGTGGCTTATCCACAAGAGCCAACTTGTGTTTTATTTTCTAGTAGCATCAGGTGCTGATAAATGTTATCAGTCAGATGGAGCAAGGTGTGGTGATCATTACAGGTATCAGAGCGGGGAATATGTGAGGGCTTGCAGTTCTAACACGATTTTTCCACTCAATGTATAAAGTCAGAGGTTGTTTAAACTGATCAACATAACACGCTATGCTGTCAATTTTTAAATAGAATTGAAAGAATTCCAGTGCTGTAAAAAGGAAAGAAAAATACATTGAACAGCTGAAATGTAATATTAATAACGGCCCATGCAGATATGTGTGTAAAGATTGTTACCAAATAGAAACAGGCTTCATCACTCATAACACAATCATCATTTCTCTATGTTTCCTCTTTGTTTAAGATGTGGCTAACAAGTTTACATGTAATATGAATTATTTAATAGAAATACATTTATTGGCAATGACAGGACTTCACAATATTAGGATTGTACTGTTTAGATTTTTTATTCCTTCTTTTTTCTATGTATACACATTCTAATCCTTGACTGGAAGCATAAAAAAATTAAAAACTATAAAACGTGGCTGTGGGTGACAGGGATTGTATCACTGTATATTTACAGGGGAGGATTGGAAGCAGTATTGTGATGGATGATTTTGCCCTCTACTACCCTAAATGCTTAGACAATGTTCTGTGCAGACTATATAGCTTATTTATCTTCCATCTTAATCACAGGCTGCTCTAGGGAAGAGGCAGTTAGAGCTCCCCTGTAAAAGTGTAAAGGTACCTTTCATGTTATATGAAGCAAGAAATGTTGCTGCACAGGGATTGGTTGACTTGGCACATAGTCACGGCCAGAGTGGGAGTTTAGAATGCAGAAGCATTGCTCCTCACGGGGAAAGGGGTGGCCAATGTAAGCTTTGTTTGTTCTTTTAAATGCCCAAATCCACCCCAGCAACTGGCAGGGGGCATCAGCACCAGATTTCACTCACCTACACTGTGATTGAACAGCAGCTCTTAGCTCCTAGGGGGGCAACCACTGCAAGGAATAACTTTAGGGTAATCTAAAGGGCAGTCTGTGCACACTCTAATTTATATTTTTTTACATAGCTATGGGGTGATTTGCACACTTCCTGCTTATTTACTCTGGTGTCTGGTGTCGGCACACCTCACAGATAGAGATGGGCAACCGGACTCACAAAGTTTGGGTTTGCACCGAAATTTGCGAGTTTGGTTCCAAAACCTGATCATGGACTTCAGACCAGATGTCTGTTTTCGAGTTCGGTGTCCGGCCTGAACATGAAAAAATACAATTCTGTGTTCACTCACCTGTAGAATTGGTATTATAAGTATACAGCATGTCCTGTTCCAGAATATTACTTACACATGGGTTATACATCCACAAGATGGCGCTGGACTGCAGAAAAAGACTTGTGGCTCCTCCCGGCCCTATATAAAGCCAGGGACCTCCCACAGTTAAAATCTCTGCCGCCTGCAGAACTTTGCGGCCAAAAGCAGCGTCAGCTGAGGCCCTAACATCAACTTTTAAAAACTTAGAAAAAGTATGAACAGAAGATCAAGCAGCGGCCTTACAAACTTGCTCAACAGAAGCTTGGTGTTGAAAAGCCCAAGAGGCTTCAATGGCATGAATAGAATGAGCAGTAAGGCGGAAGGAAGGTTCCTTCCCCTTAGCAGAATAGGCTTGCCCCACAGCCTGACGGATCCACTTACTGATAGTAGACTTAGCCGGAGGCAAACCCTTCCTAGGTCCAGAGGGGATAACAAAAAGACCATCAGTCTTCCGAAAAGACTCAGTAGCAACCAAATAAAACTTCAAGGTCCTGACAACATCCAGAGTGTGTAAGACCCCCTCCTTAGGATTGCTAGGATTAGGGCACAGAGAATGCAAAACAATGTCTTGATTGAGATGAAATGCAGACACAACCTTAGGCAAAAAATCAGGCTCGAACCGAAACACCACCTCGTTCTGGTGTCGCTCAAAGTAAGGAGGTTTAATGGAAAGCAGCGTCAACTTAGAAACACGCCTAACAGAAGTGATAGCCACCAAAAAGGCTACCTTAAGAGTCAAAATAGGCAAAGCAGTCTCACACATAGGCTCAAATGGAGAACCCTGCATGGCAGATAAAACCAGATTCAAATACCAGGGCTTACGTGGCGGGTGCACGTGAGTAACTCCCTGGAAAAAAGTCTTAACCAAATAATGGTTGGCAAAAGACCTTTGGAAGAAAATAGCCAAGGCGGAAACATGGCCCTTGAGGGTACTAAGTTGAAGGCCCAAATCCAAACCATGCTGCAAGGTTTCCAGAATCCTGGGAATAGAAAACACCCGACAGGGAAGAGACTTAGACTCACACCAGGCAATGTAAGCATGCCATACCCTATAGTAGATAAGGGACGAGGACTTCTTCCTTGCCCTAATCATGGTATCAACAACAGAGGCAGGCAACCCTTTTTCCATCAAGATGGAGGTTTTATCAGCCAAGCCGTCAAAGCCAGTGTTTGTAAACTGGGATGGCACAGCTGCCCCTGAGTGAGTAGATCTGAAACCTTGGGCAGGACGTACTGATCTACTGCCAGCTGCACGACGTCTGCGAACCACACCCTTCTTGGCCAACAGGGGGCCACCAGGATGGCTGGCACCCCTTACTGGGCTATCTTGCGCAGCACCCTGCCCAGCAGAGGAAATGGAGGGAACACATAGAGCAGCTCATGGCTAAGGCCAGAGGATCCTGGGACAGAGAGACAAAAGCTGGAAGCTTGTGATTGTGATGGGACGCAAACAGATCTACATCCGACTGACCCCAGCGGTGGCACAGAGAGCAAAACACCATGCTGCTGAGTGACCATTCTCCCAGACGAGAAGTCCCCCTGCTCAGGGAGTCCGCCTCCATATTTTCCACCCCTGGGATGTACACTGCCGAGATGCAGGGAACATTCTCCTCCGCCCAGGACAGAATCAGAGACACTTACTTGAGGGCCCTCCTGATGATTGATGTAGGCAACCGCCGTCTGGTTGTCCGAGCGGATCTGAACAGCCCGACCCCGAAGGTGCGGAGTCAATTGTGTGAGAACCAACCTCACCGCCCTCAGTTCCAGAATGTTGATAGGGGTATGGGCCTCCCGGGGCCCCACTGACCCTGGAATTTCAAGGAATTCCAGAAGCTCCCCCAACCTGTCAGACTGGCATCTGTGGTTACTGTCTCCCAGCAAGGGGCCAAAAAGGATCTGCCCACCAACAGGTTCCTTGAGTCCAGCCACCATGAGAGAGACCGCCTGGCCAGAGAGGACAGAACAAACACCTGATCCAGGGACACAGGGCCCCGATCCCATACTGACAATAGGGGAAGTTGAAGAGGTCTCATGTGAAAATGAGCGTATGGAACCGCCACGAAGTAAGACACCATCAGGCCAACCAGCTGCATCCCCTGCCGTATGGAGGGATGAGGGCAAGACATAAGAAGCCTGGCTTGGTCTTAAAGACTCTTCACCTTCTGCTGAGGGAGAAAAATTTTGACCTGAGATGTATCCAGAGTCATGCCCAGAAAGGACCTCACCATTGATGGTGATGGGGACAGGGAAGGCTTGGGATTATTGATCACCCACCCGACGTGGACACCACCACCTGGGTATCCTGCTCGGCCTGCTCGAAGGACTGAGACGTGATGATAATGTTGACCAAATAAGGAAGGATGCGAATGCCCTGAGATCTCAGCAGAGCCATCACGCCCGCCAGCACCTTGGTGAATACCCTGGGAGCTGAGGTGATACCGAAGGGCAAGGCCGCGAATTGGTAGTGCTGATCCTCCAAAGCGAACCTGAGGAATTTCTGATGACCTAGAAAGATTGGTACATGAAGGTAAGCATCCTTAATGTCTACAGAGGTCATGAAGTCGCCCGGGCGCAGATAATTGACAGCTGAGTGCAGAGCTTCCATGTGTAAATAATTGAATCTGACAAACTTGTTGAGACATTTTAAATCCAGGATGGGTCTGAGGGACAGTGAAAAGATTAGAATAGAAGCCTCTTCCCCTTTCCCTGAAAGGCACCATGCAGATGACCCCCAGCTCCAAAAGGTTTTGGACAGCAAGGCACAGACCCTGAGCTGACAAGGGGTTTTGAGCCATTCAGGATTTGATGAATCTTGGGGGTGGCCAGGCTGCAAAATCTTGTAACCAGGGGATATTACCTCCTGAATCCACCGGTCTGAGACGTGAAGTCTTCAGACGTGAGCAAAGAGCTGAAGCCGTCCCCCCACCCAGATGGGTGATGGCGCCCCTTCATGCCTGAGGGGGCTTGGGGGAGGACTTTGGCTTGGGACCCCAGGAGTGGCCGGAGCATCCACGTCCTCAGCCCCTGCCCCAATGGTCTCCGCGAGCCCCAGCAAAGGAGACTCCTTGACCAGTTCTGGAACCATGGAAGGAAGGGAGAAAGGCACCCGTCCCCCGAAAGGACCGGCCTCCTGCGTTCACCAAATAGGCGCAGCCCCTTAAACGGAAAGCCAGTGAGAGCCTACTTAGCAGCATTATCAGCTACCCACTGATGCAGCCAAACAGAGTGGTGTATAGCCACCAAAAGGGCAGATGTACTTCCACACATTCTAATGGTATCATCCATGGCAGATAGAACATATGCAACAAATTCATAGCAAAGCAGGAAAGACCTATACTCTTCTCCTCGAGCATCATCAGAGGCCCCATCTAAGAGACTCTTAAGCAGCCCTTTAATAGCAATAGCTGTAATGGCAGAGGCACAAACCGGGCACAGCGCAGTCCCCACACAAGCAAAAGCATGACAGGACAGCTGGTCCAAGCACCAGTACTCACCATCGCTCAGGGTAGTAGTGTCAGGAGAATGCATGACAGATGTATTAGACAGCCCCTAGAACAGGTACGTCCACCTCGGGAGGACATGACCAACACTTAATCAAATCAGCAGGAAAGGGATACCTCTTTTCCCAACTCTTGGGCACCCCAGGTAGCTTACCAGGCCGTTCCCATTCTTTGAGCACCAGATTAATAAAGTGAGACTGCTCCAGGAACAAGCGTGGTTTAACCGTATGAAAAATCTCACCCTGCTGCTGTGGAGCCACTGCAGCAGGGAAAATACAAAGCACTTCAAAAATGTGAGTCAATAACATGTCAGTGTCATCTGGAGACCAAGGGTCTTCTCCAAAGGGAGACCCGGTACCACCATAAATCTTAGGCTGTTCCTCAGATGATTCTGAATCAGGGAATAATTCATCTTCCACAAGGGGACAATAACCAGAAAATTCCTCAGCCTCCATAGGGAAGAGGGAAACAGTGGGTGATAAATGCCGCTTCTTAGCAGAAGCCTTACCCGGGGCAGACCCAGCAATATGTTTTTCAATGCTGGCCACCCGTGCAGCCAAATCAGGTTGAGACTCCCCGCTAGTATGCCCCTCGTTGGGAGTCAGATGCAAGCGTGGGGGGGGTAGGTGAAGACATAGGGGGCGCAGCACCAGGCCAAGTAACAGACAACCCAGACTGCCGCGCTGGGCGCAGGGTACACACACCCTGACATCATCACTTATAGGGGATACCCCACACGCAACACATAGCCGGGCTTGTCCCGAAGAAACCCAAGCACATTATCCCCAGAAGCCACCATGTGGTGATTAGAGTGGCACAACAGGCCAATATAGGGTTAAAGCTTATGATAGCAACCAGGGATGCCCCAAAAGCCAGCTAGGGAGGTGGGAGATATAATAGCAATAGCCTTAACCAAAAGGGAGAGGACCGGGAGAAATCAAAATGAAGTTAAACCCGCCTGAAAGACATAAGAAGACATCCCCATAAGAATATAACTATATATATATATATGTAAGAAACCACCCCACAGGGCACTCACGGACCACGGTAGGAGACAGCAGACACGCAGCGCGAGGAAGGCAAAATGGCGTTCGCATATACCTCGAGAGGCGGGTCGTGGAGAAGTGATGTGGAAAACGTCATCTGCAGTGCCCGCCAACCCGCAGAATGCGAATCGCGCCCATGTGATCCCGCCTGCCAATGTTGCAGTCCAGAGCCATCTTCTGGATGTATAACCCATGTGTAAGGAATATTCTGGAACAGGACGTGCTGTATACTTGGAATAGCTGAGCAGCCCAACAACCAGCTTCACCTAAGCTTGCAGCACCGGCGGCGGAATGGCAGCAGCAGCAGCAGCAGCTTTTCAAACTGGCCCCAGGCAGGACTACAAAGAGATGGCTGCCAAGTCCCATGAGTGAGTGTACTCCTAGTGCTGTCACTAAAAGTGTCCTCATTTATAGAAACCAAAAGCCATCTTTTTGTAGCCCCGGCCGCCGCTCCTGGCAGAAGGGGTTCAGGACTCAGGTAAGTTACAGCAGCACTTCTGCTGCACACTCTGCACCACCTGCCAAAGCCCTCCCCAAAGTTTGGGATCCAGTTGATTTTAATGGGGACCAGGTTTGGGTCCTCTAATGTTTATTCACAGTTTGGCCAAACTTGCAGAACCTGTAATTAGGGGTGTTCCCCATCTCTAATCACAGATACAGTAGTGTTATTTTTTAGTGATGGGAGTGGTGATGGTGGGTGTAGCAATTTTACATAAGAGAAGCGCGGCTTATCCACAAGAGCCAGCTTGTGTTTTATTTTCTAGTAGCATCAGGTACTGAAAAATGTTGTCATCAGATAGAGCAAGGTGTGGTGATCATTACAGTGATCAGAGCGGGGGAAATGTGAGGACTTGCTGTTATAACACGATTAATCCACTCAATGTATGAAGTCAGAGGTTGTGTAAACTGATCAAGGTAATACGATATGATGTCAATTTTTATACAGAATGATTCCAATGCTGTAAAAAGAAAAAAAAAACACCCATAACGTAATTTTAATAACGTCCCATGCAGATATTTGTGTAAAGATTGCTACCAAATAGAAACTGGCTTCATCACTTATAACACAATCATCATTTCTCTATGTTTCCTCTTTGTTTAAGATTTGATTAACGAGCTTAAAGGTAAAATGAATTACTTTATAGAAATACTTTTATTGGCAATGATTGGATTTCAAAATATTAGGATTGTGCTGTGTAGATTTTTTTTCTTTCTTTTTTATATGTATACACATTCTAATCCTGGAAGCATACAAATTAAAAAACTATAAAACTTGTCTTTGGGTGACGGGGATTGTAGCTCTATAAATTTACAGGGGGGGATCAGAAGCAATATTGTGTTGTACCATGTTATGGCATTCAAAGCTGTAGAAAGTGAAGAAAGAAGGTAAAACCTTTCAGGCTAACTGAGATGTGCGCCTTTTAACAATTTTTTGTGGCTATCATCATACTGACCTCTAAAAATAGGAAAAAGACCTAAAAAGACCGCACCACTTTGATGTAAAATACACTCAATCTTTACTTGAAAAGAATTAACACATAGACAAATACACAGTTAAATCCAAAACAGGAGTGAGGCTGCCCCCTACTGGTGATGAAATAATACCAATTAATACACTGTATATATATAAATGTAGTGTGCAAACCACTGAAAAGTGCTAATGTGATAAGGAATTATTAAATTATTATTAAATTATTATTATTATTAATTATTAAAAACAACCAAAAAGGGAGTCCCACTTCTCCCTAACCCACCCAGGCAAACTCGTGGCACCACCAACTATCTTTATGCATTAATGTTTATTACAAATAGTAGTACATGACATACACACACATTAAAACCATACCAATTAAAAAACATATACACAACATATATCCTCTCCAAGGAATGAAGGGAGGGGCAGGGTAAGATACCACCGGTTAATATAATGCAGTTAGTAATAAGGACCTTAGGGTTTATAAATACTTAAATGGGTTTAGGTCCGCCTTAATCCCGACTATGCCTCACCCATAAACAGTCATATATCTATGTAAGTGCTTGTGTGCAAACTATAATGGCATAATTAATCCTATTCTTATGCAATCCTCTACCTATATAAAGTGCCAAGTGCTCATATATAAACATAACTCATGTGCAATACTATGATTAGACCTCTACTTCAATCAAGAGAACAAAGCCGGGTGAAGGAAAAAAAGGCAGACCAGTTAAACTTATGTACCATGCCAACAACAATAAACCTCACGTGTCCAATGAGTATGTGAATCACTGATGGGGGTCCCCCCACCCCAGCCAACGCGTTTCGTGACGTGCCAAGCGTCACTTCTTCAAGAGCACTTGGCATTTTATATAGGTAGAGGATTGCATAAGAATAGGATTAATTATGCCATTATAGTTTGCACACAAGCACTTACATAGATATATGACTGTTTATGGGTGAGGCATAGTCGGGATTAAGGCGGACCTAAACCCATTTAAGTATTTATCAACCCTAAGGTCCTTATTACTAATTGCATTATATTAACCGGTGGTATCTTACCCTGCCCCTCCCTTCATTCCTTGGAGAGGATATATGTTGTGTATATGTTTTTTAATTGGTATGGTTTTAATGTGTGTGTATGTCATGTACTACTATTTGTAATAAACATTGATGCATAAAGATAGTTGGTGGTGCCACGAGTTTGCCTGGGTGGGTTAGGGAGAAGTGGGACTCCCTTTTTGGTTGTTTTGAGTAGCTTTGTCTCACCCCAGGAGTTGTGCACGCCAGTAATTGTTTCATATATATTTTTGCTGGTGCGGTCTCAGCAGAGTTTATTATTAATTATTAAATTACAAACCAATAAAGTGCAAAGTTTCAAATACAATTAAAAACACCTCCCACCTCCAAAGGGGTGACCTTCACCCTTCTCCCCTCGGTGATGTGTGCAGTGAACTTTACTTAAACCTGAACACCCTCTGAAAGATTGATTCAACTCTCCCCCAAAACATCTTCCCTTTTGGCATTAAAACGTAATAAACATGAATTATCACCTAGTTATTTTTACCTTGCCCCGCTACACCCTGAAACGCCGCATTCTTTTCTGCTCATTGGGCGCCGCAATTTCGAAGCTCACTGCTGAGCGAAATCCCGCACCTGCACAGTGAATGTTAATTACTGGTACGGCAATATGTTAAGCTTCTCTTCTCTGGCCAAGTAGTGCTGGGACTTCGCACATGCGCTGATAATAGGAGAGCTGTCTGCAGACTGCTTCCATTTCATTAGCCCATGCGTGAAGTCCCAGAGCTGCTCGGTCTGAAGGAAAGCTTGAAATCTCGAGCTGCTGATGCTTGCCAGCAATTAACATGCTGACAGCCCAGTGGCGCTTCCAGTCTGCCAGTGACCAGCAGATACACATGCCAGCATTACTAAGGGCCTTATTTATCAAGGGCTAGTGCCAGGTAGCGACTGGTGAGCGAACGGTAATGACAGGCACCGCCACGAGAACGCCGGCTCCCCTACGCAATCGCACATTTATCAAGCCGATCCTGCTTAGCGAATGACAGAGCGGCAGATAGCGAATCATTCATGATTATTCCAGCCTCACCACACAGCGCCAGTGAGCTACCTGGCGCTCTCCAATGCATTTCAATGGGACAATCTTTAATTATTCATAATTAATTGTTAATAATGTGTTTTGTTTTTTTTTTAAATGTCATAAATTGTGTGACCACTTCTGCAATGTTACATATTTTTTTAAGGTTAAACAAAAAAAAAAAAGAAAAAAAATTGTGCAGAATTGATATTACAGGTCTGATATTAATGTATTCATATTACAAAATGTTTTTAAAAACGTGTTTTTTTTTTAAATATGGTTGTTTGGGGGTTAAAAAACGACTTTTAACCCATCGCCGCCAGCACTCTGGGGTTTAAACATGCATTTCACAGCGCGAGAATTTTTTGAGCTTGATTTGTTAATGAATATGCTGGGAGCAGTTCGCTATGGCCATTCGCTGTCATGCGCTCCCATACAGCGAGGAACCTGTCAAACAGCGACTCCTAACCCTGTATTCAACATTAGCGCACATCGACTGAGTCGCTATCAACAAGCGAACAACGACCAAGCACAGCGAATACTAGCGGGCGCAGTGAAAATAACGCTACAGTCGCTCATCTGTCGCTACCTGGCGCTATTACTGAATCGGCCTCCCTGAAAATTACTAATCAGCTGAGGTACATCATTTTTTTTATTTCCAATCTGGGGCAGGGTAAAGGGGGAAGTGTTTAGAAAAAAGAAGTTGCTTTTAAGGAGTTGTTCCGGTTTAAGTACCTTTCTAACTTCATTATATATATATATTATATCTTATTAAAGAAACAATCTTAAGTGATCCTATATATATATATATATATATATATACACACACACACACACACACACACACACACACACACACACGTACTAAGAGACTCCAGGATGCAGAAAGTATATCAAACTATTGTACCAGGGGAGTGCACAACACAAGTTACATTTCAAAAAAATTTGTTTGTAACAAAAAAAGTTCAAACACTTCTCTGATCTTCTGGGGTAGAGACCTGTAGTACATGCAGATGTGTTAGATCTGGCGACCAGGTAATCATCAGAATAGAAGCAATCAGACGGGGACAAAAGGGACAATGATGCATTTAAGTTTTTTATAGACAATAAATTTTGTCAAGAAAAAACGCAACCATTCTGCACCTGGCACATTGTATTTCTGCTTGATGGATATGGGCACCACAATGATAGCAAGAGGCAAGGTGCTTGATTGTGACTCTTCCAGCAACCAACCAATCATTGGCAGAGAAGCAGTGCCGTGTAAAGAAGCAAAATGACATCCTTATTCCATGATTCCATGCCTCTATTAATGCATGATAATATCTTGGTGGCCTTGGAAGCAGCTGCTTGACAATGCATGCTGTTATTTAGCCTGTGGTCTACCAGTACCTCTTCTCAACAAGTGATTCTCCCAGTTTTACTCCCCCAGGGACTTATGTGGCCATCAGGTTATCAGACCCCACGTTCATGACTTTACAAGCCAAGAGCAAAATCCAGAAAAACTATATCTACAGCCACCCCTCTGTCCAGGCTTCTACTCACCTCCTCATAGAAGCCAATCAGGTTAGTCTGGCAGCTTCTGTCCTTAGTAAAACTGTGCTGCTTGTCACTTATAATATTATGCATAGTTACATATTCGTGTATGTAGTCCCTTAATAGTCTCTCAGGCTATTTTCCCACAATGGATGTTAAACTCACAGGTCTGTAATTGCCTGGAAAATACCTTAGCTTGTTGGGTATTATACTTGGACTATTTCTATCAGTGGCATCTCCTGTGTTCTTGTCCTTGCTCCTCTCTTGTGTACACAGAGCTAAAGAATCAATTTAACAGCTCCACCTTCCCTTCACCACCAGTGACCATTTCCCCATTATCATTAATCAGGGCACCTACCTGGTCTGATTTGATTTTCTTTGAATTTATATAAACACATGGGTTTGTTTTGCTTTCTTTGACCACATCTCTTTCATTTTGTGGTTTTGACAACCTTATTTCCTTCTTACATGCTTTATTTACTAATTTACTAATTTATACATTTCAAGGATTACAGCTGAAAACTAGTCCTTAAACATTTTTAAATGCCCATTTTTTGTTCTTTATAGCCCCTTTGCCGCAGGCCATGAGGGGTTGAATTTTAGCCGCTTATAATCATTACCCATAAGAATACATTTTACAACATTGGTACTCACAACTGATTTAAAGCACTGACATTTGGCATATGTATCCTTATTCTTCAACAGCTGCTCCCAGTCTATGTCCTGGAGTGCAGCTCTGAGCCTAGGGAAGTTGACCTCCCAGACAGAAAATCTTTCTTACAGTTTATGTTAAATACAAATATATTGTGGTCACTGATACCATTTTTATGGACTGTTACTGTCCCTATCAGGTCATCATTATTTTATTTTACCAGATCCAAACTAGCATCACCTCTAGTAGGTGTCTCCACAAATTGACTCATATAGTTGCAAACTGTTGCAAACTGAGGAATGCTCTCCTCCTTGTAGTAGATGCCGAACCGTGCCTACATTTGATTCCTGGGTAGTTGAAGTACCCCATCACCCCCACTGAACCAGCATGTGATGCTCGCTCTATCTGTTTATGCAGCTGAACCTCTATTTCCTAAGTTATATTTGGGGGCCTATATTCAAGGATTCTAAATTCTCACAATCCTCTTCTAGTATCCCCTCATTAATATATGCTTTGAATTCTTGCTTTACATAGAGACACACTCCACCCCCTTGTCTCATTTGATCTGTCTTTCTGAAAGAGAGAAAAAGATTAACAGTCCAGTCATGTGTGTAACCCAGCAATGTCTCCACAACAATAACATCAATATTTTATTCCAGGACCAGAACCTCAAGCTCCCACACTTTACTTGCCAGTCTTCTGACATTGGTGGTTTGAAACACATTGATCTTCTCATCCATCATATCAGTCCTCCCCCTTACAATTATCCACCCACAATCATATGCTGTCCCCTAAGTAACCTGTATTTCACTTTGTTTTGTCTCTTGCCCTCCCTTCTCATTTCTAGTTTTAATACTCTCCACCCATTCTATTTTCCTCTTTTCCAGCACAGCAGCCCCCAACCATTCAGGTGCAAATTATATGTAGAATACAGTTTGGACCCAATGACAAGTCAGCCGAGTGCTCTAGGAACCCAAAATCCTTCTGCCCTGCACCAGGACTTGAGCCATGTATTAAACTCTCTAAGCACCCACAGTCATTCATGAGTAGCACATGGCAAAGGCAGTATTCAAGAGAATACAACCTTGAAAGGTCCTTCTCTTTAACTTGGTGTCTAATTCCTTAACCCTTTCACTGCCAGCCTACCTTGAGTTTTTGTCATCTTGTTGCTAGACCATTTTGCACTATTTTGTGCTCCACATGTTCAACTTTAATTTTTGAAAGGATTTCCTAGGGATTTCCCAGGAAAATATAAATATTTTTTAAGCAATGTCTTGGCTTTAACATGAACATGTATTGTTTGTCAAAAAAAAAAATAAAAATAAAAATAAAAATATATATATATATATATATATATATATATATATATATATTTTTTACAATCTGTTTTTTTGTAATAAAAAAGTTTGTCAATAAAAATCTTATTGCGTGTGAAATCCCCATTTCTCCTGGTTACAGCAATACCACATATGTATTGTTAGACACCCTTTTCTGTCCAGGAAACTCCCCCAAACTGAAACAGTGCTTTATGAGATTTTCAGATAACTATGCTATGCGCTATGCACACCTTGCAGTTTTTCAAGAAAAACAATCCAGCTTGAAATAACTGCCACAAACCATATATTCTCTAGTTGTACACACCTCAAGCTTTCTAGTCGTACCAGGCATGTTGACATGGGTGCAGTTTTCTGGAAGCAATCCCCCATTTAATTCTTTGGTTGCAAAGGGTTTCCCTAAAAAAATTAATGAAAAAGCAGAATCAATGCCATATTTTCCTAAAAAATCTAAATGTAAAAAATAATTAACAAGCTAAATATGAAAAACTAACATCCCCCGAACAGAACAATACCCAACATGCATAGGTCCTGTCAAAGAAACAGTTGCCAAATTTTACTTGAAAATTCCAGCTCTACAGAAAAAGTGAGCGCCTTGCGCTTTTATTAGCAGTACGACCCTTTACATTTGGAAAACCCCCACAAACCAATATACCCAGAAAGTACACACAATAAGCTTTCTAAGTGTATCCAGTTTGCTGTAGTGGGCTTATCTTTCTGGAAATAACCCCTTGAAGGATTCTTAGGTTGCACAGGGTTTCCCTAATGTGTAAAAAAGCAGAATAAAAAACACCTTTTCCTAAAATATCAATATGCAAACAAGAAAAACAAGCTAAAACTGAAAGCACAAAGTCCACCAAACAATACCCACCTGCATAACTACTAATAACCCTTTTATTTGCCAGCCTACTTGAGATTTTGTCACCCTCATTTTTCACTATTTTGCTCTATATTTGACCATGATTTTTGCAGGAATTTACAGGAAAATTATATATTTTATTTATGTGGCAGAGTTTAGGAATTAACATGAAATGTCTTGTTTGTAATTTTTCTACTTTTTTAAAATATATTTTTAAGTAAAAAAAAAATAAATTATTACTTTTTTTAAATTGTCTGATTTATTTTAAATAAAACATTTATTTTATTAAAGATAACCATATTGCATGTGAAAGCGCCATTTCTCACGATTATAACGGTATCACATATGTATCAGTAGCCCCCTGTTCCTGTCTAGAGGCCCTCCCAAACTGAAAAGAGTACTTTATAATATTTACAAATAATATACAACTTCTATCCACACTATAAAGGGTTAATTTTAAAACATTGGCATGGGGTTCTCCTTCCCAGGACCCTTCGCAGGATTTAAAAACCCTAAAAATCCAAAATAATGGCACAAGGTTCCCCCTACCCAGCATTACCAGCCTGGGTACCGGCTATGGGGCTTGTAGAACAGGGTGCAGGGGCCAGCTTTGGTGGCCCCTGGCCCTACAGGCTACAAGCCCCGAGGCCTAATATCCCCAGGCTCTTCTGCAAACCCTGGCCTTTGGGGAGGCAGGTAATGGGGGGCTCGGGTTTATTGGCAAGTCACCCGCTAGACGCAGGTGACTTGCCAGACCCAGAGCCTTGTGAACTGGTATAGGGGTCTCATGAACCAGTTCAAAAAGGGTTAGCAGCGAAAAAAGACACACAAAAATGTAATTCATTAAAAAAATGTTTTTACCTACCTCCAATTGTCAGATCCTGTGTCCCTCACTGATCCGATGACAGATGCAGTCATCTCTGTGAGGGGGGGGGGGAGGCCGGGGATCAGATGATCCCCTTCCCCTCTCCTCCTCTACCCAGCGATCATCACATCTGAGAGCAAAGCCGCTGAGAGCCAGGTAGACGCTCGATGGGTGACGTCATGCCCTGCCTTGCCACCAAAAGTGGCGGCACCCATCGGGAAGCAGCGGGAGAGGGCATGTCGAGCTCTCTCCTGAAGACTGAAGAGCCTCAGAAGGTTATCATAGGCCCCCTTTTTTTTTTAAACAAGAATTGCGGCCAGCTGAAGGGGGGCTCCGGCACTCTCCTGTAGCCAGAGAAGCCTGGGGAGGATCGGAGGCCCCCAGGGTGAAGAGGGGACCCGGCCGGATTGAACAAAGGGTCAGGTGATTTTTTTTTTACTTAGTTTTTACTGTAACAGGGGGGAAAGTCAGGCACATATATTCTATGTGCTTGGCACTTAAAAGGAGTGGATGTGAGCACGTAGAATCTGCGTGCTTGACACTGAAAGGTTTAAATGTATTCTTAAGGATCCTCCATCTCCCATTAATTCTGTCATTGATCCCCACATGGACCATGAAAGCTGGGTCATCCCCAGCCCCTCCCAGTAATTTATCCACCCTTTCCAACACATGCCAAACCCTGGCACCGGGGAGATGCCAAATCATTCGGTGAGGTGGTTGAGGCGGTGTTGATGAAAAATTATTCAGTCCGCCTGATAATAGAATCCCTCACTAACAATAACTGTCTAGTCCTACCTGCAGTCCCAACCACCCGCTCACTAGCTGGGCTGTCCTCCCAGCTGTTAGGGAGACCAGTATCCACTACGGCTGCCATTTTTGAGACTGACATTCTTGCATCATTACCCAACTTGCATTTCGGCACTGTGCTGGGTATTGCATTGGCGCTAGCAGTCGCTGTGCAGAACACTAACTAATTAGCTTTGATTGCTGCACTAGGTATTGGCCGGCCTATGTCAATGCGTGTTTGACCCAGCTGCCGATGCTTTTGATTTTTTGGTGATGTATTTCTCTAGCGCTGGTCAGCATTTCATCATCACAAGAAAATCACTGCTGGGGACAAAGGGGACAAACTTTACAGTGTGTTTGGGCTGCGTTTTAGTTGTCCAAATTATACACTAGGATCGTTTCAGAGCCCACCAGTAACTTTCATTGGCCTTGATTCACTAAGAGTTTAAAGAAATTCTCATGGTAGTAAAAAAAAATCAATTCATAAAAAAAAACCTGAGAATGTCACTTTTAGTAAATTACCAGATAGGAAGACAATGAAAGCCAATGGAACTTTTTTACTCCTGAGAAAATTATTGAACATTTCCTCCTTTTTACTCTGTAGTAAATTGTGCCATTGACCCTAATAACCCTCCAAGAAATCATTTGGTGACATCTAGGTTCTGCCTTTCACTTATTAACAATTCTCAATGCAAGTTCTATACATATAAATATGTGTTATATTAATTATAAGCATAAAACACTACAATCCAGTTCTGCCCATTGTGCTCTATGGGACCTTTAGCTACAGCAGCAGATTTAGGCCCTTATTTAACAAGGGATAGCGACAGGTAGCGCCTGGTGAGCGGGAGGTAGCGCTAACTAGCGACTGATGAACGCCGATCAACGCCGGACACGGCACACAATAGCACATTTATCATCCGAAATCTGTGTAGCGACTGGAATAGCGGCATGTAGCGGCAGATTCATCAATTTTTCAACCACAGCGAACAGCGCCAGTGTTGTGCCTTGCACAGCGCAAGGTATTACCTCTCGCTACCTGGCGCTCTCCCATACACTTCTATGGCAGACATTGTTTTTTGGCTTTTTTTTTTTTTAATAAATTCTGACATGCCTAAAACATAATTTTTGATTTTTCTGTAATGCTTTTGTTTGTTTTTTTTTTTTTTTTTTTTTTAATTAGGACTGTGTCACTTGGATCTCCAAATCACAGCACTCTCCCAATGTCATTTCAGTTATTGTTAGCGTTTTCGAAGGTGTCTAACCCCCCAAACTATCTTTTTGTTCAAAGCGTTACAGGCGCTCTGTGCCGCAGTCAGTGAACAACTGCGCCTACGCTCTATGAGAGTAATGTTTTTGATGAATCCGTGGTATAGCGGCGCGGCCCAGTCGCTATGCCGAGTCGCTGTGTGTAGCAGGCCGCGGCGCTATGAAGATCATACATGTGTGTTTGGTTTTGGTTTGCTATTTCACTTGTCGTGCTGTTTCTTAAGGAGATTTATTTTGTTGGCATATGCTAATATTGTGTAGCATACAGCAAGTGAGGATTGATTTTGGGGCCTTTTGTGGGTTGTGCAGCAAATCCCCTCTTGGTTGTGCCTAACTTAGAAAGCACACTTTCAGCAGTCTGGTGGTTCAGACCACTATACATCTGGTTTTGTGGTGAGCTGCATTGTTGTGATTGTGTGAGGAGTGTGCTTGTGTGTGTGGTGTGTTTGTGGGTTTTTTTTTGGTTTGCCTTCTTTTGTATATCTGTTCAGTGAGTGTGAGATGGATAAGAGGGTGATGTATGGGTTATGGGTGCATGGATGTGCTAGAATGCTGGAAGAACAGGAGGCCAGAGAGGAGGGTGCTATGAGGCTTAGGGCACCCCGATCCTTTGGCATCTGTCTTTCAGTGTGGGATTTAAGTGACGAGCAGATCATAAGCCGCTTTCGTCTGAATCGTGCAGCACTACAGTCCCTATATGATCAGATTAAGACCAAAATCGAGCCATCCACCAAACGCACCCAATCCATTCCAGGCATAGTTCGCCTATGTGCCACGCTTAATATTGTGGCACGAGGGAATTTCCAGGCAACCTCTGCCCTCCTCAGCGGGATCAGCCAGGCTACAATGAGCGGCATATTTTTCCAGGTAGTACTGGCTATTTGTGACCTTATCCCTGTTTACATCAAATTTCCTGAGGATGAGGTTGCCCAAATCAAGCATGCATTCTATCGCATGGGAGGGATTCCGAATGTGCTAGGGTGCGTGGATGGTACACATATCCTTTTCCGTCCTCCCCGTGCACAGGAGCTGCATTACCGGAATCGGAAACAGTTCCATTCCATGAATGTCATGGTGGTCTGTGACCATGACATGAAGCTGCGGGCCGTGAGATCTGGCTTCCCCAACTCATGCCACGACTCTTACGTGCTCCAGCAGTCAGTCCTGTGCTGGAAGTTTGAGAACAACGAAATGCCAGCTGGCTGGCTACTGGGTGAATAAATAAACATGACAAAGTATTTTGTAAAAAATATGTGGCCTAGTAAGCTAAATTTAAAATATTGCGAAAAATAACATGTACTAGTACTAATTGCTGTCTCTCTCAATGTGTTTATTCCACAGGGGATAAGGGATATGGGCAGAGAACGTGGGTCATGACTCCGGTCAGAAACCCACAGACCTCTGCCCAACAACGCTACAATGCAGCACATTGCAAAACCAGAAGCATTGTGGAAAGAACCATTGGACTGCTGAAAGCGCGCTTTCTGTGTTTGGCACGCCCAGGAGGAGAGATGTCGTACAGTCCACAAAAGGTCTCCAAGATTATCCTCGCATGCTGTGTGCTACACAATATTTGCATATGCCACAGAATACAACCCCCTGAAGAAACAGCACACCCAGACTGGATTTGAGCTAAGAGAAAGCATGATCACTTCGTTTTTCTCGGTAAGCTACCTCACCTTCACTATAATACAAGTACTGCACTACAGGGGAACTATTTGTTGGATACAATCATAAGTTTACCCAAACCACTAAAGGGGGGGGGAGTGTGAAAGTTGACCAAAACCACTAAAGGGGCGGGTGTAAGTTGACCCAAACCACTATAAGGGGGTGTGTGTTTAAGTTGACCAAAACCACTAAAGGGGGGGGGGTGTAAGTTGACCCAAACCACTATAAGGGGGGGGGTGTAAGTTGACCAAAACCACTAAAGGGGGGGTGTAAGTTGACCCAAACCACTAAAGGGGGGGTGTAAGTTGACCCAAACCACTAAAGGGGGGTGTGAAAGTTAACCCAAACCACTAAAGGGGGGGGTGTGAAAGTTGACCAAAACTACTAAAGGGGGGGGGGGTGGAAGTTGACCCAAACCACTATAAGGGGGGGTGTAAGTTGACCCAAACCACTATAAGGGGGGTGTAAGTTGACCCAAACCACTAAAGGGGGGGTGAAAGTTGACCCAAACCACTATAAGGGGGGGTGTAAGTTGACCCAAACAACTAAAGGGGGGGTGTAAGTTGACCCAAACCACTATAAGGGGGGGGTGTAGGGGGGGTGTAAGTTGACCCAAACCACTATAAGGGGGGGTGTAAGTTGACCCAAACCACTATAAGGGGGGGTGTAAGTTGACCCAAACCACTAAAGGGGGGGGTGTAAGTTGACCCAAACCACTATAAGGGGGGGGGGTGTAAGTTGACCCAAACCACTAAAGGGGGGGGGTGTAAGTTGACCCAAACCACTATAAGGGGGGGGGTGTAAGTTGACCCAAACCACTAAAGGGGGGGGTGTGTAAGTTGACCCAAACCACTATAAGGGGGGGTGGGTGTGTAAGTTGACCCAAACCACTAAAGGGGGGGTTTGTAAGTTGACCCAAACCATAAAAGGGGGGGTGTGAAAGTTGACCAAAACCACTAAAGGGGGGGGGTGTAAGTTGACCCAAACCACTATAAGGGGGGGGGTGTAAGTTGACCCAAACCACTATAAGGGGGGGTGTAAGTTGACCCAAACCACTATAAGGGGGGGGGGGTGTAAGTTGACCCAAACCACTAAAGGGGGGGGTGTAAGTTGACCCAAACCACTAAGGGGGGGGTGAAAGTTGACCAAAACCACTAAAGGGGGGTGTGTGTAAGTTGACCCACATAACAATTAGGGGTGTTGTGCAAGTTGGCAAAAACTGTCCCAAAAAAAAAAAAAAACTAACTACACTTTTTCTTCTTTTTTAGGCACCATGAAGAAAAAAACGGATTTTTTCACATTTTGATTTGCACAAAAAAAAAAAAAAATTAACCAAATAAACATGTTGCAATGTGTTTACTACTGAAGGTCCTAACATTGATTTCAATCCAACAGCAAACCAACGCGCAGGCGCTGTGTTGAATAGCGTGTGAAAAAATTACAGCGCCTACAAAGCTGATCTGAAACATCATATTCACCAATGTAGGCATTGTTCCCAACAACGCCAGGTAGCGACTGAGGAGGCCTGCTATTAATAGCGCCAGGTAGCGACAGTTGAGCGACTGTAGCGGTATTTTCACAGCGCCCGCTAGTAGTCGCTTTGCTTGGCCATTGTTCGGTTGTTGATAGCGACTCAGTCGGTGTGCCGTAATGTTGAATACAAGGTGACGAGTCACTATTTGACAGGTTCCGCGATCTATGGGTGCACATGATAGCGACTGGTCAGAGCGACCGGCTCCCACCATATTCATCAAAAAATCAGGCTCAAAAAAATTCAAGCGCTGTGAGATGCATGTTTAAACCCCAGAGCGCTGGAGGCGATGGGTTAAAAGTAGTTTTTTAACCCCCAAACCACCATATTTTTGGAAACAAAAGTTTTTTAAAATAATATAGTAATATGAATACATTAATATCAGACCTGTAATATAAATTCTGCACAATTTTTTTTTTCCCTTAAAAAATTAGCTAAAATGGCAGAAGTGGTCACAGAATTTTTCACATTTAAAAAAAAAAAAAAAAAAAAAACATTAATAACAATTAATTATGAATATTTAAAGATTGTTCCATTGAAATGCATTGGAGAGCGCCAGGTAGCGAGAGGTCATACCTGTCGCTGTTCAAGGTCGGACGCTGGCGCTGTGGGCTGAGGCTGGAATAATGATGAATGAGTCGCTATATGGCGCTATCTCAGTCGCTAAGCAGGATTGGCTTGATAAATGTGTGATTGTGGTGGGGAGCCGGCGTTCTTGTGGCGGGGCCCGTCATTACCGGCCGCTCACCAGTCGCTACCTGTCGCTATCCCTTCATAAATAAGGGCCTTAGAGATAGGCAGGGACAGTCGTTGAGACCCACAGAGAGACAGACAGAACCAGGGAAAGATAGGGAAAAATGGGGAACGATCGGGAACGATCCAGGCAGGGACAGTGAGAGGGAAAGCTTTTTTTTTTATTTTCATTTGCCAGATCAGTTTTCAATCAGTGTTCTTTGTGCTGTAAATATTCCTTTCCACTGTGCATCCCATCTTGGCAGTGGCATATTTAACCCTATCTGTTATACACAAGCATTTCTCATAAATGGATTAGTTTTCATTTTTTTTTGTCTGCTGTAAAAACCCCAGGCCACATAACCATTCCATTTCAGCACATGTGACCCTATCTTTTATACTAAATCATCTTGTTCAGCCTCAGGTTTATTAAGCTATTGCATTATGATTTGGTTTTTGGCCTCCTGTAAAAACCCAAGCCCACATGGGCATCCCAAACCAGCACATGTCACCCTATCTTTTATACTAAATCAGCTTGTTCAGCCTCAGCTTTATTAAGCTATTGCATTTTGATTTGGTTTTTGGCCTCCTGTAAAATCCCAAGCCCGCATGGGCATCCCAAACCAGCACATGTGACCCTATCTTTTATACTAAATCAGCTTGTTCAGCCTCAGCTTTATTAAGCTATTGCATTTTGATTTGGTTTTTGTCTGCTTTAAAAACGCCAGAACACATGGGCATCCCAAACCAGCACATGTGACCCTATCTTTTATACTAAATCAGCTTGTTCAGCCTCAGCTTTATTAAGCTATTGCATTTTGATTTGGTTTTTGTCTGCTTTAAAAACGCCAGAACACATGGGCATCCCAAACCAGCACATGTGACCCTATCTTTTGTACTAAATCAGCTTGTTCAGCCTCAGCTTTATTAAGCTATTGCATTTTGAATTGGTTTTTGTCCTGCTGTCAAAACACCAGGCCGCAGGGTATCCCAAACCACCACGTTGCACCCTATCTTTTATACTAAATAAGCTTGTTCATCCTCAGCTTTATTAAGCTATTGCATTTTGAATTGGTTTTTGTCCTGCTGTCAAAACACCAGGCCGCAGGGTATCCCAAACCACCACGTTGCACCCTATCTGTTATACTAAATCAGCTTGTTCAGCCTCAGCTTTATTAAGCTATTGCATTTTTAATTGGTTTTTGTCCTGCTGTCAAAACACCAGGCCGCAGGGTATCCCAAACCACCATGTTGCACCCTTTCTTTTATACTAAATAAGCTTGTTCAGCCTCAGCTTTATTAAGCTATTGCATTTTGAATTGGTTTTTGTCCTGCTGTCAAAACACCAGGCTGCAGGGTATCCCAAACCACCACATTGCACCCTATCTGTTATAATAAATAAGCTTGTTCAGCCTCAGGTTTATTAAGCTATTGCATTTTGAATTGGTTTTTGTCCTGCTGTCAAGACACCAGACCGCAGGGTATCCCAAACCCCCACATTGCACCCTATCTTTTATACTAAATAAGCTTGTTCATCCTCAGCTTTATTAAGCTATTGCATTTTGAATTGGTTTTTGTCCTGCTGTCACAACATTAGGCCGCAGGGTATCCCAAACCATCACGTTGCACCCTATCTGTTATACTAAATAAGCTTGTTCAGCCTCAGCTTTATTAAGCTATTGCATTTTTAATTGGTTTTTGTCCTGCTGTCAAGACACCAGGCCGCAGGGTATCCCAAACTACCACGTTGCACCCTATCTGTTATACTGAATAAGTTTGTTCATCCTCAACTTTATTAAGCTATTGCATTTTGAATTGGTTTTTGTCCTGCTGTCAAAACACCAGGCCGCAGGGTATCACATATTGCCAATTTTCATAGTATTTTCATATTTTCATTTTTTAAAGTACCTATTGCGCATTTCAAATACATAAAAATGTCAGGCAGACAAGAGCCAGGATGTTCAAAGAGGAGTGGCGGAGGCCAAGATTCAGCAGGCAGAGGTCGCAGCAGACTAGGGGAGAGTCGCAGCAGGAGTCACGGTGAGAGACTTGATCTGCCAGTATTTGCTAGCAGGCGTGTCTCCACCAGTAACGCATCTGCCGTGGTAGATTGGTTAACGCGGTCATCCACATCATCACAAGTTACATCTGAGACCCCCAGTCTAGGGTTAGTAGGTTCCTCTGACACAACCCTGAGTTGGCATGCCCGAGAGCAGTCCCTGTCCTCCCATTGCCTCTGTCCTATGTCGTTCCCTCCCCCAGCGATGTATCCTATGGTTTGGGTTCAGCTCCACTCTTTAGTGAGGAGGGGGATCTGATAGAGGACAGTCAGCAGCTACTGCCTAGCCAAGAAATGGAGGTGGCTTCTTTAGCTAGGCAGACAAATAGTGATGTGGAGAGTGTCGTGGGTGTTGCGAGCATTTCAGCTCCTGCACCAGACACTGTTGAGGAAACCGGGAACATCAGTGACGTGCAGCCACAACTCGGTGGTGATGATGATGATGATGATGAAGAAGCCGATCGCACTTGGGAGCCGGGTGCAAAAGGGGCTTCATCGTCCTCATCAGAAGAGGGGCGCAGGTTGCCCCAGAGTCAGCATCTGAGGCAGCAAGGCGTTAGCAGCATGGTTGGCAGTCAGCATGGGGGCACAATTGTAAAGCCTGGAGCCAAACGGGGCCGGGGTAGAGCACCTGCTACACGGCAGGCTACCTTATTGGGAGGTAGTGGAGCAGGGGTTCCTGGAGTTGTCGACAGTAGCAGTGAATCAGTGCGGTCTGTTGGTGGGAAAAGTAGCTACTCGGCAGTGTGGCAGTTTTTCCTGAAGCATCCGCAGGAGGGTAACATGGCCACATGCAAGATATGTAGGCAGAAGGTGAAGCATGGCCAGGGCCCAAATGTCTGTGTCAACATATGATGCGTCACCATAAAGCGGCCTGGGAGAACCGAGGCTCCGAAGAGGTGCAGCTGTGCGTCATACCAATCCTCTGTCGCTCTTGATGCTCCTGCTCCTCCTCCTCCTCCAAGTCATGCATCCCGCCAGCAATCCATCAGCGAAGCCATGTCCAAGAGACAGCAGTATGCGCCCACTCATCCTACGGCGCAGAAGCTGAATGTGCTCCTGTCCAAGTTGCTGGTGCTGCAGTCGCTCCCTTTTCAGGTGGTGGACTCTGCACCTTTCAGAGAACTGATGGCTTGTGCCGAGCCGAGGTGGAGAGTCCCAAGCCGTCAATTCTTTGCCAAGAAGGCAGTACCAGCGCTGCACACTTTTGTTGAACAGAAGGTGGGCCAGTCCTTGAGCCTGTCGGTGTGTAGCAAAGTGCATGGCAGCACCGACATCTGGAGCTGTAACTATGGTCAGGGACAGTACATGTCATTTACGGTCCACTGGGTGAATGTGGTCCCTTTGCAGCAGCAGCAGCAGCAACTTGGACAGGTCACGCCGCTTCAGCCTCCGCGCTCCCTGTAGGCTCAAGTCTCAGTGCCCCTCCAATCTACCATGTGTGCAGGGCACAAAGGTGTCACGCTGTGCTTCACATGGTTTGTCCTGGTGAACGGAGTCACACAGGGGAGGGACTGCTTAAATTTATTCATCACGAAATCCAAACATGGCTTACTCCAAGAAAACTTAAAATGGGAATCATGGTTACCGACAATGGGAAGAACATTTTGTCTGCGCTGCGACAAGGAAGCCTGACCCATGTGCCCTGCATGGCTCATGTCTTCAATCTCGTTGTCAAGCGGTTTCTAAAGTGTCCCCCCCCCATCTGCAAGACATCCTTCAATGAAACTTTGCATGCACTTCAGCCACTCATACACCGCCAAACACACCCTTCTTGAGCTACAGCGTCAGAACGGTAGCTCCCAACATAGTCTGATTTGCGATGTTTCCACCCGTTGGAATTCCACCCTTCACATGTTGGACCGATTATATGAACAGAGAAAAGCCATCACGGATTTCCTGATGATCCAAGCGGATAGGGGGACTCACCTGTGTAACTTCAATGTCAACCAGTGGCAGCTCATACGTGACACCTGCCGTTTGCTCAGGCCCTTTGAGGAAGCCACTTTATTTGTCAGTCGGCAGGATGAACGACGTGATTCCACTGCTTCATGTACTACAGCACATGTTGGAAACAATGGCTGGTCAGGGCACTAGAGACATGGCATCTACATCTTATGGCCACATGAACCCCGTTGGAGCTGAACTGGAGGAGGAGGAGGATGAGGAGGAGGAGTGGCCCAGTGAAGCACAGTTTAGGCTTGGCTCAGCGGACAGGAAATGAGGAGCAGGAGCAGCCAGAGGAGCTAGAGGGTTGTGAGGAAGGCGAGACAGAGGACCCAGACACACCGTGGCAGTATGCAGTGGAGATGGAGACAGGAAGTCCCTCCGACAGGAAGTCCCCTCGCTTCCGGCACAAAATGGGGGCATTTTTTAAACCCGAGAGGGAGGACAAACTGAACTACTACAAAGACATTCTACGTAGTCAGTTGGCCGATGCCTATCTGCGCCATGGTCCATACTCTGGCAGATCTGACTCGGGGGGACCTCTGCGCTCACCTTCCACTGCCATGGATGCTGGGGGGGTTGACAGGAGCAGCAGCAGCTCCATCAGCAGCAGCCTCAGTCTTCAGTCACTAATGAGTAGCTTTCTACACCCGCATAGTGAGGCTACTCATAAGCAGCAGGAAGACCTGGAGCAGGACCTCAACCAGCAGGTCATGTCATACCTTGACATGACCATGCCAACACACCTTGAGGATCCGCTGGACTTCTGGGCAGCCAAACTTGGCTTGTGGCCGCAACTAGCAGAGTTTGCCATGAAAAAGCTGTCCTGCCCAGCAAGTAGCTTGCCATCTGAGTGGGTGTTTAGTGCGGCGGGGGCCATAGTTACGGCGAGGAGAACTCGTCTGTCAACTAAAAATGTGGAGAGACTCAACTTTGTGAAAATGAATCAGGGATGGATCAGCAAGGATTTCCACCCACCAATGGCTGATGCATGCAACTAGATTCAGCATGGTGCCACGTTTTACACTTTACAAATGGTGCAAAACATATTTATGTCTTTAGGCCAATTTTTGGGCTCCTGCTGATGCCAACTTCAGGGTGTGCCTTTCAGCCAATTCTGGGCCTCCTGCTGCTGCTGCTGCCAACTGCAGTGTGTCTTTCAAGCTATGTTTGGGCTCATGCTGCTGCTGCTTGAAACTCCAGGGTGTGATTCATCCAATTTTTGGCCTCCTGCTGCCAACTCTAGTGTCTCTTTAAAGCAATGTTTGGGCTCCTGCTGCTGCTTGCAACTCCAGGGTGTGATTCATCCAATTTTTGGGCTCCTGCAGCCAACTCCAGTGTCTCTTTTAAGCTATGTTTGGGCTCTCGCTGCTGCTGCTGCTGCTTGCAACTCCAGGGTGTGATTCATCAAATTTTTGGGCTCCTGCTGCCAACTCCAGTGTCTCTTTCAAGCTATGTTTGGGCTCCTGCTGCTGCTGCTGCTTGCAAATCCAGGGTGTGATTCATCCAATTTTTGGGCTCCTCCAGCCAACTCCAGTGTCTCTTTCAAGCTATGTTTGGGCTCCTGCTGCTGCTGCTGCTTGCAACTCCAGGGTGTGATTCATCCAATTTTTGGGCTCCTGCAGCCAACTCCAGTGTCTCTTTAAAGCAATGTTTGGGCTCCTGCTGCTGCTGCTTGCAAATCCAGGGTGTGATTCATCCAATTTTGGGCCTCCTGCTGCCAACTCCAGTGTCTCTTAAAAGCAATGTTTGGGCTCCTGCTGCTGCTTACAACTCCAGGGTGTGATTCATCCAATTTTTGGGCTCCTGCAGCCAACTCCAGTGTCTCTTTCAAGCTATGTTTGGGCTCCTGCTGCTGCTGCATGCAATTCCAGGGTGTGATTCAGCCAATTTTTGGGCTCCTGCAGCCAACTCCAGTGTCTCTTTCAAGCAATGTTTGGGCTCCTGCTGCTGCTTGCAACTCCAGGGTGTGATTCATCCAATTGTTGGCCTCCTGCTGCCAACTCCAGTGTCTCTTTAAAGCAATGTTTGGGCTCCTGCTGCTGCTGCTGCTGCTGCTTGCAACTCCAGGGTGTGATTCATCCGATCTTTGGGCTCCTGCAGCCAACTCCAATGTCTCTTTCAAGCTATGTTTGGGCTCCTGCTGCTGCTGATGCTGCTGCTTGCAACTCCAGGGTGTGATTCATCCAATGTTTGGGCTCCTGAAGCCAACTCCAGTGTCTCTTTCAAGCTATGTTTGGGCTCCTGCTGCTGCTGCATGCAATTCCAGGGTGTGATTCAGCCAATTTTTGGGCTCCTGCAGCCAACTCCAGTGTCTCTTTCAAGCAATGTTTGGGCTCCTGCTGCTGCTTGCAACTCCAGGGTGTGATTCATCCAATTGTTGGCCTCCTGCTGCCAACTCCAGTGTCTCTTTAAAGCAATGTTTGGGCTCCTGCTGCTGCTGCTGCTGCTGCTGCTTGCAACTCCAGGGTGTGATTCATCCGATCTTTGGGCTCCTGCAGCCAACTCCAATGTCTCTTTCAAGCTATGTTTGGGCTCCTGCTGCTGCTGATGCTGCTGCTTGCAACTCCAGGGTGTGATTCATCCAATTTTTGGCCTCCTGCTGCCAACTCCAGTGTCTCTGTAAAGCAATGTTTGGGCTCCTGCTGCTGCTTGCAACTCCAGGGTGTGATTCAGCCAAGTTTTGGGCTCCAGCAGCCAACTCCAGTGTCTCTTTCAAGCTATGTTTGGGCTCCTGCTGCTGCTTGCAACTCCAGGGTGTTATTCATTCAATTTTTGGGCTCCTGCAGCCAACTCCAGTGTCTCTTTCAAGCAATGTTTGGGCTCCTGCTGCTGCTTTTGCTGCTTGCAACTCCAGGGTGTGATTCATCCAATTTTTGGCCTCCTGCTACCATCTCCAGTGTCTCTTTCAACCAATGTTTGGGTGGCTGCTGCTGCTTGCAACTCCAGGGTGTGATTCAGCAAAATTTTGGGCTCCTGCTGCTGCCAGCTCCAGGGTGTGTTTTTCAGGCACTATAGGGGCCCCTCATCGTGATGCCACTTCAACTCTCTGCAATTGTGCCGCTCTGCGATTCTATTAGCGATGCCTCTGATCTGCATGTCATAATTATTTACAGTATTATTTCACTAACCCAGCACGCATCCTATGCGTGTTACAGCAAGGCAGAATGGTTTACAACCCTATTGAGGCTCTAGGAAGCTCAGGAATAGCCATTTTTAATAGCGATTCGTCGCAAATAAATTCGGGTCGAACTGATTTTTGTCGGAAAATTCAGCGAATCAGTCGAATCGAATTTTTAAAAAGTTCGCTCATTTCTAGAGATATAGATATTTCTAAATCTTGTGCCCTGATGTGATGATGGGGAAAAGCTCTACACATAAGATGGCCGGGCTTTCCAAGGAGGATGAAGAAGATTTGCAAATAAGGTTTTACACAAACATTAACAACCAATCAATCCAAAACCAGGTGCAACAAATATTTCAGATGTAAAGTGCACCTGATTGGAGATATTAGGGTCGATTCAGAGAAACACCAAAAACGTTAGTATTTTTTCCGATCTGTGTTTTTTGGTGTAAATTTTCCGATTTCGTATGAACATTCGAGCGATTCTATAATGCATTTCAAACCGTGTGTAAGTTTTCCGTCCGTTCGTATGGCAGTTAGTGAATCAGTTGAATGTCAGTTTCCATCCTGACTTTTCGGTTTCATTTCTCAGGTTTCAAAGTCGGTTTTGGATTTTGCCCTTTTTCCTTTTTTGTCCGGACGAAAATCCTTACGATCTTGCGCCTGCGCACTTCAAACTTAACTCATTAAAGTGCTGCCTACATATTTGGCTCACTCACTTCTTCTACAATGCTTAGCTAAATCACTTTGCACTTTCTTACATCTTCCATGTCTCACCCCTAAAACTGACCCAAACCACTGTGCGCTCAGGCGAATCTTCATTTCTGCTTTTTTTTTATTTCATTCGTTTTGTGGTAACCAACCATTAATGAATGTATTTCTAAAAGTAAATCATACATTTTTTTTTTCTTATTTTGAACTGGCATTTTTTACTTGCATTTTTTAATTACAATTTTTGGTTTCAAATGGTACAACTTTACATTTTTTGTGTTGTTACCCACACCCTGTACATACAGATTGCTCTCCAAATTTTAAAAACACCCAGCATCTTCTGCATGTTATGAGCCTTGAAACAGCCAAGATGGCGGGTCAGGTAATATAAGGCAGCCAGCAAACAGAAAGGGCCTTGTGACTGTGTTGCTCTGCATTCTGGGATTTCTGACCTTTCAAGGCCCCCAGCTCTGCTGTCTCTGAGCAAAACACAGCTGTAACCCGCACCCTGCACTTTATCCCACTCTCCTCTCCTCAGTAAGTGTGATGCATCTGACCAAAGATAAGATAAAATAATTACACAAAGCAAAGGTTACCAACTACAACAATAAATCCGAAAACAAATTAAGATTCAAGTACAACAACAATCCCAAAAAAAAATAACAAAGGACATAAGTTTAAAAAAAAATCGCAATTATATGGATGTGTGGCAAAATAAAGGTTTACATGCAAAGGACTAATTAAGGTCCACATTAAAATGCTTTTATAAGGCATACATGAAATGTATTGATTCAGGTATGCATTGCTATACAATTTATGGCCTCGGCCATGCTGATACATGCAGTTCATTGGAGCTGAAGGCGCGCAGACTCCTCCACATAGCCACAAAACATGTTCAACAATAGCAAATCCGAGTCCTCAAAGGTGTCGGAAGTGGATTTTCAATTAAACGGATTTTTAGGGTGGGAATCAGCTCTCTGAATCACATGGAAACACATCCAATTAACGGAAGTTTTAGGAACGAACGGAAAAATTACAATTTGGTTGGGAACATTTCCGATTTGGTTGTAAAACTTCCGATTTTGTTAGTAAAACTTCCGATGATCGTAAGAGCATATACGAATTCGTTCGAACGTTCGTGCGAGTCGGAAATGGCCAAAAAAAAGGAAAAAATGACTAACACCCACCCAAACTACCGATTCCCGATCCGAAATCAATTAACTTTTGCATTTAGAATCGACCCTATTGTCACTGCTTTAGTGGATTATCTGTTTGTAATGAAGGGTAGAGGAGCATGCAGCACAGTGACACAGTGCTCTTCCTTTTTAAAGTAGTCCTAATTCATGGTCCCTGTTCAGGCACCTTCCTCCCACTGTACCCCCCTATGTAAAATATCTTATGTATCCTAAATAAAGCTGCTGGCTTTGCTCCTATTTCTGGCTGTGGCGGAGTTGGAAATGGCATGTCATGGTGGACCTTTAGTATCATGTTCTGCTGTGGCCAGAGACAGCTGTGGGACCACTGTGACTTGCCTTTCTAGCTTATACTGAGAGCACCAAAAGGGTGGAGTTTTGGTGTGGTCCTGAAAAAATGAAATTGAAAGGCGGAGCAAACGTTGGAGTCCTGCTACAGTTTCTATTCAGCACTGCTGGGAGGGTGGGAGGGTCACATGGGACAGGCATCCGGGGAGCTGCTTGCTGCCTTTTTATTGCCATTGCCTGGACTGTCCCTTGAATTTTCCAGCTAAAGCCGTTAGTAAAAATGGGTCCGTTTTCTAAAAAAAAAGTGCACATTCTTTTCTTTTAAAGGCTTGTGACATTCACTAAATATTATTATTATTATTTATATCTCATACATAAAATATGTGTAAAAAGCACAGACATGCACCTGAAATTAACGGGTGAAAATTATAAGTGTGATTCAGCACCATTGTTACATTTTATTTACCCTTATTTACTAAAAGGACAGTCCAGGCAATGGCAATAGGAAGCAGCAAGAAGATCACCTATAGCCTGTCCCATGAGCCTCTCCTCCGGAAGTGAGCTGTAGATATTGTAGCAGCTGCTTAAAGTTTGGCCTTTCATTTTCCATTCCTCAATGACCACTTCCAAATGTGGTCGTACAGCCTCTCCTGTCCCTGAGCAACCCTGGAAAACACTGGTCACACTTGCCAGGCTCACTCATACTGAGAACACAAGGGACAGGGGTGGCTGTGTGACCACACTTGGAACGTGGTCATGGAAAAATGGAACTAAAAGGAGGAGCACATTTTAGAGCCCTGCTGCAGCATCTACAATGTGCTGCAGGAAAAGGTGGAGAGGCTCATATTATTATTACCTGGACTGTTCCTTTAATAAACCTTTTACGCAATTACTTTCAATAACCTTTTAAATGCCAAGCCCATGAAATTCACATGGTTGTCTCTCTGACCGTTAAGCAGCAATGTGAATTTCACATGCATGGCATCTGTTTGCGGGAACAAAAAACAAATACTCACCTAACTCACTCTCCTTCTCCCCTGGGGACTCTTATCCCCCCCCCATAGTCCTCAGCAGCTAGCAGAACGCTTGTTCTATGTCCCCCACCACTTCTGACAGCTCGGCCTGCCACTGCAGGGGCGGATCTTCTATAGGGGGAGCACGATGATGACGTCATCTCACTCCTCCCAGGTATAAAAGGCTGCTCCTGGTGGTGGGCAGCGAGCGGAAGCCGGTAGTGATCAGTGGAGGGTTACATTCTGATATTAAAAAAAAAAAGCTACAAAATGTAAACAGTAGCATTTTTATTTTTTTCTTATTTATAATTTTTTTTATAATTTCACCAAAAAAAATTGAGAAATCACTGAAAAAATTACAAACAAGTCATTTCATGGTAAAGCCCAGACTCTGACTGCTGAAAATAATATATCATTTTCCTGGGAAATCCCGAGACATTCCTTCAAAAATCACAGATAAACATGTACAGTGCAAACCGATGAAAAATGGCGACAACAGCTTTAGGTAGGCTGGCAGTGACAGGGTGAATCATAACTCAATTATTATTTCCATATATTTATTCTTTTTCAGTTAATTGTTGGAAGGTTCTTTTGCTTATGATCAAGGGTAAAGTTCCGGGATTGTGCTGTGCAGAAATGTTACAGATATAAACAAATGCATAAAGGTCCTCGACAAAGGGAAGAATAAAAGAACATTTACAGGGGTGGATTGCTGAACTCTACTGCTTTAAATGGTTTTCCTTGTGTAATGCTGGGTGCAAATCCTGTTTATCTCAGTGACACTGGCTTAGGGAAGATAAAGGTACAGCTCAGCCGTTCTCCCCTGTAATAATGGTCATTTTCTGTTTCTGTTAAATTTTTACTTCAACAACTAATCAGGTGCACATTACATCCCATGTTTTGATATTCCTTGCCTCTGATTGGTTGTTGACACAGAGAAGCCCTCTATCAATTCGCTGATTATTCCCCTCGGAGTGGAGGAAATACAGAGACATGTGGTGTCAGTGATGTTGGGCCCTTTAATGGGAAATGAGTTGCCCTTTAACCTGTGTAAACCAATCTCTGTCCATGTCAGCAGAGATAAATGTGTAAAGATTGTCACCAAATAGCAACAGGCGCCATCAGCCATAACACAATCATCATTGTTATATGTTCTCCTTCTTTTTAAGACACTGAACTCGCTATTCCAGGAACTCCAGGTACTATGAATCATTTATATAAATGTTTGAGCTAAGATGGGATTTTATAATCATGCTTTGTAGATGTTTTATACATTATTTGTGGGGGGTCTTGGTCTCTGAATCTTTCCCTTGTGGCAAGAAAATCCAGGACAAGAAGGGAAGATGGATTCCTTCTTAGACCTCAGGAGCTTATCTCTTGTTCTCAATGGTTTTAGGTTGTACAATAAACACAAGATCATTCACATTGCAGTAATTCAGATCATTGTACATAAGACAGATCTATGTAAATCAGTTGTAGTCGTCTTTTATTTCTGCCATCTGTTCATTTCAGTTTGTAGCAAGTGTTTACACAAAGCTTTAGCAAGAATCAAGTGTATACGCGTTTCGCATGTAGTTGCTTCATCAGTAGTTTTGTTTACTACCTTTTCTCATAATCAAAACATTCACTTCTTTTCACTATAAATGCTCTTACTTCTAAGATGCTGTGTGGTTTCTTGACCGGGGGAGGGGGGAATTAAATAATTGGAGAGTCCACCTCCTGTTTCTGCAACCAAATAATCATATTCAGTGTTTTTGCTTTTGGTAAAATAGTTATGCTGTGTTATTTTTTGGTTAGTTACCTTTTTTTCCATGGATATGACTTGTTATTAGTCTCTGGCCTCGACTCTGAATAAGGTTTATATCAATGATGGCATTTTAGGAGATTTATCCCAAGTCATCTGCCAAATAAATTTACTTTTTGTGGTAATGCAGGGTGAGTTGGCACTCATCCTCTCTGAGGGTAAGGGTTGGTGGTGCTGGTTGTTTTTATACCCAGGAGTTTGCTACTGCTGTGTGTTGCTGCTGACATTCATTTTTTTAGTTTTTTACAGTATGTAAACATATTCTAGATAAAAAGGAATAGTAATTGTAACATTGCTACTAGTGGCCATTGTGTGCTTATGTATCCATCCATGTACAACACACTTCCATGAACACATCACTGAATAAACTCTATGGGTTTGATTCATTGCCAGCTGAGTATTCCAACTTATTTTAGGAGAGAAAACTCTCCTTTCATCGTATAGCTGGGGCTGATTCAACAGCCATTTTTTTATCTGGTGTTGAATCAGCCCCAAGGTAGACAATGAAAGTAAATGGCAGTATTCTCTTCTAAAAATGGAGCGCGTTTCCTCTCTGAATCAACCCTTATATAACTGAATGACACACTAAGGGGTTTATTTAAGAAGCACTAGTACAACATAGTGCAAAAAAAGGAGTTACCAAGTCAGAAATCCAGATCACCTGTGATAGTGCCAGGTAATGTCCCAGCTATCATCAGCGCCGGCGATGGGATGAGTAATGGTGCTGAGTTATATATAGCACCAGATAAGACCAGGTGCTCACCATGCACTGTGTGGCCTTATCCCATGGATCTCGATGGGCTGGGTTCTTGTTTCTGGATTTAGTGCACAAGGGGTTAACTAGCCTCCAAAGGTTTGGATTTGAATTAGAAGTAAAGTCGCAAAATTCTTCACAGGCTGTAATGTACAAAACCTCTGGAGGGTGTTTTAGGAGTTCCCAATGTTTCATTATATAGCCCACTATGTGCAGTATATGTGATTAACAAGACGTGATCTCTTAAAGCTGAAGCCATTAGCACACCTAATTCTAATTGGCTGATTGTCTTCTGCAGGAGCTGGAAGTCCACCATGACACTTCATATTACCCCAGAGGCGGCAGCACATTATCTGAATGAAATAAAAGCAGAAACCAGCAATGTCTGAGCTTTGCTTCCTCTGGATAAACAACAAGCTTAAATGTTTATATATTTTAGGGCTTAATTACTTACTTACTTACTTTTCCTTGCTCAAGCTCATAAGGGCTGATTTTCTTGCTACTTGGTGATGATACTTCTGAAAGCAAAATAGAAACTCACTGCTCAATGATTCAATAAATTCACACTGAAGCTCAATGTGTTCTTTTTATTTTGTGCATATTATAGCTTGATGGAACTATAGATGGTGATAACTTGTGTTAAAGGGGGGTAGAAATCTTTCAGGAGGAATATTGGGGCATGCCAATAGGCATCGGGTGTGGGGGAGGGTATTTGTGTGTGGGGGAGGGGTATCAGCAAGCCACCCACTGACATGAAAGCAGGTAACTTGCTAGCCCCGGGCCCTTCCACCTCAATAGATATTATTATTAAATATTACCTTATAGCCAACTAGGTGTTGAGCTGATACAATTTTCAAGTACGTCTGGGTGAGGTGTAACAATTTCTCCACCTTATAGCAACTATAAGACATGTTAATAGAAAAATCTTGGATTGCTTTGATGTATCAGAGTCCACTATAAACCCTTCATTGTGCCAGAGTTATTGAGGATAATGTGAGACTATCTACAAAAACAGTAAAGGTCAGCCAAAATGAAACTGGAAAACTTGACAATGAGTTTTCAGTACATACAACAGAAATAACGGGGGGACCTGGAAAGGGCAAACCAAAGCCTATCTGTATATCTAAATGTCATCAACATGGGGAGAAAGTACAGAAGGCTGAGCAGAAACTTTCCCTTATTATACAGAATAAATCAAATTATGGGGAAAAGTGAGATGCTGAAATAACATTGTAGCATTTTTTTGCTTTAATAATTACAAAGTAGATTTGTATAGTTTGTTATAGATTTCCATAGCTACAATGTGTTTAGCTATGTAGACCAAAGTGGTGATTTTAAGTACAGGTCAGAGATTTCTTCACTCTAGCTTGCTAATCATCTGATTGTATAAGGTATAGAGGACAAATTTAACCTATTCTGCTGAAATGCAACTTCTTTCACTTTGAAGGATCACAGTCTTGTGTTCCAGTAATAATGAATAATGGCAGGGTTCTAACCTGGATAGCACATTAGGCTGCTTAGACTTACCCAAAGCTGTGTATTAGCTCACCTGTTATACTGGAAGAATTGTGGAAGAATTGTGAAAACTACTCCTGCTGTAGCCCCAGGTATATGAGATTCATGGAAACTGCATGTTGATAAGTTAATCACATGCCTGGGGGCACAATCCTAATGCAAATGTCTATTTTACATGTCCACAGAGTAAAACAATAAGGCAGAACACCAAAACCTGACAAAAAGGGAGTTTCCCTTTAAATGTACAGGGGTGCTTAAAGTGGACCAACACCCACAGCTGATCGCCCCGGGAATCTATAAGATTCCAGGGCCGATCAGCTCCCTCCCCGCAGGACATCCAAAATCGGGATGCCCCGCAGTGTGAAACCCCCCCGGACGCCCACAAACCTTACCTTCTCCCCATTCCAACGGCGCATGCGTGGGCCCTGTTGCCTCTTGCACATCCTATTTGTAAATGGCCGGCGCGGGCGTGCTCCCTGTAAGAGGGCAGCCTCAGCTTTTCTGTCGCTTGCCCGTCAGTGGTGAGGTGAGTTTTTTGGGCTTTCTGGGGGGTTTCACACAGCGGGGCACCCCCGATCGGAACACCCAGGATAGTGAAAATCTCTATAATGTCTATATTTCAGTGTAAATGTGACATAAAGCTGCATCAGATTTTTAGAAAAGTAGGTAAAGAGACCAAATCAAATGAAATCAAAAAGTCTAAATTATTAGTTGGGAGAAATGTTCCAGTATTTACATAAAGTATGGGAACCTTTGCTTTCATTATCAAGAATTACCTGATCACCCGATCCAAGTACTGCACCTCCCACCACGATCATTGGCCCCTTCTATAATATTGACAATGGACCAACCCCCTGCCATCAAAGGTACTAAGACACACCCCCTCCATTCACTGCAATGGAGTGGAGGGGGCGTGTCAAGACATGGCATGCCCCCTTGTGATAGTAATAGGTAAAGTGGCAACCTGGCCGCTATTTTGTCTGGACCTTATCTAGATCGTATCTGCCAATTTGTCTGGACCTTATCTAGATCTTATCTGCCATTTTGTTTCTGTTTGGCCATTTCATGTTCTAAAATGGATGCCATCTTACAACTAGCAGACATTTTGTGATCATGGTGTTATGTCATAGCAAACATAAGTCAGAGACATGTCTTGACATGCCCAGGATGTGAAAAACAACTATGATATAGTAGTGATTTGTGGGGCTGTTAACCCACTGACCTCCCAAGCTCATCCTGATATCGCTATACCATTTGCACGTATCGGTTGTGGAGCTCCTCAGTGACCAGGACCCATGATTAATCATATGCATGCTGGGTAGGTAAGCCAAACATTCCATGGAATAGTGGTTGATTATGTTTAGTTGTATCTGAAGGATATAGGCTACAGTTTGAATAAATAAGAGGTACCATTAAGCAGTGTGGATTAATGTTGTAATGAAATGTTTTTATGTTCTCTGTTATTTTTGTGCTTATGCTGTCATTATATCTTTGCTATTATTAAAGTTATATTTTATGCAACATGTTGGAGTTGTAGTGCTTCCTTCAGGGCGGGAATCCGAACAAGGGTCCCGGTTAGCGGGCCCCTTTACCAATTGGGAACGTCACTTCCGGTTCGACTATTTCCAGGTCTGGTTCTGACTGATCCAATTGACAAAAAAACCCTCCTTTGCAGTAAATAGAGGGGTGTGCCATAGTACCTGTGTCAGATGGCAGGGGGAGAGAGAGTTCCTTCATCCATACAAATGAGATTTGTTACCACATTTGTAGTCAAATACAATGCATTTAGGAACAACTAACACTTTATACAATTGTTTAAGATAACTAATGTTCAAGATCTAAGTCAACCAATGCAGTCTACCCCTTGATTCCAGGCCTCTTTTAGGGTCTGCCATGGTCTTGTGGTTAGGATTCCCAGCTGGGCCTTCACTGAAATGCTCTTGAGCAAAGGCACCTAACTCCCAACTCCACCTTGCCTAGGATAGGCCACCGCTTCGGCCATGTGTGTATATGTGTGCATTATATATATATATATATATTATTATTATTAATATTATTTATTTCAATACATGGCAATATCCTGCTGGTCTTTGAAGCAAATATCTGACATTTCATACTATTATTTAGCCTGTGGTCTACCAGTGCCCCCAGATCCTTCTCAGCATTTACCCCTCCGAGGACATATGTGGCTTGCAGATTATTATATCCCAAGTGCATTACTTTACATTTTTTTACACTACATTGAATTTCATTGGCCAAGTGGATGTCCAGACACGTAACATTTTTTCCACACATTTCACACAACAATATTTAGAAAGCACTGAAAAAATTACAAAAATACATGTCATGTTAAAGCCCAAACTCTCAATGCTAAATAACTATGAATATATATAAAATACCGTAAATCCCTGCAAAAATCACAGTAAAAATTTATGACTTGATGCAGAGCCTCCCCGTTCAGCTCTACCATGCGTTTTCCCGTTGGTTTTGGGCTTTGATCGGGTCCGGAAAGTGTGCTACGTTGATTTTAGTGTGCGTTCATGCGCTCAGCTGTGCGCTCAGCCGCCTTTCCGATTGTCGGCTCGCACGAAGCTGTTTCCCGGCAAAACGGACGCCTCGTCCATTGTTCCGTTTTTTTCAGTGATGCAGAGCCTTGATTTCCGATTGAAATCAGCCTAATAAAACGGGGACGCCGAGCCTTCACTTACGGGCAGTCAGAGCAGCCGTATTTGCACTCGGGCAATAATATGCAGTCCTCTGTTGGAGCACATCAGCGGCGCCCGCTCTGCGGTCTTGTCCTGCTGAGTATGGCAGAAACCAGTCTGCACCTATTTGAGCTTACTGGGTATGTGTATGAAACTTGTATTGGTTGCCTACCCTGTCTGACTTTGTTTTTTCCCTTAACACACTATTTGGTAATTTTTTTGTTAGTATATTTTTAGCCTAATTTTTTAACTTTAAATTAAATGGGTTAAGTGATAGAACCCTATTGCGTCATGTTCTTGCCCTCATATGTAAGTAGTATTCCCCCAGACTTTTTTAATGAGTGTACAGGTTGGATGTGCATGTAGGCTCATTACAAATGTCCTTTCCTCCAACCCTACCCCGCTCACCTATTTGTCCCTCTTTTCTATTGTTGCAATGCACACCTTTTTTTATTTTTATTTTGTTTGTTTGTTTTTTTTTGTTTTTGGGGAGGAGACTCTGGCTATCCTTTGCTCCCCTGGCTGCCGACCCCAATCCTGCACCCATCTTCACAGGCAGAGGAGCCCTACAATACTGCCCCCAGGAGGACTCGCTCTGTGGTGGAGCGAGCCTTTGGGCTCTTGAAGATGAGGTTCCGTTGTCTTGATCAGACTGGTGGGGCACTACAATATATGCCTGCAAAGGTCATTAAACTAATCATGGCTTGTTCCACTTTAAGAGAGGGAGTCTGCCATTTCTGAGTAAAGTCTCAGTAAAAAGGGTTTCACACAGTGGGGCATCCCGATCTGGGATTTCCAGGGGGAAGACCAGTGGCCACTCTGGGTTTTGTTCTGCTTTATGTGAGGGAACCTGTGTTACTTTAATAATAATGTAAAGGAGGTGGGTTATTCCATCCTAACCTGATTTGGTCATGATGTTTTAAAGCAGGCCAAAACCCATGTAACCCAGCCCTTTGGAGTGTGAAAAAATCCAGGGCTGTGTTACAGGCATCATGTCTCTTGGGCATTCCAATTTGGGATGTCCTGCACGTCACTGCGGGGGAACGTCAGAGCTATACCAGGAGCTATGCCATCTTTACACAAGAGCAGGACGACATCATCATGGATGTGAGTATGCGAGCGTGCGTTTATGTGCGCGCACACATTCCTTATAATAAAAAAAAAAAAAGCGCAAGAATAGTCTGAACCAACTTAGGGCCTTATTTATCACAGGCTAGCGCCAGGTAGTGTCTGACGAGCGCCATGTACCGCCAGCTAACGGCGGCTACCGACTCAAGTACGCCCGGCGTCGGCCACAATGACGCATTTATCAAGCTAAATGAGGCTAGCGCCGGCAAGAGCGACGGCTAGCGCGGGATTCATCATGTAGCCGACTGCAACGAACAGCGCCGCTGCTAATCCCATCACAGCGACAGGTATGACCTGGCGCTACCTGCCGCTCTCCCATACATTTCAATGGCAGACGCTGCAATGATTGTTTTAAGTGGTTTTTGTGTTATTGTCTTTGGCACAAAATTCAACACGTTTATTGGGATATGTTTTATTAATCTGGCTTGGTATTTTTCTTTTTTTGGAGAAAGTTGTTATTTTTACACTGTAATGTTGTGAGTGACATCTAAAATGCATCTCCTCCCACCAAACTCATTGGGCTCTAAATCGCTTGTTTTCACCACACACGGGGCTTGTAAAGCTACTTTTTAGCCAGTCATGTTTGGCGGTCACGTTCGCTCTGCGAAATTGTCAGCGCCCAAGCTATTCGGCAGCCCTGTCCTTGATGAATCTGTGGTGGTCAGAGTTTGTGCAGTCGCTGTTTTGATTCGCTATGTGGCGGCGCGAGCGTCGCTGTGCTTCGCTGTGCTGCGTTGTGCGGTGCTGTGCTGTTCATACATGTGCCCTTCTGCCATTTGCAAGGAATTCACTTCCCACGACCCCAGTCGTTCTTAATGAATACACTGTAGTTGTGAGCGTGCATGACCACATTATGCAGGATTTATTCAGGCGTACAAGCTCATAACAACCCGTTATGCATTCTCATGTGTGCCACATTATCATGTAGTTGGATAGTTTTATTGTGTGATGATTTTATGAAGGAATAAGATTTGTCTTTTTCAGCACCAAGTTTTTTGGTTTTGAAGGACCTATGCATTACAGTATCTTGAACCCCCAGCTAAATCAAGCTAATAAATAATGGCGTCTTTGCCAATAGCTTGTTGTAATGCGTCAATTAACTGTTTCCGCCACTTAGCTTGCACATAGCTGATATTAGCTTGTGCCTGGTGCGCGGAGCGTTTTTTTTTTAAATTTATTTCACAGTTGCTTTGGTCATATCCGGTTCCGGTTCCCTCCTTTGCGTTTCAAAGCCACCTAAAGCAAAAAAATGTCTAGAGCTTAGGCCAATAGCTTGTTGTAATGCGTCAATTTACTTTTTCCGCCACTTAGCTTGCACATAGCTGATATTAGCTTGTGCCTGGTGCGCGGAGCGTTTTTTTTTTTTTGAAATTTATTTCACAGTTGCTTTGGTCATATCCGGTTCTGGTTCCCTCCTTTGCGTTTCAAAGCCACCTAAAGCAAAAAAATGTCTAGCGCTTAGGCCAATAGCTTGTTGTAATGCGTCAATTTACTTTTTCCGCCACTTAGCTTGCACATAGCTGATATTAGCTTGTGCCTGGTGCACGGAGCGTTTTTTTTTTTTGAAATTTATTTCACAGTTGCTTTGGTCATATCCGGTTCTGGTTCCCTCCTTTGCGTTTCAAAGCCACCTAAAGCAAAAAAATGTCTAGCGCTTAGGCCAATAGCTTGTTGTAATGCGTCAATTTACTTTTTCCGCCACTTAGCTTGCACATAGCTGATATTAGCTTGTTCCTGGTGCGCGGAGCGTTTTATTTTTTTTAAATTTTTTTTTTTGGTGTCCCTGTCGCTTGGGTCATATCCGGTTCCTGTTTCCTCCTTAGGGTTTCCACCATGCTGCCCAGGAGACGGATCCAGCGCCTCCCCAGCTCCTCCTCCAAATCAGACCCCACCACCCCTCCCCCACCTCCCCCACCTACCTCACCTCCCCCACCTAGCACCCCTCCCACCCCTTCCCCTCCTGGGCATGCAAAAAAAAAAAGATTTTGAGTGGATAGCCGCGTTAATGGCCAGGTGGTCAAAGTGAGTATGTTTTTCTTGCATTTTATGTTTAAAGTGGACCAACACCCAGGGGGGATTGGCCCTGAAATCTATTAGTTTTCAGGACCAATCTGATCACTCCCCGCGGGGCATCCCCAATCTGGATGTCCTGCGGGGATGAACCCCCCTGGAGGGCCATAAACCTTACCTCAGCCCCGTCCCATCTGTGCATGCGTGAGCTGCGGATGCGTCTTGCGCTTCCCTCTAGCAGGGTGGTCCCCTGTGCCAGACATTTGTTCATGGCCTGCGCAGGCGCACTCCCTGTTAGAGTCAAACGCCACACGCGTCCTTTGGCGCTCAGAGGCAGCTGAGCTGGTATGCACGTCCAAATGGCCTTGGATGCGCATACCACAGCGGCGCAGAGCGCTGTGCTAGCCTGGCGCAGTCACGTGGGAGTGTGGTCAGTGGTGTTTTTCTGGCCTTCCAAGGGGGTTTCAGACAGCGGCCCACCCTTGATTGGTGTGCCCCACCAAAGTGGACCCAAACCCAGAATAGTGATAATCCGGGGTGTGGGTCCACTTTACTCTGGTCTCAGTATAACTGTTTATGCCATTGTTCTGATGTCATGTATTGATTTGTGTTTGTTTTTCATTTATCATAGGACTTCTGCGTGATGCAATATGACTATGCCCGTGGGGGCAAAAAACGAATAGCCATGGAGGTGAAGGCCACAGTGTCCCGGCGCTTCAACACCCAGCTCTCCATCCGAGCAATACAACAGAAATGGTCGGACTTCAAGCGCCGGGACCCTGAAGGTGTGTACCGCCTATATGATGCCTACGCATCAGGTAAGTTTAAGCTTATGCTATGTTTATACTTTAGTTTAAATCATCTGCTAAGCTGTGTCCATTTGTGGTCGTAATATTAATTATTTTCTTTCACCCCCTCAACACAGATAAGCGTCCTCCCCTGGGGAAACGTGGGAAGCGATTCCTTCCCCGAACCAGGCAGGCGGACTCGGGGGAGTCATCGGGGGAGGGTCCCTCTCGCGGATCCTATTTGGAGGACCCAGGGGAGGAAGGGGATGACGCCCCAGAGGAGTGTGCTGCTGGGGGGATGGCAGGATCAAGCCTCAGCTCCTCACACTCTGACTCTGAGGAGTCTCACCAGCCAAGGGGCCACTCTCAAGTGGGGAGTCCAAGTGGGGTGGAAGGAATGGACTCTCCCACACTCCCTCAAGGAGCAGGGAGTGAGAGGGAGGAGGGTGGCCCTTTGGCTGGGGGATCTTCCGAGCAGAGTGTGAGGAGCCGAGGCTCCCCGCCTCCTCCTCAGAGCCCTCCCTGGGCTTCAAGTGGCGGATCATCCCCTGGTGAGTGCACATTTTGTCATTGTTAGTCTGTGACAGGTTTCATCTGCCCATTTGTACTTAGTCCTTGCCATTCCTCTCTAATTTGCAGGGCATCATATAGGCGGCACCTCCATGGCCTTTTGGCGACGCCTTCTCCACGGGCATAGTCATGGTAAGTGTTTGTTGTTATCCATCACATTCCCTATGTTATGACATTCCTTAAAGTGGACCAACACCCATTGTTGATTGTGCTTGGAATCTCGAAGCTTCCCTGCCCAATCACCTCCCTCACCCAGGGCCCCCCCCCAAAAAAAACCCCACAAACTTCTTACCTCATTGGGGGTGGCAGAAGCCACCGGCGCAGCCTCCTGCGTGCCCCTCTAGATGTGTGTGCGCCTGCGCTCTCTGTTTCCTAATGGCCTGCACGTGCGCACACACTGGAGGAGTGATGTGCGGAAGGCAGCGGCGGCGGACGGTGTCTCACTCAAATGGTGGTGCTCTGCCAAAGTGGACCAAAACACAGAATAGTATCAATCCTGGGTCTTGGCCCACTTTTAAGAGACACATGTTTCCTGGTCCATAGTAAAAGGTGATTTGATAATGTACATTAACATCACAAACCCCACTACAGTGCTAGCCAACTGGCAACCACCCCTATGTTTCTGCCCACACCATGATGGGGGCTAGCAAATGTGTTATTTGGTTAAGTTGTTCCGGCTAACACATGTTGCACACTAGTAACATTCGACAATCAACTGCAAATTAGTCCTTAACATTGCACTGTCAAGGTTATTGGCACATTATCTTTAGGGGTCCATGTTGCAACCATAAATAATTTACATGAACTCATGGTCCAGGAAATATGCTAATGTTGGACAACATGTATGTAACCATGCAAGCATTTGATTTTTCAGACTCCCTAACCAGATGGATGTCAAATAGTCAGGTGTCATTGGCCCACTAATTTTGCTTTTCTCTTTTGCTTTCTCCTGACAGATGTTGCTACGCAGACGGAGCCAGTGACCATCCTCCCCACCCCAGCTCCAGGGACGGCCAGCAGCATGGGCCCCCGCCACAGCTGGGATGGTGAGTACATCCCACTTCATATGCACTTGTGAACCCTATGTCTTCTAGTCAAATCTGCAGACATTTACAATGTACCTATGTGTTAATTTAACACACATCTAGGTTACATGTGTTACATTTGTCACGTTAAATACAAGCCCACCTTAGTTTAACCCATGTACGCAGCTACAAACTAGGCTACATGCAGATAGAAGAACTAGGGCAATGTGAGGCAGCAAGAGGTTAATAAAGTGACTTTAGTTAGGCCAGGAAACTTGTTAATGTATTTTGTGGATTAATGGTGGGTCCTTGTATCTTTTTTTTACAGATGATGCTGCGGAATCGTTTTTAGAGTTTGGGCTTTTCATTAAATCACGCTGAAGGTCCGGTTTAAAAAGGGCCCCAATAAAACAACGCCCAACCAAACCATAAAAACAATGCTAAACTAATGTTGTTTTTCATTCACAGATCAAAGAAAAACACAGCCACAAGACCCCGAGGCCTAATTTTTAACATGTTTAATTCAAATTTAAATAGTTTTTTACTTTTGTTTTATCAAAAAAATAATCTCAAAACCACAAAACCAAAAAAAAAAAAAGTTTGATTAAAAAAAACAAACAGATTTTGTGAGTTGTCTTTCCTGCAAATGTACAATCACACAACATCATCACACATTTACATGACACCAAAGGTTTAGATATGGGACAAAAAATCTGAAAAACTCACAACCAATTAAGGTAAACATTAAAGGCAAGGAAGAAGTAACACCAAAGAGATTAAGGTATGCATTAATGGCAAGGAAGAAGGAACACCAAAGAGATTAAGGTATGCATTAATGGCAAGGAAGAAAGAACACCAAAGAGATTAAGGTATGCATTAATGGCAAGGAAGAAGGAACACCAAAGAGATTAAGGTATGCATTAATGGCAAGGAAGAAGGAACACCCAAAAATAAATTTGACAATATATATATGTGTCAAATTGGCAGTTGGTGGCATATGCATATTCCAATGGAGGTTTAGGGATGTGCGCTTGCGTGTAGCCAGATTGGCAACTGAAGAGCCATGGAGATGTAAGTATACTTGAAAAAATCACCAACATGGAAGGTCAAATATGACGGAAACCAAGCAGGTACGTTCAAAAACCAAGGAAAAAGCAGGGAAAAATGGGCCGCCCGTGTGAACGGGAACGGAAGCCCCGATCAAATTGAAGGCACCCGAGAGAGCAAAAAAAACTTCCCGAGTAAAGACAAATTGACGGATCAGTTAGGGAGCCATTCCGACGGAGTCTCTGCATCACATTTGAGCCACTATTCAAACGGGAGCCCCGGACATTCGGAAGGTTTTAAGCTCAGATCGGGGGAGGCTCTGCATCAGGCCCATATAGTGCAAAATGCTCAAAAATTTTCTGGTGACAGAGAGTGACAAAATCTCTATGTAGGCTGCCACTAAAAGGGTTAAAATGTCCAGGTCAGCCTGAAACCATCTTCAGTGGTTTGTACTGTGCCACATACGAATGCAGAATTCTTTATTACAAACTCAAAATCAGAGACAATTTTTGGTGTACGGTTGCCAATAGCTACAGATTCCAGATAGTGAAAACTGCTAACAAAACACACATTTGCTAACACAAGATAAATACTATCAATCTGATTAGCACCTTAACCCGTTAAATGCCAAGCACGTAGTTTCTACGTGGTTGCTTCTCCTACCGTTAAGTGACAGGCACGTAGAAACTACGTGCCTGCCACTTCCCCCTGCTAGTTAAAAAATGTCAATTTTTTGGGGGATTTTTAAGGGTTTTTAACCCTTAAAAACCCCCCCAAAAAATGGGGTCCCCCCCGGGAGGAGGGACCCTATGTCATTTTTAATTAACCCTTTGTGTTCTGTCATCCAGCAGCTATAAAAGGCTTCCAGCAGGTGAGCAGAATCCAGTGATGGCCGAGGGACACAGTGCTCCAGGATGGATGGGAGGTAAGTATAAAAAAAAAAAAATATATATAAAATATTTTTTTCTCTTTGTGTGTGTGTCTGTTTTTTTACATTTAACCCCTTGTGAACTGGTAAGGGGTCCATGACCCCTATACTAGACCAGTTCCCAAGGCTGGGGGGATGGCAAGTCACCTGTGACTAGCGGGTGACTTGCCATTTACCCCCGGCACCCGCATTACCTGCCTCCCCAAAGCCCGGGGGGGCAAAAGAGCCCGAGCCCACAGGCTATGCGGGCTTGTAGCCTTCAGGGCCAGGGGCCACAAAAGCTGTCCCCTGTGCCCTGTCTCTACAAGCCCTGCATAGCTGGTCCGGGCTGGTTACTTTGGGTAAGGGGGACCCCATGTCAATTTTTGGGGGGATTTTTAAGGGTTTTTTAACCCTTAAAAATCCCCCCCAAAAATGCCCCCCCCCCCCCCGAGAGGGGGGACTCTATGTCATTTTTTTTCTCGATTTAACCCTTTGTAGTGTGGATGGTATTTGTATTTTATTTGTAAATGTTATAAAGTACTTGTTTCAGCTTGGGGGTCTCCTGGGCAGGAACAGGGGGGCTACCGATAAATATGTGGTACCGTTCTAATCGGTAGAAATGGGGCTCACACATGCAATATGGTTTTCCTTAACAAAATACATTTTTTATTTAAAATAAAGGAGTCAATTGTCTAACATTTTTTTCATTAATTTATTTATTTTTTTTACTTAATAATATTGTAAAAAACTAAATAAAATTCACAAACAAGACATTTCATGTTAAAGCCTAAACTCTGCTGCAAAAATATATATATATATATATATATATATATATATATATATATATATATATTAACATGTGTACTTTCAATATGGTTTATGGGGGATATTTCAAACGTAAAGGGTTGTTTTGCTTGAAAAATCGCAAGGTGCGCACTTTGTCTGCAGAGCTGAAATTTTCAAGCAAAATTACCTTTACGCACATGCTTTACTTTGGGGTGTTTGGCAACTCTTCCACTAACAGTAGCAATGCATGTTGGGTATCGTTCTGTTCGGAGGATGTTGCTTTTTCAGATTAAACTTGTTTTTTCTTGTTTGTGTATAGTTTTTTTAGGAAAATGTGGCTTTGATTCTGCTTTTTTATCCTTTTTTTAGGGAAACTCTTTGCAACCAAAGAATCCATTGAGGGATTACTTCCAGAAAACTATGGCCACATCAACAAGCCTGGTACACCTAGAAAGCTTGAGGTGTGTATTCCATAAAATATATAGTTTGTTGGGGGTATTTCAAATGTAAAGGGTTGTTTTTCTGGAAAAACTGCAAGGTGCGCATAGCGCATAGCATAGTTGTATTTTATCTGAAAATCCCCTAAAGCGCTGTTTCAGTTTGGGGGAGTCTCCTGGGCAGGAAAGGGTGTCTACCTATACATATGTGGTACCGCTGTAACTGGGAGAAATTGGGATTTCACACGCAATAAGATTTTATTGACAAACTTACATTTTTTATTACAAAAAAAAACTACAAATTGTAAAGAATATATATTTTGTTTTGCACATATTTTACCCAAAAATATTGAGAATACACCTAAAAAATGACAAACAAGACATTTAATGTAAAAGGCCAGACTCTGCTGAAAAAATATATATATAATTTTCCTAGGAAATCCCTGGAAATCCCTTCAAAAAAATTGGAACATGGGGAGCGCAAAATAGTGCAAAATGGTCTGGCAACAAAGGGTGACAAAAACTCTAGGTAGGCAGCACTTAAAGGGTTAAGGACATCTTTTGGCACAAAAATATACCATTTAAAAAATGCCATTGAATGTGAACTTACCCTTTAACCCTTTCGCCGCCAGCCTATCTGGAGATTTTGCAAACAAATTGTAAGAGGAAAACTCGCGCTTACACCTTTTCAATAAGAATTGTTCACAAGATTAAATATAATGCTCAACGTGCATGTACCTACTATCCCTCCAGGTTACATAAACATCAGAAAATTGAAAAAAACACAGAGCATACAATTTTCAACAATGGTTACAGTCCAAAGAAAATCAGTAGTCTTCCGCTATTGTTTTCTTGGAACTTATATCAAGCAGCTATATTCCAAATCCGAAGGGGGTGTCCCAGAGCACATGCAGTTGTACCCAGGTGTTGATGTTATCCACAGTAATCCACTTCAGTGTTTCACCACATGCCCACCACCTAGATCAGTTACTCTTACCAGATAGTGTGTGGAGTAGTTGTACTCCTAATAAAGCGTTTCTATTGGGGTGGAGGGGTGGAGGGTTCCGAATTGGTTTGTCCCCACTCTGGCTCATCACTAGTAATAAGTTATTCTCTCCTGGTGCTTCTTACAGCCAAAACCTAAATAAACAATTCATATCAAGAACGAACCCCTATTACTAAGGTATGAAATTCAAAACATATATGATAGAACCAATCAAAAAATACTGTTAAATCTCTGGAACTGGAAGTGGGAGGAGGATTTGATTGTTGATGTTTAGAACTGCATATCGGCCAGAAAATCCCATCTCTCGACACTGTTACTCATGGACCCCTTACCAGTTCACAAGGGGTTAACAGTAAAAAAAAACACACACACACAGATTAAAAAATTACTTTATTAAAAAATAAAAACCTTTTTTTTTACTTTACTCACCTCTGATCGTCAGCTCCTGTGTCCCTCGCAGCTCTGACCAGTGGAGGAGGGAGGCAGGCGATCAGATCATCACCCCCTTCCTACTTCTGTGGCCAGCGATGACAAGTGTCAGAAATGACAGCCCGGAGCCAGGACAGCACCCGGGAGTGATGTCATAAGCCCCACCCCCAGAGGGGTGTGGCTTATCGGCAAGATGGCGGCACCCATCGAGGAGGACAGGAAGAGGGCCTTTCAGCCCTCTCCTGAAGCTGGAGAGTCGGGGGCCCCCCTGGTGAAGAGGAGACCCGGCGGAAGCGATCGAACACTAAGGTAAGTAAATGTCATTTTTATAATTTTTTTTACATGTATTTCAGCGGCTGCTGAAGGGGGGGTGGCTATTCCAGGCCCTTCCCTGCACCCGGGGGGGGCCTGGGTGGGGGATCGAAGCCCCCCCGGATGAAGAGGAGACCCAGCCGGATGGAACAAGGGGTCAGGTGAGTGTTTTTTTTATTTTACTTTTACTGTAGCAGGGGGGAAAGTCAAGCACGTAGATTATACGTGCTTGGCACTTAAGTGGAGTGGAAGCGAGCACGTAGAATCTACGTGCTTGGCACTGAAAGGGTTAAGGGGTCCAAAGGGCTCCCATACCAGTTCACACTATGTGGTGACCAGAGCTATTGTATCCAGCATTCAGGAGTATCATATGCTGGCGAAAATCAGGGGTGGAGGGTTCCGAATTGGTTTGTCCCCACTCTGGCTCATCACTAGTAATAAGTTATTCTCTCCTGGTGCTTCTTACAGCCAAAACCTAAATAAACAATTCATATCAAGACCGAACCCCTATTACTAAGGTATGAAATTCAAAACATATATGATAGAACCAATCAAAAATTACTGTTAAATCTCTGGAACTGGAAGTGGGAGGAGGATTTGATTGTTGATGTTTAGAACTGCATATCGGCCAGAAAATCCCATCTCTCGACACTGTTACTCACCTAATTTGTGTCTCTATGTGACCATCGGAAGCCAGTGCATCATCCGTGCAAACTTCACTTGGAGGCAGTCAGCAATGAATTTAGGCACTCAAAATGTTTTAACTTTGCTAATGACAATTCATAAATTATTTATCCCCAGCATAAAGCAGCATGCCCCTTCCTTTCTATTTTATTCCTCCAGGATCACACAAAAATGGTCTAACAGAAATTCTGCCCCTTGGTGCTCCCAGCATGAGACAAGAATGAAAAGCCACTCAAGGTGTTTAAAGAGTGTGACTGCTGTTGCTAATGGTCTACCTTACTACCAATAATCAAAACTCTCCTGACTCTTTGCTATTCAGTGTCGGGTGATGTCCATCGTCTAGCGGGGGTGTCTCACCTTTCTCCCTGCTCTGCTTCTGGGGAAGGGCTTCAGATACTGTGTCCAGCCAATCCGAGTGACATCACTGTGAGTGACAGGGGGTGGTGATTGCTTCTCTCTATCAGCCCACCATGAGGGTATAAAGAGCCCCGCCATGTGGATGATGAACATCACCTACAGCTGCATAGCAAAGCAGCAGGTGAGTTTTTTTCTTTGGTTCATTGAAGGAAATTTGCTTGTCTCTCGTGATAACACATTATAGAAGAACAACCATTCAATACTATTACTTATCTCCACACATTAATGTTTGATTTATGTCACTCAAAAATCAAAATATTCTTTCAAATCCAATCTTTATAATAAATTCTATTTACAAAACATGATTCCATTGATTGATTATATCAGGATTCTTCATAAATTCTTCTTAGTCTTCATTAACATCTTTGTGCATCTCAATATTTCATGTTCATTCGAGTAGACATAGTTCACCTCATGGCTTCATCAGTACTCATATTACCCCATTATAAAATAAGACTTTACTTATCACAGTCTGGAGAATCTGCTGTGTAATAAAAATACATTGCTGGTCAGAATGAGGAACATATGGATCCTGCAGTGGTACAGAATAATTGAGGTATGGCTGGAGATGTTACAGGGTTGCCATAGGCCAGTTCATGTGCCGGCTCCTTCTATTCGAACGTACATCCAGGCAGCAGGAGCACAGGCCCTCATTCCCCCATTTTGCTATAATGTCTGTGTGGGGCATTCTGGTGAGCTGGTCAGCTGACTAGGGGAAATCTGGCTAGTCATTTGTACCTGTTAGCTGACTAGGGGAGAGAAGGGTAATTAAGCAACACAGATGTACTTGTCAGCTGCCTGAGATCCAATCCTGCTAGTCTGAGCCTTTACAAAAGAAGGTCTGGCATCAGTATGATACCAGAAGATTGCTATATACCTCTAATGATGCTTCTCTGCTCCGGGAACCTACCTTTGTGAAGAATGGACCCTTTTCATGTATGATTGTGGATTCTGACATTTGGTTTTACCCTTTGACTGCTCATCTGCTCATCAGGAATTCTCAGCCTGATTTTCTTGTATGACATTAAATTCCCATGGACTTAAGCCCCTGCCTGTCACCCTTGACCACTGGATTTTCATGTGGACTGAGATGGACCTTGCCTGTAATGGATGAGCTTAGCTATTGTCTGGTTCTTCTTTTTTGCCTGTGACCCCTGAATTCGGCCTTGCTTCTACATCTATGCCTGCCATCTTGCCGGGTGACCACTGTTTCTTACTCCGTCTTTCGACTCCTTGGGGCACAACCCTGCTTTTTAAGCAGCAGCCCCTGTGTTCACTGTGTGAGAAGGGTTCACTCGTTATGAGCATCAGATTTGGATTAGATCAGTGGTGGACTGGGTTGTGCTTTAGATTAACCAAGTTAAAGCAGCACAAAACACATAACCTCCCTGGCCATGCCCCCCACCTCCCTCCCTGCTCGAGTCGCTCAGGTGATGTGGCTGGCTTGGCAACCTGGTATTTTGAGATCGCTGATTGGCTGTTCTCAAGAATGCTGGCTGACATGACCGGCCCACTGGCCACAATCTGGGTTCCCTGTAGATAGGGAAGCGCCTCCATCCACATCTTAATAGCTGGGTGCAGGAATGCATCCCATTACAAGGATGCCGGGAATACGGCAGCAGGCAGGAGAAGCGATGTGAGTGCTGCTGGGAAAGGTGAGTTTAACCAGCGACCATAGAGGTTTCACACAGTGGGGGATCCTAATTCTGGGTGCACTGGGGCAGGCTAGCGGCAGGCCCTGGATGCTTTTAGGATTTTGCCTTAGATTACAGTTTTTAGTTTGTTAATAAGAACCTTTATTACATTAGCACTTTCAGATGTTTTGCACAAAATATTTTTTTATTAATTGTTGTGTTAATTTGTGTTTTATTTATTTTTGTGTTATTTCGGGAGCAGACTGCTACATTGCATTAATTATTATCCACCAGCAGAGGGCCACATCATCCCTGTTTTGTATTTTAATTGTTTGTCTATGTGTGTTGTATTTTTCTAATAAAGATTAACGCCGAACCCAAACTGGGGTGAAGTCTGTGTTCAGCTTTGGGAACCCGAACTTGCAAAATTCGGTACAGACTCGAACTTTGTGGTTGGGGCTCACCCAACACTAATAATAACATTTTGCTCATGTCACCCATGTATGCCTGCGCATATAAAGGAATGTGGGCTCTGCTTTTTACCCATCCGTGCAACACACAACATAACCACACACACGTGTGTAAATATACCATTAAACACACTAAGGGGGGGTGAGTGCATACATGTGCCCGGAGCAGTGGGATGTCCTAGTCACACCACCTCTACTGGTGTCCCAGCCACAATGGCACCCACCCATACACATATAAACTGATGCCCTCCCTAACATAGCGGGCACCATTGCTTTACACCTAATGCTGCCACATCCATACTGTGTGGTCTTCAATGACACTGCTCCTACAACCATCTAATGGTTTGGTCCACCACCCAGAATGCTATGGGCTCACTAGCATCATTGCTGACCATGTGACCCTCTTCTAATAATGCTATCCTGACCAAACTGTAACAGCTTACACTGTGCTGTATGTCTGGCCTATTGAACACTATGACAACCATTATATATATATATATATTTGTCTAGTAAACCCCAGGGCATCCCAGGGACTGTGTCTGTCCTCACACAGGTTCCTTCACACACTCAGTGCTATTTGCATGATTTACCTTAAACCGGACCTTCAGCATCATTTAATGAAAAGCCCAAACCCTTAGAAAACGATTTCCCAGGATCTAAAATGAATACATTTTAATTTTTTAATAACTTATTATTCTATTCCCCGCTGGGCTGCAACTGTGTTCAGGACTTCAGGATACGGGCGCCACCATCTTGCCTCAGAAGCCTCACATGCTGAGGAGGGGGGGGGGGAGTATTGGGGGGGGTTATAGTTGTTCTGAGGTCAAGAAAAGGACAGAAAAATCAGAACGCACAGCAGGACACTTACTGCCTGCAGACCGCCTGAGGCTCCATGGGCTGCCATCTTGGATGTTTAAAGGCTCAGTAAGTGCACTAGGTGCCGGTAGGATGATTTTTAATGTGGATAATCTGTATGTACAGGTTGGGGAAAACATACAAGGTATAGTCTTATTCAGGGTGAAGACCTGGCACAGCTGGAAAAGAAAACTCATGAAAACTCACTTGCCCCCTCTGCATGCATGATACTGAAGCATTGTCAGCACTTACATTCACTCTTGCATCCACTCAAAGCTAAAGAAGGTTTACTCCTAGTAGCGGCCATTTTGGCGCCTCTTTTCCCGGCATCTCAGCCATGGTGCTGCCTGAATTCAACTGACATAACTGACAATGCACAGTAACAGGAAACCCAGCAGCACTTCCTGTTTTCAGGCGGCCTGAACTCGAAGAGATGCCATTTTATTTATAAAATTGACCACAGCCGATAGCGCCGGCAGGCTGAAGCCATTGCTATGGTGGGGGTGCTGCTGAGCGTTTCCGATCAGGAGCTGAGGTGCCACCCGCACCTTTTATATTAAACGACCCTCCCTGTCCCTGACACAGGTAATGTAGCTCCTTCATTTACATACTAACATAGCATCAGCACTCAGTTACCATCACCTTCCCTATGGGAACTTGTATGGGAATGGCACCTCCTTCCTGGCACACACAAGGCAGATCCTTATGGCACCTAAGTGACAGCTTCCTTATGGCACCTAAGTGACAGCTTCCTTATGGCACCTAAGTGACAGCTTCCTTATGGCACCTAAGTGACAGCTTCCTTATGGCACCTAAGTGACAGCTTCCTTATGGCACCTAAGTGACAGCTCCCTTATGGCACCTAAGTGACAGCTTCCTTGTGGCACTTAAGTGACAGCTTCCTTATGGCACCTAAGTGACAGCTTCCTTATGGCACCTAAGTGACAGCTTCCTTATGGCACCTAAGTGACAGCTTCCTTATGGCACCTAAGTGACAGCTTTCTTGTGGCACTTAAGTGACAGCTTCCTTGTGGCACCTAAGTGACAGCTTCCTTATGGCACCTAAGTGACAGCTCCCTTATGGCACCTAAGTGACAGCTCCCTTATGGCACCTAAGTGACAGCTCCCTTATGGCACCTAAGTGACAGCTCCCTTATGGCACCTAAGTGACAGCTCCCTTATGGCACCTAAGTGACAGCTCCCTTATAGCACCTAAGTGACAGCTCCCTTATGGCACCTAAGTGACAGCTCCCTTATGGCACCTAAGTGACAGCTCCCTTATGGCACCTAAGTGACAGCTTCCTTGTGGCACCTAAGTGACAGCTCCCTTATGGCACCTAAGTGACAGCTTCCTTGTGGCACCTAAGTGACAGCTCCCTTATGGCACCTAAGTGACAGCTCCCTTATGGCACCTAAGTGACAGCTCCCTTATGGCACCTAAGTGACAGCTTCCTTATGGCACCTAAGTGACAGCTCCCTTATGGCACCTAAGTGACAGCTCCCTTATGGCACCTAAGTGACAGCTCCCTTATGGCACCTAAGTGACAGCTCCCTTATGGCACCTAAGTGACAGCTTCCTTGTGGCACCTAAGTGACAGCTTCCTTATGGCACCTAAGTGACAGCTCCCTTATGGCACCTAAGTGACAGCTTCCTTATGGCACCTAAGTGACAGCTTCCTTATGGCACCTAAGTGACAGCTTCCTTATGGCACCTAAGTGACAGCTTCCTTATGGCACCTAAGTGACAGCTCCCTTATGGCACCTAAGTGACAGCTTCCTTATGGCTAGAGATGAGCGAACTTTTGAAAAATTCGATTCGACTGATTCGCCGAATTTTCCGACAAAAATTGTTTCGACCCGAATAAATTCGCGACGAATCGCTATTAAAAACGGCTATTTCTGAGCCTCCTAGAGCCTCAATAGGGTTGTAAACCATTCTGCCTTGCTGTAACACGCACAGGATGCGTGCTGGGTTAGTTAAATAATACTTTGAATAAATATCACATGCAGATCAGAGGCATCGCTAATAGAATCGCAGAGCGGCACAATTGCAGAGAGTTGAAGTGGCATCACTATGAGGGGCAGAAGGAGCCCAAACATTGCTTTAAAGAGACACTGGAGTTGGCAGCAGCAGGAGCCCAAAAATTGGATGAATCACACCCTGGAGTTGGCAGGAGTTGACAGCAGCAGCAGCAGCAGGAGCCCAAATATTACATTAAAGAGACCCTGGGGTTGGCCTCAGGAGCCCAAAAATTGGATGAATCACACCCTGGAGTTGGCAGCAGCAGCAGCAGGAGCCCAAATATACACTGGAGTTGGCTTCAGGAGCCCAAAAATTGGATGAATCACACCCTGGAGTTGGCAGAAGTTGGCAGCAGCAGCAGCAGCAGGAGCCCAAATATACACTGGAGTTGGCTTCAGGAGCCCAAAAATTGGATGAATCACACCCTGGAGTTGGCAGAAGTTGGCAGCAGCAGCAGCAGGAGCCCAAATATACACTGGAGTTGGCTTCAGGAGCCCAAAAATTGGATGAATCACACCCTGGAGTTGGCAGAAGTTGGCAGCAGCAGCAGCAGGAGCCCAAATATACACTGGAGTTGGCTTCAGGAGCCCAAAAATTGGATGAATCACACCCTGGAGTTGGCAGGAGTTGACAGTAGCAGCAGCAGGAGCCCAAATATACACTGGAGTTGGCTTCAGGAGCCCAAAAATTGGATGAATCACACCCTGGAGTTGGCAGCAGCAGCAGCAGGAGCCCAAATATACACTGGAGTTGGCTTCAGGAGCCCAAAAATTGGATGAATCACACCCTGGAGTTGGCAGAAGTTAGCAGCAGCAGCAGCAGCAGGAGCCCAAATATACACTGGAGTTGGCTTCAGGAGCCCAAAAATTGGATGAATCACACCCTGGAGTTGGCAGCAGCAGCAGCAGGAGCCCAAATATACACTGGAGTTGGCTTCAGGAGCCCAAAAATTGGATGAATCACACCCTGGAGTTGGCAGGAGTTGACAGTAGCAGCAGCAGGAGCCCAAATATACACTGGAGTTGGCTTCAGGAGCCCAAAAATTGGATGAATCACACCCTGGAGTTGGCAGCAGCAGCAGCAGGAGCCCAAATATACACTGGAGTTGGCTTCAGGAGCCCAAAAATTGGATGAATCACACCCTGGAGTTGGCAGAAGTTGGCAGTAGCAGCAACAGGAGCCCAAATATACACTGGAGTTGGCTTCAGGAGCCCAAAAATTGGATGAATCACACCCTGGAGTTGGCAGGAGTTGACAGCAGCAGCAGCAGCAGGAGCCCAAATATTACATTAAAGAGACCCTGGGGTTGGCCTCAGGAGCCCAAAAATTGGATGAATCACACCCTGGAGTTGGCAGCAGCAGCAGCAGGAGCCCAAATATACACTGGAGTTGGCTTCAGGAGCCCAAAAATTGGATGAATCACACCCTGGAGTTGGCAGAAGTTGGCAGCAGCAGCAGCAGCAGGAGCCCAAATATACACTTGAGTTGGCTTCAGGAGCCCAAAAATTGGATGAATCACACCCTGGAGTTGGCAGGAGTTGACAGCAGCAGCAGGAGCCCAAATATTACATTAAAGAGACCCTGGGGTTGGCCTCAGGAGCCCAAAAATTGGATGAATCACACCCTGGAGTTGGCAGCAGCAGCAGCAGGAGCCCAAATATACACTGGAGTTGGCTTCAGGAGCCCAAAAATTGGATGAATCACACCCTGGAGTTGGCAGGAGTTGACAGCAGCAGCAGCAGCAGGAGCCCAAATATTACTTTAAAGTGACACTGGGGTTGGCTTCAGGAGCCCAACAATTGGATGAATCACACCCTGGAGTTGGCAGAAGTTGACAGTAGCAGCAGCAGGAGCCCAAATATTACATTAAAGAGACCCTGGAGTTGGCTTCAGGAGCCCAAATATTGGATGAATCACACCCTGGAGTTGGCAGCAGCAGCAGCAGGAGCCCAAATATACACTGGAGTTGGCTTCAGGAGCCCAAAAATTGGATGAATCACACCCTGGAGTTGGCAGAAGTTGGCAGCAGCAGCAGCAGCAGGAGCCCAAATATACACTGGAGTTGGCTTCAGGAGCCCAAAAATTGGATGAATCACACCCTGGAGTTGGCCGCAGCAGGAGCCCAAATATACACTGGAGTTGGCTTCAGGAGCCCAAAAATTGGATGAATCACACCCTGGAGTTGGCAGGAGTTGACAGTAGCAGCAGCAGGAGCCCAAATATACACTGGAGTTGGCTTCAGGAGCCCAAAAATTGGATGAATCACACCCTGGAGTTGGCAGCAGCAGCAGCAGGAGCCCAAATATACACTGGAGTTGGCTTCAGGAGCCCAAAAATTGGATGAATCACACCCTGGAGTTGGCAGAAGTTGGCAGCAGCAGCAGCAGCAGGAGCCCAAATATACACTGGAGTTGACAGCAGCAGCAGCAGCAGGAGCCCAAATATTACATTAAAGAGACCCTGGGGTTGGCCTCAGGAGCCCAAAAATTGGATGAATCACACCCTGGAGTTGGCAGCAGCAGCAGCAGGAGCCCAAATATACACTGGAGTTGGCTTCAGGAGCCCAAAAATTGGATGAATCACACCCTGGAGTTGGCAGAAGTTGGCAGCAGCAGCAGCAGCAGGAGCCCAAATATACACTGGAGTTGGCTTCAGGAGCCCAAAAATTGGATGAATCACACCCTGGAGTTGGCAGGAGTTGACAGTAGCAGCAGCAGGAGCCCAAATATACACTGGAGTTGGCTTCAGGAGCCCAAAAATTGGATGAATCACACCCTGCAGTTGGCAGGAGTTGACAGCAGCAGCAGGAGCCCAAATATTACATTAAAGAGACCCTGGGGTTGGCCTCAGGAGCCCAAAAATTGGATGAATCACACCCTGGAGTTGGCAGCAGCAGGAGCCCAAATATACACTGGAGTTGGCTTCAGGAGCCCAAAAATTGGATGAATCACACCCTGGAGTTGGCAGGAGTTGACAGTAGCAGCAGCAGGAGCCCAAATATTACATTAAAGAGACCTTGGGGTTGGCCTCAGGAGCCCAAAAATTGGATGAATCACACCCTGGAGTTGGCAGCAGCAGCAGCAGCAGGAGCCCAAATATACACTGGAGTTGGCTTCAGGAGCCCAAAAATTGGATGAATCACACCCTGGAGTTGGCAGAAGTTGGCAGCAGCAGCAGCAGCAGGAGCCCAAATATACACTGGAGTTGGCTTCAGGAGCCCAAAAATTGGATGAATCACACCCTGGAGTTGGCAGCAGCAGCAGGAGCCCAAAAAATGGCCTAAAGACATAAATATGTTTTGCACCATTTGGAAAGTGTAAAACGTGGCACCATGCTGAATCTAGTCGCATGCATCAGGCATTGGTGGGTGGAAATCCTGGCTGATCCATCCCTGATTCATTTTGACAAAGGTGAGTCTCTCCACATTTTTAGTTGACAGACGAGTTCTCCTCGCCGTAACTATGGCCCCCGCCGCACTAAACACCCGCTCAGATGGCACGCTACTTGCCGGGCGGGACAGCTTTTCCAGGGCAAACTCTGCTAGTTGCAGCCACAAATCAAGTTTGGCTGCCCAGAAGTCCAGCGGATCCTCAAGGTGTGTTGGCATGGTCATGTCAAAGTATGACATGACCTGCTGGTTGAGGTCCTGCTCCAGGTCTTCCTGCTGCTCATGAGTAGCCTCACTATGCGGGTGTAGAAAGCTACTCATTAGCGACTGAAGACTGAGGCTGCTGCTGCTGATGGAGCTGCTGCTGCTGCTCCTGCCAACCCCCCCAGCGGCCATGGCAGTGGAAGGTGAGCGCAGAGGTCCCCTCGAGTCAGACCTGCGAGAGTATGGACCATGGCGCAGATAGGCATCGGCCAACTGCCTACGTAGAATGTCTTTGTAGTAGTTGAGTTTGTCCTCCCTCTCGGTGGGTTTAAAAAATGCCCCCATTTTGTGCCGGAAGCGAGGGTCCAATAAGGTGGACAGCCAGAAGTCATCCCGCCGACAGATGGAAACAATTCTGGGGTCACTACGCAAGCACGTGAGCATGCTTCGTGCCATTTGCTCAAGTGACTCGGATGGACTACCTGTCTCCATCTCCACTGCATACTGCCACGGTGTGCCCGGGTCCTCTGTCTCGCCTTCCTCAAAAACCTCTAGCTCCTCTGGCTGCTCCTGCTCCTCCTCTCCTGTCCGCTGACTAGATAAACCAGCCATTTCGCCAAGCCTAAACTGTGTTTCGCTGGGCAACTCCTCCTCCTCCTCTTCCTCCTCCTCCTCCAGTTCAGCTCCAACGGGGTTCATGTGGCCGTAAGATGTAAACGCCATGTCTCCAGTGCCCTGACCAGCCATGGTTTCCAACATGTGCTGTAGTACATGAAGCAGTGGAATCACGTCGTTCATCCCGTAATCCTGCCGACTGACAAATAAAGTGGCTTCCTCAAAGGGCCTGAGCAAACGGCAGGTGTCACGTATGAGCTGCCACTGGTTGACATTGAAGTTACACAGGGGAGTCCCCCTATCTGCTTGGATCATCAGGAAATCCGTGATGGCTTTTCTCTGTTCATATAATCGGTCCAACATGTGAAGGGTGGAATTCCAACGGGTGGAAACATCGCAAATCAGACTATGTTGGGGGATACCATTCTGACGCTGTAGCTCAAGAAGGGTGTGTTTGGCGGTGTAGGAGTGGCTGAAGTGCATGCAAAGTTTCCTTGAAGTTGTTAGGATGTCCTGCAGATGGAGGGAACACTTCAGAAACCGCTTGACAACCAGATTGAAGACGTGAGCCATGCAGGGGGCATGGGTCAGGCTTCCTTGGCGCAGCGCAGACAAAATGTTCTTCCCATTGTCGGTAACCATGATTCCCATTTTAAGTTTTCTCGGAGTAAGCCATGTTTGGATTTCCTGATGAATACATTTAAGCAGTTCCTCCCCTGTGTGACTCCGTTCGCCAAGACAAACCATGTGAAGCACTGCGTGACACCTCCGTGCCCTGCACACATGGTAGACTGGAGGGGCACTGAGACTTGAGCCTACAGTGGAGGGTGAGGAGATGGCGGAGGATGAGGAGGCCGAGTCGCACGGTGTCACAGGCCCAATGGGCAGAGAGCGCGGAGGCCGAAGCGGCGTGACCTGTCCAAGTTGCTGCTGCAAAGGGACCACATTCACCCAGTGGGCCGTAAACGACATGTACTGCCCCTGACCGTAGTTACAGCTCCAGATGTCGGCGCTGCCATGTATTTTGCTACACACCGACAGGCTCAAGGACTGGCCCACCTTCTGTTCAACAAAAGTGTGCAGCGCTGGTACTGCCTTCTTGGCAAAGAAATGACGGCTTGGGACTCTCCACCTCGGCTCGGCACAAGCCATCAGTTCTCTGAAAGGTGCAGATTCCACCACCTGAAAAGGGAGCGACTGCAGCACCAGCAACTTGGACAGGAGCACATTCAGCTTCTGCGCCGTAGGATGAGTGGGCGCATACTGTTGTCTCTTGGACATGGCTTCGCTGATGGATTGCTGGCGGGATGCATGACTTGGAGGAGGAGGAGGAGGAGCAGGAGCGACAGAGGGTGGGTATGACGCACAGCTGCCTTCGGCTGAGGTGCTGGAGCCTTGGCTGGCAGAAATTGGGAGCTCACTTGGTGAGGAAGCAGACTGGACCACCCCTTGGGAGCCTCGGTTCTCCCAGGTCGTTTTATGGTGACGCATCATATGTTGACGCAGGGCCGTGGTGCCAACATTTGGACCCTGGCCACGCTTCACCTTTTGCCTACATATCTTGCATGTGGCCATGTTACCCTCCTGCGGATGCCTCAGGAAAAACTGCCACACTGCCGAGTAGCTACTTTTCCCACCCCCTGGCCTCACTGATTCACTGCTGCTGTTGCCAACTCCAGGAACCCCTGCTCCACTACCTCCCGATAAGGTAGACTGCCGCACAGCAGGTGCTCTACCCCGGCCCCGGCCCCGGCCGGCTCCAGCCTTTGGAATTGTGCCCCCATGCTGACTGCTACCACCTTGCTGCCTCAGCTGCTGACTCCGGGGCAACCTGCGCCCCTCTTCTCCTGATGATGACGATGAAGCCCCTTCATCACCCGGCTCCCAAGTGCGATCGGCTTCATCGTCATCATCATCATCACCGAGTTGTGGCTGTACGTCACTGATGTTCGTGGATTCGTCAACAGTGTCTGGCGCAGGAGCTGGAACGCTCGCAGCACCCACGACACTGTCCACATCACTATTTGTCTGCCTAGCTAGAGAAGCCACCTCCATTTCTTGGCTGGGCAGTAGCTGCTGACTGTCCTCTATCTGATGGTCCTCCTCACTAAAGAGTGGAGCTGAACCCAAAGCATAGGATACGTCGCTGGGGGAGGGAACGGCGTAGGACAGAGGCAATGGGAGGACAGGGACTGCTCTCGGGGCATGCCAACTCAGGGTTGTGTCAGAGGAACCTACCGACCCTAGACTGGGGGTCTCAGACGTAAGTTGTGATGATGTTGTTGATGAGCGCATCAACCAATCTACCACGGCAGATGCGTTACTGGTGGAGACCCGACCGCCAGCAGATACTGGCAGATTAGGTCTCTCAGCGTGACTCCTGCTGCTACTGGCCCCCAGTCTGATGCGAGCTCTGCCTGCGGAATCTTGGCCTCTGCCACTCCTCTTTTCACTTCCAGGCACTTGTCTGCCCGACATAGTCTAACTGGCGTGGTAGTAGGTGATATTTTAAGATCCCCCGGGCAGCGGTGGGTCTATATGAAACAGAATATAATGCACACCAAAAGTGAGCAGTAACACTCAGCCTCCAACAGGCCTGCTTAGTGTAAATAAGAGAGCTGCTTAGTGTAAATAAAGAGGGGTATGCTATGTTACAGAATGGGATGCCTCAACAGAAGTGCACCTGGCAGGCAGCAGTAAGCCTTTGCCCAGCAAAAGTGTCTTATAATATAAATATAATAAGAGCAAATGGTTATATGGTCTTAAACAGAGGCTGCTTTAGTCACAGAATGGGATGCCCCCAAAAAAGATCCAGTAGTACTATGCCCAGCAAAAGTGTCTGTATCAGGTTAATTTCAAATATAATAAGAGCAAATGGTTATATGGTCTTAAACAGAGGCTGCTTTAGTCACAGAATGGGATGCCCTGGCAGGGACAAGTAGTGCTATGCCCAGCAAAAGTGTCTTTATCAGGCTAATTTCAAATATGATAAGAGCAAATGCTTATATGGTCTTAAACAGAGGCTGCTTTAGTCACAGAATGGGATGCCCCCAAAAAAGATCCAGTAGTACTATGCCCAGCAAAAGTGTCTTTATCAGGCCTAATTTCAAATATGATAAGAGCAAATGCTTATATGGTCTTAAACAGAGGCTGCTTTAGTCACAGAATGGGATGCCCCCAAAAAAGATCCAGTAGTACTATGCCCAGCAAAAGTGTCTTTATCAGGCCTAATTTCAAATATGATAAGAGCAAATGCTTATATGGTCTTAAACAGAGGCTGCTTTAGTCACAGAATGGGATGCCCCCAAAAAAGATCCAGTAGTACTATGCCCAGCAAAAGTGTCTTTATCAGGCTAATTTCAAATATGATAAGAGCAAATGCTTATATGGTCTTAAACAGAGGCTGCTTTAGTCACAGAATGGGATGCCCCCAAAAAAGATCCAGTAGTACTATGCCCAGCAAAAGTGTCTTTATCAGGCTAATTTCAAATATGATAAGAGCAAATGCTTATATGGTCTTAAACAGAGGCTGCTTTAGTCACAGAATGGGATGCCCCCAAAAAAGATCCAGTAGTACTATGCCCAGCAAAAGTGTCTTTATCAGGCCTAATTTCAAATATGATAAGAGCAAATGCTTATATGGTCTTAAACAGAGGCTGCTTTAGTCACAGAATGGGATGCCCCCAAAAAAGATCCAGTAGTACTATGCCCAGCAAAAGTGTCTTTATCAGGCTAATTTCAAATATGATAAGATCAAATGCTTATATGGTCTTAAACAGAGGCTGCTTTAGTCACAGAATGGGATGCCCCCAAAAATGATCCAGTAGTACTATGCCCAGCAAAAGTGTCTTTATCAGGCCTAATTTCAAATATGATAAGAGCAAATGCTTATATGGTCTTAAACAGAGGCTGCTTTAGTCACAGAATGGGATGCCCCCAAAAAAGATCCAGTAGTACTATGCCCAGCAAAAGTGTCTTTATCAGGCCTAATTTCAAATATGATAAGAGCAAATGCTTATATGGTCTTAAACAGAGGCTGCTTTAGTCACAGAATGGGATGCCCCCAAAAAAGATCCAGTAGTACTATGCCCAGCAAAAGTGTCTTTATCAGGCTAATTTCAAATATGATAAGAGCAAATGCTTATATGGTCTTAAACAGAGGCTGCTTTAGTCACAGAATGGGATGCCCCCCAAAAAGATCCAGTAGTACTATGCCCAGCAAAAGTGTCTTTATCAGGCCTGATTTCTATGAGAATAAGTGCAAATGGTTATTATGCTATTAAATAGAGGCTGGTGTAGTCACAGAATGGGATGCCACAAAAACCAGAGAGCATGCACAGCAAAAGTGTCTTTATCAGGCCTGATTTCTATGAGAATAAGTGCAAATGGTTATTATGCTATTAAATAGAGGCTGGTGTTGTCACAGAATGGGATGCCACAAAAACCAGAGAGCATGCACAGCAAAAGTATCTTTATCAGGCCTGGTTTCTATGAGAATAAGTGCAAATGGTTATTATGCTATTAAATAGAGGCTGGTGTTGTCACAGAATGGGATGCCACAAAAACCAGAGAGCATGCACAGCAAAAGTGTCTTTATCAGGCCTGATTTCTATGAGAATAAGTGCAAATGGTTATTATGCTATTAAATAGAGGCTGGTGTTGTCACAGAATGGGATGCCCCCAAAAAAGATCCAGTAGTACTATGCCCAGCAAAAGTGTCTTTATCAGGCCTAATTTCAAATATGATAAGAGCAAATGCTTATATGGTCTTAAACAGAGGCTGCTTTAGTCACAGAATGGGATGCCCCCAAAAAAGATCCAGTAGTACTATGCCCAGCAAAAGTGTCTTTATCAGGCATGATTTCTATGAGAATAAGTGCAAATGGTTATTATGCTATTAAATAGAGGCTGGTGTAGTCACAGAATGGGATGCCACAAAAACCAGAGAGCATGCCCAGCAAAAGTGTCTTTATCAGGCCTGATTTCTATGAGAATAAGTGCAAATGGTTATTATGCTATTAAATAGAGGCTGGTGTTGTCACAGAATAGGATGCCACAAAAACCAGAGAGCATGCACAGCAAAAGTGTCTTTATCAGGCCTGATTTCTATGAGAATAAGTGCAAATGGTTATTATGCTATTAAATAGAGGCTGGTGTTGTCACAGAATGGGATGCCACAAAAACCAGAGAGCATGCACAGCAAAAGTGTCTTTATCAGGCCTGATTTCTATGAGAATAAGTGCAAATGGTTATTATGCTATTAAATAGAGGCTGGTGTTGTCACAGAATGGGATGCCACAAAAACCAGAGAGCATGCCCAGCAAAAGTGTCTTTATCAGGCCTGATTTCTATGAGAATAAGTGCCAATGGTTATTATGCTATTAAATAGAGGCTGGTGTAGTCACAGAATGGGATGCCAAAAAAACCAGAGAGCATGCACAGCAAAAGTGTCTTTATCAGGCCTAATTTCTATGAGAATAAGTGCAAATGGTTATTATGCTATTAAATAGAGGCTGGTGTTGTCACAGAATGGGATGCCACATAAACCAGAGAGCATGCACAGCAAAAGTGTCTTTATCAGGCCTGATTTCTATGAGAATAAGTGCAAATGGTTATTATGCTATTAAATAGAGGCTGGTGTAGTCACAGAATGGGATGCCACAAAAACCAGAGAGCATGCACAGCAAAAGTGTCTTTATCAGGCCTGATTTCTATGAGAATAAGTGCAAATGGTTATTATGCTATTAAATAGAGGCTGGTGTTGTCACAGAATGGGATGCCACAAAAACCAGAGAGCATGCACAGCAAAAGTGTCTTTATCAGGCCTGATTTCTATGAGAATAAGTGCAAATGGTTATTATGCTATTAAATAGAGGCTGGTGTTGTCACAGAATGGGATGCCTCACAGCAGACTTAAGATCAGTTCAGTATATATGCACTGTTAGTTAGTGTAAGCAGCCTGAAAACGCTAACAAAGCAGGCTGGATGAAAAAAAAAAAAAAAAAACTGACAGCCTCCGATTTTTCTACCTTTCCCTGTTTTTCGCTTACTTTCTGTCTGTCTCCTGTCTGTCTCCTGCCTGTCTCCAGCCTGTCCCTGTCTGTCCCTGCCTGTCTAACTGTCTGTCTCTCCCTCAGCTACACAGCGTTCTGTCTGTCACGAATGCAATAGAGAAATGATGCTGGAAAGCAAGATGGCCGGCCTTAAATACCGCTGTGACGTCACCGGGCTTGCTGGCTGCTGATAGGCTGCATGTGACTGTCCCAGCTTGCACTGGCGCGGGGTTGATGTCTGGACATGTCCCGTCCGCCATCTTAGAATGCCTGTAATGTAAATGAATGGATGTTAAAGGAAAACTTCGAGCGATCGAATCGCGGGGAAATTCGGATTCGATCCGAATCGAATTTTTCCTGAAATTCGGATCGAATCCGGGTTCGTCCGGATCGATTCGCTCATGCCTACTTATGGCACCTAAGTGACAGCTCCCTTATGGCACCTAAGTGACAGCTCCCTTATGGCACCTAAGTGACAGCTCCCTTATGGCACCTAAGTGACAGCTCCCTTATGGCACCTAAGTGACAGCTTCCTTATGGCACCTAAGTGACAGCTCCCTTATGGCACCTAAGTGACAGCTCCCTTATGGCACCTAAGTGACAGCTTCCTTATGGCACCTAAGTGACAGCTTCCTTATGGCACCTAAGTGACAGCTCCCTTATGGCACCTAAGTGACAGCTCCCTTATGGCACCTAAGTGACAGCTTCCTTATGGCACCTAAGTGACAGCTTCCTTATGGCACCTAAGTGACAGCTTCCTTATGGCACCTAAGTGACAGCTTCCTTATGGCACCTAAGTGACAGCTCCCTTGTGGCACCTAAGTGACAGCTCCCTTGTGGCACCTAAGTGACAGCTCCCTTGTGGCACCTAAGTGACAGCTCCCTTGTGGCACCTAAGTGACAGCTTCCTTATGGCACCTAAGTGACAGCTCCCTTATGGCACCTAAGTGACAGCTTCCTTATGGCACCTAAGTGACAGCTCCCTTGTGGCACCTAAGTGACAGCTCCCTTATGGCACCTAAGTGACAGCTTCCTTATGGCACCTAAGTGACAGCTCCCTTGTGGCACCTAAGTGACAGCTCCCTTGTGGCACCTAAGTGACAGCTCCCTTGTGGCACCTAAGTGACAGCTCCCTTATGGCACCTAAGTGACAGCTTCCTTATGGCACCTAAGTGACAGCTTCCTTATAGCACCTAAGTGACAGCTTCCTTATGGCACCTAAGTGACAGCTCCCTTATGGCACCTAAGTGACAGCTTCCTTATGGCACCTAAGTGACAGCTTCCTTGTGGCACAATTGCTATATCTAAATGCCTATTTATAAAGGGACTGAGCAGAGGATGTTGCTGAGTCAGCCATCATTTGAAAGAAGCTGATCATTACTCCATACCTGAGTGGGTCCCCTCCCGAGTGTCACAAGATTTCTTTAGATTTAGAGAACATTCTCCATTGCATCAGAGATTTATAGTCAGCAGTGTAACCTTAATCCGGACCTTCACCATGATTTCATGAAAAGCCCAAACCCTTTAAAAACGATTCCCCAGCATCTAAAATTAATATATTTTAAGTTTTTTAGTCTCTTACTAATTATTCTTTCCCCCATTGGGCTGCAACTCTGTTCAGGACTCTTGGAAACGGGCGCCACCATCTTGACTCAGAAGCATCACATATTGAGGAGAGGGGGATAAAGTACAGGGGGTGGGGTTATAGCTGTGCTTTGCACAGACAGAGCAGAGTTGGGGGTCAGGGAAAGGACAGCAATCCCAAAATGCAGAGCGACACAGTCAAAAGACACTTCCTGTTTTCAGGCTGCCTGATGCTCCATGAGCCACCATCTTGTATGTTTAAAGGCTCATAACCTGCAGTAAATGCAGGAAGGATGATTTTTAATGTGAGCAATCTGTATGTACAGGGTGTGGGAAACATATAAGAAAGACTCTTATTCAGGGTGAAGGTCCGCTTTAATGAAATCTAGTGACAATGGTTAGACGTTCAGTGTGGAGACACAAGACACACACAGGAAAGGTAAGCCTGATACAACCCGGAATTACAACAGCTAGTAACACAGAGCTCACATGATTCATACAAACACATCCTGAGGAATAGTTAGAGGCAATGACAGGTCTCTTGTTTCTCAGCACAGAGAAGTCAGATCAGCATAAGAATCATTTCTTATAAAACCCCAGTCAGCAGATTAAAGCTTCTAATGTAAATGCAATATAAAATGTTTCTTTTAAGTTTTCCCACAAAAATCCCCTGCGATGGGGCATTTAATAATATGAAAACGCCATCACCCTTTGGGATACACAGAAATAATAATTCTCACATTCTCACAGGATGTTGTTTCCAAACTTACAAAAAAATGATCATTTCCTCATTGGATAAATGCCCCATTGCAGGTGCAGGTGATTATTTGGGGAAGAAATTGAACAAGAAAATTTATTGCATTTTTTGTGTGTTACATTTAAAGAGCTCACTGAGATTCCAGTTGTAATTCACACCCAGATGTGCGCCCACCGGCTTCACTAAGGGGTTTATTTTAGAAACGCGAACGCCATGTAGTGCCAGACGAGCGCCAGGTGATGGTCAGGTGATGAGTGCCTCTGTGTCCCATCTATCATCAGTGCTGGCGAGTATATGAGTGTTCCCTACAGTGCCACATAAGACCCGCACACCATGCGCTCTGTGGCCTAATCCCGTATATTTCAATGGGCTGGGATGATAATAATTTTTTGGCCACTTTTATTTTTGGGCTGGTGCATGTGCCACGGGATCCCGGGGCTGTTTGGAATAATATTTATATCTATTTTTTGCATTTTTGGGTTACGCTACAAACTTGTCATTTGAGCCATGCAAAACCTGTGTCATGTCATTCAAGTGTCCCCAATGAAATTCCCAGTGTCTGCGCATTGGAAATGTGCTGCCATCACCCCGCAAAAAATAGTCAGACGCTTTATGCCTGTTTCTAATATTTTCTTTACCATTTGCAGTATTAAATATATTGTAATTCCGTCGCTCACAGCCGGTGCTAGGGGTCGCTAGCACATAGGCTTTTAAAAGCCCTACGCAACACCCAGTGCATGGCCAGGAGCGCTTGAGGGCAGAGCGTCAGCTGTCTTTAGCTGGTGACACGGTGCGGGCACAGAGAGCAACTCACAAGAGACGGTAATCTCGTGGCCACAAGATTTTGTTAATAAATAAGGCTGCCAGCTCTGTAGCAATCTATTGTAGCATAGATAAGAATGTAGCACTGCTGGGCAGATATGACAGGATGGGGGTTGCAGCAGTACTTGTGTTCTAGGGGGCATTTTTTTGTCTAAATAAAAATAAAACTTTGCTTGATAGCAATTAAAAAGCAGCTGTATACGTGCAAAAGAGGGGGGGCAGCTGCTCAGACCAGTGTATAACTACCTGTAACCAAGGTGGTGCACGTGAGCAGGGCAAATAGAATACACACATCTAAAAGGAGCCACATCACTAGCTGTTAGCTAGAAACCAGTCCTGTAATTTGTCTCTAAATCTGGTTAAGAACAGAGGTCTCAGTTGGCACACATCTGCAGAAGTATGCTAAAGCTGCACCACCAAACACCAAGGTGCCTCTGTGTATGTGCAGTCCTAACTCTAATCTGTGAAAGTCCCCATTGGGACATACAATTCACATATTATAGGACTGAGCAGACCAAAACCCACTGAACTTGTAAAATACATTTGGCGAAGCCTAAACTGACCAGATGTCCCACTCTAGGTGGGACAGTCCCACTTTGAAGCCCACTGTGCCTCCAAAAACTCTGAAAACACCTAAATGTCCCACTTTGCTGACATGGGGAAGATTGAATTCTGGATGTTTGGGGGATTACAGCTTCTCTGACACTTTGGTTGAATGGTGGCAGTGGAATGCATGGACTGCTCAGCATTGGTTCAATCACCAACATTTTAAAGAGACCTAATATTCCCAAAGCATATGACCTGTAATTAAGCCATACACTAAACCACACCCCTACCATACCTATCACCCACAAACTGGTATAAACTGTCCTACTCTGAGGACCCCAAGAAATGGTTAGTTTACCAAAAGTCCCTGACAATACTCCCTTCTTAGGGTGTAGAACTAGAAATAGATATTTTCGCTCTTCAAATCGCCTGATGGATTAATGCAGGGCTGTGATGACGGTGTGCTTGTCTTGCTGCTCCCTGCGTCTCTTTTTCCCATACCTCATTGGCCCTGACAGGCACAGGGTTGTGGGATTGTAGGGGGCTTGGTTGGGAGAGGGTGAAGGGATGTCCGTCCCGGCCTTTTTCCAGCATGTGTGAGATCTCGGGATCTTGTCCATGACGAGATTGCACATAGGCGTTGCTGGCGTCACCTTCCCTCTCCTGCAACTCAATCAAGCATCTGCCAGGCACCCCGCTGCTCCTATATTTAGGTAGGGTATGATGAGTGTGCTTGGGCTTGTGGCCCTGGGGGGGGAGCGGGCAGGCTTCAAGCACTGTTGCAATTGGTTGGTAATGTGAGCCCCAGTAAGTGCATGAATGATTAAGGGGCCAATTAGACACAAAGCAGTGCTACCTATTGGTTTGGCCGTGCACTTATTCTTATGAAATGTATTCCTCTTAAATGATTTAATGAATGGAAGGTTGATTTATGCTGGATACTTGGATCTATTTACGGGGAGGCCGATTCATTAATAGCGGCAGGTAGCGACAGTTGAGCGACTGTAGCAGTATTTTTACAGCGCCTGCTAGTAGTCGCTGTGCTTGGCCATTGTTCGGTTGTTGATAGCGACTGAGTTGGTGTGCAGTAATGTTGAATACGGGGTGACGAGTCGCTATTTGACAGGTTCCACGATGTATGTGTTGGCAGAGGATAGGTCTCAGATTCTTCTAACAAAATGGCTGAAGCGAACAAAATGGCTGCCAGATATAATTCCATGCGAGAGTTTCACATAATAGAAATATATATGTAATATATTATTTGCTTGCAAGTTTCATTTGGAAATGTAATTGCAGAAATGTATGCTAGCGAAACTTAACTGTCAAACCGCAATAACAGCCGCAATAACAGCCAGATGGGGCAACTTCTGTAAATGCTAAGTGCTGACCTTTTCCTCTGTGGAAACTGTCAGTTTGAACCTTTATGTTGTTTTAACATATATGTCAAAGTTCATACTGTGTCTGTGGTTTTTTGCTATATAAGTCCTCCCTAAAGCGGAAGTAAATTAGAATTTGTACTGGGTCTGTTGTATGTCGTTTATTGTTGAGCCCAGTCGCAAGTTCTCTAAGATCTTAAGTCACATGTTAGAATTATCACAATTATCAGACAGCGTGCCTTCAAAAGGGGATCCAGAGTGATCGCCCTAAGTAAAGACTCATCCTTTCAGTGGTGGAGTTTAATGCGGGCAACACACCTTGAAGGGGGTAAGTAATTTTATTTACTAAACCCCGAGGGAAGGTTAAAAGTGTTGGCCCTTTAGTTGCCTCTCGCAATTAGGCGAGTTGTACAGGGACACGGGTTGTCGCCTGAGATATAGAAAAGCGCGCTATAGAAATTCATAGGACGTGTCTGCACTTGGATACTTCTAATGTGTGATTAGTCTGTCTTGTGTTGGTGTTCATAGAGTTATAAGTTTATCTGTTTGTATTGTCGGACAGTCCTGAAGGTGAGCAGGACTCAGGCAATTGACTTTAGAAGTATAAGATATATTTTTTTGTTGTCATCATCTGTTAGGCTGAAAGCAAGATCCCCCATGTTGGTGAAGATTGTATTCATTATGTAGAGAGATTAACGGGAGGGGCTTATTATACCTTACCGGTTGGGGAAAATATGGCAGGTTGGACGGAGGCTATGGGTAGCCCCATCCTTCCCTAGAACAGGAGGTAGTGACCCCTATTATATGGAAATGATAATGGGAATGTGCCTTGGAGATAAAAAGGCGTGGCCCTATTATCCAGGGGATCCTAATTGGGATAAGTCCCATATGAGAGAGTGTGGGATAAAATGGTTAGAAATAGCGCCAGGGTGGTATAGGAGAAATGGATTAATGAGTCTCAGGAAAAAAGTTAGTAAAAAGGAATTAGAGAACAGACATAAAAGTGAGAAGTTGAATTATGAAATTAGAAATCATTCCAACCCCGACATTAAACCTAGTGCTCCACCCCCGCCATATGATACGAAGGAGCTCAGACCTAAACAGGTAAAAGTAAAAAACTGTAACTACCACTCAATATCCCTCCCTAATGCCATTCCAAGGAAATTATTTGAGTACCACGGCAGCCGTGATAACAATGGCAGCAGTGGAACAAACTAAATACAGTAGGAAACAAAAAGAGGAGAGAATAGATGTGGAAGAAATAAAGAGAAAAAGAAAAAAAAAAAGAGAAAGAAAAAAAAAAGAAAATGTCACAAAATATCCTTCCTCCGAATGAGAACCAGTGGTCACATGCTGATGAACAGCAACCAGAAAAGACGCTAGGAGAGGAAGAGGATAAGTAACATGAAGGGGAATTAGACACAGAATCTTTCACAGTTACTGATAAGAAAACTAAGCCAGCTAAGCAAACACGCCTGTGTCAGGACAAACAAATCATACTTAGCGTTAACATAGGGGAGTCCCCGAAACAGACCAGGAACCAGTCTAAACGAACACTGGATAATACACTTAAAAAACCAGCAGGAGACATAGATTCCATAGAGACCCCCGGAGTAATAGCAGCAGCAGCGCCCACTGCAGCAACAAGCTCCATGACCATGGTCAGTACATACAATCCTTTCATAACAGCAGGAGACATTCTGGTTATCATCCCTCCTGATATGAAAGAATTAGATCACATGGCCAAACACTGTCCACACCCCTCCAAATCCTCCAAAGGTACAATTGCTTACCTTCGGAGGGAAATTAAAGGAAAAATTATATGCCCGAAGACATTAAGATGGTTTTAGAGATGGTAGTGGGGGAGAATAGTCCACTTAGCTGGGTTGGGATACCACACATGGAAAAGAACACACCCGCACATACAAGGCCAGGTGAAATACACCTGTACCAAGAAGGGAATGAAGCTGACATGTGGGAGGCATTAGAAGAATACTCAAACCAAGTGTTTAAACCCAGAGCTGATATGGCACCCTCTCTTGCATGGAAGCAGAAAGAAAAAAGGTGAATGATTGAGTTTTGGAAGAGATTTCTACAGGTTTGGCGTTTAGAAAGTCAGATGGAAGATGGCCCAGGGATACCCGCCCTGTGCATCAGTACATTTATCTCCAACTGCCTACCAAGTTTAGGTTTACAAATTAAGAAGCAAATAGATGGATGGACTGAGATTCCAATAGAAGAGTTTGGTAGGAGGTTAATAAGTAAAGATGCAGCAGGATGCTTTGAAGTAATAAGACCGTCAGTGACACACGCAGCACAGCTCAACATACCAGAGCCAGTTCCATATCCCTTTGGGGACCCGTGGGGACAGCAGCAATACGGGGAGGAGAAACGCAGGTCAGCCCGTGCAGCCCCTAGGGGTAGAGGGCGAGGCAGGGGAAACAGAGGAAATCTCAAACAGCAATGGGGAGACAGACAGGGACCCCCCAAACAGCAGGCCAGGAATGCTGGCTGTTTTAATTGTGGTGCAATGGATCATTGGAGAGCCGATTGCCCATACCCTGATACACACAAGCAGGTTTCAAACAGACCTCCGCAGGCTGCTCCCGCCAATGTACAACACAATACCCCTCGCCTCAATGTTGACTGGCAAAATGTAGGACCCCAATGAAGGTGCCCAGGGGCAAATCCCACCTTCCCAGTAGTCTCACAGCATTTCTCCCAACAGCCCTGCATTGATTTGATGATTAGTAAAAAGAAGTTAACATTTTTAGTGGATTCTGGAGCTACATGTAGCGTATTGGGGAGAAATGCATACATGGGACCAAGGGAAGATGCCGGCCCCTCCATGGGTATTAATGGGATATTAACACAAACATTTGAAACACCACCGCTCACGGTGACGGACCTCCATCAGAGCCCCCCGATCAACCATGTCTTAAAAATCAGGACCAGCTGTCCTGTTAACCTGTTAGGCAGAGACTTAATGGCGAAAATGGCTATTTATTTTTTGGGATCCCAGTGCATCCCGAGACACGCCCGCTCTATGCATTCCAAATACCGCGGAGAATCCCTAATTTTTACCCAGTTAGCGAGCCGATTTTGAATTCGCCTGTTTTTTTTTCATTGTTTTAAGAGAAGTGCTAAAAGCATATAAACCGAACTGTAACTCGATTGTTCTGACCTACTGTGATTGGCCAGTCAATCAATAACCTCAGCCCGAGAGGATGGAATCCTCCTATTGAAATGTCTCTGATGAAATGTTATAAAGATTTCTGTTAAGAAATGACAATGGTTTCAGCAGCGTGTTGAGTATCTGGGATTCATGTTGTCACAGGGAAAAAGAGTTAAATCCCAAACGTGTAGCGGCAATCGTGGAATTGGGGCCTCCACAGAATAAAAAAACATGCTAAGCTTTCTTGGAATGATTAGCTGTTGCCGTTATTATGACAAGATACTGAGAGTTACCAAACACGTGCTGATCAACCTGACACCATAGAATGGTTTGATGAAATGTTACATGCTTTTAAAAGGTTAAAGGAGGCACTGACAAATTCTCCAGGGCTCGGTTTACCAAGCTATGTGAAGGTGTTACACCTGTATGTCCGTGACTTTTGTAAGGGATACAGCTCGGTTTTAGCTCAAAGCCATGGGGGTAAATTAGGACCCGTGGCATACTTCTCTAAGCTTCTCCCGGTTCAAGTTCAAGGAATGCCAGGTTGTTTACCAGCATTGGCATCTTGTGCAATGGCAGTTGAACAGGCCATTTCGGTCACGCTGGGACACAACATGATACTGCATGCAGGGCATAATGTAAAACATTTAATGAACAATTTACATACCCAACATATGACAGCGCAGCGATTTAGCGGACATGAAGTAATCCTTTTGTCAAATCCCCATCTAGAGATCAAATATGCCCCAAATACCGAAGGACCTGCCCCGATATTAAATGCATTATTAGGTTAAAAAAAGTGAGGCTGACAAAATTCCTCCGCGACAGCCCAAAAGGGATATTGCCAGAGGAAATGCTTTTAGAGAAGCAGCTAGACAGAAAACTCTGACAGGAAGCCATCTGGGTCTTAATGCTCACACTGCATTAACCCTTACTATGCTAACGCTAGATGCCATTGATTTTACAATAGGATGTCTGCAGGAGCAGACATCTGTTTCTGAAGTGGGGGATTGGGCACAGAAGGGGCACAGAAATCCATGGCTGGGATTTGGTGCATCGAGGGTAAACCATGCATACCCATACAGAGTGCCCCCTTATTTATTTCTCAAGCACACGGCATAGGACACAAAAGTGCACAACACACTTACATGGCGGTGAAACAAAGTTTTTTCATTTTACAATGTGAGAAACAAGTGAAAGCTTATGTAGAGAAATGCATAAAATGCCAGATGAATAACCCCAACATTTCACATAAGCCACAGCATGATCATCTAGTTTACCCCACAGAACCCTGTACTGATTGGAACATTGACCATACACACATTACAGTTACACCAGGAGGTAAGCCTGAAGTTTTACTAGTAATGGTAGACATGTTTTCAAAATGGCCAGAATGCTTTCCAGTCAAGAAAGAAAATGCTAAGACCGTAGTGAAAATTTTGACACAAGAAATAATACCGCGCTTTGGATGCTTTTCGCGCATACGCAGCGATAACGGCACAGCCTTTAAAGCCAAAATATGTCAAGATTTAGTAGAACATTTAAACATTGAATGGCAGTTTCACATCCCATACCATCCTCAAAGTTCAGGGATAGTGGAGCGCATGAATAGAACAATAAAAGATAAACTTAGAAAAGCTACTGAAGGAACTTTTAAAAACTGGAAACACAAGCTACCCGCAGTTTTAGCTGAAATAAGGATGACACCTAATAAAGTAACTAAGCTTTCTCCTTATGAAATATTAATGGGTAGACCATTTCCTTTGCCATGGCACAGGACCATTAGAGAGACTAGCGAAGAAGGGAAGTGCAGGCAGGAGGAATACACCAGGGCTCTGGTGGAGAAGCTCACTGCTAGTGAAACACTTGTCTGTCAGAAGTTTCCTTCTCTTTTACAGGACTCATTTCATGACATAAAGATTGGAGACACGGTGTTAGTGAAAAAGCACGGTAATCAACCGAAGATCGAGTTCCCATTCGAGAAGCCGACGAAGGTGATAGCAGTCGCTCGGACGGCCGTGCTTGTGGAAGGAAATCAGAATTGGATTCACGCCACGCGGGTGAAAAGAGTCCCTACACTTCAGATACTGGACGAGGATGAAGTACTGCAAGTTAAAGGATCGGTCGCCCCACCAAGGGGGCCACAGCCAGACATCCCCCCAAGGGGACAAGAAGAAGCTGGTTGCAGACCCCCAGCTAGGAACAATGGGTCCGAAGAAAGGCCAGCACTGGTTTGCCTGCTGGTTCTATGGCTCCAATCATTTTTGCACTGCAATGATTCTGTCTTTTCTGATAGTGTCAGTAATATGGGTTGTGTGTAGCTGTGTTTATGATCGCCCCGCCATAGGTCCACTTCAGCAGGTATGTGAACCTTTGGGTTTGAGACCAAGTGCCCTTATACCCCCCTCCCCGCATCCGCAGGCTGAAACTCACATGCCCCTGTTGTAAAGAAAAGGGCTACGGGAGATAAACTCATCTCCAAATACGTGAGTAAAAACACCAAAGGTGAAGTAACATTCTGGTTCAATACCTCAGAGCCCAGCATGATTTACACTTTTGATCTGTGCGATGTATATCCTTGTTCCTCCTAAATGATGCTAATTGGTCCAGTTAGTTTAAAGATTTATTTTCCAGCTGGAAAGGTTTTCTCACACAGTTCTGTATTATTGTTATGCTTGTGATCATTGCTATTGTTACATTTAAGATCATTATGTGTGTCTTTGCTATGAAAACTAATAAGCAACAGGGAGCTTACGCTGCTTACTTGGCAGAGAATGAAGCTCACTATGATTATATAGTTCGCAGGGTAGAATCTGAGACATATGATGATGCCATGGTTGGTGAGTCTGAGAACTTGTAATAAGTTCTGAGACTCAAAGAAGGGTTTGTTGGCAGAGGATAGGTCTCAGATTCTTCTAACAAAATGGCTGAAGCGAACAAAATGGCTGCCAGATATAATTCCATGCGAGAGTTTCACATAATAGAAATATATATGTAATATATTATTTGCTTGCAAGTTTCATTTGGAAATGTAATTGCAGAAATGTATGCTAGCGAAACTTAACTGTCAAACCGCAATAACAGCCGCAATAACAGCCAGATGGGGCAACTTCTGTAAATGCTAAGTGCTGACCTTTTCCTCTGTGGAAACTGTCAGTTTGAACCTTTATGTTGTTTTAACATATATGTCAAAGTTCATACTGTGTCTGTGGTTTTTTGCTATATAAGTCCTCCCTAAAGCGGAAGTAAATTAGAATTTGTACTGGGTCTGTTGTATGTCGTTTATTGTTGAGCCCAGTCGCAAGTTCTCTAAGATCTTAAGTCACATGTTAGAATTATCACAATTATCAGACAGCGTGCCTTCAAAAGGGGATCCAGAGTGATCGCCCTAAGTAAAGACTCATCCTTTCAGTATGGGTGCGCACGATAGCGACTGGTCAGAGCGACCGGCTCCCACCATATTCATCAAACAATCACGCTCAAAATATTCTCGCGCTGTGAAATGCATGTTTAAACCCCAGAGCGCTGGCGGCGATGTGTTAAAAGTAGTTTTTTTAACCCCCAAACCACCATATTTTTGGAAACCAAAAATTTTTTTTTGAAGAATTTAGTAATATGAATACAATAATATCAGACCTGTAATATCAATTCTGCACAATTTTTTTTTTTTTTTACCTTAAAAAAATTATCTAACATGGCAGAAGTGGTCACAGAATTTTTCACAATAAAAACAAAAAAACAAAAAACACATTAATAACTATTAATTATGAATATTTAAAGATTGTTCCATTGAAATGCATAGGAGAGCGCCAGGTAGCGAGAGGTCATACCTGTCGCTGTTCAAGGTCGGACGCTGGCGCTGTGGGCTGAGGCTGGAATAATGATGAATGAGTGGCTATCTGGCGCTATCTCAGTCGCTAAGCAGGATCGACTTGATAAATGTGTGATTGTGGTGGGGAGCCGGCGTTCTCGTGGCAGGGCCCGTCATTACCGGCTGCTCACCAGTCGCTACCTGTCGCTATCCCTTCATAAATAAGGACCTTAGATGGTTTCTGTATATGAAAATATGTCGCTGGAGATTGGGATAAGCTGTAACTTTTTTTTTTAACAATTTTTTGAATGTATATACTACCAAATCTGACCACACTTAGTTTTACTGTCCCACTGCTAAAGCATTTCAAAAGATTCAATTATTCACAATCATTCAAGGGCATATATATTATATATATATATATATATATATATATATATATATATATATCCATATTTTGTTGATGATTAATCCCAATTGGTGCTCAAGGAATTTTGTTTGTGCCCAATAGATTATTTTTTATTTCAGAGCTTGAAATGGTTGGATATACCTCTTGGAGACCTCACAGTGTCAAATTATTTGAACAATTGCAGGTCCCTGACATGCAGTAGAATTGATGCTTTATGTGTTGCACCTCCTCCTTGGGTAAAGCGAATATATACTGGGATCAGGTCACATATGGTTAGGACCACCTAATAGAAGATGTGACTCATGGTCATGAGGAGAGCAGCAGTGGCCTGATCCAAGATATTCAGGGAGGCACACAGGCGCATTATGCCAGGTATAGCATTGCTGAGGCCGGATTTGTCCGGATTTGTACAGTGACAACAGCGCGGCACGATCCAGCAAAAACCTGCTGCGGATTTGCACATTGCTTAAATCCCATACAGACAGACAGTTACTAAAAATCCTCTGTGCCCTTTATCTCACCACCCTGGCTTCCAAAGACTCCTGTGATACCTCAGCACTGGCAGCACACCACATCCACACAGCAAAATCAGGCCAAAAGCTTTATCCTCACACCTCTCCATCGGTAATACACTCACAAATTCAAACAAAATACACTTTCTCACACAACCACTCAAGCAAAATACCAAACAAACACACTCTTACACAAACACAAGTGCACCTCAATTCAGCTCACCACAAAGCCAGATGGCTTGCTGAATAAATCATCAGGCTGCTGAAAGAATGCTTCCAAAGTTTGGCCCGGCAAAGAGGGAAGATGCTGCACAGCCCACAAATGGTTTCCAAAGAAAATCCCCAAAATGGAAGAGCTCCCAGAAACAACACTGATGTCAGCCAGCCCATACAAGCCCACAGACACTGGTGAACGCACACAGACTGGCTCAGTCAATAACCACCAATTGAATGATGCTACAGCCTTTGCCACAGTGTCCAAAGATGATACACGCAACACTTTATTTATACATATCCACTTGTAATATATCAGACGCAGCACAGGGCCCTTTTACTGCATGTTTACTTGTTTACAATGTGTTTCATATGCAGTCTGTATGGTTTCTGTAGTTTTTTTCAGGGCATTAACTGGACTAGGAATGCGCGAGTGAAAACACTGATGAAGTAAAAAGGCTTATTCACTTCAATCCTCTCTGCAGCATATACTCAGTTGAACAGTTTGCACCAAATTTCACAAAATCTTTGCCGATATCAACTATATGATATCGACAAAAGGGGGCCCACTGAGACCATGTCGCCCAAGGGCTCACAAAACCCTGATTCAGAGACACATGCTAGACAACCTTGCATGTGCGTGAAGCATACATGAAAGATGTGAGTGTCATGAATCTCTCAACAGAGGGATTCCTTTAGCAGAAATGACCAGTAATGAGACTGAGATGCGGCAAACCGTGTTTAATTGTGACAGATCTCACACACACACACACACACACACACACACACACACACAAAACCAGACTGCTATACATAAATACATGAAACATAAATATACTACGGTGACTATACATACATGGAAAACAAGATTCAAGTCTCAATCTTTTTAAGTCTGTAGCGAATTTAACCTGAATTCACTCTATGGACCCAGAACCACACCACTCTTCCTCCACATCACCACCTTCTGCATTCTAATTTGTCTCCTCTCTCATTCACAGGTATGCATTTCATCATTTGATTTCATCTGCAACTATTAACCCTTTGCTGCCCATGTAAATCCTGCTGCCTTTTTCTCATCCTGAGTTGTGTGATTATTTTGAATGCCCCATCTGGTTCCCCTGGCCATATCTATATTTGTGAAACTTTCATCTGTTACTATCTGCTAAACCTTTATTGACCAATATTGTCCCTTGTATGTTCACTGACCCATAGCATCTAGCAACATTCAATTTGGAGTTTTATTACTTTAAAGCCTCCCAGACCAAACCTTTAGGCATGACCTAGCCCACCCTTTAGGCCCAACTGTTGTGCATGAGCTAATCAGGCAGTTAGAAACCGCTCATATTCAGTGGCAGTGGCTGCAAAGCCACTATGGCTGCATTCAGACTCCTTTCCAAGTCTGAATCTTTCAAAGTCTGCAGCGAATTTAACCTGAATTCAACCGGAAGGAAACCTGCACCGGACTCTGCTTGTCTGAATAGCCCAGCCTCAGAAAAAATGATTACCTTTTATCTCATCACACTACTTCCTCTTACCCTCAGAATCCTAGGCTCACAGTATCCCCCTGCTCCTGGTAAGTCCCTATATATCTTGCCCTCTCTGCTCTCCTCCCCCTACCTCTTTGCTCACGAATTCCTTTCTTTGGAAAAATCAATCACCACCTCTACATCCAAGCACAAGACACATTATTCCACTCTCAAAAGCCACAACCATCTCTTCTCTCTCCTTTTACTCTTACTTGCTGCTGGGGACATCAGCCCTAATCCAGGCCCGCTCACTCCACCCCTCTCCCCCAGAACGATTCCCTTTTCAACAAAGCCAAAAATCTGCAACCGTGTTAAACCGGGATACACACGCAACCTATCTAATCTGATACAGCTTACTCACTCTCCATCCCTTCCCGCCACTGTCACCTGCGCACTGTGGAATGCACGCTCAGTGCGCAATAAACTCACCTATATTCACAACCTGTTTCTCTCTAACTCTTTTACCTTCATGGGGTTCACAGAAACATGGCTGACCCCATCAGACACAGCTTCACCCGCTGCCCTTTCACATGGGGGACTACATCTCAGCCACACCCCCAGATCCAACAACAAACAGGGTGGGGGTGTGGGCATCCTTCTATCTGAACTCTGCTCCTTTAACCCACTCCCTGCCCTGCCATCTCTATCCTTCTCATCTTTTGAAGTTCACTGTGTCCGCTTATATTCTCCCTGTAACCTGAAAATCGCCATGGGTGACTTCAACATACCTGTTGACACTAGCAACCCTGCTGTCTCCAGACTACTGTCACTAACCTCATCCTTCGGACTAAAGCAATGGTCTACTGCACCCACCCACAAATACGGCCACACAATTGATCTCCTCTTCACTAACCTCTGCTCTTTATCAAACCTCTCATCCTCATTGCTCCCCCTCTCTGATCATAATCTGCTGACTATGACCCTCTCTCCAATTTCTGCTAACCCCCCTCCACACAAACCTACAATTCAACGCAGGGACTTAAGAAACCTAGATCTTCAGTCCCTTTCTGCCTAACTTCAACCTCTTCAGTCCTTGACCTCATTCACGGACATAGACGCTGCATCACCACACTACCATGATACACTCTCCTCAGCTCTAGACTCTGCCGCCCCCCTCACCCATAGCTGTCCCCACCCCAAAAATTGCCAACCCTGGCTAAATGCAAGCACAACCAGATTGAAACAGCTGTCTCGAGCTGCTGAACGGCAATGGAGGAAAACCAAATCCAGTTGTGACTTTCTATTCTATAAACAGGAACTCAGGACGGCCCTTTCATCTGCTAAGCAAGCATATTTCTCTTCACTGATTTCTGCACAAGCCCCGAATCCCAAACAACTATTCAACACTTTCAGTTCCCTACTCCGCCCACCACCTCCTCCTCCAACCTTCCAAATAACAGCAGAAGAATTTTCTACATTCTTCAAAGAAAAAATTGACAACATTCGACTTGGCTTTGCCCCTCAGAATCCCTCACCACTTCAAACAATCCCCCTGCCTTACTCTCTTACCTTCTTCACTCCAATAACTGAGCCTGGACTAACCTCTCTCATTTCTAGGGCCCACCTGACTACCTGCTCCCTCGATCCTATTCCATCCCACCTTTTTCCTCAACTGTCTCCATCCCTCTCTCCAGCCTTAACCTCCATATTCAACCTTTCTCTCTCCAGTGGTACCTTTCCTTCCTCCTACAAACATGCAGTTATTACTCCGATAATCAAGAAACCCTCTCTCGACCCCTCTGCCCTCTCCAGCTACCGCCCTATCTCACTCCACCCTTTCTCCTCCAAACTTCTTGAACAACATGTCCACTCAGAACTGTCACAATACTTATCCACTAACAACTTACTTGACCCCTTACAATCAGGATTCCGCCGTAACCACTCCACTGAAACTGCCCTCACCAAAGTCACCAATGATCTGCTCACTGCCAAAAGCAAAGGTTACTACTCCATCCTCATCCTTCTTGACCTCTCCTCAGCCTTTGATACGGTCGACCACTCTCTGCTTCTTGATATTTTTTCCTCTCTTGGGATTCAAGGTCGTGCACTCTCTTGGCTCACCTCTTACCTCTCTGACAGATCATTCAGTATGTCCTATTCTAACACAGTCTCATCCTCACGTTCCCTTTCTGTTGGTGTACCGCAAGGTTCTGTCCTAGGCCCCCTACTTTTCTCAGTCTACACCTATGGCCTTGGCAAACTTATACATATATATATAATATATATATATATATATATATATATATATATTTCAATACCACTTCTATGCGGATGACACTCAGATATATCTCTCAGGTCCCAATCTCTCCACTCTCCTATCTCGCCTCCCAAACTGCCTTGCAGCTATTTCTTCATTCATGTCATCTCGCTACCTCAAGCTAAACATGGAGAAGAACTGGTCATTTTCCCACCATCTAACTCCCCTTCCCTCTCTAACATGTATATTTCTGTCAACAATTACACAATAACAGCATCTCCCCAAGCTCGGTGCCTGGGAGTCATTTTGGACTCTGCCTTCTCTTTTAAACCACATATTCATTCCCTGGCCACCTCCTGTCTCCTCCAACTTAAAAACATCTCACTCATCCGTCCCTTCCTCTCACCTGACACCACTAAAATGCTAGTGCATGCCCTGGTCATGTCCCGACTGGATTACTGCAACATCCTTCTTTGTGGCTTACCAACTAACAGACTGGCACCAATCCAATCTATCCTGAACTCTGCTGCTCGCCTCATCCATCTCTCCTCTCGCTCCTCCAGTTCTGCGCCTCTCTGCCAATCCCTACACTGGCTGCCAGTCCCACAGCGAATCCTGTTCAAAACTCTAACTCTCGCATACAAAGCTCTCTCCAACCAGGCTCCTCCCTACATCTCATCTCTAATCCAACAATATCAACCTAGACACAGCCTCCGCTCTGCTACCGACCTTCTCCTGTCCTCCTCCCTGGTCACCTCCTCTCACGCCCGCCTCCAGGACTTCTCACGTGCAACTCCAAACTTCTGGAATGCCCTCCCCCACCCAATCCGCCACTCCACAACACTAAAAACCTTCAAAGGAGCCCTCAAAACTCACTTATTCAGACAAGCATATAATCTGGCCTAATCAATCTTCTAAAAGGGCATATGCCACAAAGCTCAATACGGACTGTTTGTGATCCTTCCCCTCGTCTTCACTCCTCATCTTTTAGACTGTAAGCTCGGAAGGGCAGGGCTGTCTCCCCTATTGTATCTTGTACAAACTCTGTAAAACTGCACTTGATATATTATATGTACCGTATGTTTCTACCCTGTCTGTAACTACTACTTTGTAAAGCGCTATAGAAGATGATGGCACTATATAAATAAACAACAATAATAATAATGCAAGGAAAAGTCCAAATGCAGAGACTGAGCTGAACAAGAAACATAGACACAGGGGCTATGGCAGGGATCCAGGTTCAGGGTTCCAGGTTTCAGGGTATCAGGATTCAGGTCCAAGGTACAGATTCAAGGGTTCAGGTCAAGATACAGGATTCCAGAGTTCAGGACACAAACAGATAAAGAGACATGAACTGACATCAATGCTGATCCAATGAGGCAATGTGCTGACCAGATGTTATAGGCCAGGAGGTCCCACAGGTGCTGGCTGATTAACACACCTCAGTAGGACAGAGCCATCTGCTGGTGGAACAGCATAATGCAGAGGAAAACAGGCTGTGGAGGACCTGACATTAACCCCCCCTAACAAATAGCGGCACCGGACACGTTTTCACAGCTGTTCCACTGGAGACACATCCATCAGCATACTGGGGATCCCAAAATCTTGAATGAGACCAAGCAGCAGATCAGTATGGGTAAGACAGGCAGGGGAAATCCAGGCAGGGGCAAAGCCGGAGGCTCACACCCCAGGAGCAGGCCGACGGGAAGCTCACACCCGGGGAGCTGGCAGACAGGAAGCTCACACCCGGGGAGCTGGCAGATGGGAAGCTCACACCCGGGGAGCTGGCAGACGGGAAGCTCACACCCGGGGAGCTGGCAGATGGGAAGCTCACACCCGGGGAGCTGGCAGACGGGAAGCTCACACCCGGGGAGCTGGTAGACGGGAAGCTCACACCCGGGGAGCTGGCCGATGGGAAACGGCCCCGCCCGAAGCAGGCAAAGACTCAGCAGGAGCGGGCCCCAAAGCAGGCAAAGACTCAGCAGGAGCGGGCCCCAAAGCAGGCAAAGATTTGGCAGGAGCGGGCCCCAAAGCAGGCAAAGACTCGGCAGGAGCGGGCCCCAAAGCAGGCAAAGACTCTGCAGGAGCGGGCCCCAAAGCAGGCAAAGACTCTGCAGGTGCGGCAGTCCCTCCAGGGTCAAAGTCCAGAAAACAATGGCTAGGGGGACCGGGACCTTCACCTAAGCGCTTAGGGTAACCAACCTTAGGTGCTCCTACCTCAGGCAAACTAGGAAATAACTCGACAGGAGGAGATAACTCAACAGAATGATCAGACTCAACTGAATATTTGGGTTGACAAACAGACATTAAAGCAGACTCACAAACCGGTACAGGGTCCGGGTCACAGGCTGGCTCAGGCTCACGGGCTGGCTCAGGCTCACGGGCTGGCACAGACTCACGGGCTGGCATGGAAGCAGATTCACAGGCTGGTTCAGGGTGAGTTACTAGGGTTGCAGGCACAACTAAAGTTTGTGATTGCTGGGCTGAACCAACTGCAGACAGATTAAGGTCAGCCTCAGGAATACCTAAATAGTCTGTAGCTAGGAATTTAAGAAAATCAAATACATTTTCCTTGAGGGAATTGCTAATATTTAGCCACGCTATAGCCCGGAAAAACAAATCACCTTTAAAAAGGAAATAGAGGGGGCGTGGCCTGGCGCGGTTATGGAGTGGCTGCACTAGTGAGAGCTCCTGACCGTAACTGGGCTTTTAGCACATTTAACTAGCAAGAGGACACCCCAAACCCCTACAAATGCCCGGGAGGAAGCACAAGAAGAGAGGGGGCGACAGGGGTGCGTCGCAGATCGGAGGCGGCAGCCGCAGAGGTCCGGCGGCAAGCTTACCCGGCGCGGATGTCAGCAGGTGTGGTGGAGAGACGGTGTCGGCCTCTGTGTCGTCGGACTCCTCATCGGGGAGCTCAGCCGGCGAGGAGGAAGGGCGGCCGGTGTCGGGCTGTGCGGCGCGGAGAGCTGTGCTGACGCAGATGCCGGCCAGAGAAGAGGCCGCAGCCGGAGACCGCGCTGTGGTGGAGACGGCGGTGCCGACCAAGATGGCGGACGGAGAGGACGAGCGGGGGAGTCCCCCCCCCCTCCCGGACAGTCGAGCGATGCCCCCGGGAGTGCCTGCGATGGATGGCGGACCCGGCTGCAGCAGCGAGGGTGCGGAGAGCGGGACCAACGAGAACGCCTGCCGGGACAGAGGTGAGAGCACCCGGAGGGAGCGGAGGCAAGATGGCGGCCCCTGCATAGTGGCATGTGACGCCGGGCAACACCTGGGGAGTGAAGGGAAGGGAGATATGACCCCTACACGTGCGGGGAGGAGTGACTCACCACCCACCAACGCTCCTGATCACCTACCATTAAGGCGTGAGAGCAGTGGGCACCTCTGTACTGCAGCCATCAATGAGCCCCAGCACACACTCTCCCATAAATGGCGGGAAGCAGCCAGCACCAAACTAGGGAGATTTGCATTCCTCCCAGGGGCTGGAGACTCGGACGCCCACACAGCCCCCAAAGACTCTCAGGGGTCCCCTGGCTTCCTTGGTCGGCCACAGGCGGCTGCACTCCCCCAAAGGCACAGAAGCCGCTCCAGGGCTACAGAGGGGAGAGGCCCCAGACGCGTGCAAGGAGATGCTGGTACTCTAAAAGATGCCCACGCGATTAACCCCTCTTCTCCCCTGCCTCCGTTAAACACCTCAGGGGCTTGGTCATCACCGGGAGACATATCTGCCCTTAGTCCCCCGAAGATGATGGCGCTCCCACTTCAAGAAGCCTATGACCCCCTGGAAGGGTTCTCAGCATCGGAGGAAATTGTTCTTCCTCCCCCTGTCACATCCCCAGCGTGGTCCCCCACAGAAAGGTCCAGAGAAGGCCCTAACGTCGAGTCACACACCAGTAACATACATAGTGAAACCCTTTCTTTTCTGAGGTCCATCCCGACCAGGGCCGACTTTGAAGCGCTCATATCTAAATATGAATCGGCCTATAAGAAGGACATCACTGAAGTGAGAGGCCAGATTCAGGCCCTAGACTCCAAGGTCACGTCCCATCAATCAGCTAATGACGGAGCAATTGCTGATCTGGCAAAACGCGTTGAGGCTCAGGATTTGCAGATTCTCCAGCTTCAACTGCAACATGACGATCTGGAGAATAGACACCGGAGGAACAATCTGCGTCTTCGGGGCATCCCGGAAGCCTCCTCAGGCGAGGATGTTAAACAGATCATCACCACCATATTCAACAGGCTACTCGAGAGAGACACTAACACTCCGATTGAGATCGATAGAGCGCACAGGGCCCTAGGCCCCCGGAGCCCGGACCCGGCGCGCCCAAGGGATGTGATTTGCCGGATCCACTTTTACAAGATCAAGGAGGAGATAGCTAGGAGGGCCTGGAGACATGGGCCCGTAGACTTCGACGGAGCCAGCATTCATATACTCCCGGACCTCTCCAGACGGACTTTACAAATGAGGAGATTGCTGCGACCAGTCCTGGAAGCTGTTAGGAGCGCCGGTGCTTCGTACCGCTGGGGCTTCCCATTCCACCTGATCGTGTCCAGGAACCGGGAAACGTTCCTCCTCAAAACTCACCGCGACCTAGAGGGCCTGTTCTCCTTCTTGGGCTGCGATCCTATCCGGGCCCCAAACTGGCTTCTTCCCCATACAGAGCAAGTCCAGCCGCGGTCAAGAGGGGGACCTCCACGCCGATCCAGAATGTCCAGACCCCGAGTGCGACGCGAGGGTCGCCCCGGCCCCACGGACAGTGAACTTTGACCGGCCTCCCGTGGACCGCTCTGAATATGTTGTGACTTTTTAGTTAAGAATTTGTTACAATCCACCACCGGAGCGGTCATCTGATCTCCAAATCCTCTTGCTCAGGTGAACGTTTTGTTTATTATGTGCCCAGTTGGTCTTGAGACGTCCTCTCCTGACCCGTAGTTAGACACAACCCCCACCTAGGCCGTATCGACTCGCCTCCGACAGGGGGTGAGCCGATATTTTGAGCATTTGCTCACTAGAATTGTTTCCCCCAGCCCTGTCGGGCAACTGTTCTGTTTTGTTATACTTCACTGGTTACTCTTTCCCCCTGGTTCCCCCCCCTCCCTGTTCCCCCAACGTGCTCCGACCTGAACCCGCCTGGTTGCCCAGGGTCCCCCCTCTACCCCAGTTACTCTGTTCCCCCCACACTCACTCCCCTAGCAAGCCCATCGCTCGTCTGCGGGCTGGACACTCAAGCAAGTGATGGGTGAAGTGGTGATTTGCTCCTTCAATGTGAAGGGCTTTAATATCCCTGAAAAACGCTCTAAAATTCTATACGATCTACACAAACAGAAAGCCAAAATCATACTCCTTCAGGAAACCCACTTTAAGTCAGACCATATCCCCAACATCCGGGACAGATACTACACGACATGGCACCACTGTCCCAACCCGGAAGGGAAAACAAAGGGCGTATCAATAGCGATCCACAAATCGCTGCCCCACGAGATCCTGGATACCAAGTCCCACCCCCAGGGCAGATTCCTGTTTCTTAAAATTAGACTCTTTAACAAGGTCTATACCATTGCTAATATATATGCCCCGAATACGGATCAGATCCCATTTGCTCTACGGACCCTTAGGGGGTTGGAGGAATTTGCGGAGGGGGTGATTGTTGTGGGGGGGGGACCTGAATGTCACCCTTAATCCCTCATTGGATTCTTCCGCCGGGAGGGCTTCTGTATCGCTGAGCAGAATTAACAACCTGAAGAAAGCGCTAGCTGACCTCCACTTAGTTGACGCGTGGAGGGTACTACACGGAACGAGAAGGGACTACACCTTTTTTTCTCATCCAGCTGGATCCTATAGCAGGATTGACTACCTGTTCACTAGTCATCACGCGCTAGACTGGGACCCAAGGGCGTGGATTGGACCCATTTTGTGGTCCGACCACGCCCCGATTTACATTTCGTTGTCCCTTCCCGGCCTTACCCCTATGCATTGGTCGTGGAGACTTAATGATAATCTGCTCAGTGATGCGGCTTGTTCCTCTGAGGTGGGACAGGCAATAGAGTCCTTTATGGAAGATCACAAGAATGACCCTACCCCTCTGCCTTTCCAATGGGAAGCCCTGAAATGTGTTCTCAGGGGGGTGCTCATTAAGCAGGGATCCAGAATCAAGAGGGAAAGGACGGCCCTTATTGGGAAAACACTGAATGTTCTCCACACACTGGAGATGGAGCACAAGAGTAAGCCATCCAATACTAAACTCTTGGAACTTCAGGGGGCGAGGGAGAGGTTGCAGAATCTCTATAATCAATCCTATCTGGGCTACAGGGACAGGGGTAGAGCACAGTTATACAGAATGGCAAATAAGTGCGGTAGACTTCTGGCTAGAACTCTCAACCCCCGGCCCACTGCCACATATGTCCCAGCGGTGAGGACAAACGACGGGGATTTAGCGCAGACCCCCTCGGAAATTGCTTCCACCTTCAGGGCCTACTATAATTCCCTCTATAACATCCAAAGCTCCCCAGGCTCCCCTCCTGCTGCGATAGAGGAGTACATAGCCAACACCCCACTACCTCCAATCTCCCTGGAGGAAACGGAACACCTAGAGAGACCGTTCTCCACCCTAGAGGTGGCCGAGGCAATAAAAGAATCCCCGTCAGGCAAATGCCCGGGCCCAGATGGTTATACCCCAAAATTTTATAAACACTTTGAGGCCCGCCTAACGCCGTTCTTAACAAGGGTTTTTAACTCCATAGGAGACAGTTGTCCCTTCCCTAAACAAGCTCTGGAGGCCACGGTCTCGGTGATCCCCAAGCCGGACAAAGATGGAACGATTTGCGGTAATTACAGGCCGATATCGATAATTAACATAGACCTGAAATTATATGCAAAGACTATTGCCCTAAGGTTGCAACCGTTGCTCCCGCACTGGATACATTTGGACCAGGTGGGATTCGTACCGGGGAGGGAGGCCAGGGACAACACTAACAAACTGTTCACCCTGATCTCCTATATATCTTCATCCAGGACTCCTGCATGCCTCCTCGCTTGTGATGCGGAGAAAGCGTTCGACAGGGTGAAGTGGGAGTTCATGGCTGCCACGCTGAAGCAGGCTGGTGTTGGTCCTGGCCTCCTCTCGAAAATTATGGCCTTATACAGTAACCCTTCCGCCAGGGTCAGAGTAAACGGCCTCCTGTCAGACCCATTCCCCATCAGCAATGGCACGAGGCAGGGCTGCCCCCTCTCCCCACTCCTTTACGTTATGACAATGGAACACCTGGCGATAGCCATACGCCAAAATCCGGATATTAGAGGCATCCAAATAGGGGAAGAACACCATAAAACTTCTCTGTTCGCTGACGACTTAATGCTACATGTCGTAGCCCCCCATACTTCTTTCCCAGTTCTCCTAAAAGAATTTGACCGCTTTGGTGCGGTAAGCAACTTTAAAATCAACATCTCTAAAACCGAGGCGCTCAACCTCTCCCTGCCCCGCCTGGAAGCGAGCCGACTAGCAGTAAACTTTCCATTTAAATGGAAAACGCAAGCCATCAAATATCTGGGCATCCACATACCGGCAGATCTGTCCAAGATCTACGAACTGAACTACGCCCCATTACTGGCCAAAGTAGGCCAGGATTTGGAGGCCTACACTAAGCGCCCACTATCTTGGTTTGGTAGGGTCAACAGCCTAAAAATGGATATTCTCCCGAAGCTCCTTTATCTCTTCCAGACCGCCCCGATAGGCTTACCGAGTAGTTTTTTTAGAAAACTGAAGTCAATGTTCTCAAAGTTCGTCTGGGGCTCCTCTAAACCTAGGATAAGGCTGACGACGCTTTCCAGGCCCGGGGGGGATGGTGGCATGGGATTGCCTGACCCGAAAACTTACCACGCAGCCGCGGTCCTCCAGAGAGTAATAGACTGGACGCGGAGAGGGAAAGAGAAACTCTGGGTTCAATTGGAAAAGTCAATATCCAGGTTTAACCCCTCCACTGTAGCCTGGGCAGCCCCTCTAACTAGGGCACAAAAAAGTACCCTACCCTTCCTGATGCAACAGTTCCTGGACTTATGGGATCCCCTTCAAAATAAATACAAGCTAGTACGTAGGCCAGGTCCACTTACCCCGATCTTTGACAACCCAGCCTTCGAACCAGGATTGGCATCCAAAAGCTTTCTCATTTGGGAGGCCTCCGAGGAGCCCACTGTGAGTCTAGTGATGCAAAATGGGGCTATCCCCTCCCTGGAGGACCTGAGGGTTAGAGCTGGGAGTAAACATCTCTCATGGCTTCTACATAGACAACTCTACACCTTCCTATCTTCTAACGACATGGTGGGGAAGTTAAGGCAGCCTCCCACAGAGTTGGAGACCATGGTCACACAGGAAGCCCCGCCAACCCACACTATCTCAGGGCTCTACAACCTCCTCATTAAATCGTACCACTCTGGGCCCCCCAAATTCATAAACAAATGGGAGGGGGAATTGGGTGTCGAGTTTTCAGTGGCCGACCTGAGGAAAATCTACGCCTGTACCCTTAGCTCCTCCGTTGCCACTCCCACTAATGAGCGCAACTTCAAGATTCTATCCCGATGGTACAGGTGCCCTGTAGACATTCACAGATTCGCAGAAGCCACCCCTAGTATTTGCTGGCGATGTCAGAAAGAAGAGGGGACCATGACCCACATATGGTGGAGCTGCCCGGGTATTAAGGCTCTCTGGGACGAAATTTTCCTCATTTACGAGCAGGTGTCAGGCACTCCCATCAGCAATTCGCCTCAGACCGCTCTTTTATCACTTACCCCTAACTCTGTAGCAAAATTCAGGAAAGACATACTACGTTTTTTCCTGGCCGCCATGAGAACTGTCATCCCTAGACACTGGAAGAAAACTGACCCCCCCTCGCTAGCGGAATGGGTCCAGGAGCTGGAAACGATCCGCTACCTGGAGAGCCTGGGTGCTGGCGACCCTGCCTCTAACAGAAGCCACATGTTGATCTGGGCGAGCTGGTTAGACTACCGCGACACACACTTACCGGCCCTCCTGCAAGCTCATGAGTAGTGGCAGATTTGCTACAATGCAGAAGCTCTTCTGCCACCCGTTTGGATGGCATAGTTCATCAGCAGGGAGGTGGGCCGGCCCAAAGGTATCTTTAGAAGTAAAGGCCGGATCCTCGATTCGCTGTCCCCCGGTGCCAACCCTGAGGCCGGCGCCCGACTTAAGCGAAGCCCGGCTCGCCCTCTCTGTGCTGGTCGTCCTCCCCCCGCGCTCAGGGCTCGCGGCCCCAGTTTGGGCCGACGGCTGGGCGGCGGTGGGACAGACGCTCTTCCCCTATGCTCCGTTGCTCCTTTGTCTCGGGCTCGTTCTTGTCTCAATTAAGGGGGAATAACTTCCTTCCTTTCTGGCGAGTTTGGTTTCTTGGCGGCATACACCGGGGAAGAGATTAGCCCTGGTCTCCCTCTGACATGGTGGTCCAAATATAGAGTATAAATGCAATTCATGATTTTCCTCTGATGTCTGAATGATGTACTATACCTTACTGTTTCGTTATGTCTATACAATGTACAATGTCCCCCCATCCTTCCCCCCCCCCCTCCCCCCCCCCTTTTTTTTTGCCTTCTGTATCCCTCCCCCCCTTTTCTACCCCCTCCTGTTCCAATGTTTTATAACCAAAAAGCAATAAAATTTGATTACACTAAAAAGGAAATAGATCACCAGATGACTCCTGGTTGTCATGGAAGACTGCTAAAAGAAAGGCTCTTGCATTTCCTTAAAGGCAGCCTGAAGAAACTGGGGAAAATTGGCCAAGGTGAGCTCTTTAAAGTGAGAAGGGAGAACTGTAGACATCTTGGGGTATTAGACCTGACTTACACACAGACAGACAAAGACAGACAACCCACCTGCGCCATCAAGGAGGCAAACTGCCAATTACCCAGGGCGTAGGCCAATCCGGCGCTCGAGGAGCCCGTAATCCACCGACTTCTTCAACAGAGCCTCTAAGGGTGAAGTTGCAAGGGCCCCAGAGAATCCTGTGGGGGTCGCAGACTTGGGAAGGGGAAACACAGGAGAGACAAAGACAAAACACAGACAGAGAACTGGGCCCCAGAACAGATATAGGCAAGGCTGGGCCCCAGTACAGGCTAGGGCAAAAAAAATACTTACTAGAAAGCAATAAAGCCAAATTTTCAGAACAGGAAGGCCAAAAGGCCCAGCATAGACAGGCTTACAGGCACAAAGAAAAACAAACTCTAGGGCTGGCATTAGGACCATCACAACAAGCCAGCATAGTCTAACAGTCTCCTGGTCTTTTTATGGAGTCAGCATTCTGTCAAGAATCTCTCAACAAAGGGATTCCTTTAGTAGAAATGACCAGTAATGAGACTGAGATGCGGCAAACCGCAATCAGACTGCTATACATATATACATGAAACATAAATATACTACGGTTACTATACATACATGGAATGCAAGGAAAAGTCCAAATGCAGAGACTGAGCTGAATAAGAAACATAGACACAAGGGCTATGGCAGGGATCCAGGTTCAGGGTTCCAGGATCCAAGTCCAAGGTACAGATTCAAGGGTCCAGGTCAAGATACAGGATTCCAGAGTTCAGGACACAGACAGGCAAAGAGACATGAACTGACAGCAATGCTGATCCAATGAGGCAATGTGCTGACCAGATTTTATAGGCCAGGAAGTCCCACAGGTGCTGGCTGATTAAAACACCTCAGCAGGACAGATGCTGGTGGAACAGCATAATGCAGGGGAAATCAGGCTGTGGAGGAACTCCAGACCTGACAGTGAGTGAATTCTCACTTTCGTACAAGATTTTACAACTCACATGACAGTTTACTAATTCAATGTATGAAGTTGTAACTTATTTCACTGAAATAAAGCATGTCAGATAGTGATGTCGGCATTTCACATCAGCTCTGAGCAGATGTCCCTGTTCCAAACACTCCCTGAATCACACAAGTTTTCACATCTTGTGATTTCTTGTACAAAAAACACACTGAATGCCATACCTGGATTTTATTGGTACCAATAAAGGATATATTTTATGCCTTTCCTGGGAGTGCTGGATGTTATACAGTGAGAAATGCTGCATCCTTAGGTCATGGGCTGGGCTATGACCCTGCCCCCATCCCACTCCTCTAAAAGCATACACGGACCCGACAGACCCCAGGTCCCCCAGGGTGTTTCTTGTCTCTTTTTTAATGCAAATAAAGACATAATTTTGGTCAATGCATTAATTGTGTTTATTGAATTGCTTTGCTATGTTTCTTACATTTCCTACAAGCTGCATTAAGAAATAAGTATGTTACAATGTCTTGAGCCATGAAGTTTCCAGCATTTAAACTATATAAGCATTTATTTTATTAATTATTTCGAGATCTCCAGGTTTCTCTTTTTTTGCCCAAAGGAAAAGCTAAACCCAAGCTTCTTGTGACCTGGTCCATTCTCATCGTCTAGGCCAAAGTGGGCGCCTGTAACAGAGAAATGGTCAATCAGTGACAGAAACAGACACACCGGAAAGCTAACTTCTATAACAGGTAAGTCCTGGAGATCTTGTCACAGCTAAGCAGTGTAATGGCCAGAGATAAGCAGATCAGTAGGTGTCATGTAAGTCCACATCTGGACCAGCATGGTCACTTGGTATTAATCATGGTTGTAGCCATGGGTGGCATTCCAGTTCATAGCAACAGGTCGGTTGGGGGTTGGCTACCATTAATCTTTTCTCTGTATGTTATTACTGTAGGTCAATGTTCCAAGGAATAATGGAAGAACAAAACTTGGTTTATTTTTATTGAAGCAGAAAGCAAGCATAAGTGTAGTTACATGGGTAAGTAGGCAACACAGAATAGAAAATGAACAGCAGGGCTGGCCGTGTAAGTACCCATTGCATTAACCCAATGCAGTGGCCTGTGATTACTTACCTTTCCACAGGTTCCTGACCACAGCCACATCCCTGGCATCCCTGCAGCTGAGGCACACTCTCCAGTGAATCCAGGGATCCGGCTGCCCCCCACACTCCCTATATTGACGCTGAGTTTTTTGTTTCAATATTTTTATTATGTTTTCAACAATACAGATATACAAGACTTGTGCATTGTATCACCATCCCACACAGGGAAGGCATAAATAGAAGCTAGCAATCTATGTCACATAAGATTGTACACTGATCATACTTATGTATTAGCAATCCACAATGTATATAGAGAAAAGAAAAAAATGGCAGAGCAAGGGACGCTCAACATTCTTGGTAAGATCAACGTGATCTACAGTTTGCCCAGTTCTATGTTTGGGACCGTGCGGGCAGCGGAATCCCCAGACCCCACAACCTTCACCACCACCTGCACACCCATTGTCTTATGGCCTCTACGATAGGCGTATTAGGGTGCACCTTAGACTATCAGACACAGCCCAGTGTATAGACGGGGGAAACTGCCGAAAACATTTTGGAATCATCATTTTATAAAAGAGAAGAACGGAGAACTGGGTAAGGGGGATTCACAATAAAGGAAGAGAGGGGGAAAGCTGGAAAGTTGGGGGGAAGGAAGAGGGGGGTCGGGGGATGGGGGGGAGTCATGGTGCTCCCGCGCTCCACCAGCCATCACACATGGTCTTTATAGCATCCGCAGGGGCTCGCCAGGCCAAGCGAACCTTATCCAGGGTTCCCATATCAAAAGGAATTTGTCATGGGAGTCGGTCAGGATACTAGACAGTCTCACGTTAATGAGGAAACCGTTCATCCTAGCCGACAACTCTGAAATTGGGATAAATTGTTTCTTCCAGGCTTTGGCTATAGCCTGTTTGGCCGCTTGGAGTAGATAGACAAAAAGTCTGTGTTGCTTACTGGTGAGCTCATGGGGCTTACGGTGCAAGAGAGCAACCCAGGGCTCCTTTCTCATGCTGGTTTGGAAGACTGCATTAGCCATCCTGTATACCTGGTTCCAAAAGCAGGCTAACATGCGACCCGGCACCAGGTACCAGTGAAGCATTACCTTGTAGGTGTTTCAACTGTCAGGATATTTACAGAGCATTTTGAATTATTGGACCATATTTCTGACCACCTCCTTTCTCTCTGACTGTGGCCCAGGTCTTTCTCCCAGCTGCCTACTTACCCGTGCATCTCCAGCTTGGTCGCGTTTAACGCTGAGTATATTAAGGAGATTATTCCTCTTTGGAAGGGGTTGTTAGCGCATAATTCTTCAAAGGGGGTCCTCGCCCAGAAGGGGGGGGTGCAGTTTTGTCAGGGGTAGAACCCAGTGTCTTAACTGGATGTATCGGAAGTACTCGATGCTGTTTCTTGTAGGTCATCGAAAGACCCAAGACCCCTCATTGTGAGCAAGTCCACTATTTTATAGATGCCCCGGTCCTGCCACCACTTGAAGGCCAGTCTGTTCTGCTCTCCTGGGGGAAAGTTTGGGTTATCCCATAGGTGTTCCAGGGGGGTATGGGGGGACATCAAAGAGGCTGAGTATCTGACCGAATTCCACATGGCAAGTGAATGTTTCATTAATGGGCTAAGAGTTTTGGGCCTATGCCCCTGATCTGTCCAGAGTAGGCTGTCGATAGGTATTGGTGCACAATTGGGGAGCTCAAGGAATATCCACATTGGGGGTCTGAGGGAGGAGTGCATAGGGACTAGTTGGGCGATCTGTTTTGTGGGTTAGCATGGTGTGCCTTGATACTCTCGGGCGTCCCGTAGACCATATGAAAGCCAAAATCCTCCTCTGCATCACCCAAAGCATGTATATCAGGATTTTTACTGGCAGTACTCTGAAAAAATAGAGCAATTTCGGGAGTATTGTCATCTTAACCGCGTTGATGCGGCCGATCCAAGAAATGGGGTATGTTTTTCAGACCTCCAGTAGGCGAGTTAAGGATTTGAATAGTGGAGGATAATTGGCCTCATACAAGTCAGAGTACTTAGCGGAGATGTGCACCCCTAGATACGGGAGTGGCTCGACTGTCCAGCGGAAGGGGAAGCTGGCCTATTCAATGCCCTCGACTCAACTGATCCCGAATTTTGTATAGGTTCGGGAATGAGGTGATCGGTTAGGTAATAGCAATCAGGGCATCATCTGCAAAGAACATGGCCTTATGGTGGACTCCCACTACCTCCAGTGCCTTGATGCTAGAGGAGTTTCTTATTGCTACCGACACAGGGGCCTTGTAGAGGGCTCCTACCCATTTAAGAAACTGTTGTCCAAAGCCCCATTTTCGGAGTACCCACAGCAGATAACGCTTTCTGTATATCTAACGAGAGAAAAAAAGACGGAATGCCCTTAGAGTGGGCGTGGTGAACCAGATGTGCGACCCTCCTAATGTTGTCCCCAGCTTGTCGGGTTGGAATAAAACCCACTTGGTCCCCATGTATGATGTCAGCCACAAACGTGTTCAGTCTGGCCGCCAGGACCTTGGCCAGTAGCTTCACGTCAATATTTATCCCATTATGGGTTCCTCCATCCTGTCCACGTATCTCTGTTCAATATTAAGCAGCTCAACATGCTCAAAGAATTCCTCCAGCTTGGCCATGTTTATATTTACTGGGACCGCATAAAGGGCCGACAGGAAGTCCCCAAAGGCTGAAACAACTTTATTGGGGTCAGCGGTGACTGCTCCCGAACTGAGCTTCAGTTTTATGGGCTGCGGCCTATCAAGGTCGGCGGCCCTTAATTTTCGGGCCAGCATTGTGTCCAGCTTGTTGCCCCTTTCATAGAATTTTTGTTTCGACCATCTGAGTCTTTTCTCAGCTTGGTCATCAGATCTAATTAATTTAATGTGAAGCAGCATAAGGAAACAGCATAAAACGACGCAGCTCAATTTTCAATTCTAGCCTGTAAAAAAAAAAATGTAAACATAGTAGACGACGCCACCGCTGGTGGGCTCGTGCAGCAGCCAACAGGCACAGCTGCCCAGCAGGCCGGCGCAGAATCCAAGGCGACAATGCAAATCATAATTCGGGCTTTGAGCCCAACCCAACTGAATCGGTTCGGACGCCACATGGACGAACCATCGCCACAGGCCCCGTTCCAGGCCACCCCAGCACGGGCCTCCCGGCAAGGGGGCAAGCACAGTGCAACCCCAACCTGGGACCCCCAAGCCACAGGGCCTGTCCCAGTCCACCTAAGGTGCCAGAACCTTCATGGCGTTGCACCTCCCCGCCCCCCCCAAAGTCAGTACCGCGGAGGGTTCGCGCGCTTTGGAGCCCGACCAACTGGGGAGGGGGGGGAGGGGAGGCTGAGACCAGGCAGGGGGGCAACCAAGCACCCCCAAGGGGTCCACCCTCTAAGGGAGATAAACAGGACTAGGTCACAGATCCAGTTGTCATTTTAAAATGCAAAACATTCAAAAAACATTCAAAACTTTACCCAAGTCACTCAGGACTAAATGCATTAATACTCCGTCAGGCTGAGTCCTCATCAATGACAGCCCACAGGGAGGAAGGCTGCAAAGCACAGCGAGCCTCACCCCCCATTCCCCCCAGGCGACCTCCATCATAATGGCAGCGACCTCGAGGCGCCCCCCCCCCCCCCGCCACAGCATAAATCATTAATTGGACCAGAGCCTGTGCTTGTGCCAAAGGAGCATTGGAAAGGTAAGTGTCGTGGGTGTCGTGGGGTGTTTCACACAGTTGGATGCCCCAGCTAAGAGAACCATTCACTGGGAGCATAGAGTCCGCCATTGCTGTGTTAGCACTGCACACCCTATACTCCTCCAATGGAATGTGCTTAGCATTCACCACCAGTGCATCCTCTTTTAAATGGCTGACTCTGAACAAGCTCATAGGTAGCTGGCAGAGGCCCATTGGGCCACTTTGTCCTTTAACTCAGGACTGGCCTTAGGGTAAGTGTCACCCTGTGCAAGAGCGTAGGATGGTGCCCCCTAGAGACACACACAAAATGAAGAGCAAGTAACAGAGGAAACACAGAAAAGAGGAAAAGAAAGAAGAAAAAAGTCAAACAGGATTGCAGAAAATAAGAGAGCAAAGAACAGGAAAGGAAAAAGAGAGAATGAAAGAGAGAAAGAAAAAGTGAGCAAGAAAGCAAGATAGTTGAAAAGGATTGCAATGAAAGAAAGAGAGAGAGAGAGAGAGAGAGAGAGAGAGAGAGGAGAAAGCAAGAAGAAAGAAAGAAAGAAAGAAAGAAAGAAAGAAAGAAAGAAAGAAAGAAAGAAAGAAAGAAAGAAAATGAGTTTTTAGAAACAAGTTGCAAAAGAGAGAGAAAAAGAAAGTAGTAAAGAAAGTAAGAGAGAAAGAAAAAAAGGAAAAGGAAAGGAAAAACAAAGAAAAATTAAAGAAAAAAGAAAGAAAGAAAGAAAGAAAGGAGAGAAGGAAAGGTAGGATGAAAAAGAGAGAAAAGTGAACAAAAGAAAGAAAGAGAGAAAACAAGATAGTTAAATAGGATTGCTAAAACGGAAAGAGAGAAAGGAGGAAAGAGAGTGATCGAGAAAGATAATGAAAGAAAGGGGAAAAGAAAGAAACTGGAAAAGAGAAATGGAAGAAAGGAGGAAGGTGTGAGAAAGCTCAAAATCGAGGCAGATGTGTGCAAAAATAAAGGAGAGAGATGTAGGGGTGTTTTGGAAAAAAACAGAGAGGCCCGCTGGTCCATTGGAGAGCTCCTGACGCCCCCTTACAGGGAGGCTGGGATGTCGACCTGTGTGACCGCACACCCCAAAGGCCACCCGTGCTCTAACTGCTCGGGCATGCTAATTTAAGATGGGCAGCTGGTTGAAGTCTGAAAATACTCACCCTTCAAGAGGTCACAGAGCCACACATGTGCATTTAGTGTTCTGTTGGCGACCAAAGGCAACCACGTCTTGACCACCAAACATCAGGACCTGGGATGGGCACTGGGGGTTGGGAGGAGGATGTTAGACATCCTATGTATGTTCCCACCACACGCCAGGCACTTTCCTTGAAACTAACTGGGTGTTAAGGGGAGGAATTTCTCACTTCCCCTACACTTTAGTACACATGCCGCCAATTGTACAGTAGGTATTTCCTGTTATGGGACTTGATCAAGCCAGTTATGAATTATGTAACTGGCATTTCATTGATGAGTGAGGAAAAAATGAGGCAGAATTCTCTGTTGAAGCCCAGCGGTATAAGGATGGCACCGCTCAGCTGCTTAGCCATCCAAACGCAGCTGAGTAAAAGCAAGGGCCCTAACTGGCTGAGAGTGCCACTCAGCCAATCAGCACACTTGTTCTTGCCTGAGTCTGTGTGGGAGCGAAAGGAAGGTGTGTGTATGGGGCGACATGTGGGGGATACACACAGCGAGGCATCCTTATTCCAGATACCCCCCCGAGAGAAACAACACGCAATCAATATATTGGCATTAGGAACATGAATGATGATGCTCTGAATCTTTTGCTTACCCCCTTTTTCCGCCAAAGGAAACTCCCAACCAATTCAGTGAGATCCACCTTGTGTGTCCTCTACTTAAGGTAAAAAGTTTAAAACAAAGAAAAGAGCTAATTAAAAACATGAATGAAACAAGGACGGATACACACAGTCACTGTCTGGGCTAGGAACAAAAAACGCATGCTCACCTTTTGTCCCCTGAAGCTGATTAATTCTACTCTGGTTTAATAAAATTGTTTCACAAGTTTGAAGATGGCTACCTCCCTGCTGACCAGCTTCCCCTGTGCTATACACCAACCACCTATGCTTCAGCCACAGTGACTGGCCATGCCCGCCAATTCACTGGGGGGAGGGGTATTTTTGTTGATTTTTCTATGACAAAAATACATTATTTGGCTATGGGAACCTCTGATATTTTTTTTTCATTAGGACATTGCCCCAGATTGTATGGTCTACCCATCATGCAATTACGAGGCATTTGGCTGCTTTCTTTCCAGAGACCCCCTCCCATCCTAAATTTCCACCACATAGACTTTAATAGGATTCAGATTTGGGTGATGCAGAACCAAATTATTGCAAACTATTTGTCAGAACATTTGGCAGATTGAGTCAACACTCTTATTATACTTTTTGGAGCAGAAGTCCAGTTTTCAGGTGACATTGGAAAATTAAATGAAACCCCCATCCATCTTTGGCCATTCAAAGTTTTTGATTGTTTACCAATTGTTTTATTATCTTGTCCACTATAGCACTGAAAGAACTGCATACTATACCATAAATAATTACCCCATAGACCCTTTTATATAACCCTTTTGGCCACCTATATAATTAAGGTCCTTCTACAACCAACAAACCAATTTACTGTACTTATACCATCATGGGCCCCATACCACTAAAATAAAAATAATAAAATAATAATAATAAAAAATAACTAATGCACTCAGGGCCCTTTTAGTTAACCCTGTGGCCCATACATATAATCAAGGGCCTCCTTCTGAAATGCTGCAGCTTACTCACACTACCATATACTTCATAACACTGAAGATTACTTACAATGATAAATCTATTCCCGGATTCTTTTGGATTTCCCTTTCCCACCCATATAAACTAGATCATCCTTCTACAACCAGCAAACCAGCTTATTGATTCTATTATGGCCAAGAAAACTTTCCAGAAAAAAACATGGTCGACTGAAATAATAATGATAACTTCTACAACCAGCAAACCAACTTACTGCAAATATGGCCTCCATAACCCTGAAATGCTTTGTGACACTAATCCACTTAGAGACCCTTTTAGATCACACCGTGGACCGCTTAGATAAACAAGGGCCTCTCTCTTTGACTTTTTTGGTTTCCATACCACTGAAAGATCTTCTTACCATACCATGACAACTCCATCCATAGACCTTTTTGAATAACCAGCAAACTATAGTTCTAATCCACCCACAGACCTTTTCAGAGAACTGCTATCATAACATAAGTAATCCATCCATAGACTTCTTTGGATAACTCTTTGGCCCACTAATATAATCAAGAGCCTCCGTCTTCAAATTGTGAACTGGCTTTCTGATGCCATCATTAGGGATGAGCGAATCGATCCGGACGAACCCGGATTCGTTCCGAATTTCATGAAAAATTTGATTCTGAACAAATCCGAATTTCCCTGCGATTCGATGGATCGAAGTTTTCCTTTAAACTCAATGACAGGCATTCTAAGATGGTGGACGGACATGTTCAGACATGTCCCCAGGGGCAAGTGACGATGGGACAGTCACATGCAGCCTATCAGCAGCCAGGAAGCCCAGTGACGTCACCGTGCTAAATAAAGCGGCGGCCATTTTCCTTTTGCACAGTTGAGACTTGCATTGCAGACAGAACGGAGCTAGCTGCAGACACGGACAGACAGTTAGTCATAGTTAGGTGAGAGTTAGCGATAGCTAGAGACAGTTACAGATAGGTAAAGAGAGAGACAGATAGTTAGGGAGATTTAGAGTGGTAGACAGAGCTAGGGAAAGATAGATTTAAAACCGGAACAGTCCAGCAGCATACAAGTCACAGTGACAATGTTCCTAGTGCTGCCTATGATTCATATTTCATAATAACTGGGTTACTGTTAATATATTCGGTTTGGTTTAAATACAGTTGCACGCTGTGCATGCAATGCACATGCTATTTAACCCTTTCTGCTATTTAGCCCTGAATGCTATTTTAACCCTATCTGTTAAACAAAAGCATTTCTCATAATTAGATTAGTGTTAATATTTTCTGTTCAGCTTAAAATACATTAGGCCACACTGGCATCCCAAGGCACATGCTATTTAACCCTATCTGTTAAACAAAAGCATTTCTCATAATTGGATTAGTGTTAATATTTTCTGTTCAGCTTAAAATACATTAGGCCAAACTGGTATCCCAAGGCACATGCTATTTAACCCTAGCTGTTAAACAAAAGCATTTCTCATAATTGGATTAGTGTTAATATTTTCTGTTCAGCTTAAAATACACTAGCCCACACTGGCATCCCAAGGCACATACTATTTAAGCCTATATGTTAAACAAAAGCATTTCTCATAATTTGATTAGTGTTAATATTTTCTGTTCAGCTTAAAATACACCAGGTCACATGGCCATCCCAAGGCACATGCTATTTTAACCTGTTATACAACATAAGCGTTGATTAGCATCAGCTTCATTAAGCTACTTCAGTTTGCACTTCCTTTTTGACTGCTTTCAATAAACCAGGCCGCAGGGCACCCCAAAGCTGCACCTTGCACCCTATCTGTTATACAACTGCACCCTATCTGTTATACAACATAAGCGTTGATCAGCATCAGCTTCATTAAGCTACTTTAGTTTGCACTTGTTTTTGACTGCTTTCAATAAACCAGGCCGCAGGGCACCCCAAAGCTGCACCTTGCACCCTATCTGTTATACAACATAAGCGTTGATCAGCATCAGCTTCATTAAGCTACTTTAGTTTGCACTTGTTTTTGACTGCTTTCAATAAACCAGGCCGCAAGGCACTTGGGAGCCGGGTGAGGAAGGGGCTTCATCGTCATCATCAGGAGAAGAAGGGCGCAGGTTGCCCCGGAGTCAGCAGCTCAGGCAGCAAGGTGTTAGCAGCATGGTTGGCAGTCAGCATGGGGGCACAATTGTAAAGCCTGGAGCCAAACGGGGCCGGGGCCGGGGTAGAGCACCTGCTGCGTGGCAGGCTACCTTATCGGGAGGTAGTGGAGCAGGGGTTCCTGGAGTTGGCGACAATAGCAGCGAATCAGTGAGGCCTGTTGGTGGGAAAAGTAGTTACTCGGCAGTGTGGCAGTTTTTCCTGAAGCATCCGCAGGAGGGTAACATGGCCACATGCAAGATATGTAGGCAGGAGGTGAAGTGTGGCCAGGGCCCAAATGTTGGCACCACGGCCCTGTGTCAACATATGATGCGTCACCATAAAGCGACCTGGGAGAACCGAGGCTCCCAAGGGGTGGTCCAGTCTGCTTCCTCACCAAGTGGCACGCCGCTCCCAATTTCTGCCAGCCAAGGCTCCAGCACCTCAGCCAAAGGCAGATGTGCGTCATACCCATCCTCTGTCGCTCCTACTCCTCCTCCTCCAAGTCATGCATCCCGACAGCAATCCATCAGCGAAGCCATGTCCAAGAGACAGCAGTATGCGCCCACTCATCCTACGGCGCAGAAGCTGAATGTGCTCCTGTACAAGTTGCTGGTGCTGCAGTTGCTCCCTTTTCAGGTGGTGGACTCTGCACCTTTCAGAGAACTGATGGCTTGTGCCGAGCTGAGGTGGAGAGTCCCAAGCTGTCATTTCTTTGCCAAGAAGGCAGTACCAGCGCTGCACACTTTTGTTGAATAGAAGGTGGGCCAGTCCTTGAGCCTGTCGGTGTGTAGCAAAGTGCATGGCAGCGCCGACGTCTGGAGCTGTAACTACGGTCATGGACAGTACATGTTGTTTACGCCCCCTCGGGATGAATGTGGTCCCTTTTCAGCAGCAGCAGCAACTTGGACAGGTCACGCCGCTTCGGCCTCCGCGCTCCCTGCCCGTTGGGCCTGTGACACCGTGCAACTCGGCCTCCTCATCCTCCTCCATCTCCTCACTCTCCACTGTAGGCTCTAGTCTCAGTGCCCCTCCAGTCTACCATGTGTGCAGGTTACGGAGGTGTCACGCAGTGCTTCACATGGTTTGTCTTGGCGAATGGAGTCACACAGGGGAGGAACTGCTTAAATTTATTCATCAGGAAATCCAAACATGGCTTACTCCAAGAAAACTTAGAATGGAAATCATGGTTACCGACAATGGGAAGAACGTTTTGTCTGCACTGCGCCAAGGAAGCCTGACCCATGCCCCTGCATGGTTCACGTCTTCAATCTGGTTGTCAAGCGGTTTCTGAAGTGTTCCCCCCATATGCAAGATATCCTAACAACTTTGCATGCACTTCAGCCACTCATACACTGCCAAACACACCCTTCTTGAGCTACAGCATCAGAACGGTATCCCCCAACATAGTCTGATTTGCAATGTTTCCACCCGTTGGAATTCCACCCTTCACATGTTGGACCGATTATATGAACAGAGAAAAGCCATCACGGATTTCCTGATGATCCAAGCGGATAGGGGGACTCCCCTGTGTAACTTCAATGTCAACCAGTGGCAGCTCATACGTGACACCTGCCATTTGCTCAGGCCCTTTGAGGAAGCCACTTTATTTGTCAGTCGGCAGGATTACGGGATGAACGACGTGATTCCACTGCTTCATGTACTACAGCACATGTTGGAAACCATGGCTGGTCAGGGCACTGGAGACATGACGTCTACATCTTACGGCCACATGAACCCCGTTGGAGCTGAACTGGAGGAGGAGGAGGAGGAAGAGGAGGAGGAGGGGCACAGTGAAGCACAGTTTAGGCTTGGTGAAATGGCTGGTTTATCTAGTCAGCGGACAGGAGAGGAGGAGCAGGAGCAGCCAGAGGAGCTAGAGGGTTTTGAGGAAGGCGAGACAGAGGACCTGGACACACCGTGGCAGTATGCAGTGCAGATGGAGACAGGTAGTCCCTCCGAGTCACATGGCAGGAAGCATGCTCACGTGCTTGCGTAGTGACCCCAGAATTGTTTCCATTTGTCAGCGGGATGACTTCTGGCTGTCCACCTTATTGGACCCTCGCTTCCGGCACAAAATGGGGGCATTTTTTACACCCGCCGAGAGGGAGGACAAACTGAACTACTACAAAGACATTCTACCTATTCAGTTGGCCGATGCCTATCTGCGCCATGGTCCATACTCTCGCAGGTCTGACTCGGGGGGACCTCTGCGCTCACCTTCCACTGCCATGGCTGCTGGGGGGGTTGGCAGGAGCAGCAGCAGCAGCTCCATCAGCAGCAGCCTCAGTCTTCAGTCGCTAATGAGTAGCTTTCTACACCTGTATAGTGAGGCTACTTATGAGCAGCAGGAAGACCTGGAGCAGGACCTGAACCAGCAGGTCATGTCATACCTTGACATGACCATGCCAACACACCTTGAGGATCCGCTGGACTTCTGGGCAGCCAAACTTGGCTTGTGGCTGCAACTAGCAGAGTTTGCCCTGGAAAAGCTGTCCTGCCCGGCAAGTAGCGTGCCATCTGAGCGGGTGTTTAGTGCGGCGGGGGCCATAGTTACGGCGAGGAGAACTCGTCTGTCAACTAAAAATGTGGAGAGACTCACCTTTGTCAAAATGAATCAGGGATAGATCAGCCAGGATTTCCACCCACCAATGCCTGATGCATGCGACTAGATTCAGCATGGTGCCACGTTTTACACTTTCTAAATGGTGCAAAACATATATATGTCTTTAGGCCAATTTTTGGGCTCCTGCTGATGCCAACTTCAGAGTGTGCCTTCCAACCAATTTTTGGCCTCCTGCTGATGCCAACTTCAGAGTGTGCCTTTCAGCCAATTTTTGGCCTCCTGCTGCTGCTGCTTGAAACTCCAGGGTGTGATTCATCCAATTTTTGGGCTCCTGAAGCCAACTCCAGTGTGTCTTTCAGCCAATGTTGGACTCCTGCTGCTGCTTGCAACTCCAGGGTGTGATTCATCCAATTTTTGGGCTCCTGAAGCCAACTCCAGTGTGTCTTTCAAGCTATGTTTGGGCTGCTGCTGCTTGCAACTCCAGGGTGTGATTCAGCCAATTTTTGGGCTCCTGCTGCCAACTCCAGTGTCTCTTTCAGCCAATGTTGGGCTCCTGCTGCTGCTGCTGCTGCTGCTTGCAACTGCAGGGTGTGATTCATCCAATTTTTGGGCTCCTGCTGCCAACTCCAGTGTCTCTTTCAGCCAAAGTTTGGGCTCCTGCTGCTACTTGCAACTCCAGGGTGTCATTCAGCCAATTTTTGGGCTCCTGCTGCCAACTCCAGTGTGTCTTTCAAGCTATGTTTGGGCTCCTGCTGCTGCTTGCAACCCCAGGGTGTGATTCATCCAATTTTTGGGCTCCTGAAGCCAACTCCAGTGTGTCTTTCAAGCTATGTTTGGGCTGGTGCTTGCAACTCCAGGGTGTGATTCATCCAATTTTTGGGCTCCTGAAGCCAACTCCAGTGTCTCTTTTAAGCAACGTTTGGGCTCCTGCTGCTGCTGCTTGCAACTCCAGGGTGTCATTCATCCAATTTTTGGGCTCCTGCTACCAACTCCAATGTCTCTTTCAGCCAATGTCGGGCTCCTGCTGCTGCTGCTTGCAACTCCAGGGTGTGATTCATCCAATTTTTGTGCTCCTGAAGCCAACTCCAGTGTATCTTTCAAGCTATTTTCGGGCTCCTGCTGCTGCTGCTTGCAACTCCAGGGTGTCATTCATCAAATTTTTGGGCTCCTGCTGCCAACTCCAGTGTCTCTTTAAAGCAATGTTTGGGCTCCTGCTGCTGCTTGCAACTCCAGGGTGTGATTCATCCAATTTTTGGGCTTCTGCTGCCAACTCCAGTGTCTCTTTAAAGTAATGTTTGGGCTCCTGCTGCTGCTTGCAACTCCAGGGTGTGATTCATCCAATTTTTGGGCTCCTGCTGCCAACTCCAGTGTCTCTTTCAGCCAATGTTTGGGTTCCTGCTGCTTGCAACTCCAGGGTGTGATTCATCGAATTTTTGGGCTCCTGAAGCCATCTCCAGTGTGTCTTTCAGCCAATGTTGGGCTCCTGCTGCTGCTTGCAACTCCAGGGTGTGATTCATCCAATTTTTGGGCTCCTGAAGCCAACTCCAGTGTGTCTTTCAAGCTATGTTTGGGCTGCTGCTGCTTGCAACTCCAGGGTGTGATTCATCCAATTTTTGGACTCCTGAAGCCAACTCCAGTGTCTCTTTCAGCCAATGTTGGGCTCCTGCTGCTGCTGCTTGCAACTCCAGGGTGTGATTCAGCCAATTTTTGGGCTCCTGCTGCCAACTCCAGTGTCTCTTTCAGCCAATGTTGGGCTCCTGCTGCTGCTGCTAGCAGCTCCAGGGTGTGATTCATCCAATTTTTGGGCTCCTGCTGCCAACTCCAGTGTCTCTTTCAAGCTATGTTTGGGCTGCTGCTTGCAACTCCAGGGTGTGATTCATCCAATTTTTGGGCTCCTGAAGCCAACTCCAGTGTCTCTTTTAAGCAACGTTTGGGCTCCTGCTGCTGCTGCTTGCAACTCCAGGGTGTAATTCAGCCAATTTTTGGGCTCCTGCTACCAACTCCAGTGTCTCTTGCAGCCAATGTCGGGCTCCTGCTGCTGCTGCTTGCAACTCCAGGGTGTGATTCATCCAATATTTGTGCTCCTGAAGCCAACTCCAGTGTATCTTTCAAGCTATTTTCCGGCTCCTGCTGCTGCTGCTTGCAACTCCAGGGTGTCATTCATCAAATTTTTGGGCTCCTGCTGCCAACTCCAGTGTCTCTTTAAAGCAATGTTTGGGCTACTGCTGCTGCTTGCAACTCCAGCATGTGATTCATCCAATGTTTGGGCTTCTGCTGCCAACTCCAGTGTCTCTTTAAAGTAATGTTTGGGCTCCTGCTGCTGCCAACTCCAGTGTCTCTTTCAGCCAATGTTTGGGTTCCTGCTGCTGCTGCTTGCAACTCCAGGGTGTGATTCATCGAATTTTTGGGCTCCTGATGCCAACTCCAGTGTCTCTTTAAAGCAATGTTTGGGCTCCTGCTGCTGCTGCTGCTGCTTGCAACTCCAGTGTGTGATTCATCCAATTTTTGGGCTCCTGCTGCCAACTCCAGTGTCTCTTTCAGCCAATGTTGGGCTCCTGCTGCTGCTGCTTGCAACTCCAGGGTGTGATTCATCCAATTTTTGGGCTCCTGAAGCCAACTCCAGTGTCTCTTTCAGCCAATGTTGGGCTCCTGCTGCTGCTGCTTGCAACTCCAGGGTGTGATTCATCCAATCTTTGGGCTCCTGCTGCCACCTCCAGTGTCTCTTTCAAGCAATGTTTGGGCTCCTGCTGCTGCTGCTTCCAACTCCAGTGTCTCTTTTAAGCAACGTTTGGGCTCCTGCTGCTGCTGCTTGCAACTCCAGGGTGTCATTCAGCCAATTTTTGGGCTCCTGCTGCCAACTCCAGTGTCTATTTGAGCCAAATCCAATGTTTGGGCTCCTGCTGCTGCCAGCTCCAGGGTGTGTTTTTCAGGCAATATAGGGGCCTCTCATAGTGATGCCACCTCAACTCTCTGTAATTGTGCCGCTCTGCGATTCTAATAGCAATGCCTCTGATCTGCATGTCCTAATTATTTACAGTATTATTTTACTAACCCAGCACACATCCTATGCGTGTTACAGCAAGGCAGAATGGTTTACAACCCTATTGAGGCTCTAGAAAGCTCAGAAATAGCCGTTTTTAATAGCGATTCGTCGCAAATAAATTCGGGTCGAAACTATTTTTGTCGGAAAATTTGGCGAATCAGTCGAATCGAATTTTTCAAAAGTTCGCTCATCTCTAGCCATCATGTCAAAGATACCCTTTTGAATAAACCTGTGGTTAACCCATATACCCAACAGCCTACTTCTACAATAAGAAACTTAATCATACCATCATAGCTTCCATGTCACAGAAAAATCTTCATACCATTCCATGACCAATCCATCTATAGTGTAGACCCTGTTAGATAACCCTTTGCCACACTCATAAAATGATAGACCTTCTTCTACAACCAGCAAAGCAGCTTACTCATACTATCATGGCTTCCATAACATGGAAAGAGCTCAGAACCATACCATGACTAATTTATCCATGCAGCTTGCTCATACTACCATTGCCTCCATACCACTGAAGGAAATTAGTACCATGCCATGACTAATCCAGTTGTAGACCCTTTTGGAAAACTCTGTGTCCCACACATAGAATCAGGGGCCTCCTTCTACAACCAGCAACCCAACCTCCTTATACTATAATAGCCTCTATACCACTGAATGGACCCTGTACAATGTCACAATCCACCCAGAGGCCCTTTAAGATGATAATGTTTAGACCCATATAATTATTTGCCTCCTTATAGGACTCATAGCAAAGCCATCCCCAGACCAATGTTTATTACCCTGTGCTCCATCTATATAACCAACGGCCTCCTTCTACAATCAATAAATTAGCTTACTCATCCTTTCATGGCCTCCATACCATTGAAAGTGCTCTGTACTATACCATGACTAATAGAAAACCCCTTGGTCCATATATGACCCATATATGTAATTAAAGTGATTGATCACTCAATAAAAAACAAAAAGGGACTCACCATTTGTCCCCTGCAGCTGATTGGTCCAAGTTCAGCATTCAGCAACTCATCTGATGACTGGATCCCAGCCCACCCCACTACCTCTGCCCTCATGCCATGGCCGTATGAGGATGTGCATCTGGGAGCTCCGCGCCTAAAACCTTCAGTTTCATAGCAATCCCTGTTAATTGGACCTTGTTGGATCCATGTCCAAGAGAAAGAAGAGCAAGACATCATCTGGGGCCACCAGATCTACAAAAGTCCTGCATTTTTTCCCACCAGATGAGGCTGCGGGATCGCGGAGGAAGGGCCGCAATATGGCACCTGGAGGAGAGCGTCGGGAAAAGGAGACCCCACCTGGGGGAGCTGAGGTGCCTGCCCGCACCCGAGGACAGAGTGACCGGACCCCGGAGGTACTTGTGGAGGAGGTGGGGAGCGCGGCGCTGAGGCCGGGAGACTCACCGAGTGCTGGGCGTGAGGGATCCCGAGGCAGTGCGTCTGTGGGAGGCAGAGAAGATGGCGGCGCGTCATTGGCTCGAGTGATGAGGGGAGAGACGCTGCGGGAGGCTGCTGCTGAGGAGCCGAAGGCGACGGTGGAGGAGGTGGGGGCTCCTCCCAAAGTGTAGGCTGTTCGGCGGCCGCCGCCTGTGCCTTGCAGAGCAGAGGGCGGGCTGCCAGATGGGGGACAGTCGGGGCAGGAGGATAGGCGCCTCAGTGCTCCCAGGCAGGCCAAGAGGCCAGAATGTTTAATAAAACTAATCATGCACCCAAAACAGACACTCTCCTCATAACCCCCCCGGAGGAACACGATGATGATCTGCCCCTCTCATTACAGCCCGGGCAGAGGGATAATGGGTGCATTGAGCAGTGGCAGTCTCCCCATAGTAACACATCACCTCCCGGCCCTAGATCCCCCAGCTGGTCTCACTCTGATCTGCTTGAGAGGCCACTTGGCTCCCAGATGAGCACCCCTCCAAGCCCACAGAGTGACCAGGAGCCATGGGCATCGTCTAGTGATTGGTCCCAGCCGCCGGGCCCCGGTGGACCCCTTTTCAGCGTTACCGCACAGCTCCACCCTCAACCAGCCTTAGCTGAATGGCGTGGATCGTCAGGGATTGGCTCCTTGCGATAGGCATACAGGGCAGGGAATGGCATCCCAACTGTGGGGGCTCTTCCGGGGTGCAGCACCATGGCCTCCGGAGCATCCTCTTATTGTGGAACGGTGCAGGGGGTGGCCGCTCCTCCGCGCCCGGGGTCGGGGCCGTCGCCGAGGCGGAGCCATCAGGCCACAGAGCCGCTTTTACCCGGGTGCTGGCCCGGTCCGTCTAGGTCTGCATCTCCTGTTGCCACAACTCCCGATCGGATCCCCAAAGGTGCAATATAACCTGGAAGTTCTTCTGAAGTTCTTGCCCTCAAGAAAGGACTTTGAGAACTAAACTAATAGAATAGAGTCCCTGTTTAGAAGGGAGCTTGAGGAAGTAACAAAGTCCGTTTTGGAGGTCACCGATGGAGTTCAGACTCTGGAACAGGAACAAACAACAACAGCTTAGCGCATAGAAGCCCTTGAAAAAGCGAATGCAACCCTGCAACAAGCACAGACCGATTTGACTCAACATTCCGCCAGAATGATGATTCACCTGGACGATATGGAGAACCGGGGAAGGAGGAATAATATCCGAATTAGAGGACTCCTGGAGACACCAGAAAACAACCGGCTAGAGGAAATTGCCAAAAACCTCTTCAATGAGCTCCTGGGGTGGAGGCGAGACGAGCATATTGAAATTGATAGAATACACAGAGCGCCTGGTCAAAACCCGGCAGATCCGTCTAGGCTGAGAGATATAGTATGCCGTGTTCATTACTACAGAGTCAAGGAGGAAATTATGAGGAAAGCTTGGGAAAGAGGGCTCTAGAATTTTCAGGGTGCCACAGTTTCTCTGCTGCCTGACCTGGCCAGACGGACCCTCCAGATGCGGCGGATCCTTAACCCCCTGTTGGAAAAGATCAAAGAGGTGGGCGCCACATATAGATGGGGTCCTCCGTTCCATCTGGTGGTTTCGAGGCAGGGCAGGGTCTTTTTGCTACGCTCCCCCTCCCAGCTTCCAGAACTTTTTGGTTTTCTGGATCTTCCGGCTTTTCCCATTGAGAACTGGCTGTCGCCAAGCTTAGGCGCTGGAGAAGTCGGGCCCGTGCGCCCGAGACATGAGGATGGTCGGCCACGCATCCCACGCAGACCAGATAACCGACGGGGCAGATGCTGGTTCCAACAGATCCAGCAGAATTAGATGTTTTGGGCCGCCCCCTTGATCCTGGGGCCCTGATGGCGTTACGTGCCTATATTTGATATCTGCCTTCCTATCCTGGACTGAGTGCTCTGTTGCGTGAGCCACATATCTTATTCCAGGAAATACCTGCTGCTCCTGAGAACACCGGGGCCTGCTTCCTCTTTGAACTTCCGCTGTTCTGGCCCCTGGTACACCTAGGCCACCAGGTCGACCTGGACTTAAGACTGCCCATCGGTAAAAAGATTAAGCGAGGAAAGAACACCCCGCGACTCACGTTCAGGTTTATGGTTATGTTGCGGTTACGTTTACTTTTTAGTTACAATGTGTTATGGATATGTTACTCTGTTTCACCAGCTGCTTCTCTTGGGTTAAAATAGTTAATAGCTGGAGGCCATTAGTGCCTCCTGTTGTTGTCGGCGATTGTGCGGCTGGGTCCCGTTGAACACGTCTCCCCATCTCATGGGCTGGAATCATTGCCAAGTTCTGGGGCTGCTGCCTCGGTGTGTTTGGGGGTTCGGTTTGGCGGGGCCGGGTCATTGCCATTACTGAAGTTCTGGGCTGGTCTGCCCCGGCCAGGGCTGGATCGGATGGGTGGCCTCCGGGGCCCTTCCGCTTTTGGGGGTGCCCCGTGGGGCCCTCCCCTGCCTGGGCTGTGGGCGGGACGAATTGGGTCGGGTGGTGACCGGGGCACTTACCTTAGCCGGTCCTCTTGTTGTTTCTTGTGTTCTCAGGGCCTGGATTGATGGGGCATTGTGTTTGGAGCCTGGTGGGGCCTCCGCCCTTGCTGCTTGCTACTTGTTGCCAAGCGAAGCAAGAACCAGGTCCATTGTCCACTGTTAATGTTAATGGGTTCAGTCTTATCTTGAAAGGAAAGCGCACCTCCCACTTCATGGTCGTGGCATTCCAACTCCCGATATAGGCCAGTCTTTTCCCTCCCTTAGCGAGGAGAGTGAAGAACGTATTTGGTTACACTTAGGTAAACCCCCCTGTAATCTTTCTTTGTAACCCGTATACCATAACCCACTCATTCACCTTGTTGTCCCCAACCCCCCCCCCCCCCGTTTACCCCATCCTAATTCCTTACCCTTTTCTACCAGAATCTTGGTAGGGCCTGTGTTACCTCCTCCACAATGATGGAGGAGATTATCTGCTCCTTCAACGTAAAGGGGTTCAATGTCCCTGAGAAAATAACTAAGGTCCTTTACGACCTTCATAAACAAAGGATAAAAATAGCACTGTTTCAGGAGACACACTTCAGGACGGACCATGTCCCCAAAATCTGCAATAGATATTACCCATCCTGGATCCATTGCCCCAATCCTGAAGCTAAGACCAAAGGGGTATCGGTGGCACTTCATATATCACTTCCACACGAAATAATGGGAACTAAGGTTGACCCCTCAGTTCGGTTTCTCTTCATTAAGATAAAGCTCTTTAGTAAAATGTATACCGTAGCAAATATTTATGCCCCCAACTTGGACCAAATTGACTTCTGTCTCAAGACGCTTAAGTTCCTCGAGGACTTCGCTGAGGAAATAATCGTCTTAGGAGGTGATTTTAATATCCCCCTCAATCCATCCATTGTTACCTCATCCAGAAGGACAGCGGTGTCGCTGAACAAACTCAATAAGCTCCAGAGGTCCCTGACGGACATCCAACTGATTGACACTTGGAGGGCATTAAATGGCGCTAAAAGAGACTACTCATTTTTCTCACATGCAGCCAATTCCTATAGTAGAATCGACTACTTGATGCTCAGCCACCACGCCATGGACTGGGATCCCAGAGCGTGGATAGGCCCGATTTTGTGGTCTGATCACACCCCAATTTTCATTTCGCTTTGCCTCCCGGGCCCTACCCCCCGGGATGGTCATGGCGAATAAACGACAACCTGCTCGATGACGTGGTTTGCTCCTCTTCAATAGAGAAAGCGATTGGGCACTTCCTCGAGGACCTTAAAGATGACCCAACCCCGCTACCTTACCAGTGGGAAGCCCTGAAGTGCGTTCTCAGAGGGGAGTTTATTAGACATGGAGCTAGGCTTAAACGGGAGAGGGCCTCGCTCATGATCCAGACACGAGACCTAATCGTCTCTCTTGCGAAGGAGCACAAGAATAATCCCACCAATATCAAACTACTAAAACTCCAAAATGCTAGGGGAATGCTCCAAAAGTCATACAATCAGTCGTACCTACGGTTCAGGGATAGGGGGAAAGCTTTGTTCTTTGAATCGGCCAATAAGTGTGGTCGTCTGCTTGCCAGAACATTACATCCCAGATCAACAGCGACCTACGTCCCGGCCCTCCAAAGACGAGACAGCACTCTAGCTCAAACTCCTTCGACCATAGCAGATACTTTTAGGAGCTTCTACGCTTCTCTGTATAATATCCATAGCCCCCCCGACCCTACGTCTGGGACACGAGCATCCCCAGAGGAAATAGCTGCTTACATAGAGAGCACCCCATTACCCACTATTTCCGACAGGGATGTGGAGGCCCTAGAAAGACCCTTTTCAGAGCAGGAAGTAGCTAAAGCTATTAAGGAGTCTCCGGCGGGCAAAAGTTCAGGGCCAGATGGCTACTCACCTAGATTTTATAAGCACTTCGAACCTCGCTTAATTCCTTTGTTGATAAAAACCTTTAATGCCATAGGGGAACATTGCCCCTTCCCCAAACAGACGCTTGAGGCGACGATTGCAGTCATCCCCAAGCCGGGTAAAGATACTACTCTTTGTGGGAACTATAGGCCGATTTCCTTGATTAATATCGATCTTAAACTTTATGCCAAAGTTATCGCTCTAAGGTTGCAACCTCTCCTCCCAGAGCTGATCCATTTGGACCAGGTGGGGTTTGTCTCAGGGAGGGAGGCCAGGGACAACACCAGCAAGCTCCTCGACCTCATATCGTACACCAGCACCACCGGTGAGCCTGCGTGCCTTCTCCGCACATATTTCCTTCCCGTCGGTGTTGAGTGAATTTCAACGGTTTGGTCAGGTGAGCAACTTTAAGGTCAACTACTCAAAATCAGAAGCCCTCAACATTTCTCCCCCAGACCGGGAGGTTAAGCACCTAGAGAGTAGTTTCCCCTTTAAGTGGAGGTCCAGTACTATCAAATACCTAGGTGAGCAAATTCCTGCCGGCCTGTCTAAATTATATGAGCTTAATTATGCCCCGCTCCTCACCAAAACACTGGCAGACCTTGACTCCTACTCGAAGAAGCCAATCTCGTGGTTTGGGAGAATTAACAGTCTAAAGATGGACATTCTCCCAAAACTCTTATATATTTTCCAGATGGTCCCAATAAGAATGCCTTCTAGGTTCTTTTGCAAACTGAAATCGGCATTTTCCATATTTGTCTGGGGGGGGGGGGGGGGGGGGGAATAAGACTCTCCACTCTCTCCAGAAATAAAAGGGAGGGAGGGAGGGAGGTGCGGGTCTCCCAGATTTGAAACTTTATCATACGGCCGCAATGCTACAGCGGATAGTGGACTGGAAGCATAGAGGAGGGAACAAATGATGGGTGCAGCTCGAGAAATCGCTATCCCCATTCAACCTCACCGCACTGGCATGGGCTGCCCCCCTCCCCGGACCCCAGAGGAAGTCTATGCCCTTACTGGCGAGGCATTTTTTTTAGACTTGGTACCCACTGCAAAGTAAGCTTAAATTAGTGCGCAGACCTGGCCCCCTCACCCCTCTGTTCGACAACCCGGCATTTGAACCGGGAATGCAGGCCAAGAACTTCCTCATCTGGAGCGCCCCTGACAATACATCAATAGGTCACATAGTGAAATCTGGTGAAGTCCCCTCGTTGGCGGATCTGAGGGAGAATGTGGTGGCAGACACTTATCGTGGCTCCTCCACAGGCAGCTACTTACATTTATAAAGGCCGACAATTTACTAGAATTGTCCCGAAGCCCCTCACAGAGCTAGAGTCCCTAGTCAGCCAAAAAGACCCACCAACTCGAGTGGTATCATTCCTCTACTCACTTTGAAATAGGTCAACTCAATCATCTCCTCCGAAATTTATAGGTAGATGGGAAAATGAACTGGGAACCCAAATTTAAGCCAATAACCTCACTAAAATATTCTTGAGCACTCATGGTGCGACATCCATCAGTTTGCAACAGCGCAATCGGACAAATGCTGGAGATGCCAGAGGGAAGTGGGTAATATGACCCATATCTGGTGGAGCTGCCCAATTATTAAAGCTCACTGGGTCCACAGTAGAAAACACACCTCAAGTGGCGCTCTTCTCACTTATCCCTGGCCCGATATCTGGGATAAAAAAGGGTATCCTAAGACACTTTATATCCATGAGAGCCGTTATTCCTAGGAAGTGGAAATCACAGATTCCACCTACATTGATGGACTGGGTTAAAGAATTAGAAATTAGAAAATTAGGAAGAGCTTATCGCAGAACATAGAGAATCCACGGAGCAGTTATTATTAACCTGGACATGCTGGATATTTTACCGAGATGCCCATCTCCCAGCCTTGCTCCATCCTGGCGCTCAGTAAAACAGACCGCCTGGGATGACTGTGGCAGCTATCACTTCCTTACCTCATGCTTAACAGTCTTATTAGCGCGAAGTAAGAGCCTTTATGAGTTCAGACAGAGATATCATTTAAGTTCCCCGCTAATCCCTCCATTGGCCCTTCCTTACCTTACCTTACCTTACCTTACTCGCATTACTGCCCCTATCTTCCCTACCTTCCCTCCCACTGCCCCCTCCCTTGGTCTTTAACTCCACTATCCTCAAATCACCAGTTTGTTATACTTCTCAGTTCTACTGGTGGACCCACCCTCTGGAATATTATGTGCGTCAAACTCTGTTACTACACCTAGTGGTTAGCACAGAACATCAGTTCTGTAGGGAAGTGGGTCCACCATTGTTATCATTGCTATCATTATTACTTACTGCGAATTTTATGATTATTGTTATTATTGTTATTTCAACCTGCATAGTATTTAAATGTATGCTATTTACCCCCATGTCTCCTCCCCTCTCGTTTCTCATTGCTAATCGTATGTATCCCCCTTCTTGTTGTATTCATCGAAATCAATCAATAAAACCTGATTATACTAAAGAGAGGCCAATCACTTTAAGGGTGTTCTTCAACAACCTGCAACCTATCTTACTCATACTACTAAACAAAATTCATACAGTATGCCTTTTCCATCCATAGACCATTTTGGGTAACCTTTCTCTCCATCCATAAAATCAGAGAGCCTCCTTCTACATCCAGCAAATCAATTTACTCATACTATCATGGCTTCCATACCACTGAAACCACTCTATACAACCCATAGGCTCTCTTAGATTACCATGTGACTATATATTTACATGCCTTCTTCCAAGACTCCACACTTTACAATTTCAAACCATTCACATTCCCTTTTGTATGGACTAGCATTTCCCATTTTCCATTTTTATCAATTACCACACAATGAAGACTTCCCCAGGAGGGTAGGGGTCAGCTTTAAAGAAGATTGCACCTGGCTCAACATTATAAACTCCCATTACATACTGCCAGTATCATCCCAAGAAATGTAAACCCTAATGCTTCTAACAGTGTATTTATTTTGGGATAGAGAGAAGCATGTTTGGAGCCAATTCAGTTCTTTTTGGAAATTAAAGGGGTAATTTGTTAACACTTAAAATTTCGCAAATCAATACAAAGTGGCCTTGGATTTTATATAAAAAATGATTCAGAACATATACAAAACTTTTGTGATTCATTTTTGAAACAGTGTAACAAAGCACCAGATAAATGTGAAGAGTACATAGAGGTTGATGTTTTGGGCTCTTGGGATTTATGAGGATACCGACCTCTATGGCTGGTAGTCTTGGGGGGGAGGACCCCACATGATTTCAGTCAATTTGCCTGAATAGATGTGGACTTGAACTTACTTACCGTATGCTGCTGACTCCAACAAATCAGCATGAAACATATCTCAAAGTATTTACTCATCTATAATCCTAACTATATCCCCCTCCTAATTTTCCAAAGCTCGTCCAGTGAAAGCATCTGTCTAAAATGAAAGAAACAAATTACCTCCTGGAGGTCCTGAAGGGCCTACTAGTAAAAAGAAATTTTTTTTTAGCGTTTCAGAAATATAACATGTTTACTCAAATATGAGGCATCTACATTATACTGGTGGGAACATTCCACCCATTACAAAACACAAAATGGTGACAAAACATCAATACACAATTTTTACATCTCAAATATTAAATACTATTGAGTAGTTGGCGTGCCTCCATTATACTTAAATGATAAATAATAGCCACCCGTTACTTACCCCGAGCTGCTGATCTGCCAGTGCACATCAGCGTTGGCTATGGAGTCAATGCTGATGAATCAAAGCTGCTCCCCTTAGAACTCCATGGTGCTCTGCATAGCTCTGCAGGGGAGGGGCAAAAAGAAGCCTGCCAGTGGCTCTGTGTCCCAAAGGTCAGTAATGTGGAATCAGTGACAATACTTTCATAAGTTAGACGGTTAGGAATGAGTGGAACTACTGCCTAACGAACAGAATCTGAGGCTCAAAATGATGAAAGATCTCCCTTTATCTCCTGAACTGGTCAGTGTTAGAGACTGATTTAGAGCAAGGGGCAGTAATGAGTAGTGTTGGGTGAACCTGAACCTCAAAGTTCATATCGAAATTTGCGAGTTTGGGTTCCCAACCCCAAACACGAATGTCAGCCTGAAGGCCATGTTTGAGTTTGGCATTCAGCCTGAACATGGAAAAGCTGGTTGTTGGGCCCATCAACCAGATTCACCTAAAGAGTGCAGCAGCAGGATGCCTGCGATCATTCCAGACACACCCAACCAATTTTTTATTCATCCCCGATTCTGCCTCTGTCTCCCTGAAAGGCATCCCCCCTCCCCCCAGGTGGGTGAGAAGTGGAGGGGGGATAAAAATGGGGATATAGGGCCCACAGAGGCTGAATTGGCCCCCATTGATTTTAATGGGGACCGGTTTGGGTTTCGGTCCAGGAAGCCAAACTTGTTTTCAATGTACGGGCCGAACTTGCCAAACCTAATCCTTGGGAGGTTTGCCAAACACTACCCATGAGCAAAAACACCCACTACCCTGTTGTGGGATTAGAACACCCTCTTGCAGCACACCCCAGACCTAGTGACTGTCCGCAATAGCACAGTGTTCTTCTTTGGGTGCCATTTTTTGCTGGGGATTCATTTCCGGTTCATGTTAAATGGCGCTACCTACTATATTTAGTATAGTATTTAGTATATTCTGATTTCAGGTCGCCGCCACTGTTGTTTTTCCAAATGTTTTGTCCCACATGTTTTGCGTATTAGTACTTTAATTGTGCTAATATTGGTTATTATTTCTTATTATCTAAAATGTTGGGGCCCAACGTCCACCTTTTTGGTGTTTTTAGCATTAAGCATTTTGAGATTTGTCAACTTTTAACCAAATTGTTTCTCCTCAAACAAAAAAAAAATTCTGAAAATAAACCTTGTACCTGACACTTTCATTGTTAAAAAAACATGTTAGTCAGTGAAGCTGGCAGTTTACCCCAGCTTTTTGCTGGTAGAAAAACACTCTTGAAATTTACACATTTGTACACACTTTTCGGCCCGCTAAACAACCCCAAAAATCCCAGAATTGGGATGCCCTGCTGTGTGAAACTCCCATGGTTGCCCGGTATACTCACCTCCTTCCCCGGTCCCACAGCGCATGAATGCCCGTGCCAGTCATTTGCAAATGCTGACACACTTGGCTGCACTCGACTGCACTAGGCTCCTTAGACGAGCTGAGTATGCATATTGGATAGGAGGCTACACAGTAGGACCGAGGAAAGGTGAGTTGGAGTGGGTGGTCTGGCGGCAAAAAACGAAACCTGAGATAGTCAAAAAAGTGTAGTACTGCCACCACTCTAGTGTTGTTTGGTCCTTGGGGAGAAATGTAAGAGGGACCCAAGTGGGTCGAGAGGAGAGATCCAGTCCAGGCAAGTCCTGGAAGGTGTGAGATCGATGTCCAGGCATGGGAAGTGGGCCCTGGGGTGCTTGCCATCTGTAGAAAAGCAGCCAGAAGGAGCTGGATACCCTGGGGGGGGGGGGGGGGGGGGCGGCAAGATCACAGTGCATGTGCCTGGAGTGACTATCTGCCTTGGGACGACTCTGAGTATCCTCTCCTCACCCTGACCAATCCCCCGAGCCCTGTTTCAAAAGTCTTGGCATGGTTTCCTGATTCTCTATCCCCAGGAAATCCCAGTAAAACCTCCCAATTCCTTGATCCAATGGTACATGCGTAGGTCGCAGCTAAACTATACTTTTAGCCAGAAGCTTGCCCATGCCAAGCATTTGTGAGTGGCCAACATGGGCACGCCCCCTGCTAAAGGCTAGCGTGATGGAGACATCAGTGCTCTTGGCTCTATTCAGCCTGGATTTTCTAAAAACGTTGATTTGGAACATATACAAAACTTTTGGGATTAATTTCTGAGTCAGTGTAACAGAGCACCAGATAAATGCTGAAAGGCATAGAGGTTAATGTTTTGGGCGCTTTGGATTTATGGCGATACTAGCCTTTATGAACAGGTTCTGGGCTGGTAGTCTTTGGAGGGGGGGACCCCACACGATTTCAGTCTACCAATTTGCCTGAATAGATTTGAACTTGAACTTACTAATGCGGATGATTCCAACAAATCAGCATGAAACAACCAAAGGACTTACTCATCTAAAATCCTAACTATACCCCCCCCCCCATTTTCGAAAGGTCATTAAAGGACCTATCTGAGATGAAAGAAAAAAATTACCTGTAGTTGTGGTATAATCTACAAGTAAAAAGAAAATATTTTAGAGATTCAGAAATATAACATGTTTACTCAAAGCTGTTTTAAACCCACTGAACTCTAAATAAGAATAAATAAGAAAAGTTGTAAAAATTAAATCAGCCCCGGTGTTATGGATCTCCACAAACCTGCTGTTGCTCCTACAACCACGATAAACTTACCCACTGTCCAGTCCAGTGACGTCCACAGGCATCGCAGGCTCGGGCGGCCAGCGGTGGCTCCTTCTGTCCGGCAGCAAGCTCGAGCAGTACTCGAGCACCGCTGTGTGTGTCCACCTCCTCCTCTCCTCACCTCTGTGCTTGTGCACACGCGACAGCACAACTTTCTTCTGCCCATAGCAGAGCTGCAGACAGCGCACCTGCCGGAGTATTAGTTAAAGGGCTAATGAGCCTTAATTTTACTGGTGGATGTAACGCCCTAATAATGATACTGGGCAATCAGTCCACATGTCGTTAGTTGGGCCAATGATCCCAAATGTTTTACCCGACCAATCCAGTCCATTACAGGTTCTTCCCTCCACACTGTATCATTGCCCATGATAGCATGTTGCTGGGTGTGATAATGCCTGAGATCCTTGTTTGTTTCCATTGCTGCCCTCATCTTGCTTGACCATCCCGTGATTGCCGCCTGGAGCGATGCCTGCTTGTACCCTGACCGTGAATCCATCTGATCCCTTGTGCTGCCTACCCGTGACCTTCAGGCTTGACCCTTGGTTTGACCTCGACTCTTCTGTTGACTCTCCTTTTGGTGCTGCACTAGTAAGGACTTATTACCCTTGTATGACCGCAGCTTACACAACTTCGCCCAGTCTTGCCTCTGGTTCATCCGCCTTCATTCCAGAAAGTTCACATCCTTTGTGTTACGAAGTCCTGGGGGCAACCGTGTCTAGCCGTGTAAAGCATCCCGGCAAAGGGGGGCTTGGCAATAGGTGAAGGTAGCAGCCAAGATAGGGGGTTGTGGATATACCTAGAAGGCGGGTATGCCACAGGGCTTGACACTGCCACTGACAATATTGCTTTACAGGATTCTGCTTCTAGTAATCACCCTCTGATACAATACATCCACTTCCGCAGCAGCCTTAGTTCCTTGGTTGCCTCATGCCTGAGCTGAGTCAAGGCAGTGTCATTAAAATCCACCTTCAGGAACAGCATGGCACTAGCTATTAGGCCGACAGGGGCACGCCCCCCCTGCTAGGGGCTAGTGGGGATGAGGCTGTCAGTGTTCTTGCCTCCATTCAGCTCTATTCATTCTTAGTCGGAAATGACGAATGGAGCTGAGTGCGCTGATTAGAGTTGCCACCTCTCCGGTAATTTTTTTAAAAACTTTATTGGCCACTGACCTGGTGGTGCCAGAGATTAATTATTTACTGGTAATTGAGGATGTGAAAAGTATACCCACAATTTCAATTACCAGTAAAAAAACAAATATCGGCCAAGCCAGCAGCCAGCAAATTAGAAAGAAAACCCTGGCCAGGTGGCAACCCTAACTCTCTAAGCTCTGCAAAAAGAAGATCCAGAAACCAAAACTTTCCTATTATATTATTCTGGTTTTCCATCAATAAAGGGATGAGAAAGCCATTTTTGGTAAGTTGGGATCTATATCAAAAACATTTATGTGAAAAGAGCCACCCCCCCATCATCAAGGGATAAGCATAGCGATTGTAAGCGCTGAATCAAATTTCCTGGATTTTCTTAAAAAACATGTTTTGGAACATATACAACACTTTTGGGATTAATTTCTGAAACAGTGTAAAAAAGCACCAGATAAATGCTGAAGAGCTTAGAGGTTAAAGTTTTTGGCCCTTCGGATTTATGGGCATACCAGCCTCTGTGAACAGGTTTTTAGAGGGGGGACCCCACACGATTTCAGTCAATCAATTTGCCTGAATAGATGTTGACTTAAATTTACTTACGCGGATGATGCCAACAAATCAGAATGAAACATATCTCAAAATATTTACTCATATATAATCTTAACTATACCCCCCCTTAATTTCCAAAGGTCGTTAAGGGAACTGTCTGAGATGAAAGAAATAATTACCTCTAGGTCCTGGATGACCTGCAAATAGAAAGAAAATATTTTAGCATTTCAAAAATATAACATGTTTACTTAAAGATGTTAAACCCTCTGAGCTCTAAATAAGAAGAATCTCCACATACCTGTCGTTGCTTCTGCTGTACAGCCTCCTGTCATGATAAACTTACCAACTTTCCAGTCCCGCGATGTCTGCGGGCGGTGCAGGCTCAGACGGCCGGCGGAGGCTCCTTCCACCCGGCAGCCAGCTCGAGCAGTGACGGCTCGAGCGGCTCCGATCATGCCCGCCTCTTCCTCTCCTCACTTCTGTGCTTGTCCTCATGCACAACAGCATGGCTTCCTTATGCCCTCCACCGGCGCTGCAGACAACACGGATTAGTTAAAGGGCCAATGAGCACTAATTTTACTGGTGGGCGTTAACGCCCTAAAAATTATCCTGGGCAATCAGCCCACATGTCGTTAGTTGGGCCAATGAGCCCATATGTTTCCCTGGCCAATCCGGTTACTTCCAGTCCATTAAAGGTTTTCCTTCCACGCTGTCTCATTACCTGTGATAGCATGAGTGTGAGATCCTTGTTCGTTTCCGTTGTCGACCTCATCTTGCTTGACCATCCTGTGATTGCCGCCTGGACCGACGCCTGCTGTACCCTGACCACAAATCCATATCATCCCTTGCGATAAATACCCCTGACCTCCCGGCTTGACCCTTGGCTTGACCTTGACTCCTCTCGTGAATCTTCCATTGGTACTAGGTTAGTAAGGACTGACTTACTCACTGTCGCCCGGTCTTGCCTCTGGTTCAAAGAAAAAAATTACCTGTAGTCGTGGGATCATCTACAAGTAAAAAGAAAATATTTTAGTGTTTTAGAAATATAACATGTTTACTTAAAGCTGTGTTAAACCTTCTGAACTCTAAATAAGAAAAGTTGTAAAAATTAAATCAGCCCCAGTGTTATGAATCTCCGCATACCTGCCGTTGCTCCTGCTGCTCATGCGCATGCGAGATAGCACGGCTTTCTTATGCATTTGTGTTTAGTGTCTGAGTTCCTTGTTCATTTCCGTTGCCATCCTGGTCTTGCTTGACCATCCCATGATTTTTGCCTTGACCAACACCTGCTTTTACCCTGACCATAAATCCATCTCATCCCTTGTGCTGCGTACCCGTGACCTCCCGGCTTAACCCTTGGCTTGACCTCCACTCTTCTCTTAACTCTGCCTTTGGTGCTGCTCTAGAAAGGACTGACTACCCATTTATGACGAGGCTTACCCGACGTCGCCCAGTCTTGCCTCTGGTTCACTCCTGTAAGTTCACATCCTTTGTGCTACGAAGTCCTGGGGGCAACCATGTCTGGCGAGGCATGTAAAGCATCCTGGCAAATGGGATCTTGGCTATAGATGAAGCTAGCAGCGAAGGATGGGGGTTGTGGACTTACATGGACTTTTCTAAAAAAAAATTGATTTGGAACATATACAAAACTTTTGGGATTAATTTCTGAAACCGTGTAACAGAGCACCAGATAAGTGCGCAAGGGCATAGAGGTTGATGTTTTGGCAGCTTTGGATTTATGGGGATACTAGCCTTTATGAACTGGTCCTGGGCTGGAGCCGCTCTCTTGTTTCTAGTCTTTGGGGCAGGGACCCCACACGATTCCAGTCAATAAATTTGCCTGAAAATAATTGGACTTGAACTTCCTAACGCAGATGATTCCAACAAGTCAGCATGAAACATATCTCAAAGTATTTACTCATCTATTATTCTAACTATATCTCCCCCCTAATTTTCCAAAAGTCATTCAGTTTAAGGATCTGTCTGAGAAGAAAGAAATAATTACCTCTAGGTCCTGGATGACCTGTAAATAGAAAGAAAATATTTTAGCGTTTCAGAAATATACCATGTTAACTTAAAGCTGTGTTAAACCCTCTGAGCTCTAAATAAGAAAAGTTGTAAACATTAAATTAGCCCAGTGTTATGAATCCCCACATTTCTGCTGTTGCTTCTGCTGTACAACTAAGTGTCACGCTAATCTTACCCACTGTCCGGTCACGCGACATCCGGGGGGGGGGGGGGACCGGTGCAGGCTCCTTCCGCCCGGCAGCCAGCTCGAGCAGTTATTGCTTAAGTGGTGCCGAGCTTGCCCACCTCTTCCTCTTCTCATTTCTGTGCTCTTGCTCAATCACGATAGCATGGCTTCCTTTGCCCTCCGGCAGCGCTGCAGACAACGCGCCTGTTGGAGGATTAGTTAAAGGGCCAATGAGCCCTAATTTTACTGGTGAGCATAATGCCCCAATAATGATACTGGGCAATCAGCCCACATGTCGTTAGTGGGGGTAATGAGCCTGAATGTTTTTCCCACCCAATCCGGTTACTTCCAGTCCATTAAAGATTTTCCCTCCACACTGTCTCATTGCCTATGATAGCATGTTGCTGGGTGTGATAGTGTATAAGATCCTTGTTTGTTTCCATTGCTGACCTCCTTTTGCTTGACCATCCCGTGATTGCCGTCTGGACCGATGCCTACTTGTACTCTGACCACAAATCCATCTCATCCCTAGTGCTGCATACCCCTGACCTCCGGGCTTGACCCTTGTCTTGACTTCGACCCTTATCTTGATTCTCTCTTTGGCGCTGTGCTAGTAAGGACTGACTACCCATGTAGTAAGTTCACATCCTTTGTGCTACAAAGTCCTGCTCTGTCCGGTGAGGCATGTAAAGCGCCCTGGCAAACAGGATCTTGGCTTTAGATGAAGCTAGCAGTGGAGATTGGGGGTTGTGGACTTACCTAAAAGGCAGGTGAACCACAGGGCTTGACACCACAACTGACAATGTTGCTTCTAGTTGCCCCCCTGCTAGAAGCTAGTGGGGATTGCGGCTGTCAGTGCTCTTGGCTCCACTCAGCTCTATTCATTATTAGCCATAAATGACGAATGGAGCTGAGCGCGCTGATTCAAGTTGCCACTTTTGTTTTTAATCTTTACTGGCCACTAACCTGGCGGTGCCGGCATTTAAATTTTTACTGGTAAATGAGGATGTGAAAAGTATACTCACAATTACAATTACCAGTAAAAAAACAAATATCGGCCAGGCCAGCAGCCAGTAAAGTAGAAAGAAATCCCTGGACAGATGGCAATCCTAGCCCTCTAAAACTTCCCTATTATATTATTCCGGTTTTCCACCAATAAAGGGATGCGAGAGCCATTTTTGGGAAGTTGGGATCTACATCAAAAATGTTTACTCCCCAATCATCAGGGGATAAACATATCGATTGTGAGCGCTGAATCAAATTTAAGTCTAGATTTTCTAAAAAAAATTGATTTGGAACATATATAAAACTTTTGGGATTAATTTCTGAGTCAGTGTAACAGAGCACCAGATAAATGCTGAAGGGCATAAAGGTTGATGTTTTGGCCGCTTTGTTTATGGCGATACTAGCCTTTATGAGCAGGTTCTGGGCTGTTAGTCTTTGGACTGAATAGATGTGGATGTGAATTTACTAACGTGGATGATTCCAACAAATTAGCATGAAACATATTTCAAAGTATTTACTGGAACAATCACCAAAAAGAGGCAACCAAGAATAAAGATAACAAGGGTGGGTCGAAGCAGGCCGTGCCATGCAAGAACAAAAGCAATTCTACAGGTGAGTACTCACAGAATTGCTTTTTTCTTTATTGCATGGCACGGCCTGCTTCGGTATTCATAACAGTTGGGACACCCAAAAGTAGTGTCTGAAAGTAGGGTGGGATCCCTAATGAGTAACAGCCGGCAGTTCAAGTCACTACCGCCTGAAGCCCCTTGCGGCCAAAAGCAGCATCCGCTGAGGCCTTAACATCAACCTTGTAAAACTTGGAAAAAGTATGACAGAAGACCAAGTAGCGGCCTTGCAAACTTGTTCAACGGAAGCTTGGTGCTGAAAAGCCCAAGATGCACCAATAGCATGAGTGGAATGCGCAGTAATTCTAAAGGAGGGTTCCTTCCCCTTAGCACAATAGGCTTGAACCACCGCCTGACGGATCCACTTGCTGATATTGGATTTAGCCGGAGGCAAACCCTTCCTAGGACCAGAAGTGAGAACAAAAAGAGCATCAGATTTCCTGAAAGACTCAGTAGCAACCAAATAAAACTTCAGAGCCCTGACCACATCCAGAGAATGCAGTGTCCGCTCCTTGTAATTAGCAGGAATAGGACACAAAGAAGGAAAGACAATAGCCTCGATTCAAAGACACATTAGTCCGGACTTCCGTAGCTGTCTGTGAAAGTTTTAGTGGGTGTCTTTTTTTTGCTTTTTTTCGTTCATTTTTCATTCGTACAAACGTTCGGGAAAATGTGTATATGCACTTTCGTTGAACGGAAGCAAATCGGATCATTTCCGTTAGTTCGGATCATTTTCCAAACAAAATCTGATATTTTTCGTTCGTTCAGATAACTTACGTTGTTGGGATGGGCATACGTCTGATTCAGAGAGCTGATTTCCGATGGACCACCACCCTATAAATCCGTTTCATTTCCGATCCACATACGGGACATTTGAGGGTTGCTATTGTTCAACATGTTTTGCGGCTATGTGGAGGAGTCTGCGCGCCTTTAGCACCAAGGCATTGCATGTATCAGCATGGCTGAGGACATAAATTGTATAGCAATGCATACCTGATTCAATACATTTCATGTATGCCTTATAGATGCATTTTAATGCTGACCTTAATTAGACCTTAGCATGTAAACATTTATTTTCCCACACATCCACCTAATTGCTATTTTTTTTAGATGTATGTCCTTTGTGAATTATATTTGGATTGTTGAACTTGAATCTTAAATTGTTGTAGGAGTTATTGTTTTAGTCGGTTACCTTTGCTTTGTGTAATTATTTTATATTTGGTTGCAGGAACCTCAAGATGTGCCACTCACACAACATACAAGCAGTGTTTGGTCCAGCTATGCGATTCCTCAGTGTTCTTGCAGGGCATCCAGGGTCGTCCCATGATGCTTATATATTGCAGAGCTCCGGCTTATTTTGTCAGTTTGAGTCAGGAGAATTATCTGGTGGATGGCTCCAGGGTACGTTTGCTCACATTCCATCAATCCATTTTCACTGTATGGCAATGAATATAGTTGATGACTCATGTCTTAACCTATGGTTGCTTTTAGCCCTTGATGACATGTTAAACAATATTGTAGCTTAGAATGTGTATTTTATGTTAGTATTTTTAAATTCTTTCAGGAGATTCTGGATATCCACTCCTGCCCTTGCTCCTGATGCCCGTTCTTTGCCTGCAGAATGCGGGCCAGGGGTTCTCTAATCGGGCACTGTGCAAAACCCAGGCCGTGGTGGCGAGGGCCCTCTGGCTTTTGAAGTCCAGATTTAGGTGTTTGGACCATACGGGGGGGGGCACTGCAACCCCAACAAGGTTATACCAATATTTTAATTTACGTTTTTTAACAGGGACCACACGTGCAAGAGTGGCACAACTGAGTGTCAGGGTCCTTCAGTTGGTGGGTGAGATGCAGGAGCTGCTCATCTGTCGCTACCTGGCGCTATTAATGAATCAGATGGTCTTTGAGGGAACGGGCAGGCTGATTCATTAATAGCACCAGGTAGCGACAAATGAGCGACAGTAGCGTTATTTCCACAGCGGGCGCTAGTATTCGCTGTGCTTGGCCGTTGTTCGACTGTTGACAGCGACTCAGTCGGTGTGCGGTAATGTTGAATACGGGGTTATGAGTCGCTGTTTGACAGGTTCCGCGCTGTATGGGAGCGCATGACAGCGAACGGCTCCCAGCATATTCATTAACAAATCCCGCTCCAAAAATTCTCGCGCTGTGAAATGCTTGTTTAAACCACAGAGCGCTGGCAGCGATGGGTTAAAAGTAGTTTTTTAACCCCCAAACAACCATATTTTTAGAAAAAAAAAAAAACATGTTTTTCAACACATTTTGTAATATGAATACATTAATATCAGACCTGTAATATCAATTCTGCACAATTTTTTTTTTTTTTAAGCTTAAAAAAATATCTAACGTTGCAGAAGTGGTCACAGAATTTTTGACATTAACAAAAAAAATAAATAAATAATAGCAATTAATTATGAATATTTAAAGATTGCTCCATTGAAATGCATTGGAGAGCGCCAGGTAGCGAGAGGTCATACCTGTCGCTGTTCAAGGTCGCTCGCTGGTACTGTGTGGTGAGGCTGGAATAATGATGAATGATTCGCTATCTGGCGCTCTGTCAGTCGCTAAGCAGGATCGGCTTGATAAATGTGTGATTGCGGAGGGGAGCCGGCGTTCTCGTGGCAGTGAACGTCATTACCGTTCGCTCACCATTCGCTACCTGGCGCTATCCCTTGTTAAATAAGGGCCTTAGTTGAAGGCCAGAATCCAAACCATGTAGTAAAAATTCCAGAATCCTGGGAATGGAATAAACCCGACAGGGAAGAGACTTGGACTCACACCAGGCAATGTAGGCATGCCAGGCCCTGTAATAGATAAAAGACGAGGACTTCTTCCTAGCCCTGATCATGGTATCCACAACAGAGGCAGGCAACCCGTTCTCTGTCAAAATGTAGGTTTCAGCAGCCAAGCTGTTAAGGCCAGCGTTTGTAAATTGGGATAGCGTAGCTGTCCCTGAGTGAGAAGCTCTGGATCCTGGTGCAAGACGTACTGGTCTACGCCCTTCTTGGCCAATAGGGGGCCACCAGGATAGCTGACACCCCCTCCTGGGCTATCTTGTGCATGACCCTGCCCAGTAGAGGGAACAGAGGGAACACATAGGGAAGCTGAAACTCTGTCTAAGGCATTGCCAGTGCATCCGTGGCAAAGATCAGAGGATCCTGTGACCTGGGAAGTTTGTGATTTTGATGCAAACGGGTCCACATCCGGCTGACCCCAGCGGTGACACAGGGAAAGAAAAACCTGGTAGTTGAGGGACCATTCCCCCAGATGAGACATCCCCCTGCTCAGGGAGTCCGCCACCCGGTTCTCCACCCCCGGGACGTAGACCGCTGAGATGCAGGGAACATGCTGTTCTGCCCAAGACAGAATCAGGGACACTTCCTTGAAGGCTCACTTGCTCCGAGTCCCTCCCTGATGAATGATGTAGGCAACTGACTTCTGGTTGTCTGAGCGGATCTGAACAGCCCGACCCTGAAGGTGAGTGGTTAGGCGAGAAAGAACCAACCTGATCGCCCTCAGTTCCAGGACATTGATAGAAGCATGGGCCTCTTGTGGGCCCCACCGACCCTGGAACCTCGGGACTTCCAGAAGCCTCCACAACTGGTCAGACTGGCATCTGTAGTGACCGTTTCCCAGCACGGGGGCAGGAAGGTCCTGCCCCCCAGAAGGTTCCTTGAGTCCAGCCACCACGAGAGGGGCTGCCTGGCCAGAGGAGACAGAGCAAATTCCTGATCCAGGGATACAGGGTCTCGATCCCAAACTGACAATAGGTGCAACTGAAGAGGTCTCATGTGCCTATTTTCCCGGGTCATCAGAGATTTCTAAGGTTCGGTCCTTTCCTTAGGCCAAGCAGGACACTCAGATGGTGTCCTCCACTCTAGAGTCCTTCGGCTGGGTGATCAACTATCCCAAGCCTTCTCTGTCCCCATCCTTGGTGAGGTCCTTTCTGGGCATCTGTCCATCCTGGGAGAGCTCCCCCAATCTCAAGTGGGTGACAGCCACCAAGATCATCAACCCCCACATACACCTCAGAAAGGGGAGCGGGCCTGGGATCCAGGTGTCGCTTATTGCCAGAGGCCTTCCAAGGAACCGTCCTGGCCAGCTGCTTTTCAATGTTAGCTACCCGCAGAGCCACATCAGAATGTGACTCCCTTCCAACATTCCCCGCACTGGGGCCCAATTGCAGGAGTGGGGGAGTAGGTGAAGCCGAGTGAGGCGCAGAGCTGGGAAGCGAAGCATGCAAACCAGCTTGAAGCGCAAGGACACTTTCAGCGCACGGCACGCACACCATGACACTGTTACTTACAGGGGATACCCCACACATGGAACACAGCCAGGCTTGCCCCGAAGGGCCCCCAAGCACGCTATCCCCAGAGGCCTCGATATGGTGATTAACACAGGCGCAATTGGCCAGCAGTGGGTACAGGCTTAAGACAGAAGCCACCCGGTATGCCCTCCCAAGGGATGCCACCAGAAGTCAATGAAGGGGGAATGAGGGGGAGGGAGGAGTGGAGCCGGGAGAAACCACAACCAATGGTATCCCGCCTGAAAGACATAAGTAAAAACACACATGAGCATCCCGCAGCAAACCCCCCCTCGCGGACCAAAGACACCGCGGGGTCACACAGGCACAGATCGCAGCATAAGGTGACCCACCGGAGGAAGCAGCGCTGCAGCCAGAAGGGGAAAAAATCCATTCGCGCAGCTTGTCCAAAATGGCACCGGCAGAGGTACCTCGAGAGGCAGGCCAGGTGGGGGACGACACGATACACGTCATCACCCGGCCCCGCCCCCCCGAAGAGCACGAAAAACGGCACTCACGTGACCCGGCCGGCGCCATGACAAAGCAAAATCACCTCAGGTTATAGCGGCCACAGCCGCGGAGCGCAGAACAAAGTGGCGCGGCAGCTGAAAACACCACAAAATACACAAAAAAGTCAAAACACCGCAGATATCACCACTCAGCGCTTCCACCCCCCCCCCCCCCCGAACAAAGTCAGAGAGGCGGGGGGAGAGAGAGAGACAAGAAGGCAGCGGCGAGCGGCCATGGCCGGGGGGGGGGGAGGGCACGGGGGAGACCCCGAAAAGAAAATAAGGGGACACAGTCCCCAAACTACTCACCCCCTCAGAAGCCAGGACAGAAACTCAGCATCCCTATTAGGCTCATCATAAAGCCTATGGGCGACTACTCTTTGTGTTAAAGGGTCTGCGGTTTGGAGCGGCGCTCCAGGAGCACTTGACCCTAGTGCTCTTCTACCTTCACCCGATCTGTCAGCCGAGGCTGGGAGGCAGTGATGAATGGAAATTGACATGCAGGGCCACACACTTGGTTACCCCACTCACCTGCTCAAGAGAGAGAGACACCTTTGCAGTATCACTGCAGAGGAAACACTGGGAACTCTATGGTTAATCCCATTTTTATAGGGGGCCGGGACATGCCACAGCTTTCTGCAGTACCCCTGCGCCACCTTGTGGCGGAATAATCCAACTGTTATGAATATCGAAGCAGGCCGTGCCATGCAATAAAGAAAAATTAAATCAGCCCCTATGTTATGAATCTCCTTATATCTGTTGTTGCTCCTGCTGTACAACCACCTGCCATGATAATCTTACCTACTGTACTGTCCCGCGACGTCCTCGGGCGGTGCAGCCTCCGGCAGCCGACGGAACATGCCGCCTCCTCCTTTCCCCACCTCAGTGCTCGTGGCAACGCGCCTGTCGGAGGATTAGTTAAAGGGCCAATGAGCCCTAATTTTACTGGTGGACATAATGCCCTAATAATGATCCTGGGCAATCAGCCCATATGTTGTTAGTTGGTCCAAAGAGCCCAAATGTTTCCCCCTGCCAATCCGGTTTCTTCCGGTTCATTAAAGGTTTTCCCTCCACACTGTCTCATTGCCCGTGATAGCGTGCTGCTTGGTGTGATATTGTCTGAGATCCTTGTTCATTTTCGTTGCCAACCTCGTCTTGCTTGACCATCACGTGATTGCCGCCTGGACCGACGCCTGCTTGTACCCTGACCACAAATCTGTCTCATCCCTTTTGATAAATACCCGTGACCTCCGGGCTTGACCTCGACTCTTCTCTAGACTCTTCCTTTGGTGCTGAGTTAGTAAGGACTGACTATCCATGTCTTGCCTCTGGTTCAAAAAAAAAATTACCTGTAGTTGTGGGATAATCTACAAGTAAAAAGAAAATATTTTAGCGTTTAAGAAATATAACATGTTCACTCAAAGCTGTGTTAAACCCTCTGAGCTTTAAATGAGAATTAAAAATTAAATTAGTCTCAGTGTTATGAAGCTCGACATACCTGCTGTTGCTCCTGCTGTACAACCACCTGTCACGATAAACGTACCGACTGTTCGGTCCTGCGACGTCCACGTGCGGCGCATGCTCGGGCGGCCGGTAAAGGCCCCTTTGCCCAGCAGCTGGCTCTAGCAGTGGCGACTCAGGCGGCACGAGCATGCCCGCCTCGTCCTTTCCTCACTTCCACACTCGTGTTAGCACAGTTTCCTTATGCCCTCCGGACGGCGCTGCCAATAGCGCACCTGCTGGAGGATTGGTTAAAGGGCCAATGAGCCCTAATTCACTGGTGGGCGTAATGCCCTAATAATGATACTGGGCATACTGCCTGTTTGTACCCTGATCATGAATCCGTCTCATCCCTTGTGCTGCATACCCGTGATCTTCGAGCTTGACACTTGTCTTGACCTAGACTATTCAGTCTCCCTCTGGTGCTGCGCTAGTAAGGACTAATTTCCCGTGTATGACCACGGCTTACTCAACGTCATCTAGCCTTGCTTCTAGTTCATCTGTCCTCACCCCTGTAAGTTCACATCCTTTGTGCTCCGAAGTCCTGGGGACAACCTTGTCCTGCTAAGCATGTAAAGCGTCCCAGCAAATGGGATCTTGGCTATAGATGAAGCTAGCAGTGGAGATTGGGGTTTGTGGACTTACCTAGAAGGTGGGGGAACCACGGGGCTTAACACCACAACTGACAATATTGTTTCTAGTTATCGTCTTCTGCTACAACACATCCACTACCGCAGCAGCCTTGGTTCCTTGGTTGCCTTGTGCCCAAACTGAGTCAAGGCAGTAAAAATCATCAAAATCCCCCTCCAGGAACAGCATGGCACTAGCTATATTGTTAGGCCGACGCGGGCATGCCCCCCTGCTAGAGGCTAGTGGGGATTGCGGCTGTCAGTGCTCTTGGCTCCGTTCAGCTCTATTCATTATTAGCCATAAATGACAAATGGAGCTGAGCGCACTGATTAGAGTTGCCACCTGTCTGGAATTTTTTTTTTAAACTTTACTGGCCATTGACATGGCGGTGCCGGTATTTACATTTTTACTGGTAAATGAGGATGTGAAAAGTATACTCACAATTACAATTACCAGTAAAAATAACAAATATCGGCCAGGCCAGTAGCCAGTAAAGTAGAAAGAAATCCCTGGACAGATGGCAACCCTAGCCCTCTAAGCCCTCTAAGCTTTGCAAAAAGAAGATCCAGAAATCAAAACTTCCCTATTATATTTTTCCGGTTTTCCACCAATAAAGGGATCCGAAAGACATTTTTGGGGAGTCGGGATCTACATCAAAAACATTTACTTGAAAAGGGCCCCTCCCCATCATCAAGGGATAAACATATTGATTGTGAGCGCTGAATCAAATTTAAGTCTAAAAAAATTGATTTGGAACATATATAAAACTTTAAGGATTACTTTCTGAGTCAGTGTAACAGAGCACCAGATATATGCTGAAGGGCATAGAGGTTGATGTTTTGGCTGCTTTGGATTTATGGCGATACTAGCCTTTATGAGCGGGTTCTAGGCTGGTAGTATTTGACGAGAGGACCCCACTTGATTTCAGTCAACCAATTTGCCTGAATAGATGGGGACGTGAACTTACTAACATGGACGATTCCAACAAATCAGCATGAAACATATCTTAAAGTTTTTACTCATCTATAATACTATTTTCCACTCCCCTAATTTTCCACAGGTCGTCCAATTAATTATTAAAGGACCTGTCAGAGATTAAATAAATAATTACCTATAGGTCCTGGATGACCTGCAAGTATAAAGAAAATCTTTTAGCAATTCAGAAATATAACCTGTTTACTCAAAGTGTTAGACCCTCTAAAGCTCTAAATAATAATGTTGTAAAAATTAAATCAGCCCCAGTGTTATGAATCTTTACATACCTGCTGTTGCTCCTGCTGTACAACCACCTGTCACGATAAACTTACCCACTGTCCTGCGACTTCCGCGGGCGATGCAGGCTCAGGCGACCTGGTGAAGGATCCTTCGCCCAGCAGCCGGCTCGAGCAGCGGCGACTCAGGCAGCGCCGAGCGGCCCGCCTCCTCCTCTCCTCACTTACGCACTTGATATAGCGCGGCTTCCTTATGCCCGCTGGAGAATTAATTAAAGGGCTAATGAGCCCTAATTTAATTGTGGGCGTATCACTCTAATAATGATACTGGGCAATCAGCTTACATGTCGTTAGTTGAACCAATGAGCCCAAATGTTTTCCCCAACCAATCCAGTTACTTCCGGTCCATTAAAGGTTTTTCCCTCCACACTGTCTCATTGCCAGTGACAGCGTGTTGCTGGGTGGGATAGTGTCTGAGATCCTTGATCCTTTCCATTACCGACCTCATCTTGCTTGACCATCCCATGGCTGCCAGAAGAAAAGTAGTGTAAGTATAGCGCTTCTATATGAATAAAGCAACAGCCTGATCAGGTGTAAATTTTGGAGTAAGTAAGTAGAAACCAGACTGCATAAAGAAAAGATTCTTCAGCTGCCTAGAGTTTCCCAGGCGCGCTAATGTTAGAATACTGCAGACAACAGGAACCAAAGAAGTGATTGCCTTTCCTACAGCTTTCCAATAATCTAGGCTGCAAGTTTATAGATCTCTAATTGCAGTAAATTATGTATATAATTATTTTATTTTAAAGTAATTCATTAATATGAAAATTTAATAAAAAGAGACTTACCCACCTGGCCCGGAGGTATCTAACCTGACCAGGGCCATTAGTGTAAAGATGAGAAGCTGTATCCTGGGTTTTCATTAAAGATGAGCGAATCAAATCTGACGAACCCAAATTCGTTACGAATTTCAGGAAAAATTTGATTGCTCGAATCGCTTCCTTAAAACTCCATTTGCTACTATCCAGCCCATCTAAAATGGAGGATCCACGTGTCAGGACATGTCCCATGGGGCAAGGAATCCTGGGTAGGCGTCACATGCTACCTATAAGCAGACAGGCTTACCGATGATATCTCAGCCCTATATAAGCGGCGGCCATCTTGCGGAAGCTCATTTCGGCACTGTATTGCGGCCAGAGCAGATCAGGCATCGGGAGAGGGATGGATAGATAGATAGATAGATAGATAGATAGATAGATAGATAGATAGATAGAGAGATAGATAGATAGATAGATAGAGAGATAGATAGATAGATAGATAGATAGATAGATAGATAGATAGATAGAACAAAGAACAGAAGAAGCCGAGCGAGGGACAGATAGAGAAGGAGAGAGGCTGTGACAGTGATAGAGAAAGACAGGGAAAGATTAAAGTGTTTGCATTCGCTTTCAAGCCTATTTAATGGTGTTAATAACAAACCTGCCTATTTAGCTTTTCCTTTTCCTGTCATTCCTTAAAAAACGTGCTAGCATTAATATTTGAAGAGTACCTGTCTATTAACATTGTGAATTTTGTAAAGAAAGTCACCTTTTTAAGAAACCTTTGCCTTTCGCCGGGGGGGGGGGGGGGGGGGGGCATCCCAAATACTAGCATAAATATTTAAAGAGTACGTGTCTATTAACATTGTGCATTTTGTAAAGAAAGTCACTTTCTAAGCAACCTTTGCCTTTCGCCTGGGGGTATCCCAAATACTAGCATAAATATTTGAAGAGTACCTGTCCATTAACATTGTGCATTTTGTAAAGAAAGTCACTTTTTAACCAACCTTTGCCTTTCGCCTGGGGGGGGGGGGGCATCCCAAATACTAGCATAAACATTTGAAGAGTAGCTGTCAATTAACATTGTGCATTTTGTAAATAAAGTCACTTTTTCACTGTAAAAGCATCCAGCCTGTGTCTTTGAACAGGGGGGCATCCCAAATACTAGCATAAATATTTGAAGAGTACCTGTCTATTAACATTGTGCATTTTGTAAAGAAAGTCCCTTTTTAAGCAACCTTTGCCTTTCGCCGAGGGGGGGGGGGGGATCCCAAATACTAGCATAAATATTTGAAGAGTACCTCTTTGCTAACTGGTTGCATTTTGTAAATAAAGTCACTTTCTCACTGTTTAAGCAGCCAGCCTATGTCTTTGAACAGGGGGGCATCCCAAATACTAGCATAAATATTTGAAGAGTAGCTGTCTATTAACATTGTGCATTTTGTAAAGAAATAGATTATTTTGGGGTGACCTCTAGCCCCCCTCCCAGATAGCCCCACAGAGACTCACAATTGCACTCTAGAAATCAATTTATAAATCCATTTTATTGTAGCATGATTAAAACCAATTTAAAAACAATGTACTAGACCATATGCATGGTAAGCCACCAGGGGGCACACTCCTTTATCAACAATACAATCCCATACAATTCATAGTGATTCTGTGCTTAATCTATCAGTAAATCAATATATACATCTATTCTAAAATTTAATAACAACACACAGTAGATATCCTAACCCTAATAAAGTGCCAGTGCTTCCGTCACAAAAAGTACCTTGTGCAAAGTATTTAAACCCAATCAAGTAGGAGAGGGAACACAGACAACACAAAACAAAAAAGGTGCTTACTTGAGTCTGATGAGTAGGAGGGCCCCCCTTAGGCAAAGACCAACGCGTTTCGAGTCCCGTGTGGACTCTTGCTCACGGTCAATGTGTAGCTGGGGACAGAGGACAATCGCCCCCCTTAAATACATACCCTCCCGACCGCTCCCGCGCCTGGCCCCAGCTGTATGCGGTGATTGCATACTCCGGCCGGAAGTACGCAAATCAATGCCACTGCGCATGCGCACCCGCGCTCCAGGCTGGAGCGCACGGCGCGCACAGTTACTGGCCCCGCCTCCCCACACTGATAGGTGGGGGGACGGATGGTAATGGGCCAGAGGAGGCCAGGTACGTAAGCCGCCATTCAGGAAGCATTCAACCCCTTATGCACTAAAACAATTCCTGCTACTAATCCAATACATAGTCACATTATCATCCGCAATTACATCTTATCTATATTAACAATTGGCAACATCTCAAATATACAAAACGTTTACAAATAGATAACAACTACTACAACTATATTTCCTCATCTTCTATTTACATAGTTTCATAAACCTCGGCGACCAAGGGAGAGGGGGATAAAGATCCAACGAAAATCTTCTCAATTAAATTGAGATTTTTTTGGGAAGCCACTATCTAATTTATATTCTAATATTGACCAACCATACATATGGTTGTATACCCCCATCAACAAGAACAAAAAGGAGGAATAAACCTCCAAAATAGAGTGGCTCTATCAAATTGAGACATACAGGGACAGTTAATATCTATTGCCCATTAAGCTTCACATTATTCAATGTCTATTTGTAGAGTATGAAAACTCACTACCAAAGGGGAGAGTGGGATAAAGATCCGAGATCTACATGCTCACGGAAATGGCTGTCTATTACCAATTATACTTCACACTAATCAGCATCTATGTACAAAGTTCAGAAGCTCTCTGGAATATTAAAAAAAATAAAGAATTAAAAAAAATTTACAAAATTAACAAAAAAAAACCTTTGATAAATTTTGTATGATACTAATATTTTACTATGTTACTAATACGTTACTATGTTGCTAATATGTTACTAATATGTTACTATGTTACTATGATATGTTATGATTATAAATGTGTTCAAATAAGATAAATGTTAAGAATTAATAAGTAATTGACAATTAGCAATGGTGTCACAGAAAAACGCGCCCAAGTGCAAAAAACATGCGTACATCCATGAACCAAAATAGACAAGTGTACTGTCACAGGTACAACGGCCTAGGAGCGTGGAGGCCACAGTGGCGGGACCTGTCCAAGTTGTTGTGGTTGTGCAGGAACCACAATCACCCAGTGGGCCTAAAAGGATATGTATTGTCCCTGACCGCAGTTACAGCTCAAGACGCAGGCGCTGTCATGCACTTTGTTACACACTGACAGGCTCAAGGACTGGCCCACCTTCTGTCAACAAAATTGTACAGGCCTGGTACTGCCTTCTTTGCAAAGAAATGACAGCTTGGGACTCTCCACCTCGGCTCGGCACAAGCCACCGGTTCTCTGAAAGGTCCACCACCTCAAAAGAGAGGGGCTGCAGCACCAGCAACTTGGAGAGGAGCACATTTAGCTTCTGCGCGTTGGATGAGTGGGCGCATACTGCTGTCTCTTGGACATGGCTTGGCCAATGGATTGCTGGCAGAATGACTGACTCGGATTAAGAGGAGGAGGAGCATCTGGAGCGACACAGGATCGGTATGACACTCAGGAGGTGGTGGAGCCTTGGCTGGCTAGAACAGGGAGCGGCATGCCACTGGGTAATGCAGCAGGCTGGACCACCACTTTGGAGCCAACTCTCCCAGGCTGCTTTATGGTGATGCTGCAAATGTTGATGCAGGGCTGTGGGTCCAACATTGGGACCCTGGCCCCCCTTCGCCTTCTGCCTACATATCTTTCATATAGCCATGTTAACCTCCTGCGGATGCTTGATGAAAAACTGCCACATCACCGATGAGCTGATTTTCCTACCAACAGTCCGCACTAATTCACTGCTGCTGCCGCCGCCGACAACTCCAGGGACCTTTTTCCTCTACCTCCTGGGAAGGTAGCCTGCTGTGCAGCAAGTGGTCTACCCCGAGCACATTTGCCTCCATACTTTCCCCTTCTGCCACCATGCTGACCGCTAAATCTGTCACTCTCCATCACTCCAAGCCTTTAAAAGTGCCCTCAAAACTCAGTGATGTCCTCCTCAGGTTCCTCAACAGTGCCTGCTTAAGAAGCCAAAATGCTTGCAACACCACCTCCCACGCCACTCTCCTCATCACTACTTGCCCGCTTAGTGGAAGAAGCGGCGAGTTTCTCCTCAACTTCTTGGCTGGGCAGTAGCTGCTGATATTTCAGATTATCAGATAGTCCTCACTGAATAGTGGAGCTGAATCCAAAGCATAACATATAACCGACGGTTGACTGGGGGTGTCCACTTGTGATGAACTGGATGATCGTGTTAACCAATCGATGATGGCAGATGGATTGCTGGTCGAGACACGACCACTAGCTGATACCAGGAGATCTGGCCTCACACTGAGACTACTGCAGCCACTCACCCCTAGTCTGCTGCAACCTCTGCTTGATGAATTTAGACCTCTGCAACTTCTCTGTGCCCATCCTGGAACTTCTCTGCCTGACATACTTAGTGCATATATGAGGGGAGGACAAAACGCTACACTACACTTAAAACAGGATTTGTCGATAACAGCAGCAGGTGTGTAACTATCTATGGCCTTTCACTAAGTAGTAACTAAGCCCTGAAGACTTTAACAGGAACAAAGTGATAAAACTCTTAGATGTGCGTAGATGATGCTCTGATGAGGGCAATTCAATGTGCTCCAGTACGCTTGAAAAATGTTTTTTGAGAGACTGGCCTGCGTGAAAATGAATCGGGCATGGATCAGCCAAGATTTCCACCCACCAATGCCTGATGCATCAGAGTAGATTGATCGTGGTGCCAGACCAACAATATAGAAATATGGATAGTGCAAAACAGATTTAAGGCACTGCTCTCCAGTTACAGACATTCCTCTGCATCAGACCACAAGTAATTATTGAGGAAATTATTTACGTTAATCTTAATTTTTATTAATATTCTTAAGATAAGATATATGTGCCCAAAATCTGTATATGTTCTCTTCATGCTGCTGCTAACTCCAGGGTGTGTCTTTCAGGCAATATATGGGCTCCCTATGCTGCTGCCAACTCCACTGTGTGTCTTTCAGGCAATATATGGGCTCCTAATGCTGCTGCCAACTCCAGGGTGTGTCTTTCAGGCAATATATGGGCTCCTAATACTGCTGCCAACTCCTGTGTGTGTCTTTCAGGCAATATATGAGCTCCCAATGCTGTTGCCAACTCCAATGTGTCTTTAAGGCAATATATGGGCTCCTTAGGTTGCTGCCAACTCCAGGGTGTGTCTTTCAGGCAATATATGGGCTCCCTATGCTACTGCCAAATCCAGGGTGTGTCTTTCAGGCAATATATGGGCTCCCTATGCTGCTGCCAACTCCACTGTTTGTCTTTCAGTCAATAATGGGCTCATCATGCTGATTCCACCTCAAGGCTCTCTAATTGTGCCGCTCTGCAACAGCAAATCTAATAGCGATGCCTCTGATCTGCATGTCATACTTCTCTACAATATTATTTCACTAACCCAGCATGCATCCTATGCATGTTACAGCCAGGCAAAACGTTCTGCAACCCTGAAGGCTCTCGGAAGTCCAGAAATAGTCGTTTTTAATAGCGATCCGTCCTGAATAAATTCGGACCGATACAAATTTTTCCGGAAAATTCTGTGAATCGCAGAATCGAATTTTTCAAAAGTTCGCTCATCTCTAATTTTCATCTTAAAAGGTTGTTTATCTTCTTTGCTGCTTTTTGTGCGGTGTTAGTATACAGTCCTCTTTAGAATAATTACACGCTTAAATCCCATATAGAGGATATACAAAGCTAAACACACTTTTATTCAGATTTAAAAAAAGCAAATTGCTTACGCTGTTACACAGGATAACTTCCAGGGCAAATACCGTAGTTTTTGCCCTATAAGACGCACCCTGGATTTGCAAGGAAAAAAATAGATAAAAATATTCTGAACCAAAGAGGTGCTAAAATACCCCCTACCAATCACCCCATTATAGACAGTGTGCAGAATTCCCCCTACCAATTACACCATTACAGACCTACCTACAGAAACTATAAGATGAAACTACATGTCCCATAATCCTCTGGGACTTCTCAACAGTATAAAAATGAGTCTCTGCACATGCGCAGACAGGCCCTTGAGAATGTTTAACATAACAAAACGCGTGTCGGGACCTATTGCAAGGAGCAGCAGCAACAACAAAACTTGGATTTTATCAGTTTTGAGCAGCAACAGCGCGTATTTTTCTCTGAAATCAACTTTTGACCTCTATCTGGCGTGATTGGAGGGAAAATTTATCTCTGATACTTCTAATTGGAACTCTGAAAAGGTGGTAATCAACACCTACATTACCCTACTGAGAGACTTGAAGAAACAGACAATCTAAAAGGGATATTACCATATTTTTCTCCATATAAGACGCACTTATGGAAAAAAAAAAAAAATTACATTCCGTCAATGCCCCACAGGCCCGCTGTGGACTTGCGGCTAACTGTCGCTTCCCGCCGCCACTCCTCACCGCCCCTGTAAGAGTACAAGAGGCGGTGGGGAGCAGCAAGAACGCGGGGAAGTACATGGTAAGTTTTTTTTTATATTATGCTGCACTGCACATGCACATTGTATTGGGGATGCCTGCACATTGCAGATGCCTGCACACAGTATTGGGGATGCCTGCACATTGGGGATGCCTGCATACTGTATTGGGGATGCCTGCACATTGGGGATGCCTGCATACTGTATTGGGGATGCCTGCACATTGGGGATGCCTGCACACTGTATTGGAGATGCCCGCACACTGCCGGTATTGGGGATGCCAGCACACTGCCTGTATTGGGGATGCCCGCACACTGCCGGTATTGGGGATGCCCGCACACTGTCTGTATTGGGGATGCCAACGAACTACCTGTATTGGGGATGCCTGAACACTGCCTGTATTGGGGATGCCCGCACACTGCCTGTATTGGGGATGCTCGCACACTGTATTGGGAATGCCAGCACACTGTCTGTATTGGGGATGCCAATACACTACTTGTATTTGGGATGCCCGCATCCTGTATTGGGGATGCCAGCACACTGTCTGTATTGGGGATGCCAGCACACTGCCTGTATTGGGGATGCCCGCACACTGCCGGTATTGGGGATGCCCGCACACTGTCTGTATTGGGGATGCCTGAACACTGCCTGTATTGGGGATGCCCGCACACTGCCTGTATTGGGGATGCTCGCACACTGTATTGGGGATGCCAGCACACTGTCTGCATTGGGGATGCCAGCACACTGCCTGTATTGGGGATGGCAGCACACTGCCTGTATTGGGGATGCCAGCACACTGCCTGTATTGGGGATGGCAGCACACTGCCTGTATTGGGGATGCCCGCACACTGTCTGCATTGGGGATGCCAGCACACTGTCTGTATTGGGGATGCCTGCACACTGCCTGTATTGGGGATGCCAGCACACTGCCTGTATTGGGGATGCCAGCACACTGTCTGTATTGGGGATGCCAGCACACTGTCTGTATTGGGAATGCCAGCACACTGCCTCTATTAGGGATGCCCGCACACTGCCTGTATTGGGGGTTCCCGCACACTGCCTGTATTGGGGATGCCCGCACACTGTATTGGGGATGCCAGCACACTGTCTGTATTGGGGATGCCATTACTCTACCTGTATTGGGGATGCCTGCACACTGTATTGGGAATGCCAGCACACTGCCTGTAGTGGGGATGCCAGCACACTGCCTGTATTTGGGATGCCCACACACTGTTCTGGGGATGCCTGCACACTGCCTATATTGGGGATTCCAGCACACTGCCTGTATTGGGGATGCCCGCACACTGTATTGAGGATGCCAGCAAACTGCCTGTATTGGGGATGCCCGCACACTGCCTGTATTGGGGATGCCTGCACACTGCCTGTATTGGGGATGCCCGCACACTGCCTGTATTGGGGATGCCAGCACATTGCCTGTATTGGGGATGCCCGCACACTGCCTGTATTGGGGATGCCAGCACACTGCCTGTATTGGGGATGCCAGCACACTGCCTGTATTGGGGATGCCCGCACACTGCCTGTATTGGGGATGCCTGCACACTGCCTGTATTAGGGATGCCAGCACACTGCCTGTATTGGGGATGCCCGCACACTGCCTGTATTGGGGATGCCTGCACACTGCCTGTATTGGGGATGCCTGCACACTGCCTGTATTGGGGATGCCAGCACACTGCCTGTATTGGGGATGCCCGCACACTGCCTGTATTGGGGATGCCTGCACACTGCCTGTATTAGGGATGCCTGCACACTGCCTGTATTGGGGATGCCAGCACATTGCCTGTATTGGGGATGCCCGCACACTGCCTGTATTGGGGATGCCTGCACACTGCCTGTATTGGGGATGCCCGCACACTGCCTGTATTGGAGATGCCCGCACACTGCCTGTATTGGGGATGCCAGCACACTGCCTTGTTTTGGGGATGCCAGCACACTGCCTGTATTGGGGATGTCAGCACACTGCCTGTATTGAGGATGCCAGCACACTGCCTGTATTGGGGATGCCAGCACACTGCCTGTATTGGGGATGCCAGCACACTGCCTGTATTGGGGATGCCCGCACACTGCCTGTATTGGGGATGCCCGCACACTGCCTGTGTTGGGGATGTCAGCACACTGCCTGTATTGGGGATGCCTGCACACTGCCTGTATTGGGGATGCCTGCACACTGCCTGTATTGGGGATGCCCGCACACTGCTTGTATTGGGGATGCCTGCACACTGCCTGTATTGGGGATGCCCGCACACTGCCTGTATTGAGGATGCCAGCACACTGCCTGTATTGGGGATGCCTGCACACTGCCTGTATTGGGGATGCCCACATCCTGTATTGGGCATGCCAGCAAAATGCCTGTATTGGGGATGCCCGCACACTGCCTGTATTGGGGATGCCCGCACACTGCCTGTATTGGGAATGCCAGCACACTGCCTGTATTGGGGATGCCTGCACACTGCCTGTATTGGGGATGCCTGCACACTGCCTGTATTGGGGATGCCCACATCCTGTATTGGGGATGCCAGCAAAATGCCTGTATTGGGGATGCCCGCACACTGCCTGTATTGGGGATGCCCGCATACTGCCTGTATTGGAGAGGCCAGCACACGGCCTGTATTGGGGATGCCCGCACACTGCTTGTATTGGGGATGCCTGTATTGGGGATGCCCGCACACTGCCTGTATTGAGGATGCCAGCACACTGCCTGTATTGGGGATGCCTGCACACTGCCTGTATTGGGGATGCCCACATCCTGTATTGGGCATGCCAGCAAAATGCCTGTATTGGGGATGCCCGCACACTGCCTGTATTGGGGATGCCCGCACACTGCCTGTATTGGGGATGCCCGCACACTGCCTGTATTGGGAATGCCAGCACACTGCCTGTATTGGGGATGCCTGCACACTGCCTGTATTGGGGATGCCCACATCCTGTATTGGGGATGCCAGCAAAATGCCTGTATTGGGGATGCCCGCACACTGCCTGTATTGGGAATGCCAGCACACTGCCTGTATTGGGGATGCCTGCACACTGCCTGTATTGGGGATGCCTGCACACTGCCTGTATTGGGGATGCCTGCACACTGCCTGTATTGGGGATGCCAGCACACTGCCTGTATTGGGGATGCCAGCAAAATGCCTGTATTGGGGATGCCCGCACACTGCCTGTATTGGGGATGCCTGCACACTGCCTGTATTGGGGATGCCAGCAAAATGCCTGTATTGGGGATGCCCGCACACTGCCTGTATTGGGGATGCCTGCACACTGCCTGTATTGGGGATGCCAGCAAAATGCCTGTATTGGGGATGCCCGCACACTGCCTGTATTGGGGATGCCCGCATACTGCCTGTATTGGAGAGGCCAGCACACGGCCTGTATTGGGGATGCCTGCACCCTGCCTGTATTGGAGAGGCATTTTAAGCATGTAATTATTCTAAAGAGGACTGTATACTAACACCGCACGAAAAGCAGCAAAGAAGATAAACAACCTTTTAAGATAAAAACCCAGGATACAGCTTCTCATCTACTTACACAGCCCCGGTGGGTAAGTCTATTTCTATTACATTTTCCTATTAATGAATTCCTTATAATTATATACATAATTGACTGCAATTAGAAATCTACAAACTTGCAGCCTAGATTATTGTAAAGCTGTAGGAAAGGCAATCACTTCTTTGGTTCTTGTCTGCAGTATTCTAACATTAGAGCGCCTGGAAAACTAGGCAGCGGAAGAATTTTTTTTTTTATGCAGTCTGGTTTCTACTCACTCATTCCATGACTGCCGCCTGGACCGGCGCCTGCTTGTACCCTGATCACGAATCCGCCTCATCCCTTGTGCTGCAAACCTGTGATCTCCGCCCTTGAGCCTTGTCTTGAGCTAGCCACTTCTCTTGACTCTCCCTTTAAGTTCACATCCTTTTTTCTACGAAGTCCTGGGGACAACTGTGCCCAGCGAGGCCTGTAAAGTGTTCCGGCAAATGGGGTCTTGGCTATAGGTGAAGCTAGCAGCGGAGATTGAAGGTTGTGGACCTACCTAGAAGGCGGGGGAACCACGGGGCTTGATACCACCGCTGACAATGTTGCTTTACAGGATTCTGCTTCTAGTCATCACCTTCTACTACAACGCATCCACTACCGCAGCAGTCTTTGTTCCTTGGTTGCCTCGTGCCAGAGCTGAGTCAAGGCAGTGTCATTAAAACCCCCCTCCAGGAACAGCATGGCACTAGCTATATTGCTAGGCCGACGCGGTCATGCCCCTCTGCTAGAGGCTACTGGGGATATGGCTGTCAGTGCTCTTGGCTCCATTCAGCTCTATTCATTATTAACCATAAATGATGAATGGAGCTGAGAGCACTGATTAGAGTTGCCACCTGTCCGGTATTTTTTTTTTAAACTTTACTGGCCACTGACCTGGCGGTGTATTACACTTTTTACTGGTAATTGTGGATGTGAAAAGTATACCCATAATTACAATTACCAGTAAAAAAACAAATATCAGCCAGGTCAGCAGCCAGTAAACTAGAAAGAAAATCATGGCCAGGTGGCAACCCTAGCCCTCTAAGCTCTGCAAAAAGAAGATCTAGAAACCAAAACTTCCCTACTATATTATTCCGGTTTTCCACCAATAAAGGGATGAGAACGACATTTGTGGTGAGTTGGGATCTATATCAAAAACATTTAACTGAAAAGAGTCCCCCCCATCATCAAGGGATAACCATATCGATTGTGAGTGCTGAATCAAATTTCAGACTGAATTTTCTAAAAAAAATGATTTGGAACATATACAAAACCTTTGGGATTAATTGTGAAACGTTGTAACAGACAGAGCACCAGATATATGCTGAAGGGCATAGAGGTTAATGTTTTGGCCGCTTTGGATTTATGGCAATACCAAACTCTATGAACTGGTTGCGAAGGGGGACCCCACACAATTTCTGTCAACCAATTTGCCTGAATAGATGTGTACGTGAACTTACTAACATGGATGATTCCAACAAATCAGCATGAAACATATCTCAAAGTATATACTCAACTATAATTCTAACCATATTCCACCTCTAATTCTCCAAATGTCGTCAAAGGACCTGACTGAGATGAATAAAAAAATTACCTGCTGCTCGCTAAAGCACCACTTCCTTATGTCCTCCGGTCGGCACTGCATATAGCACGCCTGCTGGAGGATTAATTAAAGGGCCAATGAGCCGTAATTTACTGGTGGGCGTAACACTCTAATAATGATGCTGGGCAATCAGCTTACATGTCGTTAGTTGGGCCAATGAGCCCAAATGTTTTCCCCGACCAATCCTTTAAAGGTTTTTCCCTCCTCACTGTTTCATTGCCAGAGATAGCGTGTTGCTGGGTGGGATAGTGTCTAAGATCCTTGTTCCTTTACGTTCCCGACCTCGTGACCATCCCGTGATTGCCACCTGGACCGACGCCTGCTTGCACCCTGACCACGAATCCATCTCATCCCTTGTGCTGCATACCCGTGACCTCTGGGTCTTGTCTTGAGCCAGCCTCTTCTCTTGACCCTCCCTTTGGTTCTGCACTATTAAGACTGATTACCCGTGTATGACCGCAACTTACCTGTCATCACCCAGTCTTGCCTTTGTTTCATCCGCCTTCACCCCTTTAAGTTCACATCCTTTGTGCTACGAAGTCCTGGGGGCAACTGTGACCGGCGAGGCATGTAAAGCGTCCCGGCAAACAGGGGCTTGGCTATAGGTGAAGCTAGCAGGGGGTGAACCACGGGGCTTGACCCTACCACTGACAATGTTGCTTTACAGGATTCTGCTTCTAGTCATTGCCTTCTACTACAACACATCCATTACCACAGCAGCCTTGGTTCCTTGGTTGACTCATGCCCAAGCTGAGTCAAGGCATTAAAATCCACCTTTAGGAACAGCATGACACTAGCTATATTGTTAGGCCGACGCGGGCATGTCCCCCTGCTAGAGGCTAGTGGGGATGTAGCTGCCAGTGCTCTTGGCTCCGTTCAGCTCTATTCATTATTAGCCATAAATGACGAATGGAGCTGAGTGCGCTGATTAGAGTTGCCACCTGTACAGTATTTTTTTTTTTAACTTTACTGCCCACTGACCTGGCTTTGCCGGTATTTAAATTTTTACTGGTAAATTACTATTACCAGTAAAAAAACAAATATCCCAGCCGGCAGCCAGTAAAGTAGAAAGAAATTCCTGGACAGATGGCAATCCTAGCCTTCTAAGCCCTCTAAGCTCTGCAAAAAGAAGATTCGGAAACCAAAATTTCCCTATTATATTATTACTGTTTTCCACCAATAAAGGGATGAAAAAGCCATTTTTGGGGAATTGGAATCTACATCAAAAATGTTTACTTAAAAAGAGCCCCCCCCCCCATCATCAAGGGATAAACATATTGATTATGAGCGCTGAATCGAATTTAAGTCTTGACTTTAAAAAAAAAAAAGGGCAAAGAGGGTGATGTTTTGGGCACTTTGGATTTTTTGGCGATACTAGCTTTTATGAGCGGGTTTGGGGCTGGTAGTCTTTCGAGGGGTGAACCCACACGATTTAGGTCAACCAATTTGCCTGAATAGATGTGGACTTGAACTTACTAACGTGGCTGATTCCAACAAATCAGCATGAAACATATCTCAAAGTATTTACTCGTCTATGATCCTAACCATATTCCACCCCCCAAATTTTCCAAAGGTCGTCTAGTTAAAGGTCTTGTCTGAGATGAAAGAAATAATTACCTCCAGGTCCTGGATGACCTACAAATAGAAAGAAAATATTTTAGCATTTCAAAAATATAACATGTTTACTAAAAGCTGTGTTAAACCCTCTGAGCTCTAAATAAGAATGTTGTAAAAATTAAATTTAGCCCCAGTGTTATAAATCCTGTGACGTCTGTGGGTGGCGCAGGCTCAAACGGCTGGCTGAGGCTCCTTCCACCCGGCATCCGGCTCGAGCAGTGGCGGCTCGAGTGGTGCCGAGCATGCCGCCTCTTACTCTCCTCACTTTTGTGCTTGTGCTCGCATGCGCGATATCACGGCTTCCTTATGCCCTCCGGCGGTGCTGCAGACAGCACGCCTGCAGGATGCTTAGTTAAAGGGCCAATGAGCCCTAATTTTACTGGTGGGCGTAACGCCCTAATTATGATACTGGGCAATCAGCCCACATGTCGTTAGTTGGGTCGATGAGCCCGAATGTTTTCCCTGGCCAATCCTGTTACTTCCAGTCCATTAAAGGTTTTCCCTTTACATTCAATGCCAGTGATTGAGTGTTGCTTGGTGAGATCCTTTTTACGTTTCCGTTGCCGACCTAATCTTGCTTGACCATCCTGTGATTGCTGCCTGGACCGACGCCTGCTTGTACCCTGACAACAAATCCGTCTCAACCCTTGTGATAAATACTCCTGACCTCCCGGCTTGACCCTTGGCTTGACCTTGATTCTTCTCTTTTCAATATCTCTTTAGTGCTGCACTAGTAAGGACTGACTACCCGTGTATGACCGCGGCTTACCCAACATCGCCTAGTCTTGCCTCTGGTTCAAAGAAAAAAATTACCTGTAGTTGTGGGATCCACTAGTCATGATAAACGTACCCCTTGTTCGGTCCTACGACATCCGCGGGCAGTGCAGGCTCGAGCGGCCCGGCCGGATGCTCCTTCCGCCCTGCAGCCGGCTCGAGCCAGCCTCTTCCTCTCCTCACTTCCGTGCCTGTGCTCCCGCGTGATAGCATGGCTTCCTTATGCCCTCCGGAGGCACTGCTGACAGCGCCCCTGCCAGAGGATTGGTTACAGGACAAATGAGCCCTAATTTTACTGGTGGGTGTAACACCCTAATAATGATACTGGGCAATTATCCCGCATGCCGTTAGTTGGGCCAATGAGCCCAAAGGTTTTCCCTGACCAATCCAGTTACTTCTGGTCCAATAAAGGTTCTTCCCTCCACACTGTCTCATTGCCCATAATAGCGTGTTGCTGGGTAGGATAGTGTCGGAGATCCTTGTTCGTTTCTATTAAGGACCTCGTCTTGCTTGACCATCTCGTGATTGCCACGTGGACAGATGCCTGCTTGTACCCTGACCACAAATCCATCTCATGCCTTGTGCTGCAGACCCGTGTCCTCTGGACTTGACGCTTGTCTTGACCTAGACTCTTCTCTTGACTCTCCCTTAGGAGACTGATTACCCGTGTATGACCGCGGCTTACCCATCATCGCTCATTCTTGCCTCTGGTTCATCCACCTTCACCCCTGTAAGTTCACCTCTTTTGTGCTACGAAGTCCTGGGGGCAACTGTGTCTGGCGAGGCGTGTAAAGCGTCCCGGCAAATGGGGGATTGGCTATAGGTGAAGCTAGCAGTGGAGATTGGGGGTTGTGGACTTACCTAGAAGGAGGGTGAACCACAGGGCTTGACAGGATTTTGCTTCTAGTCATCACCTTCTACTACAACACATCCACTACCACAGCAGCCTTGATTCCTTGGTTGCCTCATGCCCCATCATCAAAGGATAAGCGTATCAAATGTGAGCGCTGAATAAAGTTTAAGCCTGGATTTTCTAAACCATATTCCACCTCTAATTTTCCAAATGTCTTTAAAGGACCTGTCTGAGATGAATGAAAAATATTACCTCTAGGTCCTGGATTATCTGAAAATAGAAAGAAAATATTTTAGAGTTTCAAAAATATAACACGTTTACTCAAAGCTGTGTTAAACCGTCTGAGCTGTAAATAAGAAATGTAAAAATTAAATCAGCCACAGTGTTATGAATCTCCACATACCTGCTGTTGTTCCTGCTGTACAACCACCTGTCACGATAAACGTACCCACTGTCCGGTCCCGCCACATTTGCGGGCGGCGCAGGCTCGGGTGGCCTGCAGAGTCTCCTTCTGCAAGGCAGCCAGTTTGAGCAGTGATTGCTCAAGCGGTGATGAGCGTGCCTGCTTCCTACTCTCCTCAACTCTGTGCTTGTGTGCGCGAGACAGCACGGCTTTCTTATGCATCTGTGTATAGTGTCTGAGTTCCTTGTTTGCTTCCGTGGCCAACCTCGTCTTGCTTGACCATCCCATAATTGCTGCCTTGACCAACGTCTGCTTGTACCCTGACCACAAATCTATCTCATCCTTTGTGCTGTGTACCCGTGACCTCCCGGCTTGACCCTTGGCTTGACCTCGACTCTTCTCCCTTTGGTGCTGCACTAGTAAAGACTCAATACCCATGTATGACCACCGCTTACCCAACATCATCCAGTCTTGCCACTAGTTCATCTGCCTTCACCCCTGTAAGTGCACATCCTTTGTGCTACGAAGTCCTGGGGGCAACCATGTCCGCCGAGGCATGTAAAGCATCCCGACAAATGGGACTTGGCAATAGGTGAAGGTAGCAGCGGAGATTGGGGGTTGTGGGGAGGTTGTGGGGAGGCGGGCTTTACACCACCACTGACAATGTTGCTTTACAGGATTCTGCTTCTAGTCATCGCCTTCTGCTACAACACATCCACTACTACCGCAGCCTTGGTTGCTTGGTTGCCTCGTGCCCGAGCTGAGTCAAGGCAGGTGTCATTAAAATCCCCCTCCAAGAACAGCTATATTGTTAGAATGACGAGGGAATGCCCTCCTGCTAGAGGCTGGTGGGGATGCAGCTGTCAATGCTCTTGGCTCCATTTAGCTTTATTTATTCTTAGCCGGGAATGACGAATGGAGCTGAGCGTGCTAGTTAGAGTTGCCACCTGTCCGGTATTTTTTTTAAACTTTACTGGCCATCGACCTAGCGGTGCCGGTATTCAAATATTTACTGGTAATTGAGGATGTGAAAAGTATTCCCACAATTACAATTACCTGTAAAAAAACAAATATCAGCCAGGCCAGCGGTCAGTAAAATAGAAAAAAAATCCCAGCCAGGTGGCAACCCTAGCCCTCTAAGCTCTGCAAGAAGAAGATTAAAAAACCAAAACTTCCCTATTATATTATTCCGGTTTTCAACCAATAAAGGTATGAGAACGCCATTTTTGGGAAGCCATATCGATTGTGAGCGCTGAATCAAATTTCAGCCTTGATATTCCTAAAAAATTAATTTGGAACATGTACAAAACTTTTGGGATTCATTTCTGAAACAGTGTAACAGAGCACCAGATAAATGCTGAAGGGCATAGAGGTTGATGTTTTTGACCCTTTGGATTTGAAATATTGATTCAGAACATATAAAAACTATATCCCCCCCCCCCCCCCCCCAAATTTTCCAAAAACCATTAAAAGGACCTGTCTGAGATGAAAGAAAACAATTACCTGTACATGTGGGATAATCTACAAGTAAAAAGAAAATATTTTAGCTTTTCAGAAATATAGCATGTTTACTCAAAGCTGTGTTAAACCCTCTGAGCTCTAAATAAGAAAAGTTGTAAAAATTAAATCAGCCCCAGTGTTATATATCTCCACATACCTGCTGTTGCTCCTGCTGTACAACCACCTGTTACGACAAGCTTACCCACTGTCCAGTCCCGCAACATCCACGGGTGGCGCAAGCCCAGACGGCCATCGGATGCATCTTCCGCCTGGCAGCCGGCTCGAGCAGTGATGGCTCGAGTGCCGCCGAGTGTGCCCGCCTCCTCCTCTCCTCAGTGCTGTGCTCGTGCGCGCGTGAGAGCATGGCTTTCTTATGCCCTTAGTTAAAGTTAATGGGCCAATGGGCCCTAATTTTACTGGTGAGCCTAACGCCCTAACATTAATACTGGGTAATCAGCCCACATGTCGTTAGTTGGGTCAATGAGCCTGAATTTTTCCCCCAGCAAATCCGATTACATCTGGTCCATTAAAGGTTTTCTCACCACACTGTCTCATTGCCCATGATAGCGTGTTGCTGGGTGTGACAGTGTCTGAGATCCTTGTTCATTTCCGTTGCCGACCTTGTCTTGCTTGACCATCCAATGATTGCTGCCTGGACCGACGCCTGCTTGTACCCTGACCACGCTAGTAATGACTGACTACACGTGTATGACCGCGGCTTTTCCGGTGTCACCCAGTCTTGCCTCTGGTTCAAAGAATAAAATTACCTGTAGTTGTGGTATAATCTACAAGTAAAAGAAAAATATTTTAGTGTTTCAGAAATATAACATGTTACTCAAAGCTGTGTTAAACCCTCTGAGCTCTAAATAAGAAAAGTTGTAAAAATTAAATCAGCCCCAGTGTTATGAATCTCCTCATACCTGCTGTTGCTCCTGCTGTACAACCACCTGTCATGATAAACTTACCCATTGTCCGGTCCCCGCGATGTCCGTGGGCGGCACAGGCTCGGCCGGCCAACGGGGGCTCTGTCCGCCCGGTAGCAGGCTTGAGCAGTGTTAACTCGAATGGCGCCGAGCATGCTTGCCCCCTCCTCCACAGCTTTCTTATGTCCTCCAGTGGTACTACAGACACTCCGCCTTCACCCCTGTAAGTTCACATTATTTGTGCTTTTAAGTCCTGGGGGCAACCGTGTCTGGCGAGGCATGTAAAGTGCCCCTGCAAACAGTGGCTTGGCTATAGGTGAAGCTAGCAGTGAAAATTGGTGGTTGTGCACTTACCTAAAAGACGGGTGTCACACGGGGCTTGACATTCCACTGACAATGTTGCTTTACAGGAATTTGCTTCTAGTAGTCGCCTTCTGCTACAACACAGTCGCTACCGCAGCAGCCTTGGTTGCCTCGTGCCCGAGCTGAGTCAAGGCAGTGTCATTAAAATCCACCTCCAGGAACAGTATTGCACTAGCTATATTGTTAGGCCGACGCGGGCATGCCCCCCTGCTAGAGGCTAATGGGAATGCGGCTGTCAGTGCTCTTGGCTCCATTCAGCTCTATTCTTTATTAGCTAGATATGACGAATGGAGCTGAGCGCGCTGATTAGAGTTGCCACCTGTCTGTTATTTTTTAGAAAACTTTCCTGGCCACTGACCTGGCGGTGCCGGGGAATAATTTTTTACTGGTAATTGAGGATGTGAAAAGTATACCTGCCATTAAATTACCAGTAAAAAAACTAATAGCGGCCAGGCCAGCGGCCAGTAAAGTAGAAAGAAAATCCTGGACATATGGCAATCCTAGCCCTCTAAGCCCCCTAAGCCCCCTAAGATCTGCAAAAAGAAGATCCAGAAACCAAAACCATAATATTCCAGTTTTCCACCAATAGAGGGATGGGAAAGCTATTTTTGGGGAGTTGGGATCTACGTCAAAAACATTTACTCGAAAAGACCCCCCCCCCCCACATCAGGAAGGTATAAGCATGTTGAATGTGAGCGCTAAAGCAACTTTGAGCCCAAACCCTTAAAAAACTATTCCTTAGCATCTAAAAGTAATATATTTTAAGTTTTAAGTCACTTATTATTCTTTCCCCCACAGGGCTGATAACCTATACAGGACTCAGAAGCATCACATACTGAGGAGAGGAGAGTGGGTTAAAGTGCAGGGGGTGGGTTATAGCTGTGCTTTGTACAGACAGAGCAGAGCTGGGGTCAGGGAAAGGACAGTAATCCCAGAATGCAGAGCGATACAGTCAGAAGACACTTCCTGTTTGCAGGCTGCCTGAAGCCACCATCTTGGATATTTAAAGACTCATAACATGCAGTAGATACAGGTAGGATGATTTTTAATGTGAGCAATCTCTATGTACAGGGTAGGGGAAACATATAAGATATACTCTTATTCAGGGTGAACATCTGCTTTAAGCCTGGATTTTCTAAATAAAATTGATTTGGAACATATACAAAACTTTTGGGATTCATTTCTGAAACAGTGTAACAGAGCACCAGATAAATCCTGAAGGGCATAGAGGTTGATGTTTTTGGCCGCTTTGGATTTATGGGGGTACCAGCCTCTATGAACCGGATCTGGGCTGGTAGACTTTGGAGGGGGGACCCCACACAATTTCACTCCAATTTGCCTAAATAGATGTGGACGTGAACTTACTTACGCGGATGATGCCAATAAATCAGCATGAAACATATCTCAAAATATTTACCCATCTATAATCCTAACTTTATCCCCCCCCTAATTTTCCAAAGGTCGTTAAAGGACCTGTCTGAGAAGAAAGAAATAATTACCTTTAGGTCCTGGATGAGCTGCAAATAGAAATAAAATATTTTAGCGTTTCAGAAATATAACGCTTACTAAAAGCTGTGTTAAAACCTCTGAGCTCTAAATAAAAAAAGTTGTAAAAATTAAATCAGCCCCAGTGTTATGAATTTCCACATACCTGCTGTTGTTCCTGCTGTACAACCACCTGTCACGATAAACGTACCCACTGTCCAGCCCCGCGACGCCTGCGCGCGGTGCAGGCTTGGGCGACCGGCGGAGGTTCCTTCAGCCCAGCAGCCGGCTCAAGCAGTGACAGCTCGACTTGCGCAGAGCCTGCCTCCTCCTCTCCTCACCTCTGTGTTCTTGTTCGCGTGCATGACAGCAGGCTTTCTAATGCCCTCTGGTCGCGCTGCAGACAACACGCCTGGCAATCCGGTTACTTTTGGTCCATTAAAGGATTTCCCTGTACACTGTCTCATTGCCCGTGATAGCATGTTGTTAGGTGTGATAGTGTATGAGGTCCTTGTTCATTTCCGTTGCCATCCTCGTCTTGCTTGATCAGCCACCTGGACCGACGCCTGCTTGTACCCTGACCACGAATCCGTCTCATGCCTTATGATAATTACCTGTGACATCCCTGCTTGACCCTTGGCTTGAGCTTGCCTCTTCTCTTGACTCTCCTTCTGGTGCTACGCTAGTAAGGACTGACTACCTGTGTATGACCGCGGCTTACTCAACATCACCCAGTCTTGCCTCTGGTTAAAAGAATAAAATTACCTGTAGATGTGGGATAATCTACAAGTAAAAGGAAAATATTTTAGTTTCAGTTTCGTTTCAGAAATATAACATGTTTACTCAAAGCTGTTTTAAACCCTCTGAGATCTAAATAAGAAAAGTTGTAAAAATTATATCAGCCCCAGTGTTATGAATCTCCACATACCTGCTGCTGGCTCGAGCAGTGATGCCGAGCGGTGCCTAGCATGCTCGTCTATTCCTCACCCCTGTGCTCGTGCTCATGCACGCACACAACAGCAAAGCTTTCTTATGCCCCCCCGTGGCACTGCAGATACTCCGCCTTCACCCCTGTAAGTTCACATTATTTGTGCTTTTAAGTCCTGGGGGCAATCGTGTCCGGCGAGGCATGTAAAGCGCCCCGGCAAATGGGGGCTTGGCTATAGGTGAATGCTAGCAGCGGAGATTGGGGATTGTGGACTTATCTAAAAGGGGGGTGTTCCACGAGGCTTGACATCCCACAGTCAATGTTGCTTTACAGGATTTAGCTTCTAGTCATAGCCTTCGGCTACAACACAGTCGCTACCGCAGCAGCCTTGGTTGCCTCGTACCCGAGCTGAGTCAAGGCAGTGTCATTAAAATCCAATAACAGCATGGCACTAGCTATATTGTTAGGCCGACGTGGGCATGCCCCCCTGCTAGAGGCTAGTGGGGATGCAGCTGTCAGTGCTCTTGGCTCTATTCAGCTCTATTAATTCTTAGCCGGAAATGATGAATGAAGCTGAGCGCGCTGAATGGAGTTGCCACCTGTCCGTTTTTTTTTTTTTTTTTTTACTGGCCACAGACCTGGCGGTGCCGGAGATGATTTTTTTACTGGCAATTGAGGATGTGAAAAGTATACCCACAATTAAATTACCAGTAAAAAAATAAATATTGGCCAGGCCAGCAGCCAGTAAAGTAGAAAGAAAATCCTGGCCAGGTGGCAACCCTAGCCCTCTAAGCCCCCTAAGCTCTGCATAAAAGAGATCCAGAAACCAAAACTTCCCTATTATATTATTCCAGTTTTCCACCAATAAAGGGATGAGAAAGCTATTTTTGGCGATTTTGAGCGCTGAATCAAATTTAAGCCTGGATTTTCTAATAATATTTATTTGGAACATATACAAAACAGTGTAACAGAGCACCAGATAAATGTTGAAGGGCATAGAGATTGATGTTTTTGGCCTTTCAGATTTATGGGCATACTAGCCTCTAAGAATTGGTTTGGGCTGGTAGACTTTGGAGGGGGGACCCCACCTGATCCCATTCAATCAATTTGCCTGAATAGATGTGTACTTGAACTTATGCAGGTGATTCCAACAAATCAGCATGAAACATATCTCAAAATATTTACTCATCTATAATCCTAACTTTATCCCCCCCCTAATTTTCCAAAGGTTGTTAAAGGACCTGTTTGAGATGAAAGAAATAATTACCTCTAGGTCTTGGATGAGCTGCAAATATAAAGAAAATATTTTAGCATTTCAGAAATATAACATGTTACTCAAAGCTGTGTTAAACCCTCTGAGCTCTAAATAAGAAAAGTTGTAAAAATTAAATCAGCCCCAGTGTTATGAATCTCCACATACCTGCTGTTGCTCCTGCTGTACAACCAACAGTTACGATAAACGTACCAACTCTCTGGTCCCGCGACGTCTGTGGGCGGCACAGGCTCAGGCGGCTGGTGAAGGCTACTTCGGCCGGCAGCCAGCTCGAGCGCTTACATTGGGTCCATTACAGATTTTTCCTCCCCACTGTTTTATTGCCTGTGATAGGGTGTTGCTGGGTGTGATAGTGATAATGTCTGAGATCCTTGTTTGTTTCCGTTGCCGAACTCGTCTTGATTGACCATCACTTGATTGCTGCATTGACCAAAGCCTGCTTGTACCCTGACCATGAATCAGTCTCATCCCTTGTGATAAACACCCGTAACCTCTTGGCTTGACCCTTAGCTTGACCGTGACTCTTCTCTTGACTCTCCCTTTGGTGCTGCGCTAGTAAGAACTGACTACCCATGTATGACTGCGGCTTACCCGAAGTTGCCCAGTCTTGCCTCTGGTTCAAAGAAAACAATTACCTGGAGTTGTGGGACAATCTACAAGTAAAAAGAAATATAACATTTACTCAAAGCTGTGTTAAACCCTCTGAGCTTAAAATAAGAAAAGTTGTAAAAATTAAAATTAAATCAGCCCCAGCGTTATGGATCTCCACATACCTGCTGTTGCACCTGCTGTACAACCACCTGTCACGAGAAACTTACCCACTGCCCGGTCCCGTGCCGTCTGCGAGCACCTTCCACCCGGCTGCCGGCTCGAGCAGTGGCGGCTCAAGTGGCGCCGAGCGTGCCCACCTCCACCTCTGTGTTCTTGCTCGCACACGCGCACACCTGCACAGCTCTTATGCCCTATGGCGGCGCTGCAGACTGCGCGCCTGCCGGAGGATTGGTTAAAGGGCCAATGAGCCCTAATTTTACTAGTGGGCATAATGCCCTAATAATGATACTGGGCAATCAGCCCCCATGTCGTTTTTTGGGCCAATGAGCCTGAATCTTTACCCCGGCCAATCCGGTTACTTCCAGTCCATTAATGTTTTTTCCTTCACACTGTCTCATTGCCTGTGATAGTGTGTTGCTCGGTGTGATAGTGTTTGTCTGTTCATTTCCGTTGCTGACCTCGCCTTGCTTGACCATCCCATGATTTCTGCATGGACCGACGCCTGCTTGTACCCTGACCACAAATCCGTCTCATCCCTTCTGCTGCGTACCCATGAGCTCTGGGCTTGACCTTGATTCTTCTCTTGACTCTCCCTATGGTCCTGTGCTAATAAGAACTAACTACCGTGTATGACCGCGGCTTACCCGATGTCAAAACAAAGAATTGTGGGTTCCTTATAACCCACTGAAGAAACGACCCTCCCAATGAATGTGGAAAATTACTTACAAAAAAAGGAAAATGCACTCCCAACACAGCCAGAGTGCAATATAACAACTAGGGCTGGTGTAAATGGTAGGCCCACTACATACGTGACACAACCAAAGAAAAGTGGGGATTAATTGGGCCTCCCCTCCAGAATCCCTTAGGGATTAGGGGCTCTACCAATATCAAACCACGCCCAATATCTCATAAATTGCATATAGATAAAAACATATTAAATTTTATTGCTTGAATACAAGATTTAAAAAAAATTCCTTTGTACAAACACAATGTATTTGTTACACCATAAATACAGTGCATAGTGGATACTATATGTGTCTCAAAATACACAGATTGTTAGACTCCTGTGCTCGAATTGTGATCTTATCTGGGACCAGTCATATTAGGCTTTTTATTGAGATGTTGGTCAGACTAGTTTTGCCTGACAATAGGCTTCATCAGTGCCCATACAGTAGCCTGTAGAAAATGTAAGATAACATCACTGAAAAATCCACTGGAAAAATACATAAATTCATACATACACATTACAGCAGTAGTATCAATTCACACCTCATTTATACTAAATGACGGATGTAGTTGAGAATGTTCCTGGGTTCTGGCTATTTGCGCCCATCAGATATATCCAATATAAATAAAGCAGCAATATGAAAGTACTGTTCCAATCATGGAAGGGAGCAGATACGGGTCACCAGCAGCCCTCATGAGATAGTGACACCTGGAACAGAGAATAGGTGTGCCTGCTAGAGAAACTATAATGGCTATGATAGAGAAAGGATGATGACTCCCAAAAGGGCTTGAAAGAAAGTTACCTTATGCAATCACTGAGACATTGTGTGTTGCGGCATGAGAGGGAACAATAGGCATGTGTTTCCCTCCCTCCTATTCCAAACCTCCAAACGGCACCACACCGGTGCGGACGCGGCGGCCGTGATTTCAAAGGCTGCCCACCTGCGTCACGCACCCACGTGTATGTCACCGCCCCGCCCCCCCTTCCCTCCTTCGCTAGTCTAAGCGTCGGAGGTTGCCAGGGGGGACAGGGGCGGCGCACACAAAGGGGACACGCAGCGTCGTCCAGCCCCTCTGGAGGAAGGAGCGCATGAAGCCCCCCGAATAACCAAGGGGGCAGAGAACGCTAGGTGCCCCTCTGGCGCCGTCGCATGTCTCCTTATGGGCGCCATTTTGGGGAAGGCCAGTGTATAAATAATACTGGAAATATGTTATAGTAAAAGCGGAATAAATTATGTCTAATACAACGCAGTATGTGTTGGTTGAATATATCTATAGGTTAAGATAACTTGCTGTGGAACAATAATATATCATAGTGGCAGAAACATTAACTTGCCATTCTGTAAGTGTCATCTAATGCCATAACAGGTATACCCCCCTGTGTGTACCTGGCCCCATACCAGCCCGACTTCCTGAGACACGCGGATGTCACTACATCTCACCTGGGCCGGTGGATGCATCACCAACGGTTAGCCATAAATACCCAAGCCAATAGTATTCTCCCACTGGTCAATACTAACCACATCCGTCATATACAGGGGTGAAAAAACAACAATAAAAAAAAAAAAAAAACAATAAAAAAAAAGTCCCATACCACCAGATACAGGGAACGGCGATGGGGACCACCTGTGCCCCGTCGTACGCTAACCTGTATCTTGGGGGTTGGGAGAGGGGGTTGTGGGCTGAGGACAGACTGTTGACGACATTATCATAATTTGGACAGACACACAAAAGAACCTTGAAGCTTTTGTCATGGAATTAAACAGAAATTATATGAATCTAAAATTTTCCTTAAAATTTACCCAGGAAGAAATTCATTTTCTGGATTTAACAGTTATGTTGAGCCGGGAGGCACTAGTGACCACGAAGTTTTACCGCAAACCGACTGCCGCGAATACGATGTTACGGGCCTCTAGCGCCCATCCTAAACCCCTATTAAAGAGTATCCCTTACGGCGGAACTGTACCTCGGAAAGGGATTTTAAAAAGGCAGCTGACAATATATTCTCTAGACTCATTGAGAGGGGATACAGTGCACCAATCCTAAAACAGGCATACAAGCGAGCAAAAAAGAGATTGAGAGACGAATTACTGTATAAACCTAGAATTAAGAAAGATGATTCTTCTCTTTCCATGATCATGACATTTTCAGCTCATCACAACATGATCAAAAAAATCATTCAGTGACATTGGCACATCTTAAAAAACGACGCAGGCCTGACACGTTTCTCCCAAGTAAACCTAAATTCGTATATCGCAGGTCAAATATTATCAAAGACTGGATAGTTTGCAGTCATTATGCCCAAACTAAATGATCAACCAAACGACAGGAACTTACAAGTGCCAATCATGCAACATGTGTAAGTTTATTCAAGAAACAAAAGAAGTCACACTGGGGGATCTGCCACCCCATAGACTTAAACACTTTATTAATTGCAAGAGCACGAATATTGTTTCTGCTCTAATATGTACCTGTAAGAGATTTTATATTGGTAAAACTAACCGAGAGTTTCGCAAAAGGATTTATGAACATTCTTATGACATCAAAACTGGGTATAGAAAGACCCCTGTGGGTAGGCATTTCCTAGAATGTCATGGGCAAAATTCAAAAGAGATGCTCTTTGTGGGGATAGACAGAATACATCCCAACCCACGGGGAGGGGACCTCGAAAAAATTACCTTACAGCGGGAGACACAGTGGATCTATCACTATAAGGCTCACCTTTACCCTGGGCTAAATGAATCCATAAGTTATGTTCCATATCTTTGACTGTGGTATAAATGTACACATATGTTTTTTATTTTTTTTTTATTGTTGTTTTTTCACCCCTGTATATGACGGATGTGGTTAGTATTGACCAGTGGGAGAATACCTATTGGCTTTGGGTATTTATGGCTAACCGTTGGTGATGGTCCCTTTAATTTTTCCTTTTTTTGGTAACATAATCTTTTTCTTCTTTGGTAAACCAAATTAGGTAATGGAGTTAGTGGGTGCATCCACCGGCCCAGGTGAGATGTAGTTACATCCGCGTGTCTCAGGAAGTCGGGCTGGTATGGGGACAGGTACACACGGGGGGGGGGGTATACCTGTTATGGCATTAGATGACATTTATAGAATGGCAAATTAATGTTTCTGCCACTATGATATATTATTGTTCCACAGCAAGTTATCTTAACCTATAGATATATTCAACCAACACATACTGCGTTGTATTAGACATAATTTATTTCGCTTTTACTATAACATATTTCCAGTATTATTTATACACTGACCTTCCCCAAAATGGTGCCCGTAAGGAGACATGCGATGGGGCCAGAGGGGACACCTAGCGTTCTCTGCCCCCTTGGTTATTCGGGGCGCTTCATGTGCTCCGTCCTCCAGAGGGGCTGGACGACGCTGCGTGTCCCCTTTGTGTGCGCCGCCCCTGTCCCCCCTGGCAACCTCCGACGCTTAGACTAGCGAAGGAGGGAAGGGGGGTGGGGCGGTGACATACACGTGGGTGCGTGACGCAGGTGGGCGGCCTTTGAAATCACGGCCGCCGCGTCCTCACCGGTGTGGCGTCGTTTGGAGGTTTGGAATAGGAGGGAGGGAAACACATGCCTATTCCCTCTCACGCCGCAACACACAACGTCTCAGTGATGGCATAAGGTAACTTTCTTTCAAGCCCTTTTGGGAGTCATCATCCTTTCTCTATCATAGCCATTATAGTTTATCAAGCAGGCACACCTATTCTCTGTTCTAGGTGTCACTATCTCATGAGGGCTGCTGATGACCCATATCTTCTCCCTTCCTTGATTGGAACAGTACATATTGCTGCTTTATTTATATTGGATATATCTGATGGACGCAAATAGCCAGAGCCCAGGAACCAGGGGTCATTCTCAACTACATCCGTCATTTAGTATAAATGAGGTGTGTATTGATACTACTGCTGTAATGTGTATGTATGAATTTATATATTTTTCCAATGGATTTTTCAGTGATGTTATCTTACATTTTCTACAGGCTACTGTATGGGCACTGATGAAGCCTATTGTCAGGCGAAACTAGTCTGACCAACATCTCAATAAAAAGCTTAATATGACTGGTCACAATTCGAGCACAGGAGTCTAACAATCTGTGTATAGAGTGAATTTTGAGCACAGGAGTCTAACAATCTGTGTATAGAGTGAATTTTGAGACACATATTGTATCCACTATACGCTATATTTATGGTGTAACAATACATTGTATTTGTACAAAGGAATTTTTTTTACATCTTGTATTCAAGCAATAACATTTAATATGTTTTTATCTATATGCAATTTATGAGATATTGGGCGTGGTTTGATATTGGTAGAGCCCCTAATCCCTAATGGATTCTGGAGGGGAGGCCCAATTAATCCCCACTTTTCTTTGATTGTTACCCGATGTCACCCAGTCTTGCCTTTGTTTCATCCACCAGTGTACATCAGCCTTTGCTGGGGAGTCAATGCTGGTGAATCAGAGCTGCTCCCCCTAGAACTAAACTGTGCTCCAGGCAGTTCTACAGGGGAGGGGCCAAAAGAAGCCTACCAGTGGCTCCCTATACCAAAAGTCAGCGCTGTGGGATCGGCTAGAAATGAGTGCTACTACTGCCTAAGGAACAGAATCCAAGGCTCAAAATGATGGAAGATCTCCCTTTATATCCTGAACTGGTCAGTTTTGGAGACTGAAGGAAAGCAGGGGGCTGTAAACGTAGGTGACGTTTGCAAATATATGCACATCATTCATGTTCGTATAGAACTTTGCGGGTTCGGGTTCCCAAACCCAAACACGAACGTCAGCCAGGAGTCCATGTTTGAGTTTGGCATTTGGCCCGAACATGGAAAAGCTGGTTAATAGGCCCATCAACCAGCTTCACCTAAACGTGTGCAGCAGCAGGATGACTGCTGTAACTCACCTGATCCCTGCAATCCCATTTGCATTCCAGAGACACCCCGCCAGTACAATTTTTTTTATCTCCAATTCTGCCTCTGTTTTCTAGATAGGTGCCCCCTCTTCCCGGGTGTGTAAGGATTGGGGGGATGGAGGGGCCCCCACAGAGGCAGAATCACATTGATTCCAATGGGGACTGGTTTTGGCTTCCGGTCCATAAACCCGGACTTCTATTCAATATGCGGCTGATCTTGCCGAACCCAAACCTTGGGGGGGTTCGCCCAACACTACCCATGAGCAAAAACACCCACCACCCCCCATCTCTCAATGTTTCAGGATTGTAAAATCCTCTTGCACCACGTCCCAGGCCTTGTGACTGTCAGAAGAGTTTGACATGCAGGTCGGAGGCATCGCTATTAGAATCACTGTTGCAGAACAGCACAATGACAGAGCCTTGAGGTGGTATCAGCTTGAGGAGCCCATATACCACCTGAAAGACACACCATAGGGTTGGCAGCAGCATGAGGAGACCATATATTGCCTGAAAGACACACCCTGGAGTTGGCAGAAGCATGAGACAATATATTGCCTAAAAGGCACACCCTGGAGTTGGCAGCAGCATAATGAGCCCATATATTGCCTGAAAGATACACCCCAGAGTTGGAAGCATTATGAGGACCCCATTTATTGCTTGAAAGACACATACTGGAGTTGGCAGTAACAACCATATATTGCCTTAAAGACACCCTGGAGTTGGCAGCAGCATAAGGAGCCCATATATTGCCTGAAAGACACACTGGAGTTGACAGTAACATGAGGAGAACATATATTGCCTGAAAGACACACTTGAGTTGGCGGCAGCATAAGGTGCCATATATTGCTTGAAAGACACACCCTGGATTTGGCAGCAGCATGAGGAGCCCATATATTGCCTAAAATACACACACTGGAGTTGGCAGTAGCATGAGGAGCCCATATATTGCCTGAAACACACACCCTGAAGTTGACAGCAGCATGAGGAGACCATATATTGTCTGAAAGACACATCCTGGAGTTTGCAGCAGCATGATGAGCCCATATATTGCCTGAAATACACACTGGAGTTTGCAGTTACACGAGGAGACCAAATATTTCCTGAAAGACACACCTTGGAGTTGGCAGCAGCATGAGGAGACCATATATTGTCTGAAAGACATACCCTGGAGCTGGCAGCAGCATAAGGAGACCATATATTGCCTGAAAGACACACCCTGGAGTTGGCAGCAGCATGAAGAGCCCATATATTGCCTGAAAGACACACCCTGGAGTTGGAAGCAGCATGAGGAGCCCATATATTGCCTCAAAGACACCCTGGAATTGGCAGCAGCATGAGCAGAACATATACAAATGTTGGGTACATATATGTTATCCTAAGAATATTATTAAAAATTAAGTTTTAGGTAATGCATTACCTCAATACCTACTTGAGGTCTGATGCGGTGGAATGCCTGTAACTGGGGAACAGCACCGTAAATCTGTTTTGCACTATCCATATTTGTGACGTGTTGGTGTGGCACCATGATCAATCTACTCTGATGCATCAGGCTTTTGTAGATGGAAATCCTGGCTGATCCATGCCTGATTCATCTTCACAATCGTGAGTCTCTCCACATTTTTCAGACAAGTGGACAGACGAGTTCTCCTTGGGGTTATTATGGCCCCCACTGCACTAAACACCCGCTCTGATGGCACACTACTGGCCCGGCAGGACAGCTTTCCCAGGGCAAACTCTGCTAGTTGCGACCACCAAGTCAGGTGTCCGGTGTGTTGGCATGGTGATCTCATGGTATGCCACCACCTGCTGGTTCAGGTCCTGCTCCAGGTCTTCCTGCTGCTCATGAGTTGCCTCACTATACGGGTGAAGAAAGCTACTCATCAGTGACTGTAGGCTGCTGCTGATGGAGATGGTACTGCTCCTGTGCATGCAAAGTTTCCTTCCTATTGTTAGGTTGTCTTGCAGATGGGGGGAAGCCTTCAGGAAATGCTTGACAACTAGATTGAACACGTGTGCCATACAGGGCACACGACTCAGGCTTCCTTGTCGCAGCATAGACAAGATGTTCTTCCCATTGTCGGTCACCATGGTTCCCATTTGCCGTTTTTGTGGAGTAAGCCATGTTTTGATTTCTTGATGAATGAATTTTAGCAGCTCCTCCCCTGTGTGACTTCATTCGCCATGGCAAATATTTGTGAAGCACAGCGTGACACCGCCTTGTCCTGTACACATGGTTGGCTGGAGGGACAATGAGACTTGTCCGTGCAGTGGAGGCTGAGGAGACGGCGGAGGATCAGGAGGCTGAGCCGCAGACTGTCACAGGCACAACAGCCTGGGACGGTGGAGGCGAAAGCGGCGTGACCTGTCCAAGTTGCTGTTGTGGCTGTGCAGGAACCAAATTCACTCAGTGGGCCATAAAGGACATGTATTGTCCCTGTCTTTAGTTACAGCTCCAGACACCAGAGCTGCCGTGCGCTTTGGTAAACACCGACCGCCTCAAAGGACTGGCCCACATTCTGTTCAACAAAATTGTGCAGGGCTGGTACTAACTTCTTCGCAAAAAAATGACGGCTTGGGACTCTCCACCTCGGCTCCGCACAAACCATCAGTTCTCTGAAAGGTGTAGAGTCCACCACCTGAAAAGGGAGGTACTACAGCACCAGCAACTTGAACAGGAGCACATTTAGCTTCTGCACCGCTGGATGAGTGGGCATATACAGTTGTCTCTTGGACATGGCTTTGCTGATAGATTGCTGGTAGAATGACTGACTTGTAGTAGGAGGAGCAGTAGCATCTGGAGCAACAGAGGATTGGTATGACACACAGCTACCTTCGGCTGAGGTGCTGGAGCCTTGGCTGGCTGACATTGGGTACTGCAGCAGGCTGGACCACCACCTACGTGCCTCGGTTTTCCCAGGCAGCTTCATGGTGACTCTGCATATGTTGCTGCTTTACCTTCTGCCTAAACATGTGGCCATGTAAACCTCCTGTGGATGCTTTATGTCCACATTAATTCACTGCTACTGCCGTCAGCTCCAGGAACCCCTCCCTGGAAGGAAGCCTGCCACGCAGCAGGTGCTCTACCTCGGGAACAGGCATGCTTGCCTCCAGACTTTCCAGACAATTCTGTCACCATGCTGACTGCCAACCATGCTAATGCTCTGCTGCCTCAGCTGCAGACACAGGGGTAACCAGTGACCCTCTTCTCCTGATGATGATGAAGCCCCTTCTGCACCCGGCTCCCAAATGCGATCGGCTTCATCATCACAGAGTTGTGTCTGCATGTCACTAATGTTCTCTTCGGGTTCCTCAACAGTGTCTGCTGCAGGAGCCGGAACGCTCCCAAACCACCACCCACACCACTCTCCTCATCACTACTTGGCCTCCTAGCGAAGGAAGCGCCGGGTGTCTCCTTCACTTCTCGGCTGGGCAGTAGCTGCTGACTGTCGTCTATCAGATCATCCTCACTGAATAGTTGAACTGAACCCAAAACATACGATACGTCGCTGGGGAAGGGAGAAACATATGACAGAGGCAATGTGAGGACATGGAATGCTCCCAGGCTATGCCAACTCAGGGTTGTGTCCGAGGAACCTACTGACTGTTGACTGGGGGTGTCAGATCTAACTTGTGATTAAGTGGATGACTGTGTTAACCAATCAATGGCGGCGTTGCTGGTCAAGACACAACCACTAGCTGATACCAGGAGATCAGGCCTTTCACTGCGACTCCTGCTGCCACTCGACCCTAGTCTGCTGCGACCTCTGCCTGATGAATTTAGGAATCTGACACTCCTCTGTGCACATCCTGGCACTTCTCTGCCTGACATACTTAGTGCATTTATGAGGGGAAAACAATACCCTATACTACACTTAAAACAGTATTTTTGGAACAGCAGCAGGTGTGTAATTCTGAGTGGCCTTTAACACTAACCAGGCTTTCAACACCTGGACATAAAACAAAATGCAAAAATGCTCAGATGCAACTCAATGGGATGCCCTGATTAGGCCAGTTAAATGTGCTACAGTAAGCTTTAAAACAAAATTTTGGTACAACAGCAAGAGCTCTATATTTTTGGGCAGGTATGTGGCCTTTAACACTAACTAGGCTTTCAAGACCTGGGCATAAAACCAAATGCAGAAACGCAGATGTCCTTAATTGGGATAGGTGAGGGCCAGTTAAATACATTGCAGCAAGTTTTAACCCTTTTGTTGCCAAGCCCGTAACACCTACGTGCTGGCTTGGCTGGGCCTTAAGTGCCAAGCCCGTAGGTGTTACGTGCTTGACTTTCCTCGCTTGTAGTTTAAAAAGTAAAAACAACAAATACTCACCTGACCCCTTGTTGGATCTGGACGGGTCTCCTCTTTAATTTGGTGCCATCCGATCCCCCGTGGGGGGTCGGATGGCTCCAGGAGAGCCCCCGGAATAGGCCGCCCCCCCCCCCCCCGCTTCTGCAGCAGCAGCTTCTAACTGTAAAAAAAAAAAAAAAAAAAATGACATTCACTTACCTGTGTGTGCGCTGGCTCCCGCTGTCCCTCCTCTTCACCTGGGGGGCCTCCGATCCCCCCCCAGGACTTACCGATCTTCAGGAGAGAACCTGGGAGGCTCTCTCCTCTCTTCTTCTCGATGGCGGCCGCCATCATGCCTCTAAGCCCCGCCCCCTTGGGGCGGGGCTTATGAAGTCATCCCGGCCCCGAACGGGCTTCATCTTTCTCAGCTTCTCAGATGCCGGTGATCGGCGCTGGGGAAGGAGGTGACAGGAGATCCTCTGATCTCCTGCCTTCTCCTTCTCTGGATGCCGATCACCGGCATCTGTCAGCTGAGCGGCGAGGGACAAGAGCTTGCAATCGAAGGTAAGTACAGTAAAAAAAAAATTTTTTTTTTTCTAATAAAATACTTTTTATTATTGTGTGGTGTTTTTTTTTCACATTAACCCTTTGTGAGCTGGTAAGGGGTCCATGAGACCCCTTATACCAGTTCACAAGGCTGGGGGGGTGGCAAGTCACCTGCCCTAGCGGGTGGCTTGCCATTAACCCCCGCACCCCTATTACCTGCCTCCCCAAAGGCCAGGGGGGGGCAGAAGAGCCCGGGCCCACATAGGCTATGTGGGCTCGTAGGCTGCAGGGTGGGGGGGCCACCAAAGCTGGCCCCCCCACTCTGTGCCTACAAGCCCCCATAGCTGGTCCCGGGCTGGTTACTTTGGGTAAGGGGGACCCCACGTCATTTTTTTTTTGGATTTTGAAGGGTTTTTAACCCTTCAAAATCCAAAAAAAAATGGGGTCCCCCTCCCCGGGAAGGGGGACCCTATGTCATTTTTTTTTTTAATTAACCATTTGTCATCCAGCAGCTATAAAAGGCTTCTGGGCAGGAAAGGGTGTCTACCTATACATATGTGGTATCGCTGTAACCGGGAGAAATTGGGGTTTCTCACGCAATAAGATTTTATTGACAAACTTACATTTTTTATTACAAAAAAACTCTACAAATTGTAAAAAAATGTTTTTTTTTTATTTTTTTTCACACATTTCACCCAAAAAAATTGAGAATACACCTAAAAAATACAAACAAGACATTTCATGTTAAAGCCCAGACTCTGTTGAAAAAAACAATATATAATTTTCCTGGGAAATCCCTGGAAATCCCTTCAAAAATGACAGTTGAATATGTGTAGCGCAAAATGGTGAAACATCGTCTGGCAACAGGGAGTGGCAAATGCTGCAGGTAGGCTGGCAGCGAAAGGGTTAAACAAGATTTTGGCACAACTGCAAGAGGTGGATATTTTTGGCTAGGTGAGTGGGCTTTAACACTTACTATGCTTTCAAGACCTGGGCACCCAATGCAAAAACTCTCAGATGCCCTTAAATGTGATGCCCCGGTGAGGGCCAGTTAAATGCATCACAACAAGTTTTAAAACAAGGTTTTGGTACAAAAGCTAGAAGTGGATATTTTTGGCTAGGTGTGTGGCCTTTAACACTAACTAGGCTTTAACCCATTAAACGCCAGCCATGTAAAATTTACGTGGCTGCCTCCCCATCACGCAAAATGGTGGAAAATATCCTGTCAGCAGAGGGTGACAAAATCTCAAGTAGGCTGGCAGTTAAAAGGTTACAGATACCTATGCATGTTGGGTATTGTTCTGTTTGGGGGACCTTGCATTTTCAGATTTAGCTTGTTTTTTCTTATTTGCATATTGATATTTTAGGAAAAGGCGTTTTTCATTCTGCTTTTTTATACATTTTTTAGTGAAACCCTGTGCAACCTAAGAATTCTTCAAGATATTACTTCCAGAAAGGTAAGCCCACTACAAAACGTTGGGTACGCTTAGAAAGCTTAACATGTGTACTTTCAGGGAATATATGGTTTATGGGGGATATTCCAAATGTAAAGGGTTGTTTTGGTAGAAAAAGCACAAGGTGAGCAGAGCTGTCTGCAGAGCTGAAATTTTGAAGTAAAATTACCGTTATGCTCATGCTTTACTTTGGTGTGTTTGGCAACTCTTTCCTTGACAGAACCTATGCATGTTGGGTATTGTTCTGTTTGGAGGGCCTTGCTTTTTCAGATTTTCAGTTTTTTTCTTGTTTGCATATAGTTTTTTTTAGGAAAATGTGGTTTTGATTCACATTTTTTATTCTTTTTTAGCTAAACCCTGTGCAACCAAAGAATACATTACTTCCAGAAAACTGAACCCATGTCAACAAACCTGGTACGCCTAGAAAGCCTGAGGTGTATACTTCTAGGGAATATATTTAAATTTCTAGGGAAATTTATCAAGGTAGTTCAAATGTAAAGGGTTGTTTTTCTTGAAAAACTGCAAGGTGCGCATATTGCATAGCATAGTTGTATTTTATCTGAAAATCTCCTAAAGCGTTGTTTCAGTTTGGGGGAGTCTCCTGGACAGGAAAGGGTGTCTACCAATACATATGTGTTACTGCTGTAACCGGAGAAATTGGGGTTTCACACGCAATAAGATTTTTTTTTTTTTTTTTATCTTTTTGCACATATTTCACCCAAAAATATTGAGAATACACTTAGAAAATGACAAACAAGACATTTCATGTTAAAGCCCAGGCTCTGCTGAAAAAAACAAAATATCACTTGGAAATCCCTTCAAAAATCACAGTTGAACATGGGGAGCGCAAAATAGTGCAAAATGGTCTGGCAACAAAAGGTGGCAAAATCTCAAGGTAGGCTGGCACTTAAAGGGTTAAAGACCTGGACATAAAACCAAATGCAAAAACTTTCAGATGCCCTTAAATGGGATGCCCTGTTGAGGGACAGTTACAGATACATTACTGCAAGCTTTAAAATGAGGTTAGGTACAAAAGCAAAAGGTGGATATTTTTAGCTAATGTGTGGCCTTTAACTGCCAGCCTACCTGGAGATTTTGTCACTCTTTGTTGCCAGACCATTTTGCACTATGTTGTGCTCCATATGTTCAACTGTGATTTTTGAAGAGATTTCCTGGGAAATTTATATATTGTTTTTTTTTCAGCAGAGTCTACTCTTTAACCTGAAATGTCTTGTTTGTCTTTTTTTAAGTCTATTTGCAATATTTTTGGGCAAAATATGTGCAAAAAAAATTAAAAAAATCTGTCTTTTTACAATTTGTACTGCTTTTTTGTAATAAAAAATGTATGTTTTTCAATGAAATCTTATTGCATGTAAAAGCCCCATTTCTCCTGGTTACAATGGTACCATATATGGTAGACACCCTTTCCTGCCCAGGAGACTCCCCCAAACCGAAAGGGAGATTTTCAGATAAAATACAACTATGCTATGCAATTTGTGCACCTTGCAGTTTTCAAGAAAAACATCCCTATACATTAGAAATACCCCCGCAAACTATATATTCTCTGGAAGTACACACCTCAAGCTTTCTAGGCGTACCAGGCTTGTTGACGTGGCCATAATTCTCAGGAAGTAATCCCTCAATTAATTCTTTGGTTTGCACAGGTTTTCCCTAAAAAAAGAAAAAAAAAGCTGAATCAAAGCCACATTTTCCTTAAACAATATGCAAACAAGAAAAAAGTTAAATCGGAAAAAGCAACATCCCCTGAACAGAACAATACCCAACATGTATAGGTACTGTCAAGGGGAAGTGTTGCCAAAGTAAAACGTGTGCGTAACAGTAATTTTACTTGAAAATTTCGGATCTGCAGACAAAGTGCGCACCTTGCACTTTTTCAACCAGGTCAACCCTTTACATTTGGAATACCCCCCACAAACTATATATTCCCTGAAAGTACACACATTAAGCTTTCTAGGCGTACCCAGCCTATTGTAGTGGTTTCTTCTTTCTGCAAGTGATCCCTCAAAGAATTCTTTGGTTGCACAGGGTTTACCTAAAAAAAATTAATAAAAAAGCATATTAAACACATTTTCCTAAAATATCAATAACAAAAAAAAACAAAAGCGAAATCAGCAAGGTCTCCTGAGCAGAACAATACTGTTAGACACTTACCTCATCGCCGTTCCTGGTCCCGCGGCGCGCTGTCGGGTGGCCCCCAGCGGGCTGCTGCCCGACGGTCCCCGGGTCTGCCAGCTCCTCGGCACCGTCGTGGGGACCAGGGGCTGGCGGTGCAGGACGCCGTTGGTGGCCGCGTCGCAGCCCGCTCCGCGCAGCTGCGCGGCCCTGCTGCTCTCCCCTGTGATGCGGCGCTTCCTTCTCCTGGCGGGGGCGCGCCCGATTCTCAACGTCTTCTTTATGCCTCCCGGCGGCGCTTCCCCCAGCGCGCCCGCCGGGGGCCAGTTTGAAATGACCTATCTGTGGCTGGTTCCTGGGATCGGACCCAGGGACTGGTCGGCCTGTCTGGCCTGGGCCGTCCAGCTCCTGGGACCGATCCCATTTTCTATGTATGCACCAATCATTTTGATTCCCTCCATTGTCCCCTTTCCCCAATGGCCAGTGTTCCCTATAAAGCTATACTGCCTCAGTATCCCAGTGCCCGTTATAGCCTCTGGGTTCTGGAAGTGTGTTACATTGTCTCTTGTTATTATTCGGCTTTGGACTTCGACTTCTCTTGCTTGCTGCCTGCCCTGACCTTTCGCTTGCCTGACCACGATTCCGCCTGACCCTTCTGATACCTCGCACCGTGACCTCCTGGATTTGACCTTGGCTCGTTTGACTATTCTTCGTTACCTCCTTCGGATACCTCGCCCCGTGACCTCCCGGTTTGACCTCGGCCTGTATTTGGACTTCCGCCATCCGGCATCCTCATTTGGGACTCCCTGCCGTTCATCAGTCTCCACCTTAAGCTGGTAATCTTTGCGCCCTATAAGTCCTGGGGGTAACCGAGTGGGAGAGGCATTACCCGTGTCTCCTACAAGCGGGCACTTGTCTATAGGCAGAAGAGGCGGTGGAGATTGGGGATTACCAGCTCAAGACAGACAGGTGTCCGGTACAGTCCTGACAGTATAACGGGCCAGAAGAATGGACCAAATCCTGGAACAGGTGCAAGCCTTAACAGCGGCTGTAGAGCACCTGGCTCACCGGGTTGCGGCCCAGGAGAACCGTCCTGCGCCTATCGTCCCCAGTCCTCTGGGGACTCCGGCCGCAGGTTCTGTGGAACCTAAAATTCCACTCCCAGAGAAATTTCATGGCGACAGAGCAAGGTTCGCCAACTTCCGGGACTCTTGCAAATTGTATTTCCAACTTCGTCCTGTCTCTTCGGGGTCACAAGAGCAACGGGTCGGGCTGATTATCTCGCTTCTTCAAGGAGATCCACAATCCTGGGCCTTTAGTTTATCATCCCAGGATCCTGCTCGTCTCTCTGTGGACAGTTTCTTTTCCGCGATGGAAGTCCTGTATGATGATCCCGATAAGGGGGCCACGGCTGACGCTAAACTGCGTACTCTTCGCCAGGGACGCCGTCCAGCCGAAGATTATTGCTCAGAATTCCGTCGCTGGGCAGTGGACTCCCGCTGGAACAATCCTGCTCTTTGCGGCCAATTCCGGCTTGGATTGGCCGACTCCATTAAAGACACCTTGGTGAATTATCCGGAACCTCAGACCCTAGACGAATTGATGCACCTCGCCATTCGCATTGACCGTCGTCTTCGGGAAAGACGCCAAGAAAAAGGGTCACATTCCGAGTCAGTTTTAAGATCTGAGACCCCAGTAGCACAACCTGCGGAAGAACCCATGCAACTGGGCGCCACAAAACTTACCGAGGTTGAAAGACGTCGACGCTTATCCGAGGGGCTGTGCCTGTACTGTGGCGGAACTGGCCACATGGTCAGAGTATGCCCAAGGAAGCCGTCGGGAAACTTCAGAGCCTAGGGGGTTTCGAGGGGGCCCTCCTAGGCTGTAAGGTATCACCTCATGTATCGTCACCAGTTCTTATCCCGGTTCAGTTAAAAATAGATTTTAAATATCTAAATTTGAAGGGTCTCTTGGACTCAGGAGCAGCAGGGAACTTCCTTGACTCTGAGTTAGCTCAGAGTTTAGGAATTACGCTCCAGTCCTTCCCAGCACCCATCCGGGTCTCCGCCATTGATGGCACACCTGTGGCAGGGGGGTTAGTTCAGTTTAGAACCCTTCCTATACAGTTTAAGGTGGGAGCTAATCATTCTGAAATGATCAGTTTTCTGGTCTTGAGCATGCCTAGCACCCCTCTAATTTTGGGATTGCCATGGTTACAGGAGCACAATCCCCATATTGACTGGGTCTCGGGACAAATCATAAAGTGGGGGCACCAATGTTTTCAGAGTTGTTTGGAACTCCCGGTCCGGGTTGCGCAATTAGCTCCAGCTGGAGTTCCCACTCCGTACTTAGAATTTTCTGACGTCTTTTCTGAAAAGGCGGCAGACAAACTTCCTCCCCATAGACCATGGGATTGCCCTATTGAACTCCTTCCCGGTACCATGCCTCCTAGGGGAAGAATATTTAATTTAACTCGAGCTGAGAATCAGGCCATGCGGGAATATATTGCAGAAAATCTGAAAAAGGGGTTTATCCGGGCATCTTCTTCCCCAGCAGGAGCGGGGTTTTTTTTTGTGGAGAAGAAGGATGGGGGACTCCGCCCATGTATTGATTATCGGGGTTTAAACAATATTACCATCAAAAACAAGTATCCCCTACCCCTTATAGAGGGGCTGTTTACGCAGGTGGCTGGGGCTCAAGTTTTCTCTAAGCTGGATCTACGGGGGGCCTATAACCTCATCAGAATTAGGCAGGGGGATGAGTGGAAAACGGCCTTCAATACCCTCGAGGGGCATTATGAGTATTTGGTAATGCCATTTGGGTTATGCAATGCCCCCGCAGTCTTTCAAAGTTTCGTAAACGAAATTTTTAGGGACTATCTTGGCCGTTTTGTGGTCGTCTATTTAGATGACATTTTGATTTTTTCTTCATCTCTTGGCGAACATCGCACACATGTGCGCATGGTCCTGCAAAAACTCAGGGAAAACTGTTTATATGCTAAGTTAAAAAAGTACCAATTTGAAGTATCAGAGGTTCCTTTTCTCTGTTATATTATTTCTAAATCTGGTCTATCCATGGATCAGTCCAAAGTGAAGGCAGTATTAGAATGGGAGCAGCCCAGGGATCTGAAAGGCCTGCAAAGGTTCCTGGGCTTCGCTAATTTTTATAGGAGGTTCATAAAGAATTTTTCTTCTCTAGTGACACCACTGACAAATCTTACCAAGAAAGGCGGGTATCCGTCAGTTTGGCCTGTCCAAGCGGTCCAGGCCTTTGAGAAACTGAAAGGAGTCTTTAGTTCCGCTCCGGTCTTAGTTCATCCGGACGGCCAATTGCCCTTTTTTGTGGAGGTGGATGCTTCTGAAATTGCTGTGGGGGCGGTTTTGTCACAATATCGCGGGTCACCTGAACGCCTTCACCCATGTGCCTTTTTTTCTAAAAAATTCTCGGGGGCTGAAAGAAATTATGATATCGGTAACCGAGAATTGTTGGCTATCAAGTTGGCCTTTCAGGAATGGAGACACTGGCTGGAGGGGGCTCAGTACCCAGTTACAGTCTTTACGGATCATAAAAATCTAGAATACATCCAATCCGCAAAAAGACTAACTCCAAGACAGGCTCGCTGGTCCTTGTTCTTTTCCCGGTTTAACTTCTCTATTACCTATAAACCTGGATCCAAAAACGTTAAAGCGGATGCCCTGTCTCGGAGTTTTTCTTTCCCTGATTTACCCGAAAGGTTGGATATTCCCATCTTACCCCACTCCCTGGTGGTAGCCGCCATCCAACCTCATCTTCCTGATCTGGCTCAGTTCCAGGCCGGGGCTCCACCTGAAAAACCTGAATCGGTCCAGTTTGTGCCTTCTCTTTACCGCACTTTTGTCCCATTTTCACGATACTAAAACAGCGGGTCATCCGGGGGTCAAGAAAACTATTGCTTTATTGGCTCGCCAAGTTTGGTGGCCATCCATTAGAAGGGATGCACAGAAATTTGTCTTAGCCTGTAAAGTCTGTGCTCGGAGTAAGTCTTTAAGACACTCTCCTGAAGGCCCTCTACTACCATTACCCATTCCTGCCTCCCCGTGGACCCATTTGGCCATGGACTTTGTTACAGATCTTCCCCCTTCCCAGGGATATACTGTTATTTGGGTAGTAGTGGACCGCTTTAGCAAGATGGCTCATTTCATTCCTTTAAAAAAGCTTCCCACAGCTCAAATATTAGCTCAACTCTTTATCACTCACATTTTTAGAATCCACGGTATTCCAGTAGACATTGTTTCGGATAGGGGGGTCCAATTTGTCTCCCGGTTTTGGAGGGCTTTCTGTACTAAGCTGGGCTTCACCGTCTCTCTTTCCTCGGCTTTCCATCCTCAGTTGAATGGGCAAACCGAAAGAACAAACCAATCTTTAGAACAGTATTTGCGTTGTTTCACGGCTGATACTCAGACGGACTGGGCCTTCTTCCTACCATTTGCTGAATTTGCATTTAACAACGCTTCACATTCTTCCACGGGGGTTTCTCCCTTCCATTGTGTCTATGGCAAAGATCTGAAGTTCTCAGCCCTTTCGGACCAACCCTCCAGAGTTCCCTCCGTAGATGAATGGGTTTCCAAATGGCCAGGGTTATGGAATAAAATCCAGCAACATCTGACTAAGGCCGTTCTTCAACAGAAAAAATTTTCAGATCGTAAATGTTCTTCTAACTCTGGTTATGAGGTGGGAAACTGGGTTTGGCTTTCAACCAAAAACTTGGCCTTACGCCAGCCCTCCGCTAAGTTAGGCCCTAAATTTATCGGCCCCTTCCCCATAACACGAAAGATCAATCAGGTTACGTATCAGTTAGCCCTCCCTTCGTCCATGAAAATCTGTAAATCCTTTCATGTTTCACTTCTTAAGCCTGCAAGAAACCATGAACCCAATAGTCCTCCTAGTCCTGTGTTGGTCGATGGGCATCAGGAGTTTGAGATTGCCCGGATTCTTGATTCCCGCTTTTTTAGAAACTCTCTTCAATATTTAATTGACTGGAAGGGGTACGGCCCGGAAGAAAGATCTTGGGTTCCGGCCAGAGAGGTTCATGCGCAGAATTTGGTAAAAAGATTTCACAGGGAGAATCCTCTGAAGCCCAGCTTGGAGGGTCCAGTGGCCCCTCCTCAGGGGGGGGGTAATGTTAGACACTTACCTCATCGCCGTTCCTGGTCCCGCGGCGCGCTGTCGGGTGGCCCCCGGCAGGCTGCTGCCCGACGGTCCCCGGGTCTGCCAGCTCCTCGGCACCGTCGTGGGGACCAGGGGCTGGCGGTGCAGGACGCCGTTGGTGGCCGCGTCGCAGCCCGCTCCGCGCGGCTGCGCGGCCCTGCTGCTCTCCCCTGTGATGCGGCGCTTCCTCCTCCTGGCGGGGGCGCGCCCGATTCTCAACGTGCTCGCGCGCGCGCGCGCGCGAGCACGTCTTCTTTATGCCTCCCGGCGGCGCTTCCCCCAGCGCGCCCGCCGGGGGCCAGTTTGAAATGACCTATCTGTGGCTGGTTCCTGGGATCGGACCCAGGGACTGGTCGGCCTGTCTGGCCTGGGCCGTCCAGCTCCTGGGACCGATCCCATTTTCTATGTATGCACCAATCATTTTGATTCCCTCCATTGTCCCCTTTCCCCAATGGCCAGTGTTCCCTATAAAGCTATACTGCCTCAGTATCCCAGTGCCCGTTATAGCCTCTGGGTTCTGGAAGTGTGTTACATTGTCTCTTGTTATTATTCGGCTTTGGACTTCGACTTCTCTTGCTTGCTGCCTGCCCTGACCTTTCGCTTGCCTGACCACGATTCCGCCTGACCCTTCTGATACCTCGCACCGTGACCTCCTGGATTTGACCTCGGCTCGTTTGACTATTCTTTGTTACCTCCTTCGGATACCTCGCCCCGTGACCTCCCGGTTTGACCTCGGCCTGTATTTGGACTTCCGCCATCCGGCATCCTCATTTGGGACTCCCTGCCGTTCATCAGTCTCCACCTTAAGCTGGTAATCTTTGCGCCCTATAAGTCCTGGGGGTAACCGAGTGGGAGAGGCATTACCCGTGTCTCCTACAAGCGGGGACTTGTCTATAGGCAGAAGAGGCGGTGGAGATTGGGGATTACCAGCTCAAGACAGACAGGTGTCCGGTACAGTCCTGACAAATACCCAACATGCATAGGTAGTTTTAACCCTTTTCACTGCCAGCCTACTTGAGGTTTCGTCTCCCTCTGTTGACAGGGTATTTTTCATCATTTTGCATGATGTTTAACTGTGATACCAAAAGAAGGGGAAAGGGAAACCGCACCGACCAAATAGATCAAAATAAAGTGTGCGCGCGCACGCCGGGATAGGGACACGATGAATGTGCACCAACGACTTTTTGAAAACAAGGAAAACTACTCCTCAACCTAACCCTATAACAAATGCGTGGCATCACTATATGAATATCAAAACATATAATATTTTATTGAAGGATACATCCATATATATTCAGACATATTAAAAACCCATAAAACACATAAAACATAGCCTTAGAGGAGGAGGGAAGAGAGGCACAGATGGCAAAAACAAATGCTTTTAATGGCCATCTGCAGCTAATATATACACATTTATGTTGTAAGTCCTCTTGAACCAAGCTGGAAATATTAAAGGTGCTATATACCCAACTACACAAATTATGAATTACCTATCCACATTATTAAGTTATATACAAAAGTGCTAAGTGCTAAAGTGCAATAAACGAAGGTTATACTAAAGTGCTATAAATAGACAAGGCTGCGGGCGGGGGAGGCTGCTTGGTCGTTTTAGATATGTAAGATTTTGCCATCTTTGGATATTATGTTTCCTTTTATACCTTCCCGGGTCTGTTTGTGTTTTTAATGTTTCTTATTGTGTGAATCTCTGCCTTAATTAATACTTTTGTATATATTTGATTAATTGTTTGTTGTGCTACATTTTTGGGGGGCATCCCATAGTTTTTATTGGATGCCAATTTTTGATACATCCCTGGAAGAACACCAGACTCATGCTGAAAGGCTTAGGAGAGCCAATTCACGGTCATAAAAACCCCAAACTAAGAGCAAACGATTTGGCATGCTCCTAGACGCCTGACCCATTGCTTTGTGCGCAGGCCGGGTGCAAGTGCGGATCGCACCAAATTGCATACGCTCGTGGCGAGTGCAAAATCCATCATCTGATGCCTTTGTCATGAAATGCTGCTGTTTAATTGCACATGGTCTTTCACCATGCGCTTTTGGTTGGCTAAGCCCCGGGTCCCCAAACAACCCCCTCCATGTTTCTCCCCTTTATTTACATTTTCAATATTGAGAATTTGTATCTACAGCATCTGTGTTTTAGGGGAATTTTTATTCTCCAAATCGAAGTGTCAGGTAACATAGAATGCATTCGGAAATAGAGCATAGATATTCCCCTAAAATACAGAAGCCGGAGAGAAAAAAATTGCAAAAAAGATATATTAAAGCCAATCCCAATTGTTGTACCATTGTCTCTGGCTACACGTTGCACTGTCCCAAACTTCAATCTGTTTTCAAAAAGACCCTGTAGTTCCCAAGTATTAGAGCATTGGAGATGCAGAGAAAAAATAAAGAAAAACAGTGGGTGGGGCAACAGCAATATCATTTAAGCACACTGTGTGATATATATATATATATATATATATATATATATATATATATATATATATATAAATACCCCCCTTTAATGATTTACATATATCATAGAAAAAAGTTAAACTTACTGGTAATGGTTTTTCTATGAATTCTTAATGACGACCCACTGAGAGAGGGAGGCTCCATCCGCTGTGAAGAAACACAAACTGAACAGAGGTTGAAACCCCTCTCCTTCCTGTCCACCTCAGTCTAGGTAAAGTAACATGACGATTATGGAAGGGAACTGAGGGGCCGTCATGAAGAATTCATAGACCAAAATATTAGTCCAATCCTGCTTGATGCTTGACCCACTGAGAGGATTAGCAAAGTAATTAACCTTATGGGCGTGAAGCTGCTAGTAGACACTTCTAGGTCTGATATTTCGTTGAAGGAGATCTAGTCTATAGTGTTTGAGGAAGGTGTGGGGTGAAGACTACATTATTGTTCTACAGATCTCTCTTATAGAGGCACATGTCTTCTCTGCCCAGTAAATGGACCTAGCTCTGGTTTGAATGTACAGAAACCGGTGGAGGAGAACTCTTCTGGATGTATATGCTTGTACCATAGTCTGTTTTGCGCAGAAGGGAGATTTAGTTTATAGTGCATCAGGAAGGTGTGGAGTGAAGGCCACCTTGCTGCCTTACTGATCTGTTCTATATAGGCAGCAGTCCCGTCCAGGAAGCTGACCTGGTTCTGGTTGAATGCGCAGAAAGAGTAGGAGTCCTCTGGGTGTATATGCCTGTACATGTTGTCTGTTTTATTCATTTGGCATAGTAGATTTTAAGGCATCTATGCCTCTTTTCTTTTGTTGTTATAAAATAAAATATTCCGCTAACCGCCATTTCCTGGGTTTTTTTTTTTTTTTTTAATAAATAATGAATGTTCTCCTCTTCTTATCCTACCTTAGCCAGGATGTCGGGAGTACTATATCTTGGAGGCCTGTTATTAGATGTAGCATCTTTGGCAAAAAATTAAAGAATCAGGCCCTATCTGGGAGAATAGAACAGTTAAGTCTCCTGTCCCCTGTTGGAAAACCTTTAAGGAATGCTAGCGTTTTGCAGGTAATTAATTTCTTAATGCTGTCCTCACTGGCATTCTAGAAGGACTGATAAGGCTGAAGTCTGAGTTCTACTACTAAAAACTTTTGAATCTGGTGGTAAATTCTTGACTTTCCAATAGACCTTCTTTTCTAAGATGGCCCTCTCAGATCTATCAGATCCATGTTGTCAGTTGATGCTTTGCTGGCTCTGGATTCAGAGTAGGACCCTGATGAGCAAGTTCGGTATATCTGGTAAATGACATGGCCCCATCTTCACTTTTCAGCTCAGAGAACCAGGATATTCCTGGAAAAAAATTGAGCTAGGAAGATAACGTTGACTATTCCTGCGCTATCTTCCTGGTCTCTTGTGGCATTTTAAAAGGAGGGAAGGCATACGCTGGGTGAAAATTCCAGGAATGAGCCATGGCATCAACTGCTTATGCATCACCCCCCCCCCCCCCCCCCCCTGGTCAGTGAGCAAAATATCTCTTATTTTGAGTTGTTGGTAATGGCAAAGATCTTTATCTGAGGAAGACCCCTTAAATTAGACACCACTTGGTCTGTTGATAGTTTTTAGGAAACTCTTTAAAGGAACTGCCATTATTGAGAGGACCTGTTCCTGTAGGGGGAAAAGAGTCGAGTTAGATAGATTTATTAGTGTTAAGGACTTGGTCCCATCTGGATGATTTAGGAATGCTGCTGTGGAAGCATTGTAGGACCTGATCTGGACTTATCAATCTGGGGTATCTGGTAGAAAGTGATTTAGTGCTAGCTTGAACTGCAAAATGTCCCTAAAGTTCAAGGATCTGCAGGCTATGCATGGCGGTTTCTATCACTGGACCTGTTTACTGTCCCAGTGGGCTCCCCAACCGCAGGAGCTGGCATCTGTTGAAACAAATGTATTCCTTTATTAGGATTACTGGAACTGTGCACCAGAGGAGGCCCTCTAGAATATCCATCTCTATCTTTATCCCATGATCTAGTGAGTCTGGGAACCTGTCCCATGAGATAGGAGGAATCTATGCCAGGTTCTCATATGGAGCTGAGCCCCTGGGACTGCTGAGATTGCTGCCATCTTGAGCAGGTTCCTGATTTATCGTAGAGAAAACTGAGAATTGATGAATCATTGGGTCATTATCACTATCCCCTGTATTTTTTCCTGTGAAAGCAAAATCCCTTGAAGGATACTGTCTATATCATACCTGAGAAATCTATAAGGATGACTGGGTATAAGACTATTTATTTCTAAATTGACAACCCCCAAGGTCCTTAGTAGACCTTCCCAGGGCAATTCAGATTGCACATAAAAATCAATCTTTTTTTTTTTAACTCCAGTTGTAGTAAATTTTAAAATCAAAAGGAGCAAATGTGAGTGCTGACCCTTCTTCAGTATTATGCATGCAGATTGGGTAAATGAGTTTTGGGGTGTTTTCTTTCCCCATTGTGCCAGGCAGTTTCGGTTTAAATGGGTCATTCATAGCAGCCCAATATAAAGCCGGATCGAACCTATATAAATATAGGTTATCTTTATGTCCTTCGTTAGAAAGCGCCATTATATTACTTGGGGCTGTACAAGATAGACAAGATAGACATTACATGAGTGCACTACAAGTAATACACTATTCATGCCCATGGTATTACAAGCCAAAAGTGCATCAAAAAAGGAATATATATATATATATATATATATATGTGTGTGTGAAAAATGCTAACAGCCATTAGTTATAACACTGGGACAGAGACAGAAACCTGAGAAAGAACAATAGAACAATGTAAATTACAAAGCAGCCATATACCTTGCACCTATAACATGTAGAAGAAGTTTGAACCACAGGGATAGCACTATTATTATTATTGTTTATTTATATAGCACCATCATCTTCCATAGCGCTGTACGAAGTAGTCAGCATCATCCCTAAAGAAGACTTGCCATCAAAACATATTTCAGATACTTAGAAGGTTTTTAATGTAGGAAAGCAAAAATCAATCATGGAAGCCTGTTGGAGCTGCTGCACACTGGGATGAAACATTTTTTCAATGGAAGTGGTGCAGCCTCTGTATGTGTGTGCTACTATTCCCTGACTCCCACTACATGGGAGCTATGCTAGGAGTAAGTTATGCTTTATGGCGTGAGGAAGAAAGTTTAGTTTAGGAACATGTCCCAAATTAATGAGGACCCTTCCTAGCAGAGAGTAGCGAGTGCCTGTAGATCCACTTTAAAGTGGACCAAAACCCACTCTGGAGTCTATGAGACTCCAGGACAGGCCTACTCGATCCCCCCGGGGCATCCAGATTTGGTGTCAAATTCTGTGTCAAAACCCCTAGGTCACCCGATTACTCACCTTTGTTCCCAGTCCAAAGGGTTGAGCCCGAGCGGTAGTCACATCCCCACTGTCCCTTTAGCAGTGTGTGTGCCCATGCCAGGCATTTCTAAATGGCTGGCGCAGGCACACTCATTGGGGATTAGGCCGTCAGTTAGCTCAGATCCGCTCACCTTAGATGAGCACACTAACTGGACGAGAGGCTGTGCAGGCACCGTAGGACCAAGGGAGGGTGAATGAGATCGGGTGATATGGGGGTTTCACACATCGGGCATCCCTGATCACCCCAATTTTGACTATCCTGGGTTTTGATCCACTTTAATAAAGGAAACCCGAGTGTTAGCAGAAGGTGAACAGCAATTTAACCTGTAACAGTTTAAATTTGCATTATGCATTACATCTAATGGCATATAGTGTATAGTATAGCACTTGTCTAAAAGCAGATAATAACATAAGGTAGCCAAGCAATATGGCATGATGAGTTGAATGTCTTATCATTTTTACATTTAGCAAGCTTACAAAACTTTTACTAATCTGTAATAAAACCCACAACAAGGTGTGACCCAGCCAGGCTTTGCCCAGGTGCAACAGACCTTTACTCAGCACAGCTCTGTTTCAGCTCACCTGAAGAGCTTCCAATCAATGCTGCTACAGCAGCCTAAACACAGGCATCAAGAAAAATCAGGTAACGCCTAGCATGCTCTTAGCAACAAAAAGGAAGGATATTTACAGAGGAAAGTTCCCTGTACTGATAAGAGCAGAGCCAGATGCAGTTAGCTGGACCTCTTTATCCCAGACTGAGCATAGGTGTAATCTTTGGTTTGGGATCTGGATAAAGGGTGATTAATATTACTTCCTCTGCTTAATCTGCCATGCCTGGAGTGAGGTAACCTGATTGTCCCCAGGAGTTGCTGTCTGGGAAGGCTCAATTCTTAAGCCTCTGTATGCCATAGAGGAAGGCCAGAAAGTAAATAGATAGATAGGCAGCGCGTGTGTATTCCCCTTTAACTAGGAGCACTTGTGTTGAACAAGGAACCTGGTGGCACATGGAAATCACATCACCGCCGCCAGATGTATTAGTGGAAGGGATAGATGTAGTAAAGCACACTAGAGGTCTAAGTTCTCCCTGTAACTAGCTAAAGTCTCCTCCCCATTACTAGATTTAGGCATGCCTAACTTAGTGACAGCAGTCAGCCAGTTATTTTTTTTAACTTTTGACTTGACAATCCCTTTAAAGAGGGGGAGAATTATTTAGGTGTTGCATATTTATAGGTGCTTATTTCTCGTGTTGTTGCATTTTAGAGGGGTTCTCCTTGGGTTTCCTCCAGTGCTCCTTTCCGAAATGTGTTGTTCCATATGTTTAGCACATCAGTGCTTAATAAGGGCCTTATTTATCAAGGGCTAGCGCCAGGTAGCGAATGGTGAGCGCCAGGTAGCGCCAGCTATCGGCGGCTACCGACTCAAGTACGCCCGGCGGCGCTCACAATGATGCATTTATCAAGCTAAATGAGGCTAGCGCTGGCGAGAGCGACAGCAAGCGCGGAATTAATCATGAAGCCGCCTGGAACGAACAGCGCCTCTGCAAAATCCATCACAGCGCCAGGTATGACCTGTCGCTCCCTGGCGTTGTCCAATGCATTTCAATGGAGCAATCTTTAATTAATCATAATTAATTGATATTATTATTTTTTTTTTTTAATGTCAAAAATTCTGAGACCACTTCTGCAATGTTAAGTTTTTTTTTAAAGTAAAAAAAAAAAAAAAAAAATTTTGTGCAGAATTGATATTACAGGTCTGATATTAATGTATTCATATTACAAAATGATTCAAAAAACATGTATAATTTTACAATCAAAAAATATGGTTGTTTAGGGGTTAAAAACTCTTTTACACCCATCGCCGCCAGCGCTCTGGGGTTTAAACAAGGAATGAACAGCGCCAGCAAATTCGAAGCATGATTTGTTAATGAATATGGAGCTAGCCGTTCGCTCTGGCCATTCGTAGTTAGGCGTTCACATACAACGCTGAACCTGTGAAACAGCGACCCCTAAGCCCGTATTCAACATTACCGCACACCGACTGAGTCGCTATCATCAAGCTAACGCCGGCCAAGCACAGCGAATACTGTCTGGCGCTGAGAAAATCACGCTACAGTCGCTCATCTGTCGCTACCTGGCGCTATTACTGAATCGGCCTCTAATTATGCAACTATTGGTTATTATTTTTTTTATATCTAAAATGTTGAGGCCCAACATCCACCTTTTTAGTCGGCCAGGCCAGCAGCCAGTAAAGTCAGCCAGGTTGCAACTCTAGCCCTCTAAGCTCTGCAAAAAGAAGATTCAGAAACCAAAATTTAACTGTTACATAATTCCAATTTTACACCAATAAAGAGATTTTTGGTGAGTTTGGATCTACATCGAAAATGTTTATCTGAAAAGAGCCCCCCCCCATCATCAAGGTATAAACATATTGATTGTGAGCACTAGATCAAATTTCAGCCTGGATTTTCTAAAAAAATAGACCATAATTGAACATATTCAAAACTTTTGGGATTCATTTCTGAAACAGAGTAACTTAGCACCAGATAAATGCTGAAGCGCATAGAGGTTGGTGTTTTGGGCACTTCAGAGTTATGGGGATACCATCCGCTATGAACGAGTTCTGGGCTGGTAGTCTTGGGAGAGGAGACACCACACAATTTCAGTCAACAAATTTGTCTGAAGGGATGTGGACTTATGCGGCTGATTCCAACAAATCAGCATGAAACATATCTCAAAATATATCTCAAAGTTGCCGTTGCCAACCTCACAGTAACTCCCACTTCTAGATCTTTTATCCTCAACTGTCTTTAAAACTTGCCCTTGCAATGCACTGTGTGGCCTTCCTTCTGACTGCTGTTTGCCAACATCATTCATTGTGTGCAGAGGGTATATGCCAGGGGCTACCTCAGCATGGCTCCTCTATACAAGCTGTTGCAGGTACAAAATTTGGTTAACGGTCATTTAGGAAACGAGCAATAGTATAAAAAATGTGAACGCCATGGATTAACACAATCATGTTAATAAATAATTTCTGGATTAAATTTTGAATTTCAACCTTTTTGTACCAATGCATTTAGTTCGATTAGAACCAGATTTCTGTGAAATTTAGGTAAAATGTGTTCATATTTAATTTATATAACCAAAACTCTAACAACAAAAAGTTAGTGTTAAAGGTATCCGTATTCCCAACTAATGAAACATAATTATTTTGCCTAGAATAGATTCAGAGGCTGAATTATTTTGCCCAGAGCAAATGCAGAATTTATTTTGCCCAGGACAGCCACTGAATTTACCCACCCCACCGCTGTGACAGAGAGTTGGGTGGTTAATGGTAAGAGCTGTTGGCACAGATACACAGAACAGATGCAGACAATACTTCTTCTCCTCTAGAACAATTAAAAAAGGTAACAGCCACTTTTATAGGCACAGCTTCTGGGAGCAGGATTAGAGGCAATACGGCACATCACTTGGCAGTACCACACACAGGCGCAAGGACCTGCTGCCTGTGTCAACAGTCTTGGAGTGACTGGGCCAGCTAGAAGGGGCGCCGTTGAGCTGCCATCTTCTGGCAGCTGTCAGAGGGCCATATACAAAAGCTTGAAGGGCTGTACCAGGCCCACAGGCCTTGATTTTGTCATGTGTGCATTAGGGTGAAACAAGGCATCCTCCTCTAAATAATGCAAAACATCTATCCATAATACCAGCGATATCTTTCGACAAAATATATATTTAGAATACCAATTGTAGGGGAAAATGTGTTCAAATTGTTTCCAATATGAGGCATTTTCCCATCTACATTATCCAGGTGGGAACATTCTACCCATTACAAAATGGTGACAAAACATTACTCCACAATTTTTATGGGTCCCCGGACCTGGTCCTCATTGAAATCAATGGGGACCTGAACTTTGGGGGTTGGCCGAACTTTCAAGATAATATTGTTTATTGTAAGTCTATTGTAAGTCACCCTCTCAGCCAATCACTGTGCTTGTTCTCGTCTGGGTCTGCGCCATGGGAGCAGCAGGAAGATGAGTGTATGGGGCGACCTGCGTGGGATACACAAAGCGGAGTATTCCAATTCGGGATGCAGCTGCATAGAGGAACAAAACCCCAAAAGGTCAAAATTGGGTATGTTGTTCCTCTTTAATGGAATTTGGACTCAGGGTACCCGTATATCAAAGTCCACTGAACACTAGTGACACCCATGGCTTTCTGTTAGATCAACCTCAACACAGGAAATATAAGGCTGAATATTCACCATGGCCAAACCTAAAAGAAAAATGTTAGAGAGTGTTTTGCTTTAAGATGAAAACAAATCTAAAGCTCGATTGGGCTTACCGAAGAGCAACAGAGCTCCGAGCAAGAGTGCAGGAACCCCAAACCATCCCATGGCTGGCCTGTGAATATAAAGACAAGCAGCGTCATTACAACACTCACCATAAATACCTAACTCTTGGACATTTTTTAAAAATTTACAGGTAGACCCGTCGGCAGGGGGCATATCCATGCAGGTGCCAGGGCCCCTCTCTTTTCTCTTATTTTTTCTTTCCTTCACTTCCTTCTGCCATTCTATCTCTGTGAATTCCTGCTTTCTTTTTCTGTGATTGTTTTTATTTTCTTTGTTTCATTTATTCTCTTTTTTCTGTCATTCATTTTCCTTTTTTATACAGTTCTATGCCTTTGTTCTTTTCTTTTCCTTTCTTTTTCCATCTATTCTCTGTTTTGAATCCATTTTTTGTCATTTTCTTTCTTTGTTCCCTATTTTCTTTCTTTCTTTCTTTCTTTCTTTCTTTCTTTCTTTCTTTCTTTCTTTCTTTCTTTCTTTCCTGTTTACTTTCTTTTTTTCTGTCATTCCCTCTATTATTTGCCAATATTCACCAAACATGAAACTTTGCGACCAAGTATAGAGAGTCATACCACATTGCAAGATGCCTACTCAGACGCTATCACCCAGTGGCACACATAACCCTGGAGCCAACCCTGGATTCAGAAAGGGTTTGGACCTCTTCAAATGTTTGCTCTTGTCACCCCATTGGGTTATGTGGTCTCACTTTCTGCTTGTGTTGACCAATCAAAGGTTGTCATCACAGGGATCTCATAATATGTCCCAGATATATGGGTCGATTCAAAGAAACATGTTACAGCTTTGATTTTGGTGCCGATCATCCTATTTTTCCCGTACGCTCGTGCGCTCGTATGAACTTGCGAGTGATTCTATAAGCAAATACGTTTCTATCCTAAAATGTACGTCCGTTCGTATGGCAGTTCGGGAATCAGACCTATGTCAGTTTCCATCCTGAATTTTCCGTTTCATTTCTCAGGTTGCAACATTGGTTTTGCCCTTTTTCCTTTTTTGTCTGGACGTAAATCCTTCTGATCTTTCGCCTGCGCACTACAAACTTACCTCATTAAAGTGCATTCTAAATATTTGGTCTTTTATTTTTCTTTATTTCATTCATTTTGTAGTAACCAACCATTAATGAATGCATTTGCATAAGTAAATCTTACTTTGTTTAATTTTTAGTTAACTTGCATTTTTTACTTGTGGATTTAATTTTAATATTTTGGCTTCAAATGGTACAACTTAAAATTTTGGGTGTGGTTACCCACACCCTCTACATACAGATTTGCTCTCAAAAATTAAAAAACACCCAGCAACTTCAGCATGTTATGAGCCTAGAAACAGCCAAGATGGCGGCTCAGGTATTCTCGGGCAGCCTGCAAACAGAAAGGGCCTTGTGACTGTGTTCCTCTGCATTCTTTGATTTCTGACCTTTCCGTGCCCCCAACTCTGCTGTGTCTGTGCAAAATACAGCAGTAACCCACATCCTGCACTTTATCCCGCTCTCCTCTCCTCAGTAAGTGTGATGCATCTGACCAAAGATGTGCTTAAATAATTAAACAAAGCAAAGGTAAACAACTACACCAATAAATGCAATCTAAAAATATTATTCTAGTACATCAATTTAAAAATAAATAACAAAGGACATAAGTTTCTTTAATTAACGCAAATATATTGCAAAATAAAGGTTTACATGCAAAGGACTAATTAAGGTCCACATTAAAATGCTTTTATAAGGCATACGTGAATCAGGTATGCATTGCCATACAATTTATGGCCTCGACCATGCTGATACATGCAGTTCATTGGAGCTCAAGACGCGCAGACTCCTCCACATAGCCAAAAAACCTGATCAAGAACAGCAATCCGACTGCTAAAAGGTGTCGGCAGTGGCTTTCTTTTAAAACGTATTTAGAGGTTTGAAAACTGTTCTCTGAATCACACCTAAACACATCCGATTATCCTAAGTTTTACGTTTTGATCCTAAGTTTTAGGATTTGATCCTAAGTTTTACGTTTTGATCCTAAAATTTAGGAACGAACTTCCGATGATCGTAAGAGCATATACGCATTCGTACGTAGGCTCGTGCGAGTCGGAAATGGCCAAAAAAACAGGAAAAAATGACTAACACCCACCCAAACTTACGATTCTCGATCCGAAATCAATTATCTTTTGCTCTTTGAATCGAGGGGATAGACTTTTAGGGCAGATGACACCTAAGGATTTTCTGCATGATATGCTTCCTTCCACTAAGGACATGAGAAATATCCTTACTGGGTTCGCAGAAAGAAAAAAGGATATCACTTTTCACTGGAGTTGGATGATACAAAAAAAGTAACCTTGCCCCTTTAAATGGCCTCTAACCCTTCCAAACTCAAAAATCTAAAATAAAACTTTTGTCTGGGTTTGGGATTGTATGTATACATGTCATTGCTAAGCATATGGCTGCCATTAGATTATTACAGGCTACGCTTTAGTAGCTTTTAGTTTAGAAATGATCCACTAATGAGTGCGAAATTAAAAATGGGTGCAGTGGACAGACATGGCCTACAGAAAAAAAGGATATTCTGTGCAAATGTCCTAACAATTTAATAGGAGTAGGCAGGGCGTGAATGGGTTTCTCAGGGGCCCATTGCTAAAGTCAGAGAATCAGAATCACCTTAATTTAAATTAAATGGGCCATTTCACATCAGTGTGCTACGATCTGCAAAATGCTTTGCCCGCAGTGCACCTGCACCATGCTCCCCTAGAAGCCTTTTTGCACCGACGCAAAATGCATGTACTACCCGATCCATCCCTGCCGATCCTGTGATGTCCTGGCCTCCTCCATCTTTTGGTTAGGCACTGCAGCAGACAGCTTCTTGGGACCTTAAGTATTTTGCTTCAGCAAGGAACACTGGAAGGTCCCCAAGAGGTGGATTCAGCATTGTCTGACCAGAGATGCCGCTCTCACCACCACCTTTACTTTCTGTGTCTCGACGCTGCCTACCTCCGGTCTCGCTTTGCTGCTGCATGTTCTGAGTCCCGCCATCTGCTGCCTCTGCAGCTCTCATTGCCACCCTGGACTGCCACCCTGTCTGCCTCCATGTACCAATACCCGCATCAGGGGACAGGAAACAACTGGTCAGTGCAGGACAGCATGGCTACATCAGACCTGTCCAGTTGCATTTGTGGCATGTGTTTTGCAGCAAGAATTATGTTATATGTTTTGTTTGCATTGTCTGCATTCTAAAGCAATCCCTTTCTAATTGGATGTGTTTGCGGCCAGGGCGCAGCCGGAAGGACTTTTTGCGGCAGTTCTTTCTCCTCTGCCGCACTGAAGAGGTGTTAAAGCCATTTTTATTGTGGTACCGCCGTGAATGTAGAAATGCTTGCGGTAGAGGACAGGTGTGAACGAGGGCATAGTGCCTAAGGGAGAATTTTTATACACAAACATGTGCAAAGTATAACCTTGATTTTCCACAGCGACCTAGTGGTTATTTAGAAGACGTATGGCTTCTGGGAAGAAACTCTTTCTAAACCTAAATGTTTTGCAGTATAAAATTCTGCCCTGACTTTAAAACAAAAGAAATGGCGGATATGCACAGCAAACAATAAAGAAAGACCGGGTGCAAGCCCTGGGAGAATGCTAAATGAAGAAAAAGTGCTGGAAGGGCTCTGAAGCTGCCCTCCAAAACCCAGAACAATGGCCGCACCCATGGTAAATTAGTTAAAAATAATGGATTTATTAATTAATTCATAGAACACATGAAAAGACTGGAGGGTCCGTGGAGGAGAAAGAGGCAAGGCAGGAGAGGAGTAATGGGATTGGCTGTGGGCACGAATGTTATATGTACAAAAATATTATGTGTGTAAGAAATATGCACTATTATGCAAAAGCTAAGGATAAACCCATGCTGAATAAAACCTTATGCATAAAACTGGAAATCAATTGTGCCAGTGAGTCAGCATGAACCACAGAATGCTGGGAGAAGTTGATAGCAAACTAAGTGCAAAGTGCAAGCGTGTGAGAGCAGCAAGTGATTGAAGTGTGCAAAAACTACATCAAAGGGCAAGAAAGCCAAGTGTAAAAAGGGACATCCATAAGATGGATAAGTGCATGGAGTGCAAAGATAAACTGCCTGTGCAGGAGTAAGCATACAGCCCGGCAAAAATCGCAGCCTGGGCTTAAAGTGACAAGTGCAAAGTATAACAGCAAAAAGGGGTCAAGCTGACACACTGGCATGTATTAAATAACCATCATGTTAATGAACATCAAAGAGCAATACATCACCAAGTCATAAGGTGTATCCCAGGCCATCCTGCCCCCCACCGTTCCCCTCCAGCTGACAACAATGACGCGCTGCGTAGTTCCTCGACTACTTCGCTAGGCCATGACTTTAACGGTTTAATATAAGTGAGTCCTGGGTGTGTAGAGTCCAATCAGGTTTTCTCTGCTCTAGTGGTAGTCCTCATTTGGTACAAAACTTTAATAGTCAGAACTGGAGCTCCAGTTATGCTTTCTGCCATTTTGAGTGTTCTTTGAGGTATATCCTTGCCTTTTTTATGGTTGCTACTCCAAACCAAACTGAGAATGAGAAGCATGATTCAAACTGATCCAGTTACAGAGGTGAAAAATGACTTCAGCAGGTTCTTGGCCAAACCGGCCTTTTTGAGCTGTCTCACGAAGAATAGCCTCTGCTGACCCTTCTTCAGAACTAGAGATGGGCAAAGTAAGGGTTAGCACCAAACTTTGCGAGGTCAGATTCCCAAACCCGAACACAGACTTCAGTCAGAAGTCATTGTTTGTGTGTCCATTCCAAACACAGAAAATCTGGTGGATGGGCTGCTGAGTAGTCCTTCCACCAGCTTCACCTAAGTTAGCAGCAGCAGCAGGAAGCTGCTGTAACTTACCTGAGCCCCAATCCTCCACTACCAAAGCCACATTTTAGCAACATTTCAAACTGGTCCCAGCCGGAGCTACTTATGGGAGCTGGCAGCCATCTCTCTGTAGCCATGGCTCGGGACAGTTTTGAAATGCTACTTTTGTTGCTGCTGACAGCAGAGGTTTGGGGCTCAGGTGAGTTACAGCAGTGCTTCTGCTGCACAATCTGCACCCCCCCCCTCTGCCACCCCCCCCCAAAGTTTGGGTCCCATTGATTACATTTATTCAAAGTTCAACCAAACTTGCCAACTTCAAAATCTTATGGATGTTGCTATCCCATATCAAGTTGTCAGTGATAGGATCACCAAGGAACTTTATTTCCTTCACCCTTTTTATTTCCTCTCCATTGATGCATACAGAAGGAGCATCAGTAGAGGTCTACCGCCATCTCAACAGTCTTAGAGGAATTTAATACTAAGTTGTTTCCTGTGCACCATCTCTCAAGGTTCTCTACTTCTTCCCTGTAGGCCCTCTCGTCATTGTTCCTGATCAGACCAATCACTGTGGTGTTGTTAGCAAACGTAAGGGTCTTTACTGAGAGTGATGAGGAGAAACAATCATTGGTGAACAGGAAAAACAGTAAGGGAGAAAGGATGCAACCTTGAGGAGCGCCGGTATTTATTATCCTTGAGCTTGAGACAAGACTACCCAGCTTAATTTGTTGGCTCCTTTTCCAGGAAGCTAATGGTAATGCAAGCTAATGACAGCAGAAGGTGTTAAAAAAACCATAATTCCCTATGGGAATATCGATTGGGCACTGCTAAACTGGAAATGTGTTATTTCAGGCTGAAGGGTAGCATACAAGTAAGCAAATCTGACTTGACAATGTCCCTTGTCTTTATCATGTTACTAACAGCACAAAGTGGTATAACAAATTGGATTCATTCTATGGTAAAGTTGATTGAACATTGGGAGCTCCATCCATCCACAGCAAAACTGATTGGACATCAACCAAAAAGGAAAACAGCCTATTTTAGGCTCAGTAAATGAGCTTTGATGAGCTATTTAGACTTTCTAAGGTAAGGCACAGCCTCATCTTACTGCTAACAGCACAGGGTAGGAAAACAAATCCGATCCATTCTACAGCAAAGTTGATTGGACATTTAAGGCTCAAGAGATGAGCTTTAGTTTTTAGTTATAAGTAAAGCACCGCTACAGTACAACATGCTTTTAGCAGCACAGAGTGGTAAAACAATTGGGATTCATTCTATGGCAACGTAGATTAAATATTGGATGGTAGAACAAATGAGTCCCATTCTAAGGCAAAGTTGATTGGACATTAACCAATGGCCCATTTTAAGCTCAAGCTCTGTGTGAAGACACAGCTCTATTTGCAAGTGACACGGCAGACAAAGTTTGGAATATATTTGCTCTTATTTGTAATACATCCTAGTATTAAAAGGGTATTCAGCTCATTTGATAACGTTGGTAAGTTTTTTTTTTTTCATTTTCTTTATTCTAGGATGTATAAGGAAAGTATATAAAATTTAAGAGTGATAAAATATTAGACTCTGAAAAGTAGTCTTGAAAAGTTGCAGTAATTCTATCTGAGTAATTCTATCTGGCTAAACTTAGCCATGGAAAGCTTAGCAGTTGATTTTAAATGAAACAGAAATAAGTAGCAATGTATTTTTAAGAAATAATGAAGCATCATAAGTAGCTACTATAAAAGTAGGGTTGTTCTTGTACAAGAATAAAGAATAAAGTTAAGTTAGTTAATTAGTTTTATTTGCCAGCATTACATTAAATAAAGAAAAGCAGAAATAGAAACTACTCCCATACAGAGAAGAAGTAACGGACATAATTTATCTCCTGGAAACAATGTTAAAGTAATGTTTAATTTTGATGAATATTTATGTATTATGTTTATGTTTTTTTAACAGCAATTGAGAAGAGATATTATGCTATGACAAATGGCTTTAGAAACATGGGTTTACATCATGTTTTGAATATTTCTCTTTTTGAAATAAGTTTTTGATTAGTTTATAATTAAGATATATATATATATATATAAATTTAAGGCACTTGACATTATTTGAAACTTTTATTAGATATGTGTTATTAAATGGTTTCAGAAATTTGCTGTTATGCTACCTAATCTGAAAATTAGAAGCATAAAGAAATATACGGTCATAAAATTTGTTTCAAAGCTTAGGAATGTTTGAGAAAGATTTAAGTCGCTTAAGCATGTCATCACACTTGATCAAGATAAGTTGCTATAATTTTGAGTAAAGTTTTTTTAGATTAAGGATATTTGGGCATGGTATTATTTGTAATGGAGTGTTTTTGGACAGACAATCAATAAGTCTGGAAGACATGGTTAATAGAAGAAATTATTAGTTAGAGCCTTGTCTCTTTTGCTGTCTTTTGGTGCATGTCAGTACTTCCAGCTGTCAAGGGAAGTGAAGGAAAAGTGCCAAATGTGGTCTTATGCAATGAGTAATATTTGAATTTTGAATTTGAATTTTGCCTACAATATGATTTTAAGATCATTTGGGGTATTGAATTAAAGTAATCACAATCAGACAAGATGGATATAATGGGTGTTTTAGCTTTCTATGTAGCCAAAGGATTCTTATACAAGTCTAAATACTTGATGCACAGTAATGCTTTAAGATAATTTTTTTTTGTAAGAACAGTCAACAACCCTTTTTGGAAAAAAAAAATACTGGTATTATTTTTGATATTGAGTTCAGTTAAAATCTAAATGTTATTATAAAAGTTTGCCTTATTAGATATAAGATTCTCTATTTATTTTTAATCTTGTTAAAGTTTATCATTATTTAAGCAGTGCTTAACAGTCCTTTTAAACTTTTTCATATAGTTTTAATACGTTTTGTGGTTTTCCTAGACAACTCCAGATTGCTTTATTATTAGAGATACGGGATATGCCTAAGGAGTTTTAACATACAGTTATATAATTATGAGCACTCCCTCATGTCTTAAAGCAATTATTTTGCTGTCTTGGAGAAGTCTTGTGAAATACAAGTTCACCTTATGGGTGCTGTTGAAGGTTTAAATATAGTATGTGCTATGGTACATAAGGTAGTATATTTGACCTACTCACTGACTTCAAGAGCTGCACAGAGCTAAATACAGTTAAGTTTTTTCCAAGACGTTCAAAAGTAGGGGAAACTAGATATTGTCAGAATGGTTACATTTTTGGTATTAAAGGTATTTGAACTCATGTAAAAATCACTTAATACGTGATAAAATGTTTAATTGTGTTTAGATGATGTGAACAGAGACACCCCCTCCCTCTCTTTCTAGTCACCATTAAGGATCATACATGATGGGGTTTTTTTTGTGGTAGTGGATGATAAAGGTGAAATTTTATTTTCAGCATAAATGGCTGAATTGAGAACACATCACTGAAATGTATGAATTGGCTTCAGGTAGAAGGCAAAATGTGTGCATGTGTGCAAAAAGGTATACATGGAATATTTAGTTATATTGTTGTATAACTGAGACAAATGAATGAGAGTTACAATGACAGTCATGAATCCCTATGAGGCCCTCACACTCACTGACACTCCTGGAGAAGGTTCAAACCCAATACAAACCTCACCTGAGAGACTCTGCTGACAGATGAGACTGCAAAAGGAGCAGGTCTTCAGTTCAGTCATTGTGGGAGACTCAGGATGGAGGAACTGGAATTGTGGGTAATAAAACTGAAAGTGCCAAAGCAATGATAAGTCTGCTTCAGGGAAGAAGCACCGCTGGACTCATTGCCTCTCGAAGGTGCCTCAAGAAGACATAACCCATAGCCCAGTATGTGTCACTGACATATGTCCAACTTATTTAGCCCAGCCCAGTACAGTGCATTACATTGTCTCAGATATCAACAATATTAATATATAATTTAGTTTATATGAATACCTATTGTCCAGGTAATATAGTTAAGGTATTCACTTGATGCATACAATAGATGGTCTGACCATCTATTTCAGAGAACTACATGCAACTATCTGAAGTGTAACTCTATTTGTATGTCTTGGTGAACACTTTTATTAGGGTTTTATTTGATCTTATACTACAGAAGTCTACTAAGGAAGATTTATAAGATGATTACATTGTTCATGCCCATTTGCGTTCTTATATTAAAGTTAATATGAAAGGATGAAATGATCATTTAGGAAAAGTATGTAGCAGATAAATAGACCACTGGACAGATTATTCAATTGCTTTGTTATGAATGGTTTAGATTTACAGTTTTCTTACTGAATGTGTTTGTCATTTCAGAAATTTCTGGATACAGTCATGAGATACTAAGTGAAAATGTGTATTATTACGTCAGTCAAATGTTAAAGGAAGAGAAAAATACCAGTCAAAAAGACAGAAGTTGACTTCAGCGGCAACAGAGCATCGTTGTTTATGTTGCCTTTGTTATTTACTTGTTTTATGCTGCTGCTATGTATCTGTACTTTGTCTGTACATAAGTGATTGGTTTTTAAAATGTTCAAGGAATTGTACAATTATCTATCTGAAATTATTAATGATGCAAAATGAAGCAGAGAGACAACTAGAGTTTATCTAAATAGTAGAAGTACTACATGCGTTGGATGAATGACCATTGTCTCCTTACCTCAAGTTCTTGGGAATTTGGGCTAAGGAAATGTACACCAAGGCCTGTGAAGTATTTCGCTTCCGTCAAAACAAGATACTTGGTCCTGCTCTAAAAGTGATTTAAAGGTGTATAAAATGTAATTGTAGTGGTTAGAAATAATCTATGCTACTTAAATTTGACAAGATAACATCATATTCGCAAAATCATGGGCAGTTGATAATTTTAAATTCTAGTTTATATACTTTGGGAAAAAGACATTTGGTCTAATCAGTAGTTTGTACAGGATGAATATTCATTAGTACTTTTAATTACACAATTGACTAAACTAAATGACTAGTTGTTTTTAGAGAAGCAATATAACGATTGGTCAAAATTTTAAAAAGTAGAGAAATGTTAATGAAAATATGGTTTGAAACTTGACCATTCCGATCCGAATCCGTTTCGATTTAATTCAATCCGACCTATATAATTTCTGGTCAGTAAAGTCCTTGAAACTGCAAGGCAATACTTGGAGTTAAATGTATATAGAGCTTGTCTTGACTTACACACTGACAGAACAGCTGTCACTTGTCAATCACAAATGAATATACATATGTAATGCTGATGTTTAGAAATGTAAAACACATTATGTCATATGTACTTGTAGAAAGGCTTGTACTGTGATTGGATGAGACATATGTATCCAAATATGAGTTTAAAAGACAACCCCCTGTTTGACTATAAAATAAACCTTCAGGACCTCGTATCCAGACGGCCTGGAGAAGAATGGTAATATATGTGTATGTGTCTGTTTCTGAATGACATGATGGGCAATTTCCCCGACATCTATCACCCCTTGAAAATGCTGCCATTTTTGGAAATGCCCTACTTGGAGGCAGTTACAAATAAGATGAGTTTACAGACATCTTTGTGAAGCCTAAATTAAGAAACAGTTGAAAGATTGTGTGGCATTCTTCTGGCAAGGTAATGTTATTTTGCTGCTGACATGCGTGATGGTATTAATTAAGACTTTTAATACACCTTTATTTATACTTGTAATGAAAAATCTTAATCAAACATTTTCATTGGAGAGAAACTAGAACTAGCATAATTCTTTCCACCTCTACCTGTCTGGTGGTTGGCTAGCAAGCTTAGAAGTAATCTGGGGGCAAAAGAAATCCACACCATGGCAGCAATCATCATATTCTGGCCCCTATACCACCCATATGGGTCTGTATCCCATTACGCCCCCTTTCTTTAGTGCAACCCCCCTACATCCATGATGAAGGTTTTTGCACCATGCTAAATCTCTTCTTGCCACCCAGAGTCTCTGGGCGATTCCCTCTGTCACATGTGTCCATGGGCTTGGTGGGACCCCATTAGCAGCCAATACCATCCAAATGACCAGGAAGCACAAGAACAAATAAAGACATTTACTCATAATTCCACCTATGCCCTACATGACCTGGACCAGATGGTTCCTTGAATAGTATCCACATGCACAATAAAATATAGCATACATGGCAGAGCTTAGATGCAAGGATTGATGTCTTACCTTCTCCTGGAAGTGCCCTCACTCCTGTAGCTCTGCACCCAGTTATATGGATAAAAACCTTCCACTGGAGTCTGCTCCTCCTTATCGAGGTAGCGTTGTGTCTCCGCTCTCCTCCCAGTAACAGCCCTTGGCTATAATCCATCAGCTGAGTATCACCTGATGTTTCTAGGAACAAACACAAACACACACGCATCTCCTGTGGCAGATATTATGCAATTCTCAGACATTACAGTAATTTAACCCTTGCTTCATGATTTGAGTCCAAGTTGCCAGTTAATTGGTATCACGCTCCCGAAACCACAATTTACCACTTGGACAACTCCAGCTCTCTTGGTAAGGACCTCAACCCCCAATCTCCGCAGCCAGCTTCACCTATAGGAGCCCCCGCTTGCCGAGACGCAGAACACGCCTGCTCGGGATCGGTTGCCCCCAGGACTTTATGGCTCAAAGGTTGAGGTCTTACGGTACAGAGTGCTGGAGAGCCCGCGGCTGGAAGTGGAATCGGGTAGCCGGTATGTGAGCGTCAGGTGGAAGTCCAAGGACAGGCAAAGGTCGGCAACAGGGGTGAAGATCGAGGATGGTCAAAGGCAAGCAAGGGTCGGCAACAGGAGTGGAGATCGAGGATGGTCAAACAAGCGAGGGTCGGCAACAGGAATGGAGATCAAGGATGGTCAAACAAGCGAGGGTCGGCAACAGGAGTCAGGATCAAAATCAGGGATAAACAATGGCTAGGGTCTAGGCGCTATCACAGGCACTGAGCAACTGGTGGGGTAAACCTTTATAGGGAACGGATATGATTAGGGCTGGGTGTGTGATTGGTGCTACAAAAAACCAGCACCTGATTGGACATAGGGCGTACAGCCCAGCAACTCCTATTGGGCTCATTGGCCCAATACACAACAGAGAGCGTGCTGCCCAGCTGGGCTCATCGGCCCTTTAACTGAAAGGGGGCGTGCCCCTCTGATAATTTATTCACCTCCTCCGGCGGCCACGCTGAGTGCAGCGCCGCCGGAGGGCATAGAAGGAACGTGCTCGCGCACCCGCGCAAGCACGTGTGTTGATGCCGGATACGCCGGCAGAAGGAGAAGGAGGGGGCGCGCCCGCAGCCACGCGAGCTGCCGCCCGGCGCGGCCGGCGCCCGGATGGCGGGGCGACGGGGACACCGCTGGAACGCGGCACAGGTAAGCTGATCGTGACACTACCCCCCCCTTCATGAGGGGCCTCCGGACCCTCACCAGGTTTCCCCGGATTGTCACGATGGAATTTTTTAATAAGAACTTTAGCATGCACATCTTTTGCCGCAACCCAACATCTCTCCTCAGGACCGTAACCAACCCAGTCAATTAAATATTGTAAAGAATTACGGAGCTTGCGCGAGTCAAGAATTTTGTTCACTTCATATTCTGGTTCGTTATCTACTAGAATAGGCGGCGATGATGGACGCGGTACATTCTTGGCTGGTTTTAGCAGTGACACGTGAAAAGAATTTGGGATTCTCATGGTTTGCGGGAGTTGAACCTTAAAGGACACGTTGCTTAATTTCTGAATAATGGGGAAAGGGCCAATAAACTTGGGCCCTAACTTACTGGACGGTTGCCAGAGAGAAATATTTTTTGTAGAAACCCAAACAAAGTCCCCAATCTGAAGCGCGGGTTCTTGAGACCTGTGGCGATCGGCGAATCTTTTGTATCTAAGAATAGTTTCTTTCAAAGTCTCCTGGACGCGGGTCCAGATGTTCTTCCGCTCTTGGAGCCACTCTTCCAATGCCGGTAAATTGGAAGGGGACCCAGAGAGAGAGGAAGCCCTGGGATTCCTCCCAAAATTGCAGAAAAGCGGAGAAACTTTGGTACTTTCACTCGGCGCATTATTGTATGCAAATTCCGCGAAGTCAATATATTCTGACCACTGTTCTTGAGCGTCGGAAATGTAACACCGCAAATACTGTTCTAGACTTTGATTGGTTCTCTCTGTCTGTCCATTGGTTTGAGGATGGTAAGCAGAAGACAAAGATATCTGAATCCCCAAGCGAGAACAGAAGTTCTTCCAAAAACGCGAAGTAAATTGCACACCCCGATCGGAAACTATATTAGATGGTATGCCATGGATACGGAAAATGTGCGAGATAAATAATCGCGAAAGCTCAGGAGCTGATGGTAGCTTAGATAAAGGAATAAAATGTGCCATCTTACTGAAACGGTCGACGACCACCCAAATCACAGTGTTCCCATGTGAGAGAGGCAAATCTACAATAAAATCCATAGAGATATGAGTCCATGGTTCTTTAGGAATCTCAAGTGGGACTAAACACCCACTAGGGGCCTTGTGAACCCCCTTACTTCGTGCACAAACAGAACATGCGTCGATAAAGGTAGTTATATCGCGGCGCATAGTAGGCCACCATACAAGGCGTCGGGCTAAAATGAAAGTTTTACGATTTCCTAGATGTCCAGCAGTTTTGGCATCGTGAAACTCGCAAATTACATCGGAACGCAGATGCGGTGGTACAAACTGACACCCTAAAGGTACATCTACAGGGGATTCATTTTGAAATGGCGCCAAGGCATTCGAAAGATCAGGAAGCAAGGCCCCAATCACACATCCCACAGGCAAAATAGGTTCACCCATATCACCCCGATCCTTACAATCCCCAAACAAGCGGGACAGAGCATCCGCTTTAGAATTTTTTACTCCTGGCTTAAATGTAATTATAAAATTAAAACGCGAGAAAAATAAAGCCCAACGAGCCTGACGAGAGTTCAGTCTCTTAGCTGAGCTAATGTACTCGAGGTTTTTGTGATCAGTATAGACCATGATCGGATACAATGACCCCTCCAACCAGTGACGCCATTCATCAAAAGCCAGTTTAATCGCCAATAACTCCCTGTTTCCAACATCATAGTTCTGTTCCGCGGTACTAAATTTCCGTGAGAAGTAGGCGCAAGGATGCAAACGATCAGGATGACCAGAGTATTGCGACAACACCGCCCCCACACCCAACTCAGATGCATCTACTTCAATGGTGAAAGGTTTATTAACGTCAGGGTGAACTAAAACTGGCGCCGAAGTAAAAGCCTGTTTTAGAGTCTGGAAGGCCTCATTGACCGAAGATGACCAGTTTACAGTGAAGGCGCCCTTGCGAGTAAGGTTGGTGAGAGGAGCAACAATTTTGGAGAAACCCTTAATAAAGCGTCAATAGAAATTAGCGAAACCTAAAAAACGCTGTAATTCTTTTAAAGTCTTGGGTTGTACCCAATCCCGCACCGCCGAAACTTTCCCCGCATCCATCTCTAACCCCTGGCTAGAGATTATATAACCCAAAAAGGGAACGGTGGTGACCTCAAACATACATTTAGAAATCTTTGCATACAAGTTATTCTCTCTTAGTTTTTGAAGTACCATTTTCACATGCAGTCTATGTTCGGACAAAGACTTAGAGAAAATGAGGATATCATCCAAATAAATTACCATGAATCTGCCCAAATAGTCTCGGAAGACGTCATTAACGAAGTCTTGGAAGACCGCAGGGGCATTACAAAGGCCAAAGGGCATGACTAGATATTCGTAATGACCATCTTTAACATTGAATGCAGTTTTCCACTCATCCCCTTGTCGAATACGAATCAGGTTGTAGGCCCCCTTTAGGTCTAACTTGGAGAACACCCGAGCTCCTACTACTTGATTAAATAAATCCCCAATCAAGGGAAGGGGATACCGTTTTTTTACCGTGATCTTATTCAGGGCTCTGTAGTCTATACAGGGCCTTAAACCACCATCTTTTTTCTCCACAAAAAAGAAGCCAGCCCCCGCAGGTGATGTTGAAGGACGGATGAACCCCTTGCTTAAATTCTCGGAGATGTACTCCTTCATGGCCAGTTCTTCCGGCCGAGTGAGATTATAAATTTTCCCTCTAGGAGGGATGGTCCCGGGGAGCAGGTCAATGGGGCAGTCATAGGGCCTATGAGGGGGAAGGGAATCTGCAGAACGTTCGGAAAAAACATCAGCCCAATCTGCGTAAGGCTGAGGCAATCCCTGTGGCAGCATCTGAAAACTTTTGAGGGCAGTGGAAAAACAATGTGTCTTGCAGTAATTACTCCACCTCACTAAACCCCCAGTCTGCCAGTCTAAAATGGGGTTATGGAGTTTTAACCAGGGATATCCCAGTACTACCGGGGTTTCTGGACAGTCAAAAACCAAGAACTCGATATATTCAGAGTGAGAAGAGCCAACGATTAAATTGAGAGGTGGGGTCTTGGTACTAACCGGACCTCCCTGGATGGCCTTCCCATTTATGGCTAGAACCTGTAGAGATTTTCCAAGGTGTACCAGCGGAATCCCCAGGACGGAGATCATGCTCCGGTCCAGGAAATTACCTGCAGCTCCACTGTCGATAAAGGCGGATACTGCCCGTTTGGAAGGACCCCAAGAAAGCTCTATGGGGATTAACATCTTATTCAAGTGAGAGTAATTAACGGACTCACCTAGATCAGTACTCCCCTCCTGATCTAGGTGAGGAAGTTTCCCGCCGGGTATCCCTTGTTAGGACAGGACCTAGCAAAATGTCCCGGATTCCCACAATATAAGCAGAGACCCATGGAGCGTCTACGCTGCTTCTCGTCCTGGGTAAGACGAGCTCTACCGATCTGCATGGGTTCTTCCAGTGAGGAAGAAGGTGTGTTTGCCCCAGGGGAAGGAAGTGGGTTGGGGGACTGAGATGGCTTAAAGGACGAGGAAGTCCTAACCCTTTCCCTGGCTCTTTCCCTAAGACGCCGATCTATTTTGATGGAGACCTGCATTAGCTGGTCTAGATCTGCTGGTGTAGGGAAATTGACCAAAGCGTCCTTGATACCCTCTGATAGACCCATACGGAACTGGCTACACAGGGCTGGGTCATTCCATCTGGAGTCTACTGCCCACCGCCGGAATTCAGAACTGTAATCTTCGGCAGTATTCCGACCTTGCTTCAAGGCCCGAAGCCTATTTTCGGCTGTGGACTGCTGGTCTGGGTCGGCATATAACACACCCATAGCCTGAAAAAAGGAAGTAACGGAGTGCAGGGCAGCATCATCGGGAGGCAGGCTAAAAGCCCATGATTGGGGATCTCCTTGCAAAAGGGAGATAACTAACCCCACCCGTTGGGTCTCGGTGCCCGAGGATCCAGGTCTCAATCTGAAGTACAGCTCGCAGGAATTTTTAAAATTGGAGAATCTGGCTCGGTCTCCAAAAAATTTCTCCGGTAACGGGACCTTCGGCTCCGACACGTGAGGTGGTACAGCGGAAGCAGGAATTTGCCTGGTTTCTAGATTGGCCACTCTCTGGGCAAGTTGATTTATAGCTGTGGCCATAGCCTGTACTTGCTGTACCAGGTCATCCATGAGGGCCTGTGATAATATCAAGCTCCCGGAACCACAATTTACCACTTGGACAACTCCAGCTCTCTTGGTAAGGACCTCAACCCCCAATCTCCGCAGCCAGCTTCACCTATAGGAGCCCCCGCTTGCCGAGACGCAGAACACGCCTGCTCGGGATCGGTTGCCCCCAGGACTTTATGGCTCAAAGGTTGAGGTCTTACGGTACAGAGTGCTGGAGAGCCCGCGGCTGGAAGTGGAATCGGATAGCCGGTATGTGAGCGTCAGGTGGAAGTCCAAGGACAGGCAAATGTCGGCAACAGGGGTGAAGATCGAGGATGGTCAAAGGCAAGCAAGGGTCGGCAACAGGAGTGGAGATCGAGGATGGTCAAACAAGCGAGGGTCGGCAACAGGAATGGAGATCAAGGATGGTCAAACAAGCGAGGGTCGGCAACAGGAGTCAGGATCAAAATCAGGGATAAACAATGGCTAGGGTCTAGGCGCTATCACAGGCACTGAGCAACTGGTGGGGTAAACCTTTATAGGGAACGGATATGATTAGGGCTGGGTGTGTGATTGGTGCTACAAAAAACCAGCACCTGATTGGACATAGGGCGTACAGCCCAGCAACTCCTATTGGGCTCATTGGCCCAATACACAACAGAGGGCGTGCTGCCCAGCTGGGCTCATCGGCCCTTTAACTGAAAGGGGGCGTGCCCCTCTGATAATTTATTCACCTCCTCCGGCGGCCACGCTGAGTGCAGCGCCGCCGGAGGGCATAGAAGGAACGTGCTCGCGCACCAGCGCGAGCACGTGTGTTGATGCCGGATACGCCGGCAGAAGGAGAAGGAGGGGGCGCGCCCGCAGCCACGCGAGCTGCCGCCCGGCGCGGCCGGCGCCCGGATGGCGGGGAGACGGGGACACCGCTGGAACGCGGCACAGGTAAGCTGATCGTGACAATTGGTAGCTTTTAGGGAGATGGGGAGAAGGATATATGGAGATTCCAGCTGCAAGAATCACCCAGCTCCAGGAATAAGTAGAGAATGGTTACATATTTCATAAATATGTTCTCAAAATTGGGCTTAAAGTGGCGCCAGCCTGCCCCATGGTGCACCCGAAATGCGATTGCACCGTGTACTCCAAGTCAGATTACTAATGATGATGAAATGGCTAAAGACTTCAGAGAGAGGGGTTATGATCCAACCGTGAACAAACAGTAATTTCCAATCCCTCTAACATTATCAAGTTGTTCTGTAGAGATTAAATGAGTGATGCATCACCACTGGCACATACTTAGTACTGAACCCACCCTAGGATCCACATTTGGAACGGCACCCCTGTTTGTAAGGAAGAGCCCGTCCAACTTGCACACCCAACTGGTAAAGGCTGACACCAGAAGGGTAAACACAGACCCATCAAGGAGTTTGGGCAAACAGTGGCTCACTGAAAGACAGGATCCCAATGGAATGTATGCGTGTGGTCACTGCAATCAGTGTGGGTTGCCCCATAAAGAGGTAGAGCAACTCCCCTAAACACCTTATAGACTCAAAGAAGGTGTTGGTCACCTTTAACTGGGCTTAATTGTGAATCTTTGCCTCTTAATCTGTGGACTATATCCTTAAACAGGACCTAGACCCAAACAATATCACACTATTTTTGTGTTTTTATCTTTCCTTCCCTCCCATGCACAAGTCTAATGTGCAATTATTTGATTATTATAATTATTGATTTATGAATGGAGGAATAAGAGGAAAATTAGGTTTTATTTCAAGTGGATCCACACTCTATCTAAGGAAAGCATATAATCATTTTATTCTGGTACATGCAAAATTGGTGATGGGCCCTGGTGCATGAAGAGACCTAGACCCAGGTTTGACCTGCAGCAACCTCACCACCCTATTTTCTCTACCTAGTTTGCAGGGCTAGCTTTCGGGTTTAGGTGGGCCCTTGAGCAAGAAAGTCTCGGCCTCGGCCACTTTGTCATGTCAACATTAAACTTCACTGTCTCTCTTGGATCCCCCTTTGCTGCTGATCACCCTGCAGCCCTTAATGCCATCTCCACTGCCACCAATGATCCTCTAGTCCCTGTCACCTTCTCTTCTGCAGATAATGGTCCTCTGGTTTTGCGGGTACTGCGTGCACTGCTTTGCTTATTCCACTGTTGCTGACCATTATCTATTTTTGTTCTGCCTTCTGCCGATAAAGTGGCACCATTGCTGACAATTGTTCCCTGGCCTTCGCTGCTTTTTCCACTACCATCGATCACCATTGTTTCTTTGCCACCTTCTCCATTGCCACTGATCATCCTCTGGTTCTGAGGCCAGCTATGATGGTACAATCCAGGACCTGTTTACAGCATAAACTTGTTGAGCCCCAGACCAGAGTTATGCCTAAACTGCCCTGATGGTAGGGTAGGGTAGCAGAGAAATGCAGAAATCAGTGTTAGGTAGGTGGCAAATGCAGTATAGACTAATGGACAATTGTGATAAGATAATGCAAAGACCTGGATAGGGGAAGGATAAGAGCATTTTTTTTTAATTCTAAAACAGAAATCTTCACAGTCTTGATCGCTACCACATCAGGCTGTTGAAGCATGTCAGAAGCTTGGACTTGCAGCATTCTCTCCCTGGCTGGCTCCAAGGCTGTCAGCAGTCTGCAGTCTGAAGGAAGGAGGCTACCTTGATGATTAAAGGAAAGGGGCACTAATGGAAAATACAGGGTTCATTGAGTTCATTGATGAACGTGCTAACTCATTACACCACAGTGACTATTGTGTCCCTGCTTGGGCTTAAAAATAGACCATTTACCATGGTGACCTCAAATAACAAAAGAGTAAGTCCCTTGGTGTGCTGTATTTGAATAATTTAAATAAGAAGAGACGAGATCCCTGGGTGGCTTTGAACAAGAAGAGACAGCTACCCTTGGACTTGACAGCCATTTGGTTAAATGTGCAACATGATTTTGCCACATTGTCTACTGTGCCTCTGGGTAGGCTTGAACATATAAAGTGTCCCAGAGTAGGCTCAGATTCCAAGGGACTAGGTCCCTGGACTGGCAGGGTTTGACTAAAGGATGGTGTCTCTGGATGGGCTTCAATAAGAGGCAAAGACGAGACAATGTTCCTTGTTGGGCTCAAAAAAAAGGAGAAGACATTCCTTGGTGGACTCAAATAAAAAAAAAAAAAAAACTATGTGCCTTGGAGGGGGACAGGATGGGCACAAATAAGAAGAAACATCAACAAAGCAAGGGGTCACCAGCACATCCAAAGATAAAGAGATCCAATGATAAAAGCAATACAATTTATTAAAGTCTCATTAAACAGATAACATTGACATTCCACCGCTAAAGTGTAAAAATCAATGCACAACCCAGGACATGAGCAATAGGTAATAAATCTTATGTGTTTCGGATGTGCTCCCATCCTTAGTCATATATAGAATAAAACTCTCCAATACAGGAATAAATAATGGCACTCAAGCTCCGTGTCCTATGCGCGAGCTCTAGGACCAGAAATCCATTAACCCCTCTCTTTCCCTTCCAACTAAACCAAGCTCTGTGTGCAATCTCTGTGGGATCACCTGTGATCAACCAACCAGCTGGATTTAACCTAACAGGACCTGAATGGTGGTTCCCTCCTGTCAGTCAATCAATCTTTTGGGGTTCCCCTATACCATTCATTCTTGTTTATGACTTTCCTGGAAGTACCGACTTCCGTTACTCTCCTGAGACTAATTCTGGTCCTCCTTCTCACTAAACCCATAGAACTGTATGGACACCTTTAAGCCCACTTTAAGATGTTTCAACCCGGGTAGCCCTAGTATGTTACTAACAGCTACACTACTAGTCCTAGCATGGTTCTCAGGGCTCCCTACTAGTGATCCACCACCAAGGGGTTAGGCCCTACTGTCACCCATGTTCAGCCAGTAGTCCTGATGGAAATGGTGGTCATGAGCAGGGTACCTTAGCTTATCTCCGAAGCCCGGTAAACACAAAACACAGACATTTCACAGCACAGTTTTTCAGCACTTGGAGCCTGTAGGTATCCAATTCTTCTACAGCTCATGACATACCCACTTTACACATAGGGTGCACCTCCCAGCCTGCCCATTGCAGTCTCTGGTGCTCTAAAGGGTTCCCTCACCAAAGCAGTGCACGCAGTACCCGCAAAACTTTGCAATCTTCCTTGTCCAAGGCCGTATTTGCTCTCCTCCTCTGAATCCTCCACTGGGAGCACAGCAGCGGCAGCACTGATGGCCACCTTTTGCAAAGGCCCCGGTTCCCCTTGGCTTGGGGTGCTGAGCGAGCTCACAAGCTAGCTCCAAGCCGAAATGTGAGTCGCAGCCAATGCTCTCACTCTATCTGCAGAAGCTGTCTGCTCCTCCAGGTGCACTTCCAGTGCCGGCCTAGGCCCTGTCTTCTGCATCACGGTAGCAACCACCTTCTTCCACTCAGGGGTTTCGGCCACATTCTCTCCCTCGGTCTTGAGTTTACTCACCTCAGACAGGGAGTTGTCTCCCTCAATTCCGTCACCTCTCGGGTGGGTCTGGCAGATGGTGGGAACATCTTTCATGGGGCAGTGTAGATAAAGGGTTTCTTTGGTGGGTTTTAGGACAAGCCCCAGCAGTCTTAAAGTGGACCAAAACCCAGGATTTTGACTATCCTGGGTCTTGGTCCACTTCGGTGGGGCACCCCCGATCGGGGTGCCCCGCTGTGTGAAACCCCCCCGATCACCCTAAAAACTCACCTCTCCCCGCTCCCAGCGCCGACGGACAAGGGATTTGACAGCCGCTTGTCCATGGCTCCTTCGCCGCCGCCTCCCGCGCGTCCCTCTTGAATGGCCGGCGCGGGGGTGCGCACGCCTAGAGGGGCGCGAGGGAGGCGGCGGCGGTAAGGGGGTTTTGGGGGGTGTCACCCCGCGGGACATCCGAGATCTTATAGATTCCCGGGCCGATAACCCGAGGGTGATGGTCCACTTTAAAGTGGACCAACACCCAGGATTTTGACTATCCTGGGTCTTGGTCCACTTCGGTGTGGGAAACCCCCCCGAGCCCCCCGAAAAACTCACTTCTCCCCGCTCCCAGTGCCGACGGACAAGCCGCGGACAAGCCGCGGACAAGCGGCTCCTCCGCCGCCGCCTCCCCGCCTAGAGGGGCGCGAGGGAGGCGGCGGCGGAGGAGCCGCTTGTCCGCGGCTTGTCCGGCGATCACCCGTGGGTGTTGGTCCACTTTAATGTCCGGTTGGCCGACGTCTTCCTTTTCAGGGCATGATATGGACAACTACGCCACCATAACTCTTTTTAACCTTTTAAGTGCCAGCTACTTGACTTTCAAATAGCTGCCTCTCCTACTTTTAAGTGTCAGCTACAAGAGACTAGGAGAGGGCCCTGAATAGCCATTTACTCACCTGCGGCTGTGATCCCTCCCGCTGAGTCACCTCTTCACTGGGGGGACCTCAGATCGTCCCCTGGGAATTTTCCCTGAAATAAAAAAAAATGCCAGCATGGTGGGAGCGGGCAGGCCGGCTACGCTGTCAGCTGTCATCAGAGGACGCGTCATCAGGGGGCGACTGAGAGCGGCACCGGCCTCCACGCTCCGACCATGCAGGTAAGTGTTTGCTTTTTAAACAAATGCCGGCATGGTGGGAGCGGGCAGGCCAGCTGCGCTGTCAGAGGGCCGGCTTTTGCCGCCCGCTGACAGCGTAGCCGGCCTGCCCGCTTTTTATTATTATTATTATTATTATTGTTTATTTATATAGCGCCATCAACTTCCGTAGCACTTTACAAGGTAAGAATACAGACAAGGTAAAACATATAAGCGAAAATAGAGAAGAAATTATCAAGCGCTGGAATAAGGGCTAGTGTTTCGAGTGCTGCAACCTAGAGGTATAAGCGACCGTAAGCTTATAGTTGGATGGGGTGGAAAAGGTGTTCTTGTGGCTAAGCCACAACAAGATTTAAGATTGCGCTCTCTTAAGGGTATGTGTCACAGAGATAACAATCCAGGTTAATAGGGGTAACGAGGATGTTAGTTTTTTCTCTGGGAAATTTTGATCTATGCTGGATTACAAGGGCTTAATTAGTTCCAGCCATAAATGTATTTAGTTTAATCCAAAATGAACATAGACAATTGGTACAATATTATTGTATGACTATTCTATTATAGAGTACAGATTTACCTTCAGAATAGGCATATATAAATGAAAGGCACTTACCACCGCGGCCCGGGGGTGCTTAACCTACCCAGGGCCTCTTAGTTGATATGCTTCAGTTGTAATCCTGTCAGTGAATTGATGCACTGCTGGTGGCTTCTTGTGCAGGTGTATCCAGGCCGGCGTGAAAGAAGGTGTGCAATAAAATGTCTCTCTGCTCGCAAAACCAGTAAAAAGACTTTATTTTCAGTAGAAGATATAAAACATACTTAAAACCAAAGGTGTACGTCCTGGGTGTGGGGCCTGTAGGTGTCCTGTCAGGCCAGCAGCTATTTCAAGGATCACGGGAAAAACAGGGGTAAAGATCTGTCTTAGAACTTGATGGTATTCAGAGTTCCAAAAGTGGCCGGTCCTTGTTAGCTGGTGTGTTTGCTCCCAGGTATGATAAAACGTTGGAGGGATGAAGGAAAAAAGTCCTTGGATTAAATTCAAATAGCCGTTCATTCAGTGCAGGCAGGGGCGCGTTTCCTCGGCCTCTCTGCTGTCTTTGAGTGTCCAAAATGTCACCGACGCGCGTTTCGGCTTGAGCCGTCTTCCGGGTGGGTACATAAAACATATAGCACAGAGAACAATACAAAATTAGATGCCACAGGTTAAAATCAAGTGCTGTGAGCACAGGAGACAATAGGGAGGAATGGCCTGCCCTTGTCCAATCACAAGAGCTTACACTCAACACTGTATTACTCTCTCTCTTTGTATAATGGCATTCTGTTTCTGAACTAATCCCATTTGTAATCCAACACTCCCCTCGTGTGGCCATTTACTGTAACTCCTCCTCCATATATCCTCTGATTAAACTACTGGTGCTCAACTTTTTTTATGGTTTTATTTAGTTTCTCTGTCACTACCTATACAGGTCCTACACAAAGCCACATCTACTAAAACAACACATGAATAGCATAGAATGATGTAGATATGTTTTCCTCAAAGCCTGGAAATAATCCGCAACCTCTAAACCACAGAACACTTCAATTCCATGTCCTGATCTGTATTGTGAACCAACTGGAATCAGTCCAGAAGCCTGAGGCTGAGGTTTTCCAACAAGGATAACAGGATAAACACATAGATCTGCAGAAGAACAGAAGCTGAAACACAGGTGGCAAGCTGAGGTCATAGATGCAGGCTAAACAAAGCAATTGGCAGCAGGGGGGGCACAAGCATGGACAAGCCTTTTTTTGTTTTTGCAAGCCTGCAGGCAAAGTCATCACAGGGCAGGATGAAGAGTCTACAGCAGCAAAGCCATCGCTACAGTGATAGGTGCGTGCAGAGCTGTCAGTGGGCGGCTGCTCACCGCGCACAAGCCACCAAGCACAGCCGCTGGCATCTCAATGCAGGGAACTGTTTTCTGCTGGAATAGCTGGGTGACTATCCCACACCCAGAATGGCAAAGCAGGAGTTCCTGAGCAGCACCGACCTGCTGCAGTGTGTGGTCGGCAGGCATGGGTAGCTTTGGCAGCACACTGAGCTTCACCCTGGAGTGGAATATGGCAGCTCTGCTGCACATTTGACCAAAGCATGATGGTGGTTTGGGGTGGCAGTCACAGTCCCTGGCACACTGCTCTCCATCCTGGAGTGCAATGTGCAGGAGTGGGGACAGAGGGATATGCTGGTGAAGCAGGGCCACCGATGGCTTAGTACAGCTGTAGCAAGCACAGGCAAAATCTTTCCTTAAAGTGGGTATAGCATAGACTGCATCCTGCTGTGCGCCTGCCACATCCACAGCTTCCTGTAATGACCGTTCCTCTTATTTTCCTGTGAAGAGCACGGAGACGTTCCTAGCCCCGTCCCTCACACATCATCCAATTGCTTCTGCTCTTTCCTGGGCTGTGGAGTGAAGAGGAGAAGGAAATGCTGCAGCGCGGGGAATGAATCCAGCATCATCAGCATGTGATTGGTTTAGGGAGAAGCACTGTGCTTTGTGTAACTATTGTGTGGGATCTGCTGTTCTAAGACGCATCCCTGAGAGCGGCCATGCACATTTCAGACAAATTAACCCTTAAACAGCCTCCACAGTCAACATCGGGGATGAACAGGAGATAGGTTGCAACACTTACAACAGTATAAACACTAGAATAGGCAAATTAGTCATTTTTTAATGCAGATATGCATGTTAAACCTCAAGGATGAACCGAGAAGAACAACGATGGACAGGGGTACATAGACTCAAAAGAGGAACAGTCGCTCCAAATCAGAGACACTTGGGAGGTATGCTTAAAGGGGATCAAATCTCCTGACCATCCCAGGTTTAGATCCATGCTCCACTGTGTGAAGCCCACTGAGATCACAAGTATACTCACCTTACCAGTGATCCCATTATGCATATGCCTAATCTGGTCCAATCAGTGCTCTATGCCATCCGTGGCCACAGTGCCTGGAATCAGGCAGTGTCTTTAATCTCTGGTTCCCCTGACTGAATGGCTGAGCACAGGAGTACACATCAGTCAGGGAGGCAGCCTGCACATGCACCATGGGACCAAAGCAGAGTGAATATACTGGCAATTCAGGGAGCTTCACACAGCAGAGCATATTATTTTACCCTATGGTGTGTATTTTTTATGTATATTTAAATAAAGTTTGATTTTGCTGGGCCTGGCCTTAATCTTGTTTCTAGCTATTCTAATTGGCATGGTTTCCTTCAGCTCTTAAGGTCTGTTTGAATGTTGCCACATATCCCCCCATTAATTTGTATGCAGTCTTTCTCTCACAGCTTACATGAAAAAAAAAAATTAATCACTTTTGCCGGCCAGGCAAAGCCAGTCTGGGTGTCTTCAGGCATTCCTGGGACTTCTAGTACCAGTGCTGTTTCCTCTGGCTCACAGCACAGCAGGCTAAGATGATTTTAGAGACCTTTTCTGGGCTGTACAGCATCTCCCATCCTGGGTGGGCTAAGTATAGGAACCGTGCTTTCAGCAGGCCGATGGTTCGTACAACAATACATTTTAGCTGTGGTCTGTGGGTTTCGCACAGGCGTCATGAGACATTTTTCCTGGCCATATCCCTTATCCGCTTAAAGAAAATGCATAGATTAATGTTGCTCACCGCAAACCACACCCCCACCTGCTGAGCTAAGTCTCTGTGGCTATTCCTCCCGCCAAGTGCTGTTGGTCAGCTGTGGGTTAAAGTTGCAATGTGGCCCTGTACTTACCTAGTAGCCATCCCAGTGGCATTTTGTTGTTCTAAAATTTTTGGCACAGGGCAGATTGGTGCAACACATATGAGTCGTGGCAGGCTCAATCTTACCGCACGCAGCTGAATCTCCTGATCACACCAGCATCCCATTAAGGGAATGGAAATTCTTCCGGTTGTGATAGGAAAGCTCTTGTGCTCAAGATGGGTGGAATGGAATATGTGTGTCGTCAAGGCACCCAAGGACACTGGGGATTCCTGCCATGCGGTCGAAGGATAGCTTTATGCGTTGCACCTCCTTCTCCCATGGAAAGCAGATATATTTAGGGATGGGGTCACATTTGTCCATGACAACTTTATGGAAGATGCGTCTCATGATTGTCTGGCTGATGCTGCTGAGGAGAGCAGCAGTGGCCTGAAAAGTGGCCCGCATACTATTTCATGTATAGCCTGGCTGTGGCCAGTGGTGGGGTCAATTCTGTGTCATATTTGGTCATACAGTGACAAAAGCGAAGCACAATTCAGGCGGAACCTGCTGCGGATTTGGTCATCACTCAAATCCCACACAGACAGCCGGGTAGTAAATACGTTGTCAGCCGAAACTCTCCCCACCCTGGCTTCCCAAGTCTCCTGGGACACCTCAGCGCCAGTGACACCGCAGCCATGCAAAAAACATCAGCCCAAAATTTTCCTCTTCACACCTCTGCACACACTCTTAGACAAACACAGGTGCACCTCAATGCAGTTCACCACAAAACCAGATGCCTTGCTGACTACAATATCAGCCTACTTAAAGACCACTCATTTCCTAAGTTTGACCTGGCCAAGAGGGAAGATGATACACAGCCCACAAATGGTCTCCAAATAAATCCACACTAGCTGTTTCATACACAATATGAGCATCCACCACAAAAGGGAAGAGCTCACAGAAACAACACTGATGTCACTCAGCCCAGACACCTGCGCAGACACTGGTGACCAAACACAGACTTCCTCTGCCTGCCTTGACTGAGTAGTCACAAGCACAAAGGATGCTCTCACCTTTGACACAGCATCCAAAGATCACACACACAAAACCTACAGACCTTTTTTTATGCTTATCCACTTGTAATGTGTCATGAGCAGCAAGAGGCCCTTTCTATGCTTCAGCATCCATGCTCGCATCACAAGCCAGAACATTATGCCAGTGTGTAGGAAGCTCTGTGCTTCGTTTGTTCCGCGTCAGCCGGCGTCTACTAATGTTTAACTCACACTATACCAGCACCTTGTACTCCATCAGAATCTATCATTTACATTCAAATAGCCATTATATTAGAACATCCAGTTGTGTGGATGCATTTTAGCATTTTTTAAGCATTTAGAATAGCTATTAGAACAGGCTTCTGTGCATTATTGGCTAATTAATGTATAAGTTTCATACAGCCCACATACAAGCATTTTGCTTGTTAGTGTAATTGGCCATGCTCTGTTCCTGATTGTCCAGCAATCACAGAACAGCTACTCAAAATCTCACATTTCTTGCTCTACTCACTTCTCGGGACGTCCCCTTCTGTCTGTGATTTTGTATACAAGAGAGGATTCTATGGTTCCCACTAAGCATCAGTTGGGCAGTCCACTGTGGGGTGCCGTACCATCGATTTGTATTGTGAGTGTGGTTTTGGCAGCAGGTGGACGCAGGCTCTTTGTCTTCGGGTACGGGTGGCAGCAGTAGCTCTGTTGCCAACAGTGCTTTACCAAAGTCGGTGGCCCCACCTGCTACTGTGTCACACGCTCTTGGGGCAGATATGTTCAGACCACAAAAGCTCCTCAGCATGAATCACTTTTCTAACTCTCTCCTGAGGTTGCTTCTGTTTTTTCTGCCACCGCTATGCACCCCTTGCGTCCCTTCGCATAGTCATACTCCATGACACAGAAATCCCAGATGCATACAAAGGAAAAAACAAACAAAAAACACATAAAGAACAACAACACAAAAATTATCAGATCAAATACATACAAATGTATTTGGACAGTAACACACAGCTAGATAAAAAGTCATGAATGTGTTTGAGAAAACATCAATATATTAAAAATGTGTACCCCAAAAAAGGGGAAAAAAAATAGCTATAAGCATTTTGAGCATTAGGCAGAATAACACTACTCCACATACTAGATGTGGCAGATGTAAAAAAAGAGGGCAAGAAAATGACATAAAGGCAAAGCAAAAATGCTCGGTGACAGGTGGGAACACAAACACATAAAAACATGCACATCCAAATTTTATATGAAGAAGGCCTCGCCCCATACAGTAAAAAACAGCTCTGTTACATCCCCAACATGCTGCCACTTGGCTGGGCAGGGGTTAACCCTTCCTTAGAGCTGCTATAGGAACTGCCGGGGAAGCGGTTAACTCTGCATATGGCGGGTGCCATCTCAATCCCACTGAGCCAAACCAGAAGTGCACAAAGAAAAAAACAAAAGCAGCTCCCTCCACTGCGCCACTAACGGAGCTAGGTAGCCCCCCGAGGAGAAACAGGCCGATGCTCTACGCTAAAGCACATATTTAAGACCACAAAACACAATGCCCACATTGACAATCTAAAACTGGACACTCTGGTGCTGTTCGGAACTACTACTATTACTATTACTACTACTATTACTATTACTACTACTACTACTATTCGGAAAAAGTCTGTTTCTCACAATACAAACCCCAGCCACTGAGCTAAAACACATGAAATGACATTGTTAACACACTAGAGCACTGTGTTCGGTGTTCACCTGTCACTACATGGTACTACGTGGCATTAGCGCTTCTTAAATTAGGCCCCTAATCTCTACAAACGCAATGGTTCTGCAATGTTTGTAAGTTCAATACTTTTCAATTAACTAGTAAATATTTGAGACTGGATTGCGCTATGTTGCTTTTTTTGCTTTGCTACCATATGTACATGGAACTGTGAACTGGGAGAAATGCCATCCAGTGAGCAACGTAACTGCAGGCAATAGATGAGCATGCTTTCAAATAGTAGCTGGTAAACAGACTGCGTGGCTGGTGGAAGAATGCACATGGTGAAATAAGCTATAATAAGTCATTTTCAATAGGAGGAACAGGAAAATTAGCTTATGCTTCAAGCAATTATTGAAAGCTATCAAAAATAGCCAAAAACAAATTATTTAAATTTTTTGTTGGATTATTCGCCAAATTTGTCTATGAAATGCAGATTCATATAAATCGAGTTTTTAACGAATCACTCAAAGAAATGAGGATCACAGTTGAGAAGGTAAATAAGTGACATTCCTGCATGTCACTCCCCTATCTCTCTGGACCAGTGGTTGGTGGGGGGCGCACTTAGTAGCACCGGATGCAGGCTCGCGCAGGTGACATTGCGGCCGGCCTCCTCTACTTCCCTCTTGCTGTGACAGCCAGGCTGTGCATAGATGTGTGCTCGCCCAGATAGTAGGTTACCTGAGCAAGCCGGCTTCTGGCACTGCTAAGGGCACATGCCATGGAACCAGAGCAGCGGGGAGGTGGAGGTAAGTATATAGATATCATTTTTTTTGAAGAATTTAACGGAATATTCGGCACAAATCCCAAAGAAAGATTTGTGCTGAACTGAGTTTTTCCTGAAATTAGGTGCGAATTCAGATTTATAAGTCGGTTCACTAATCGCTATTTAGGTGCTTTGCACTTCGGCCCCATACCAGCTGAGAATCTAAACCAGTCACAAGGCTGCTTCCTTACCTCTAGGCTAGTACAATATTATATAATCTATAACAATGCCATGGACACCATAGTAATCAAATGTTTACTGAATTCTATACAGCATTTTGAATGAAGATATTTACTGACAGGGCTGTTTCTAGGAGAGAGCAAGCTGCAAACACCCTAGATGGCCAGGCCATTGGAAGGGCCTTTATCCAAGACATTCTGTTTCTGCAGATTTAGCAGATCTACAGTCAGGGCTGCTGTGCAGGCCATTCAACCGACACCTCATTCCCCCCTATTGGGCTCAGTCATGGGGAGGGGGGCACTACTTGCTGGTTAGATAAGGGAGCAGAATGGCACATTGCTGTCTGGGACATCAGCAGCACCATGAGGTGGGTAAGGAATGAGATGAGTGCTGTTTTGCCTAGAAACTGTCCTGGTTACTGATCTTTGTAATAAACATTGTATTGTACTTGGCATACCTAATAAAATGAGTTAAAAAGAAAAAAAAATATGAAGGATTCCCAGCTAATGGTTAGTGATGAGCTTCAGATCCGCCCCAAAACTAGATCCTACCCAAAGTTGGCATGCTGGTCATCACTACACTGTGAACTTGTGAAGGGATCCCTCAGACAGGCAAATAGGATCATGGGGTGCATCAGGAGGGGCATAGGTGCTCATGACCAGAACATCATTTTACCCCTGTACAAGTCACTGGTCACCCCATATGGAATACTGTGTACAGTTCTGGGCACCTGTGCTTAAAAAGGACATATCAGAACTGGAGCGCGTTCAAAGAAGGGCAACAAAGTTAATAAAAGGAGTGCGGGGGCTAGAGTACCCGGAAAGATTGTCTAAGTTAGGCTTATTTAGTCTAGAAAAAAGACGATTGAGGGGTGATCTAATAACTATGTATAAATATATTCGGGGTCAATACAAGGATCTGTCCCACAATCTATTTATACCCCGGAGTGTAACCATAACCCGGGGGCATCCACTAAGGTTAGAGGAAAGGTGCTTTCTCCACCGACATAGGAGGGGATTCTTCTCTGTAAGAGCAGTGAGACTATGGAACTCGCTGCCAGAGGAGGTAGTAATGAGGGATACAGTAAAAATGTTCAAAAGTGGCCTTGATGCCTTCCTGGCATGTAATTTCCGGCTATGGCTACTAGACCACTGGAAGGAGTTAAACAGGCTGAACTGGATGGACTAAAGTCTTTATTCAGCCTTACATACTATGTTACTATGTTACTATGTTACAGAGGACACCACCCGGTAGGGGACAGATACAGGAAAAAGTGGCAATGGTGTTTTTTTAATTGTATATTCTTTGTTTTCTTTTTAACTGTTGATGAACTGGTAAGGGGTCCAAGGGACCTTCTCCTATTGGCTGTTCCATTTGGCCTCATTGTAAGGTCATGACCCCCATCACACGCACAGATTTGTTGTTTAAGCAAAATGTACATTTGTTTATATAAGAAAACTTTCTTTATATCTGATGAGACCGAAAAACGTTGAAAGGGGATGACACACATCCTTGGGGTGCTCCAATATAAGTAAACCATGAGTCTGATGTGAAAGACCCGAGCTTACTGCATATCACTCTATTACAGAGATGAGCAAATTTGGTAAAAATTTGATTCTGATGGTTTAGTGAATTTCCCCAAGAAATTTGTATTTGTCTGATGAATGAATTGGTATTTAAAATAAATAAATAAAAAAAGCTAAACTCCGTCCTCGTTTCTGTGCCAGCGAATTCCTCATCAACGGGCAAGTCTCTGACATGTTCAGCGGGGCACAGATTATCTGTCCCACACTGGGCTCCCGCAGATTCCACCTAATCACAGTGAGGGACTGTTTATAGTCAGATAGAGGTGAAGGCTATTTGTAAGCAGGGTAGGACCTTAGTACTTGAAAAATGGCATGGGGTAACCCCTTTTTTTTTTAATTGAAACTTACATTTTTTTTTCTTTTACGAGGGATAAATCCTTAAAATGGTGTAAGATCCCCCCTCTGCAGTAAAACCACTCCAGATGCCAGCTATGCAGGCTTGTAACCCAGGGCTCAGAGGACAAGCTACTGGCCACTAGAACTGATGGCTACCAGTCCAAACAGCTCATATGGGCACCAGGCTTTTTTGCACCCCCTAGCTGATGGGAGTGCAGTTAAAGAGGACCAACACCCAGGGGTGATCGGCCCGGAAATCTATAAGATTCCCGGGCAGATCACCTCCCACCCCGCGGGACATCCGAGATTGGGATGTCCCGCGGGGTGAAACCCCCCAAAAACCCCCAAAACACCTTACCTGATCCGCCGCCGCTTCCGCCGCCTCCCACGCGCTCCTCTAGGCGTGCACGCGCCTGCGCCGGCCGTCTGTGAATGGCCAGCGCGGGCGCGCGCTGAAAGTGACGCGCGGGAGGCAGCGGCAGCGGAAGCGGCCTGGACGTTCCTGTCCACCGTCTGGATGTTGGCGGGGATTGGACCGCGCGGTCACGTGGGAGCGGGGAGAGGTAAGTTTATTGAGGTTTCTGGGGGGTTTCACACAGTGGGGCACCCCCGACCGGGGTGCCCCGCCGAAGTGGACCAAAACCCAGGATAGTCAAAATCCTGGGTGTTGGTCCACTTTAATAAGGCAGGCGGAATTGGCAAGTCACAAGCTTGCCGGCAGGTGACTTGCTGGCTCTTTCTGCTAAACTGGTATAGTGGTCCAAAGGACCCAAATGGTTAAGTGTAGAAGAAGACATCAAACTATAAAAGAAAACTTTTATTAAATTCTTTACACCTATACTCATCCTCTTCCTTGCCGGCCAGGTGTTCAGGGGGACATGAGAACACAGACCCCTGTCCCACACTGTGTATCCTGCTGTCCCTCCCCATGCAGGGAGGGGCTATTAACAGATGGGCAGAGAGATGGCTGGAAAAGACCTCCATGAGCCCTGTCACTTACAGTGATGTCACCACCTTTCCTGTTCTCTTCATGACTAGAAATTATCCCTCCCCGTGGAGGAACCCAGTTTGGGACAGAGGGTCTGTGTCCTCTATCCCAGTGGTCCCCAACCCTGTCCTCAAGGTCCACCAACAGGCCAGGTTTTGCAGATCTCCACAAAGATGCACAGGTGGAGTAATTAGTGCACCTGCAGAGCAATAGAGCTGGCTATTTGGAGGTCCAAAAAACATGACATGTTGGTGGGCCTTGAGGACAGGGTTGAGGACCACTGCTCTATCCCACTGAAGACAATGGACAGAGACATGGGACACCAGTGCCAGAGGATTGCAAGGGATAAGGTGAGTTTGTTGCTTTTTGTAGCTATTTCAGGGAAGAATTTGATAGATAGGAATCCCAGGAATGTTCAGATTTGTGCTGAATCATTTTTTTTCAGGAAATTAAAAACAAGTTACAATGCGGATGATTCGGTTCGCACATCTCTACTCTGTTAGTAAAGTAGTTTCTCAACCAAACGCAAGTGTTAGTATAGATAGACAAGTGTCTCAGTTTGGTGCGGAGGAAGTCAGGATCTATAGTATTAAAATCAAAGCTAAAGTCTACAAGTAAAATCCCAGCCTATGAGCTTGGGTGGTCCATGTGATTTAATTAATTAATGTGGTTTTAATTAAATTTAAATGTAATGTTGAAGGCCTCCCTCCTATCCTCTGCTGATTCGTTTGGTCTATAAACAATTTGTAGGGTGACCCAAAGGTTCTCGCTAAACCCTTGCCAAAGTTAGTCAAATGCCAGTGCAACATTGGGGGGCCATGCTAAATATTTGGTGCAGCCAGTGTGACTTGCAGTGTATTGCTGTATAGATTGCAACCTGCATCTCAGTGAGCTTTTTAGACACAAAAAGTGTAAAAAAATGTTTTTTTCCCCAAAAAGGCCCTGTACACCCGATGGGGCATTTTTACAGTTAGGCACATCATATTTCCAATGAGGTAAGAATATTTGTTTTTAAGGTTGGAAACAACATATGGGTTTTGCACAAAAATATTGTGTAGGCCTGGCAGTGAGCAAGCCCTCCAAAAATTGGCCCATTTGTAATGGGGGGTAGCAACAGGATTGGCGCTGTTAAATTTTAGCTAAAGAAGAAGCAATGGCTTTTTACAAACGCTAAAAGTGTGCCCATTTTCGGCATCACAGGGTTAAACCGCGGTTGTGTTTGCCTGGCAGTAGCAGAGGGTGGTAGGTTGGTATTAGCAGAGGCTGCAGCTGTTGAAGAAAGACTAGGCTGTGGCACAGGAAACCAGTGGTGGTTGTCTAGACCTGGCAGTAGCAGAGGGTGGAAGGCTGGCAGTGGAGGCACTGTTGGTGGTAGTAGTGGTAGCAGCATTAGCAGAGGCCATGAAACAGGAAACCAGTGGTGGTTGTGTAGCCCTGGCAGTAGTAGATGGTGGTAGGCTGGTAGTGGAGGCACTGTTGGTGGTAGTAGTAGCAGCATTAGCAGAGGCCATGAAACAGGGAACCAGTGGTGGTTGTGTAGGCCTGGCAGTAGCAGAGGGTGGCAGGCTGGCAGCAGAGGCGCTGTTGGTGGTAGTAGTAATAGAAGCATTAGCAGAGTTTGTGGCACAGGAATCCTGTGGTGATTGTGTAGGCCTGGCAGTAGCGGCCAAGCCCTCAAAAAAGTGTCCCACTTGTAATGGGGGTAGCAGTGGTATTGGCACTCCTTACATTTAAGCAATTGAAAACGCAATGGCTAAAAATGTTTGGACATTACAGGGTTAAACTGCAGTTGTGTTGACCTGGCAGAAGCGGGCAAGCTGGCAAAAAGTTGTTCTACTTGTTCATCACTTTTTCCTATTAGTATTCTCTACTCTTTAACTAGGAGCTATTTATGATTCACAAACCTTATAGTTACTTAGGCTGCAGCTGAGTCATCCATAATCCTCTCATTGTTTAAACTGTGACCCAGACTTGGTTTCGGGTCCGGCTGGAGGGGTTTAAATAACATCCCTCGTGAATAGGCTTTAGGGAGCTGGTTCTCGTGATGTGTATTTTGGGTTGTTTAATGTTTGCTTGTGTTTTGGGATTTAGTTGAACAGCTTAAACATTGTCAATGTGTTATACACTCACAGATCAAGACTCACAGACTTCGAGTTCCACTTGCTTCTTGTATTCCATCTAAGTATGAAAATGAAAATATACCTTAAATACATATATATTTAGATATACAAATATATATACAGTGTATATAGAAAGATACATTTATATTTACAAAAGTATATATGGCCTAACATTGGTCTCTCCCTATCCTGGCTACTAACAAAGAAATATATAGTACAAAAAAATACAGTACCTTAAATAAATGTATATATATATATATATATATATATATATATATATATAGTATTTTTCGCCCTATAAGATGCACCCGGGATTTCGTGGAGATCACCCTATTACAGTCAGTGTGCAGAATCACCCCCATATTACAGACCCCATATTACAGGCAGTGAGGGGCATCCCAATTACAGACAGTGTTCAGACATTCCAATTACAGGCTGTGCGCATGGCGTTCCATTTAAAGGCAGTGTGCAGCATCGCAATTACAAGCAGTGTGCAGGCATCACAAATACAGGCAGTGTGCGGGCATCCCAATTACAAGCAGTGTGCAGGCATCCCAAATACAGGCAGTGTGCGGGCATCCCAATTACAGGCAGTGTGCAGGCATCCCAATTACGGGCAGTGTGCAGGCATCCCAATTACGGGCAGTGTACAGGCATCACAATTACAGGCAGAGTGCGGGCATCCCAAATACAGACAGTGTATGGGCATCCCAAATACAGTCAGCGTGTGAGCATCCCAATTACATGCTTTGTGCATGGCATTCCATTTAAAGGCAGTGTAAGGCATCCCAAATACCGGCAGTGTGCGGGCACCCCAGATACAGGCAGTGTGCAGCATGCCCCTTATATTTCCCGGCTCCACGCAGCGTCTTCTTCCATCCAGAGGACCAACACCCAGGATTTTGACTATCCTGGGTTTCGGTTTTGCCACCCGGCACCCTAATCGGGGAAGCCCCACTGTGTGATACCCCCCAGGTCACCCGATCTCACTCACCCTTCCTCGGTCCTGCAGCACATGTGCAGCCTATCGTCCAGTCATGCGCTCAGATCTGCTTCTGCCCCTTTGTTCTAGAGCTCGTCTAAGGTGAGTACGCTGGCAGAAGCATCCCCTGCTACCCTTTAACAGGGAGTATTGGCACACCGGCCATTCACAAATGCCTGGCATGGGCATGCACCCTGCTAAAGGGATTGCGGGAATGTGGCTGCTGCTCGCGCATGCACCACTGGACCAGGAACGAAATTAAGTTTTCAGGCGCCTGGAGGGTTTGTCATCCCGAATCTGGATGCCCCTGGGGAGCAAGTAAGCCTGTCCTGGAGACTCAGAGTGGGTTTTGATCCACTTTAAATACAGAGAAAGAGAGTCAGACACACACATATGTATTACTGCCATCCTCCGTTTTAGTCATTGCTGCTTCCCGCGGCCTCTATAGCCACCAATTCTGCCACTGCCCATCAACTCAGGTTCATAGAGTGCTGGTCCTGCCACCTGGTGGGGCCTGGCTGTGGCTCGTGCAGCCTCAGGAGGCAAAATATAAAGAGAGATCAGAACATTTAGATATACAAAGATCTATAAAGAAATATATATTTATATATACAGAAGCTTTTTTAGAAATATATATATATATATATATAGATATATAAAGATATATAAAGATATAATTAGATATATAGTGTTATTCACATATGTTACAGTTAGGGATGGGCGAATCCCCCAAAGTTGGGGTCTAAACCCAATCCCCGAACCCAGTCCTCATTAAAATCTGTGGTGGGGGATGCAGAGTGTGCAGCAGTAAACTTGCTTCTGTAACTCACCTCAGCTTGTGATCCTCTTCCTGTCTACGGTGGTGGTGGCAGAGCGACATCTAAATGTGGTCCCAGCCAGGGCTACAAAAAGATGGCCACCGAATCCCATGAGTGAGGACACTCCTAGTGCTGGCTTTAGAAATGTCCTCACTATTGGGGGCCAGCAGCCATCTTTTTGCAGGCCTGACTGAGGTCAAGTTTAAACACCGCTACTGAGGATCGTGGGCTTAGGTAAGTGCAGTGGATTGATGGGTACGAACCCAAATTTTGCAGTTCTCTCTTTACTGTAGCTCTTTACTCCACATAATCTGTGTTTACAGATGAAGCAGATTTAAAAGTCCTGGATAGAGATGAGTGAACTTTTCAAAAGTTTGGTTTGACAACATTTTCGGAAGAGGTTTGGTTAGGTCTGAACTAGTTTGAGATGAACTTTTGTCTAAAACACATGTAAAACAACGGCTGATGGCACTAAAAGTATTTTAAAACTCTCTGAAGTCACCTGTATAAAAACATGTTTTAGTGTACTAATTAGCGTTTAAATTGGTAATGGCTAATTAGCATACAGATCACCCATGACCTAATTAGCAATTAGTTTAAAGCACATCATAAATGTGGAAAAGCAACGGGTTTGCGTTTCTGCAAAGTAAAAAAAGTAATGACTTTTATAAAGGCATGAGAAATGTACCCATTTGGGGCATCACCTGCAGTTGTGTAGGCCTGGCAGTAGTGAGCAAGCCCTCAGAAATTTGTCCCATCTGTAATGGGAGTAGCAGTGGGATTGGCCCCCTTAAATTTTAGCTGAAAAATAAGCAATAGCTTTTTTACAAGCACTCAAAAAGTTGCCCATTTTGGGCATCACAGGGTTTAACTGTGGTTGCGTAGCCCTAGTAGTAGCAGAGGGTGGTAGCGGAGGGGCTGTTGCTGTTGTAGTAGTGGCATTAGCAATACTGAACGACTAGGCAGAGGGACAGGAGAAGAGTGATTTCTGTTATCAGGTGTATAAGATGGTAAAGCACCAAAATAACAGATAATCTAGTTTAGGCGCGCTTTAAGGACGATGTTAAAGATGTGTGAAGCCAGGATTAATGAAATATAACTATATATAACACCTCTAATAAATGGATGAATTACTGTAGCCGACACATTAAGGGTTCAGGTTTATATCCTCTTAAAGCCAGCTTAAATCACATTAACCAAATTTGACCTTATTCATTTCTTAAAGAATATAGTTTAGATCTCAGAGACTCACCGCCCTGGCCCGGGGGTTCAAAAACTACCCAGGGCCTCCGAGGATTCCACAGGCTGTTTGTGTCCACTGTCAGGATGCAGGATACGCTGAATTAAGAGCCGGATCTAAAAGGCGCTCCATGAGGTTGATTAAATAAAATTAAATTAAGGCACAAGTGATAATAGGTTAGTTGCGGCACTATCACCACTGCCACAAAATGCTGCCTTGTAACAGGTTGTCCAATGCGCGTTTCGCTCCTTTGCCGTCTTCTGGGTGTTTGTGAGTAGGCATGCGTATTCATTTTTAGAAGTGTAATCTCATCTTGTATGATTGCCGGTTTGAACTGTCAGCTTTTTAATAGCACTCCAGTATGGGCGTTTATGTCCATTCAAAAGGGATTACTTATAAAACTTAAGTGAATAAATAAAAAAAAGTAGATTAATGGTATTGTTAACATAAAATAGAATTGATTCACATTTAAAATGTTCACGTTAAAGTTAATTGGTTATAATTAGAGATGAACGAACTTTTGAAAAACTCGATACCGCTGATTCGCAGAATTTTCTGTCAAAATTTGTTTCGGTCCGAATTTATTCGCGACGAATCGCTATTAAAAACGGCTATTTCTGAGCTTCCTAGAGCCTCAATAGGGTTGTAAACCATTCTGCCTTGCTGTAACACGCATAGGATGCGTGCTGGGTTAGTAAAATAATACTGTAAATAATTATGACATGCAGATCAGAGGCATCGCTATTAGAATCGCAGAACATCACAATTGCAGAGAGTTGAGGTGGCATCACTATGAGGGGCCCCTATATTGCCTGAAAAACACACCCTGGAGCTGGCAGCAGCAGGAGCCCAAATATTGGCTGAAAGACATCCTGGAGTTGGCAGCAGGAGCCCAAAATTTGGCTGAAGGACACCCTGGAGTTGCAAGCAGAAGCAGCAGCAGGAGCCCAAACATAGCTTGAAAGAGACATGGGAGTTGGCAGCAGGAGCCCAAAAATTGGCTGAATGACACCCTGGAGTTGCAAGCAGCAGCAGCAGCCCAAACATAGCTTGAAAGAGACACTGGAGTTGGAAGCAGGAACCCAAAAATTGGCTGAATGACACCCTGGAAATGCAAACAGCAGCAGCAGGAGCCCAAACAAAGCTTGAAAGAGACACTGGAGTTGGCAGCAGGAGCCCAAAAATTGGCCTAAAGACACACTGGAGTTGCCAGCAGCAGGAGCCCGAACATTGGCTGAAAAAGACACTGGAGTTGGCAGCAGGGGCCTAAACATTGGCTGAATGACACCCTGGAGTTGCAAGCAGCAGTAGCAGGAGACCAAACATAGCTTAAAAGAGACAATGGAGTTGGCAGCAGGAACCCAAAAATTGGCCTAAAGACACACTGCAGTTGGCAGCAGCAGCAGCAGGAGACCAAACATAGCTTGAAAGAGACACTGGAGTTGGCAGCAGGATCCCAGAAATTGGCTGAATGACACCCTGGAGTTGGCAGCAGCAGGAGCCCGAAGATTGGCTGGAAGAGACACTGGAGTTGGCAGCAGGAACCCAAACATTGACTGATAGACACACCCTGGAGATGGCAGCAGCAGCAGCAGCAGGAGCCCAAAAATTGGCCTAAAGACACACTGGAGTTGCCAGCAGCAGCAGCAGCAGGAGCCCAAACATTGGCTGAAAGAGACACTGGAGTTGCAAGCAGCAGCAGCAGGAGCCCAAACATAGCTTGAAAGAGACACTGGAGTTGGCAGCAAGAACCCAAAAATTGGCCTAAAGACACACTGCAGTTAGCAGCAGCAGAAGTCCAAACATAGCTTGAAAGAGACACTGGAGTTGGCAGCAGGAACCCAAAATTCAAAATTTGGCTGGATGACACCCTGGAGTCGCAAACAGCAGCAGCAGGAGCCCAAACATTGGCTGGAAGAGACACTGGAGTTGGCAGCAGGAGCCCAAAAATTGGATGAATCACACCCTGGAGTTGCAAGCAGCAGCAGGAGCCCAAACATTGCTTGAAAGAGACACTGGAGTTGGCTGCAGGAGCCCTAAAATTGGCTGATTAACACCCTGGAGTCACAAGCAGCAGCAGCAGGAGCCCAAACATAGCTTGAAAGAGACACTGGAGTTGGCAGCAGGAGCCCAAAAATTGGCCTAAAGACACACCCTGGAGTTGGCAGCAGCAGCAGCAGCCCAAACATTGGCTTTAAAGAGACACTGGAGTTGGCAGCAGAAGTCCAAAAATTGGCCTAAAGACATAAATATGTTTTGCACCATTTGGAAAGTGTAAAACATGGCACCATGCTGAACCTAGTCGCATGCATCAGCCATTGGTGGGTGGAAATCCTTGCTGATCCATCCCTGATTCATTTTCACAAAGGTGAGTCTCTCCACATTTTTAGTTGACAGATGAGTTCTCCTCGCCGTAACTATGCCCCCGCCACACTAAACACCCACTCAGATGGCACGCTACTTGCCGGGCAGGACAGCTTTTCCAGGGCAAACTCAGCTAGCTGCCGCTACAAGTCAAGTTTGGCTGCCCAGAAGTCCAGCGAATCCTCAAGGTGTGTTGGCATGGTCATGTCAAGGTATGACATGACCTGCTGGTTCAGGTCCTGCTCCAGGTCTTCCTGCTGCTCATGAGTAGACTCACTATGCGGGTGTAGAAAGCTACTCATTAGCGACTGAAGACTGAGGCTGCTGCTGATGGAGCTGCTGCTGCCCCTGCCAACCCCCCCAGCAGCCATGGCAGTGGAAGGTGAGTGCAGAGGTCCCCCCGAGTCAGACCTGCGAGAGTATGGACCATGGCGCAGATAGGCATCGGCCAACTGCCTACGTAGAATGTCTTTGTAGTAGTTCAGTTTGTCCTCCCTCTCGGCGTGTTTAAAAGATGCCCCCATTTTGTGCCGGAAGCGAGGGTTCAATAAGGTGGACAGCCAGAAGTCATCCCGCCGACAAATGGAAACAATTCTGGGGTCACTACGCAAGTACGTGAGCATGCTTCCTGCCATTTGCGCAAGTGACTCGGAGGGACTACCTGTCTCCATCTCCACTGCATACTGCCACTGTGTTTCCGGGTCCTCTGTCTCGCCTTCCTCACAACCCTCTAGCTCCTCTGGCTGCTCCTGCTCCTCCTCTCCTGTCCGCTGACTAGATAAACCAGCCATTTCTCCAAGCCTAAACTGTGCACTGTGCCACTCCTCCTCCTCTTCCTCCTCCTCCTCCAGTTCAGCTCCAATGGGGTTCATGTGGCCGTAAGATGTAGATGCCATGTCTCCAGTGCCCTGACCAGCCATGGTTTCCCACATGTGCTGTAGTACATGAAGCAGTGGAATCACGTCGTTCATCCCGTAATCCTGCAAACTGACAAATAAATTTGCTTCCTCAAAGGGCCTGAGCAAACGGCAGGGGTCACGTATGAGCTGCCACTGGTTGACATTAAAGGTACACAGGGGAGTCCCCCTATCCGTTTGGATCATCTAGAAATCCGTGATTGCTTTTCTCTGTTTCTATAGTCGATCCTGCATATGGAGGGTGGAATTCCAATGGGTGGAAACATCGCAAATCAGACTATGTTGGGGGCTACCGTTCTGATGCTGTAGCTCAAGAAGGGTGTGCATGGTGGTGTATGAGTGGCTGAAGTGCATGCAAAGTTTCCTTGAAGTTGTTAGGATGTCTTGCAGATGGGGGGGAAGACTTCAGAAACCGCTTCACAACCAGATTGAAGACGTGAGCCATGCAGGGCACATGGGTCAGGCTTCCTTGTTGCAGTGCAGACAAAATGTTCTTCCCATTGTCAGTAACCATGGTTCCCATTTTCAGTTTTCTTGCAGTAAGCCATGTTTGGATTTCTTGATGAATACATTTAAGCAGTTCCTCCCCTGTGTGACTCCATTCGCCAAGAAAAACCATGTGAAGCACAGCGTGACACCTCCGTGCCCTGCACACATGGTAGACTGGAGGGGCACTGGGAATTGAGCCTACAGTGGAGGGTGGGGAGATGGCGGAGGATGAGGAGTCCGAGTCGCATGGTGTCACAGGCACAACGCCCAGGGAGCGTGGAGGCCGAAGTGGCGTGACCTGTCCAAGTTGCTGCTGCTGCAAAGAACCACATTCACCCAGTGGGCCATAAACGACATGTACTGTTCCTGACCGTAGTTACAGCTCCATATGTCGGCGCTGCCATGCTACACACCAACAGGCTCAAGGACTGGCCCACCTTCTGTTCACAAGAAATGACGGCTTGGGACTTTCCATCTCGGCTCGGCACAAGCCATCAGTTCTCTGAAAGGTGCAGAGTCCACCACCTGAAAAGGGAGCGACTGCAGCACCAGCAACTTGGACAGGAGCATCTGCGCCGTAGGATGAGTGGGCGCATACTGCTGTCTCTTGGACATGGCTTCGCTGATGGATTGCTGGCGGGATGCATGACTTGGAGGAGAAGGAGCAGGAGCATTAGGAGGAGCGACAGAGGATGGGTATGACGCACAGCTGCCTTCGGCTGAGATGCTGGAGCCTTGGCTGGCAGAAATTGTGAGCCGCCTGGCAATTGGTGAGGAAGCAGGCTGGACCACCTCTTCCAGGTTCTCCCATGCCGCTTTATGGTGACGCATCATATGTTGACGCAGGGCCGTGGTGCCAACATTTAGGCCCTAGCCATGCTTTACCTTCTGCCTACGTATCTTACATGTGGCCATGTTACCCTCTTGCGGATGCTTGAGGAAAAACTGCCATACTGCAGAGTAGCTACTTTTCCCACCAACAGCCTGCACTGATTCACTGCTACTGTTGCCAACTCCAGGAACCCCTGCTCCACTACCTCCCGATAAGGTAGCCTGCCGCGCAGCAGGTGCTCTCCCCCGGCCCCGTTTGGCTCCAGGCTTTACAATTGTGCCCCCATGCTGACCGCCAACCATGCTGCTAGCACCTTGCTGCCCAGCTGCTGACTTCGGGGCAACCTGCGTCGCTCTTCTCCTGATGATGAGGATGAAGCCTCTTCTGCACTTGGCTCCCAAGTGCGATCGGCTTCATCATCATCATCATCACTGAGTTGTGGCTGCACGTCACTGATGTTCTCGGTTTTCTCAACAGTGTCTGGCGCAGGAGCTGGAATGCTTGCAACAACACCCACCCCACTATCCACATCACTATTTGTCTGCCTAGCGAAGAAAGCCACCTCCATTTCTTGGCTGGGCAGTAGCTGCTGACTGTCCTCTATCAGATCGTCCTCCTCACTAAAGAGTGGAGCTGAACCCAAAGCATAGGATACGTTGCTGGGGAAGGGAACGGCGTAGGACAGAGGCAATGGAAGGACAGGGACTGCTCTCGAGCCATGCCTACTCAGGGTCGTGTCATAGGAACCTACCGACCTTAAACTGGGGGTCTCAGATGTAACTTGTGATGATGTGGATGACCGCGTTAACCAATCTACGATGGCAGATGCGTTACTGGTGGAGACACGACCGCTAGCAGATACTGGCAGATCAGGTCTCTCACCGCGACTCCTGCTGCCACTCGCCCCTAGTCTGCTGCGACCTCTGTTTGCAGAATCTTGGCCTCTGTCACTCCTCTTTGAACATCCTGGCACTTGTCTGCCTGAAATTTTTATGTATTTGAAATGCGTTGAATGAAATATGTTTATTTTAAAAAGCAGAAGCTAAATAAAGTGAGATACTGCTTCTCTGCACCAGATACTATGAAAATGGGCAATATGGGATGCCCTTCGGGCTGGCATTTTTACAAGACGCACAAAATCAATTCCAAATGCAATATATTAATAAACAGAGCCTGTAGAAGTTGCTGTAGTATAACAGATAGGGTGAAATGTGCTAGTTTGTGATACCCTGCGGCCTGGTGTTTTTACAGGACGCACAAAACCAATTCCAAATGCAATATATTAATAAAACAGAGCCTGTAGAAGCTGATTTAGTATAACAGATAGGGGGAAATGTGCCGGTTCGGGATACCCTGCGGCCTGGTGTTTTTACAGGACACACAAAATCAATTCAAAATGCAATATATTAATAAAACAGAGCCTGTAGAAGCTGCTTTAGTATAACAGATCGGTTGAAATGTGCTGGTTTGGGATACCCTGCAGCCTGGTGTTTTTACAGGAAGCACAAAACCAATTCAAAATGCAATATATTAATATAACAGAGCCTGTAGAAGCTACTTTAGTATTACATGGTGAAATGTGCTTTTTTGGGATACCCTGCGGCCTGGTGTTTTTACAGGAAGCACAAAGCCAATTCAAAATGCAATATATTAATAAAACAGAGCCTTTAGAAGCTGATTTAGTATAACAGATAGGGTGAAATGTGCTGAAATAGTATGCCCATGTGTGCTGGTGTTTTTACAGGATGCACAAAACAAATTCAAAATGCAATATATTAATAAAACAGAGCCTTTAGAAGCTGATTTAGTATAACAGATAGGGTGAAATGTGCTGGTTTGGGATGCCTATGTGGCCTGGTGTTTTTACAGGAAGCACAAAACCAATTCAAAATGCAATATATTATTAAAACAGAGCCTTTAGAAGCTGATTTAGTATAACAGATAGGGTGAAATGTGCTGAAATAGTATGCCCATGTAGGCTGGTGTTTTTACAGGACGCACAAAACCAATTCAAAATGCGATATATTAATAAAACAGAGCCTTTAGAAGCTGATTTAGTATATCAGATAGGGTAAAAGGTGCTGGTTTGGGATGCCCATGTGGCCTGGTGTTTTTACAGGAAGCACAAAACCAATTCAAAATGCAATATATTAATAAAACAGAGCCTTTGGAAGCTGATTTAGTATAACAGATAGGGTGAAATAAATAGTATGCCCATGTGGGCTGGGGTTTTTACAGCATAAAAAAAAATTAAAACAAATCGAGTTATAAGAAATGCTTGTGTGTAACAGATAGGGTAAAATATGCCACTGCCAAGATGGGATGCACAGTGGCCAGGAATATTTACAGCACAAAAAACGCAATTTAAAACTGATCTGGCAAAAGAAGTGAAGTGAAAATAAAAAAAAGTTTCCCTGTCACTTTCTCTGCTGTCCCTGCCTGGATCCTTCCAGATTTTTCCCTATCTTTCCCTGGCTCTCCCTGGCACTGTGAGGGTCTCTGTGGGTCTTCCTGACTCTCCCTGCCTGTCTGTAAGTCTCTCCCTGTCTGCAGCAACCTCCGTTCTGTCTGCAATGCAAGGCTGAAATGCGCACAAGCAAGATGGCCGCCGTTTATATAGCACTGTGACATCACCGGGCTTCCTGGCTGCTGACAAGCTGCATGTGACCTTCCCATGATAACTTGCCCCAGGGGATATGTCCGGACATGTCCATCCACCATTTTACAATGCCTGTAATTGAAATAAATGGAGTTTAACCCTTTCGCTGCCAGCCTTCCTGGAGATTTTGTCACCCTTGGTGCCAGACCATTTTGCACTATTTTGCGCTCCCCATGTTCAAATGTGATTTTTGAAGGGATTTCCGGGGATTTCCCAGGAAAATGATATATTGTTTTTTCAGCAGAGTCTGGGCTTTAACATGAAATGTCTTGTTTGTAATTTTTAAGGTGTATTCTTAATACTTTTGGGTGAAATATGTGCAAAAAAATAAAAAAAATCTATTTTTTGCAATTTGTAGTGTTTTTTTGTAATAAAAAATGTAAGTTTGTCAATAAAATCTTATTGCATGTGAAACCCAAATTAATCCCGGTCACAGCGTTACCACATATGTATAGGCAGGCACCCTTTCCTGCCCAGGAGACTCCCCCAAACTGAAACAGCGCTTTAGGAGATTTTCAGATAAGATACAACTATGCACCGCGCTAAGCGCACCTTGCGGTCTTTCCAGAAAAAGAACCCTTTAAATTTGAAATACCCCACAAACTATATATTCTCTGGAAGTATACACCCCAGGCTTTCTAGGCGTACCAGGTTTGTTGACATGGGCGCAATTTTCTGGAAGTAATCACTCAATCAATTCTTTGGTTGCACAGAGTTTCCCTAAAAAAGAATAAAAAAGAAGAATCAAAGCCACATTTTCCTAAAAAAAACTATATGCAAACAGAAAAAAACAAGTAAAATCTGAAAAAACAACATCCCCCGAACAGAACAATACCCAACATGCATAGGTACTGTCAAGGGAAGAGTTGCCAAACACCCCAAAGTAAAGCTTGCGCAGAATAAAAACCATGTTTTACTAAAATATCAATATGCAAAAAAGAAAAAACAAGCTAAATCTGAAAGCGCAAGGTCTCCTGAGCAGAACAATACCCAACATGCATAGGTACTATTAACCCTTTTAATTGTCAGCCCACTTGAAGTTTTGTCACCCTCTGTTGACAGGCCATTTTTCCCCATTTTGCGGCATGATTAACCGTGATTTTTACTGGAATTTCCAGAAAATTATATACATTGCATATACATTTTTTGCAGCAGAGTTTAGGCTTTAACATAAAATGTCTTGTTTGTAATTTTTCTACTGTTTTTTGAATATTTCTGCTTAAAAAAACAAAAAAAAACCAAAAAATATATATTTTTTAAAACATTGTCTCCTTTATTTTAAATAAAACCTTTTTTTTTAATGAAAACCATATTGCATGTGATAGCCCCATTTCTCTCGATTACAACGGTACCACATATGTATCGGTAGCCCCCCCATTCTTGCCCTGGAGACCCCCCAAACTGAAAAGAGCACTTTATTACATTTACAAATAAAATACAACTACTATCCACACTATAAACATAAGGGGTTAATTAAAAAAAAAAAAAAAATGAAAGGGGGGGGGGCATTTTTGGGGGTAATCTTAAGGGTTTAGGGTTAGGCTAACCCTAACCATTCAAAAATCCCCCCAAAAATGACATAGGGTCCCCCCTTTTTTGGGGAATTTTAAGGTTTAGGGTTAGGCTAACCCTAACCCTTAAAAATACAAAAAATGACGTAGAGGGGAACCTAACCCTAACCCTAACCCTTAAAATTAAAAAAAAAAAATAACGTAGGGTCCCCTTACCCGTCATAACCAGCCCGGGACCAGCTATGGGGGCTTGTAGGAACAGAGTGGAGGGGCCAGCTTTTGTGGCCCCCCACCCTGCAGCCTACGAGCCCACATACCCTGTGTGGGCCCGGGCTCTTCTGCCCCCCCCCCCCGGGCTTTGGGGAGGCAGGTAATTGGGGGTGCGCGGGTTAATGGCAAGCCACTTGCTAGTTGCAGGTGGCTTGCCAGACCCCAGCCTTGTGAACTTACCAGTTCACAAAGGGTTAACAGTAAAAAAAGAAGACAGACACAAAGTTTTTATTTATTAAAAAAAAAAAAAACTTTACTCACCTCACCCGATTGTCAGCTCCTGTGTTCATCAGCTGTCAGATGCCCTGGTGATCGCTGGCCAGAGGAGGGGGGGGGCAGGGGATCAAAGCATTGCTCTGCCCAGTGATCACCAGGGCATCTGACAGCTGAGCCGAGGAGAGGCAGCAAGATGCCCGGGAGTGACGTCATAAGGGGTGGGGCTTAACAGCAAGATGGCGGCGCCCGTCGGGAGAGCTGAAGAGGCTGGGGGGGGGGGCATCGTAGCCCCCCCCCCCAGTGAAGCGGAAACCCGGAGGGAGGCAGCATGACTGCAGGTAAGTAAATGTAATTTTTATTTTTTTATTTTTTTTACAGTTAACAGCTGCTGCTGCCAAATAGGGGGGGCTTTTCGGGGGGCTATCCTGGAGCCATCCAACCCCGTACGGGGAATCGGATGGCACCAAATTAAAGAGGAGACCCAGGCGGATTTAACGAGGGGTCAGGTGAGTATTTTTTATTTTTATTTTTTTTACTAGCAAGGGGGAAAGTCAAGAACGTAGAATCTACGTGCTTGGCACTGAAAGGGATATAGCATAGTCCCTGCCTGTCACAGAGACAGCAGGACTGAGATGCCATCCAGACATCTAAAACTGCCCGGTAACAAGTGATGAGTGTGCAGCCTGCATCCTGATTGGACAGCCGTCACTCATCACAATGCTGGACAGGCAGCGCTCTTCTATATTCATAGTCAGGCTGTGCACAGTGTATGGCATCACTCCCCAAATGGCAGCGGGAGCCAATGGTCAGGAGGACGTGAGGGATATGGGTTACACAACAAGTTATACAATTACTATTAAGGACAGTGAGGGGGAGGCAGTAATAAGCAGGGGCAGATTAAGTGTGGTGGGGGCCCCGATGCCGTATTATTTCCCTTTAAAGTAACAGTCCAGCCAAGTAAGTGACCGGTGGTTGTCTGGCACCCGCCCACTTACCAGACGGTCCAATCAAGTCCCTTGTACAATGCGTATTGCCGCCGTGATAAATAACTGCCCCATGCCATAAGTCACATGATGCTGGCACACCCCCTCCATTCACTGCTATGAAGCGGGAATACCCCGGCTTTGCACCCCCCTCCATCACAGTGAATGGAGTGGAAGTGCAGATGTCGCTGAGTAAAGGTGGCCATTCATCATGGAGGCTGCCTGGTGACAGAAGAGGCTCCTGGATGGTGCGGGGACTTGGTTTTATATTCAGTGACTGTGTGACAGATCAGTTACAGCAGACAAAAGGCGAGTATAACTTTTATTATGTTTCATTGCAGGACTATTGTGTTAAAATGGACCAAAACCCAGGATTTTGACTATCCTGGTATTTGGTACCTGCCCCCGGGGCCCCCAGATGTGGGATGATGTGCTGTATGAAACCCCCCAGGTCACCCACTATAACTCACCTTTCCCCCGATCCTACAAGGCCTGTGCGCCTCTGGTCCAATCAGATCTCTTGAATGCATTGACACAAACTCATCCAGTCTCATCTAAGCAGCGGAGCACAGCTGATCATGTCAGAGGCCACATCCCCGCTGCCCTCTAACAGGAAGTATGTCCCCCCCGGCCATTCACAAATACCTGGCGCACACCCTGCTAAAGGGATCACAGGCAGCGGCCATTGCTCACACATGCGCCATTAGACCAAGGGAGAAGGTAAGTATAACAGGTGACCTGGAGGGTGTCACAAAGTTGGGGCATCCCAAATGGGCCAGACACAGGGTCCGGAGCACAAAGGATTGAAGAGCAGCTTCAGTGTGGACAAGGCTTCAGTAACACAGTATAAAATAACTGACAGCCACAGTAATAATCATTTATTCCCAAAGATACTCTGCTCCTATCTCCTAGGTAAGTAGGTTAGGTTGGGTGTACATGGTGGGGAGACAGGTAGATAGATGGGTAGGTAGGTGGCTGAGCAGGAAAGTAGGTGGCTGAGCAGGAAAGTAGGTGGCTGATCAGGTAGGTATGTGGGTACGTTTATGAACAATGACCGAGCGGGCTGAGGCTTATAATAGCCTTTGATGAATCAGCCGCAGCTCTGGAGTTTGTTATATGCGAGGAGGTTGTTCTGGCTTCCTGCGCTATTTGAGCGGGTTCCACGTTGCATCTCCTTGGACTCCGAGATTTAATGATATTCCCCTCCTGGGCTCCTGATTAGCTAGAGCCTTTCTAGGGAGGATACACTCTCCGGAGATTGACGAGGAGTGCCGAGATTTGCCTAGGTCCTTTGTAACACTCGGCAAAACAGCTGACTTTCCGTATTTAGCCGATGTGGCGGGGAAGCTTTTGTATGTGGCTGGGGCTTTCCCCGCTATTGGAGTACGATCTATGACGCATCTCCACCAGACCCTGCCCTGACAACAAATGTGACCAATAATGATATTCACCTCCTGGGCCTTTGATTGGTTAATACCCAAAACGGGTGGGCCTTCTTTTTCTTATAACTATATCTTTGATGCCGCTCCGCCTTGCCTTTGAAAAAGTTGCACTCTAGCAACAAAACGTGTTATGTCAAATAGGAAGCGGCGGCTCCATAAAGATGTTTTTAATAATCTGAGGATCCGTAGTATAGAATCTGAATGCTCCACTAACGACCGTGGTGGAACAAAGGAAGGAAGGACTTCCCTGCTTCTATGACTTATATGCGATTTGACCATATGGAATGTGAGTGCATTTCAACTATTAAATATTTTTATATATTTTATTACGGAGTTGCACTAGATTTTTGTGCTTTCTCTCTTAATCCATGCTTGAGACCTACATGGGATGTTCAAAAATATTTTACACAACTGAAGGATAATAATCACAACGCAGCTGTCCCACATCGGTGGAATTTACCTTGAGGCTTCTTTACTAGTTTTATTGGGTAAGCGCATATCCAAAAGGTGGTGGGCACAGGTGTCAAGATCAACCATTTTATGTGCATGCACCGTAGGATACCTATCTTTGGACTTTAATTCACTGTTTAAAAGAACATTGTTTTAATTTGCTCTGTGCCTTATATATACGTATTACTGTGGGACTTTGATTGGATGGAAAGTCTGGCACGTTGAAGCAATTGAGCTTTATTAGCTCTATTTGATGGTTTATTTGAGAAAATAATTTCTAGCGCTGTGTTTTATTAAGTTATAGGTATGTGGGTCGGCAAATAGATGGGTAGGTACGTGGATGGACAGGCAGGGGGTAGTCAGCTGATTTGGGATACCCCACTGTGTGCATCACTGTGGATTGCCGCTAAGCTCACCTTCCAGTGATCATAGGACACAGGCGCCGGGCGTTTAGCCAGTCAGCACGCTCCACTCCATTTAGCATCCTAGTTGGAGAGGTAGGTGAGTAGGTAGGAAGGTAGATAGGCGGGAGGATGGGCAGATAGATCAGTTGGTGGGCAGGCAGGTAGGTGGCTGGATGATTGGCATCTGTGCTCCAGGGTCCTATTATTCTGCCTTCACTCCAGGGCCTGGGCAGGTAAGTAAGTGAGCATGTAGGTAGGTGGATGATCAGGTAGGTGTCCATTGCTAGGGCAGCCCACTGCTCCAGGCATCTGCGCACTCACTCACATGGGTTTGTCTCACTGTACAGTTGGGTTAAATGCAGAGGAAAAAAAAAGGGAGGTGGGTGGGCAGATAGATGAGTGGGTACATGGATGGACAGGTGACAGGTGGGGGGCAGTAAGGTAGATGAGTATGTGGGTATTAAAGTGGACCAAACCCTGTGATTCTGATTCTCTTGGGTTTTGGTTCTTGCCCCCTGGGCTTCCTGATTTGGAAGCTATGTGACACCCCCCGGATCACTGGTAACATTGACATGACCCCGATACAGTAGCACATGCACCAGGGCACAATCTCTTAGATTCCAGGGCCGACCCAGGTGAGTTTTGTTCCGCTTTAAAGTGGACCAAACGTGGCGCTGAAGTCTTTAAGACTCCCTCTCCCTGGGGCATCACCAGTAACATTTATCTCACCAACAAGCCCACATGTCACCACTCGCATCTTGTTTGGGCCGTGCATAGCCCACACCCACCATAACTGAATGGTTGTCGGGGTCGTTCATATTCAGCCATTCAGTTATGGTGGGTGTGGTCTATGCACAGCGCCCCCTACCTGTCCATCCACGTACCTACCCACTTATCTGCCTACCCACATACCTACCTGCTCAGCCACCTACTTTCCTGCTCAGCCACCTACCTACCCATCTATCTACCTGTCTCCCCACCATGTGCACCCAACCTAACCTACTTACCTAGGAGATAGGAGCAGAGTATCTATGGGAATAAATGATTATCACTGTGGATGTCAGTTATTTTATACTGTGTTACTGAAGCCTGAGTCTGGCCCATTTGGGATGCCCCCACTTTGTGACACCCTCCAGGTCACCTGTTATACTCACCTTCTCCCTCAGTCTAATGGCGCATGTATGAGCAATGGCCGCTGCCTGTGATCCCTTTAGCAGGGCGTGCGCCAGGTATTTGTGAATGGCCGGGGGGGACATACTTCCTGTTAGAGGGCAGCGGGGATGTGGCCTCTGACATGCTCAGCTGTGCTCCGCTGCTTAGGCCCTTATTTAACAAGGAATAGCGCCAGGTAGCGAATGGTGAGCGAACGGTAATGACAGGCACCGCCACGAGAACGCCGGCTCCCCTACGCAATCGCACATTTATCATGCCGATCCTGCTTAGCGACTGAGATAGCGCCAGATAGCAAATCATTCATCATTATTCCAGCCTCAGCCCACAGCCCCAGCGAGCGAACTTGAACAGCGACAGGTATGACCTCTCGCTACCTGGCGCTCTCCAATGCATTTCAATGGAACAATCATTAATTATTCATAATTAATTGTTAATAATTTTTTTTTTTTTATTAAATGTCAAAAATTGTGTGACCACTTCTGCAATGTTAGATATTTTTTTTAAGGTAAAAAAAAAAAAAAAAAAAAAAAAAACTTGTGCAGAATTGATATTACAGGTCTGATATTAATGTATTCATATTACAAAATATTTTGAAAAACTGTTTTTTTTTTTTTTTCAAAAAATATGGTTGTTTGGGGGTTAAAAAACTACTTTTAACCCATCGCCCGCCAGCGCTCTGGGGTTTAAACAAGCATTTAACAGCGCAAGAATTTTTTGAGCGTGATTTGTTAATGAATATGCTGGGAGCCGTTGGCTATGGCCATTCGCTGTCATGTGCTCCCATACAGCGTGGAACCAGTCAAACAGCGACTCCTAACCCTGTATTCAACATTACCGCACATCGACTGAGTCGCTATCAACAAGCGAACAACGGCCAAGCACAGCGAATACTAGCGGGCGCAGTGAAAATAACGCTACAGTCGCTCATCTGTCGCTACCTGGCGCTATTACTGAATTGGCCTCTTAGACGAGACTGGATGAGTTTGTGCCAGCGCAGTCAAGCGATCTGATTGGAGGAGAAGCCGCACAGGCACCGTAGGATTGGGGGAAAGGTAAGTTATAGTGGGGGACCTGGGGGGGCTCACACAGCGCAGCATCCCACATCTGGGGCCCCCGGGGGCAGGTACCAAATCCCAGGATAGACAAAATGATGAGTTTTGTTGCACTTTAACACAATAGTCCTGCAATGAAACATAATAAAAGTTATACTCGCCTTTTGTCTGCTGTAACTGATCTGTCACACAGTCACTGAATATAAAACCAAGTCCCCGCACCATCCAGGAGCCTCTTCTGTCACCAGGCAGCCTCCATGATGAATGGCCACCTTTACCCAGCGACATCTGCACTTCCACTCCATTCACTGTGATGGAGGGGGGTGCAAAGCCGGGGTATTCCCGCTTCATAGCAGAGAATGGAGGGGGTGTGCCAGCATCATGTGACTCGATTGGCCGTTCTGGTAAGTGGGCGGGTGCCAGACAACCACCGGTCACTTACTTGGCTGGGCTGTTACTTTAAAGGGAAATAATACGGCATCGGGCCCCCACCAGAATTTGTGCCCAGGGGCCCCACCACACTTAATCTGCCCCTGCTTATTACTGCCCCCCCCCTCACTGTCCTTAATAGTAATTGTGTAACTTGTTGTGTAACCCATATCCCTCACGTCCTCCTGAGCATTGGCTCCCGCTGCCATTTGGGGAGTGATGCCATACACTGTGCACAGCCTGACTATGAATATAGAAGAGCGCTGCCTGTCCAGCATTGTGATGAGTGACGGGACTCGCTGTCCAATCAGGATGCAGGTTCCATGCTCATCACTTGTTACCGGGCAGTTTTAGATGTCTAGGTGGCATCTCACTCCTGCTGTCTCTGTGACAGGCAGGGACTATGCTATATGCTGTTCCGATGATGCTGATGGTGGGGGGTCAGTGACTGGTGGATTCCCCAACAAGGAATCCCCGGAGGATAGGTGAGTAATTGGTTGTTGTTTATTTTTTCTATTTCATTCATTTTTTAACTATGGATTTCTATACATTCTTTGCCTCATTTGCATGTCCCGCTGATGTCATTATGATGTCAGGTGGGAATATTAAACTGGGACTGTGTCAGTTGGTATTTTTGTCTTTCTCTGATTACACATGGTGGCAGTTCTTCCCTGAGGAAGGAGGTCTGTTCCCCCGAAACGTTGGGTACAAGGAGCTGCGCTATGTCACTTTGTATTTTCCACATGTTCCTTTGAATATATTTTTCTGGATCCTGAATGGAGGTGAGTTTTTTTCCCTTTTTTGCTCTAGAGGTGAGAAAATGGCAAACATGTAGAATCTACCAGCTTGGCACTTACCAGACGGAGAAGCAAGCTGAACATTCTATGTGCTTGGCATCTAAAGGGTTAAGTGTCTGGACATCCACTTGGCCAATGAAGTTCAATGTAGTGTAAATAAATGTAAAGTAATGAACTTGGGGTCTAATAATCTGCAGGCCACATATGTACTCGGAGGGGTAAATGCTGAGAAGGATCTGGGGCACTGGTAGACCACAGGCTAAATAATAGTATGAAATGTCAGACATTTGCTTCCAAGACCAGCAGGATATTGCCATGTATTCTAATAATAATAATAATAATAATAATAATAATAATAATATGCTTATATGGCCATTGTACGTGTGTGCATTCATAGGCATTTATATCATCCTTATAGGAGTACACACACTGGTGAATGCACACATATAGTACACACACACACACACACACACACACACACACACACGGCTGAAGTGGTGACCTGTTCTAGGCAAGATGGGGTTGGGAGTTAGGTGTCCTGCACAAGAGCACTTCAGTAAAGCCCCAGCTGAGAATCCTAACCACAAGACCATGGCAGCCCCTAAAAGAGGCCCAGAATTAAGGGGTAGAGATGTAATATTACAAGGCCCCGGTGCAGCCTCATCTAGAATATGGGGCCCAGCTCTGATCAGCAGATGATAGAAAGGAGGCTCTGCTATTGGAAAGGATGCAGAGGAGAACCAACTGACAAGAGGAATGACGGAGCCGAGGTTTAAATACAGTAGTTATGACCAGATCTGTCTAAGGGCCTTATTTATCAAGGGCTAGCGCCAGGTAGCGAGTGGTGAGCGCCAGGTAGCGCCAGGTAGCGCCAGCTATCGGCGGCTACCGACTCAAGTACGCCCGGCGGCGCTCACAATGACGCATTTATCAAGCTAAATGAGGCTAGCGCCGGCGAGAGCGACGGCTAGCGCGGCATTCATCATGAAGCCGCCTGGACCGAACAGCGCCGCTGCAAATTCCCTCACAGCGCCAGGTATGACCTGTCGCTCCCTGGCGATGTCCAATGCATTTCAATGGAGCAATCTATAATTAATCATAATTAATTGGTAATTTTTTTTATTTTTATTTTTTTAATGTCAAAAAATCAGAGACCACTTCTGCAATGTTAGGATTTATTTTTAAGTCAAAAAAAAAAAAAAAAAAAAATATGTGCAGAATTGATCTAACAGGTCTGAGATTAATGTATTCATATAACGGGATGATTCTAAAAACATGTATAATGTTACATTCAAAAAATATGGTTGTTTAGGGGTTAAAAACTAGTTAATACACATCGCCGCCAGCGCTCTGGGGTTTAAACAAGGAATGGACAGCGACAGCACATTCGGAGCGTGATTTGTTGATGAATATGAAGCTAGCCGTTCGCTCTGGCCATTCGTTGTCAGGCGCTCACATACAACGCTGGACCTGTGAAACAGCGACCCCCCAGCCCGTATTCAACATTACCGCACACCGACTGAGTCGCTGTCATCAAGCTAATGCCGGCCAAGCACAGCGAATACTGGCTGGCGCTGAAAAAATCACGCTACAGTCGCTCATCTGTCGCTACCTGGCGCTATTAATGAATCGGCCTGTTAGATCTTGAATATTAGATATATTTACCAATTGTATATAATGTCAGTTATTTCTTTTTTTTGTTTGTTTTTTTCCCACTCAGTATTGATCTTGGTTTAGTGATATCTTAATCATACCTTATCATAGACCATGAGATCATGAAGACATCATTGTGGTAGGAAATCAATTATACATATACTTATTGCAGAATCATGTGATTCAGTTTCTTCCTTTTTTTTTCTTCTTTAGTTACTCTCCAATTTTCCCCTCCCCCGTCCTATACCACATTCTATTAATGCCAGTTGAGAAAGAAAAATGGTGATATAAATGGAGCATATAAAGAAGTAAAGGAAGAAAGGATAGAAAGAAAGAAGGAGTGAGCACAAAGGTAGCCCAAGAGACTTATTGGTATCTATGTCTGGTCAGTAAAAACCCTATTAAGCCATAGAAGCTGTTTTTCAGTGTTTCCTGGTTTGGTAATCACAAGCTCGATTGCTACTGTATCTTTCATCTTCAGTTTCCAAGATCTAAATGTAGGTGGTCTTGGGCTTCGGCAGCAGCTGCCTATATATTGCCTAGTACCCACAATAATAAAGTTTATTAGAACCCTATTTATAACAGTCTGGTTCAGCCCTCGAAAGTTTAAAATGATTTTGGATTTTAACAGAGGTAAGTTTATTCCTCCATTTAGGTTGGCAAATGTTATTATTTCTTCCCATAGATTTTTAGTGTGCTCGCAATTCCACCATAGTTGTTTCTGAATACATTGTCATTGCCTACAATTGTGTTAACAAAGCTTGCTTATTATGGACAAAGGACCCCCCCCGCCATCTGACACAGGTACTATGGCACACCCCCCTTTATGCAATGGAGGGGGCATGCCAGGTCTTGACACGCCCACTCCATTGCAGTGAATGGAGGGGGTGTGCCTTACTACCTTTGATGGCAGGGGTTGGTCTATTGTCAATATTACAGAAGGGGCCAATGATCGCGGTGGGAGGTGCAAGACTTAGATCGGGGGATCAGGTAAGTCTTGATACTGAAAGCAAAGGTTCACAAACTTTTACCACTTACAAATATATAAATACTGGAACATTTCTCACAGCTAATAATTTAGACTTTTTTATTTCATTTGATTTGGTCTCTTTATCTACTTTAGAGACTTTTTACACTGAAATATAGACAATTATTAAGCACCTCTGTACATTTAAAAGAAAACTCCAGGTTTTTGATGTTCTGCCTTATTGTTTTGCTGTTTTGGAATGTAAAATAAACTTTTTCATTAGGATTGTGCCCCAGGCCTGTGAGTTACTTATCAGCATGCAGTTCCCATGAATCTCATATTCCTGGGGCTCTGTTTTGTTACAGTGGGAGCGGTTTTCAAGGCCTTCAGTAAAAACTATGAACTACATGTCTCACAATTCTTCCATTGCAACAGATGAGCTAATACACAGCTATGGGTAAAGCTAAGCAGCCAAATGACCTATCCAGGTGAGAATCTTGTCATTAACCCTTTTGCTACTGGAACACAAGACCGTGATCCTTCCAAGTGAAAGTTGTTGCATTTCAACAGGATGGGTTAAACTTGTTGCCCATGCCTTAGCCAATCAGATGATTAGCAAGCTATATTGAGGAAGTCTCTATGTGTACTCAAAAGCACCACTTTATTTTTCTTTTTCTTTTTGCAAGCAAATAGAAAAATGAAAAATAACAGATCAGATCAGCACATTGAAGACATTATTTTGCCACACAATATTGGAAACTTTTAAAAAATGCCATTGAAAGTGAAATTACCCATTAGGTTCCTTTGTAGAGCATGTTTATAGCAATAAAACGATGAAGGGAAAGTCATAGAACAAGATGACTGGCACATGTATGAATAGCTGGAGTCCTTCCATAGGTTTATGCTGGGTTAGCTGGGCCAGGAGACATTCTAGGCTTATAATTGCTGCTCCGAAGTTATACAGTAACTATTAGGGGGGTGGTTTGTTAATAAGAACACTTTATGTAAATATGAACTGTCTGCCATGCATAAGGGAACAACATAAATCTAAACTACTGTATATAAAATGGCACCACCCCCAGATTTCCCAGTGTTTGGCAAGTCAAATAAATATCAGTAGCTTACCTTTCATTGAGCAGCTTCAGCTCTCTGCTTCCTCCTCTGTCTGTCTCCTTAGTGAGGAAACACTGTGAGGATCACTTTCTCATTCAGCTTTCAGTCCCCACCCCACTGATCTGGTCCATCAATCAACCTTCAGGGACCTAAGAACAGAAACACCCCCACTCCCTGCCCAGACATCCTGATTGGTTGTCTGCAGCTCTGACACCCCGCCCTCCTCTCTCCTCTCACAGTGTGCTTACATCACATCGATGTTGCCACACTCACTGTTTCTCTTTTTTTGTGCATCTCCAATGATTTAATACTTTTACAAATAACTTAGGAACTACAGGGTCTTGTTGAAAACAGACTGAAGTTTAGGACAGTGCGATGTGTCGCCCGAGTCAATAGAACAACAATCGGGTGATCGCTTTTAATATAACTTTAACTGTACTGAAATGTATGTGCATTCCCTTATTATAAAACTCTTCACTGAATATTATCTGTATGAAAAGAATATTAAATACAGAAACAAATGTATAGAACTTCACAAAAGATTTCAGTGTTATCTCGTGTCCTGCATCTCGAGAAGGATAGAAAATGGTGGTCTTCAGCATCATCACTAGCTGAGAAGGATAAAGACTACACCAGGATCCCAGCCATTGGCTACAGAGTCGGCTAACCTCAGCTCCTCTGACAGCAGGAAAGTAGTTTGAGGTCTTTATATCCAACATAAAACATGATTCGTGTTTGGTACAGAGATGTATTGATGGGGCAAAGGTAACAAAAGACTTTATAAAAGAGTCTGTGAGCAATATATTTGGGTGGTAGAATTGTTATTTCAATACACTAATAGATAAAGACAAAGAGGCCGATTCAGTAATAGCGCCAGGTAGCGACAGATGAGCGACTGTAGCGTGATTTTCTCAGCGCCAGCCAGTATTCGCTGTGCTTGGCCGGCGTTAGCTTGATGATAGCGACTCAGTCGGTGTGCGGTAATGTTGAATACGGGCTTAGGGGTCGCTGTTTCACAGGTTCAGCGTTGTATGTGAGCGCCTGACAACGAATGGCCAGAGCGAACGGCTAGCTGCATATTCATTAACAAATCACGCTCCGAATTTGCTGGCGCTGTCCATTCCTTGTTTTAACCCCAGAGCGCTGGCAGCGATGGGTGTAAAAGAGTTTTTAACCCCTAAACAACCATATTTTTGGATTGTAAAATTATACATTTTTTGGGAATCATTTTGTAATATGAATACATTAATATCAGACCTGTAATATCAATTCTGCACAAATTTTTTTTTTTTTTTTTACTTAAAAAAAAAACTTAACATTGCAGAAGTGGTCTCAGAATTTTTGACATTAAAAAAAACAAAAAAAAAAAATTAATATCAATTAATTATGATTAATTAAAGATTGCTCCATTGAAATGCATTGGACAACGCCAGGGAGCGACAGCTCATACCTGGCGCTGTGATGGAATTTGCAGCGACGCTGTTCGTTCCAGGCGGCTTCATGATGAATTCCGCGCTTGCTGTCGCTATCGCCGGCGCTAGCCTCATTTAGCTTGATAAATGCGTCATTGTGAGCGCCGCCGGGCGTACTTGAGTCGGTAGCCGCCGATAGCTGGCGCTACCTGGCGCTCACCATTCGCTACCTGGCGCTAGCCCTTGATAAATAAGGCTCATAGTCAATAAGCAAAATATAACAAACTATATAAATCTACTTTGCATTTATTAAAGCAATAAATGCTACAATGTTGTTTTTCCCACTTTCCCCCAGAATTTTATTTATTCTGTATAATAAGGGAAAGTTTCTGCACAGGCTTCTGTACTTTCTCCCCATGTTGATGACATTTAGATATACAGATAGGCTTTGGTTTGCCCTTTCCAGGTCCCCCCGTTATTTCTGTTGTATGTACTGGAAACTCATTGTCAAGTTTTTCATTATGGCTGATCTTTACTGTTTTGGCAGATAGTCTCACATTATCCTCAATAACTCTCTGGCACAATGAAGGGTTTATAGTGGACTCTGTTATGGTGAGGAAGCCAGGCCCTGATACATCAAAGCAATCCAAGATGTTTCTATTAGCATGTCTTATAGTTGCTATGAGGTGGAGAGATTGTTACACTTCACACAGACTTACTTGAAAATTGTTTCAGCTCAACACCTAGTTGGCTACAAGATAATATTAAATAACAATGTCTATTGAGGTGGATGGGCTGGGGGCAAGTTACCTGCTTCCATGTCAGTGGGTGGCTTGCTGATACCCCTCCCCCCACACACAAATACCCTCCCCCACGCCCGATGCCTATTGGCATGCCCTGTGGTTCCTCCTGAAAGACTTTTCACCCCTTTACCACAAGTTATCACCATCTATAGTTCCATCAGTCTATAATGTGCACAAAATAAAAAGAACACATTGAGCTTCAGTGTGAATTTATTGAATCATTGAGCAGTGAGTTTATATTTTGCTTTCAGAAGTATCATCACCAAGTAGCAAGAAAATCAGCCCTTATGAGCTTGAGCAAGGAAAAGTAAGTAAGCAAGTAATTAAGCCCTAAAATGTATTAATATTTAAGCTTGTTGTTTATCCAGAGGAAGCAAAGCTCAGACATTGCTGGTTTCTGCTTTTTCTCATTCAGATAATGTGCTGCCGCCTCTGGGGTAATATAAAGTGTCATGGTGGACTTCCAGCACCTGCAGAAGACAATCAGCCAGTTAGAATTAGACAAGCGCTAATGGCTTCAGCTTTAAGAGATCACCTCTTGTTAATCACATATACTGTACATAGTGGCCTATATAATGAAACATTGGGAACTTCAAAACACCGTCAAGAGGTTTATTCTAGATGTGTCTTCCTTTATTTTTTCTATCCACCATTAAATATCAGGAGTCATCCAAATCAGGATCCACGTCTTCAACAAGGATTTTTAACCTTCAAGCTGTAATTTTTTAAATCTTTGGAGGTGACTATGATTCTGTGGACACAGACTGTCCATCTATCACCCAGTGTTAGGATGCTTTGAGATTGGTGTGTGGAGGACTGGAGGGGCTTTGGTGTGATGGGAGCATGACCAAGGCGTTGTGCCCCACTGGTAATACCTCGTATCTGTGTGCTATCTTTGCGCTCTTTATTTTAGCTTTCAGCTTCTCGAAATACTTTGTGGTGCCCTGAGAGAGCATCTAATGATGCACAGCTGGGATTAGAAGTTATATTGTGAACTGATTCACCTTGCTCTCCAGGCTATATAAGCATAGTTACAATATGGCCCCAACAATTTCTAAGAATACTTCGCTCAATTAGAGGTAGATTTAGGTTCAGCATGTTTTTGCTCATGTCTGTCTGTCTGGTGGTCTGTATACCATCGATTGCAACGCCTTTTGTGCACTTATTGGCTTTGTTCCATCATTATAAATCTAATATACCTCTTCACGCTGGACTACACCTGTCCAAGCATGCCTCTTTACATACTGGGGGCCCTAGCGATGCAGCCGGTGATGTACAGACTCCCAGACATAATAATAAAAATAATAATAAAATAAATATAGCAAAATAGGGGATGAATCCTATGAACAACATCAGATAATATATCTATGGACAAAGTGATAGATCAACACTTGATAGGCGTTTGGCTGGCTAATGACTAGATGTGTTTTGGAATTCTTTTATATTTCTTATATGTATTTAATTTGGTTTAATTGTAAAAATGTATTTTCTCCTTTTTATGTATTAATTGGTGCAGTACAAATGTGTGTTTAAACATGATCATTTGTCGAGGTAGTAGGAATGCACTATGGCCCTTATTTAACAAGGGATAGCGCCAGGTAGCGAATGGTGAGCGAACGGTAATGACAGGCACCGCCACGAGAACGCCGGCTCCCCACCACAATTACACATTTATCAAGCCGATCCTGCTTAGCGAACGACAGAGCGCCAGATAGCGACTCATTCATGATGATTCCAGCCTCACCACACAGCGCCAGCGAGCGACATTGAACAGCGACAGGTATGACCTTTCGCTACCTGGCGCTCTCCAATGCATTTAAATGGAACAATCTTTAATTATTCATAATTAATTGTTAATATTTTTTTTTTTTTTTAAATGTCAAAAATTCTGTGACCACTTCTGCAATGTTAGATTGACCCATCGCCACCAGCGCTCTGGGGTTTAAACAAGCATTTCACAGCGCGAGAATTTTTTGAGCTTGATTTGTTAATGAATATGCTGGGAGACGTTCGCTATGGCCATTCGCTGTCATGCGCTCCCATACAGCGCGGAACCTGTCAAACAGCGACTCCTAACCCCGTATTCAACATTACCGCACATCGACTGAGTCGCTATCAACAACCGAACAACGGCCAAGCACAGCGAATACTAGCGGGCGCAGTGAAATAACGCTACAGTCACTCATCTGTCGCTACCTGGCGCTATGAATGAATCAGCCTCTATGTCACACTTGAGGATTAATATTATACACAGTTTTTTAGTTGCACACGTATTTTAAGATTCATTAATAAGAATTTCTAGGTATTAATCACTTATTCATATATTTGCAGTCAGTTTTTGTTTTTTGCACTTATATTCTAAAAAAAATTTTATATATAAAAAGACTTTGCACCTTGCACTTTTTTCATTTTTTCATGTAGTTATGGCAACAGAAATGCCTAAATAAAATTAAAACATAAAAATCAAAATATAGACTTATTATCAGTTTTAAATAAAATTAGGATGAGTTGGGGTTTGGACGGCAGTATGGATACATAAGATTAAGATTTTTTAAGATTTAATAAGAGTTATGTATCTATTTATTTATTATTAAATACATTGTTTTATCTTATTTTGGTGTATGTGGGAATTCACTTAATTTATTTTATTTCAATCAACAATCAATTTATTTCAGTTTAGGATCTTAGCCACTAATTGTTTAAACAATCTATAAAATGAGATAGAACTGAGCAAATATCATAGGCTGAGAATTTTGCGCTGAGGAGCCTGCTTGTTAGACAACTAGTTTGGGTCCTCTTTGAATAGACTATTGGACCTTATTGGAATATTATATATTGTTTAAAACTTGTGAGACATAAGTACACCATACACAGGTCAATATAATTAAATTCCACTAATATGAGCATTGCTACTTAAAAGTTTTTTAAAAGCCGTTAATTGAAAAAGCTGCCTAAAAGCGGTTAATTTGCCGACTGAAATCTAAATGCTCACAATAATTATATACTAGGAATCCTCAGAATAATTGATAAGAGAGAACAACTAAGGAAGACTTCATAGGACTACAAACTTCTGAGATTGTCTAATAGCTGTGATGGTGATTGAGCTGAACATACTAAAATACCAATATAATAACCTCTGACTGCCATACATTTGTTATTTCTCTGCTGCGCAATTGATTATTTGTTATTTTGTTCTTGTTACTTTGTTGTATACTTTTGTAATGTGTCATCTGTTATAACAAAATGTAGTAGACTCGGTCATTAGTCATTCAATAGGTGTTTTTATTTAGTCTTGTATGTTGTATAGTACATGGATCTTTACTTCCCTTCCCCCTTTCCCTCCCTCCTTTCGTCCCCCCTTTGATTACAGGCCGGTGGGGGAGAGTGTGCGGGTCAGCGCCACCCGGGGCACGCGCCTGCCGACGTGCATGCTGGCTAGGCTGCGCTGTGTGGAGCGGGCGCGCGCTGCCGCCTCCCTGTGTTTACCCTTATGGCCAGTGTTCATTGGCCGGGCAGGGTGCACATGTGGGGGTGTGGTTGGCGTCGCCCCTACGCAGCGCGGCTGGGACATAAAAGGGGAGGCAAGGGTGAGGTGGGCAGCCATCTCGCCCTGGTGAAGTGGTCAGCTCCACGCAACGCGTCGGCAGGCTGGATGTTTGGGGGTCCCCGTGGCTCAATATGATCTACCAAATATGGTGATGTAATCCTTTTCTCCTTACTTAAATTACATTATATATATATATATATATATATATATATATATATATTTTGACCAGTAGCAGTTCTTTACTAGACACAGTGCAGGCATCTTTGCCGTATTTGTCATCATACCTTTTTTAGCATTTGCACATTAGGTACCTTTATTAGGGGGACTGCACCTGTATAACTATGGATGGCTAATATCATATTTTCTTTTTGCCTTAGACTATTGATTAGTCTCATATTCTGAATTATTTGAACATTTTGAATACCTTTGAACATTATTACCACTAGGTGGCAACTATGGAGATTATATTTAGTATTATTGGAGCCTTTTTCTATTAGGGACCCTCTGTGTTTGTGTATATGTATTTTAAGGTGTATGTCATTTGTATTTTTGTACTTTGTAGTGTTTTAACAAATTAGCTTTGAGTCACAAATAAAAAAAATTCATGTATTATCCATAATTTGTCTAGACACATATTTGTCTAAATATCTATTGTGAGTGGTCTGTGCTGACCTTTCTGTGGCTTATGTGGGGATTTCTGGAGTTCCCACACATTTTTTGGCTTGGTAATTACTTAATAAGCACAGAGTGGTCCAGCACCCTTACTTTAATATTGCTTGGCTGTGCTTATCAACTTTTTTACTTCCTTTATTTTTCTTCTTGGCTGTATGGATTGTGAGATGTGTGGTGGCAGCATGATGCTGTGATAATCTGTCAGAGATGGATACCTGTAGTTTTCTATTATAGGTCAATGTGTGGGCACATAGAAACATAGAAGGCTGACGGCAGAAGGAGACCATACGGTCCATCTAGTCTGCCCTTATGTGTATACTGTATGTTCTCTTTATCTTAGGTGTATACTGTATGTTCTCTTTATCTTATGTGTATACTGTATGTTCTCTTTATCTTATGTGTATACTGTATGTTCTCTTTATCTTATGTGTATACTGTATGTTCTCTTTATCTTATGTGTATACTGTATGTTCTCTTTATCTTATGTGTATACTGTATGTTCTCTTTATCTTATGTGTATACTGTATGTTCTCTTTATCTTAGGTGTATACTGTATGTTCTCTTTATCTTATGTGTATACTGTATGTTCTCTTTATCTTAGGATAGATGTGTGCTTATCCCAGGCATGTTTAAATTCAGTGACTGTTGATTTTTCAACTACCTCTGCTGGAAGTTTGTTCCAAGCATCTACTACTCTTTCTGTAAAATAATATTTTCTAACATTGCTCCTGATCTTCCCCCCGACTAGCTTCAGGTTGTGCCCCCTTGTTCTATTATTAGGTTTCTTTTTAAAAACACTTCCCTCCTGAACCTTATTCCCTCCTGTCACATATATAAAGGTCTCCATCATGTCGCCTCTCTCCCTTCTTTCCTCCAGACTGTGCAAATTAAGTTCTTTAAGTCTCTCCTGATAAATTTTAAGTTTAAGTCCTTCCACCATTTTTGTTGCCGGCCTTTGGACACGTTCTATTTGAATAATGTCTTTTTGCAGGGGAGGTCTCCAGAACTGCACACAGTATTCTAGCTGTGGCCTCACCAGGGCTCTATACAGCGGCATCACAACCTCCCTCTTCCTACTGGTGATGCCTCGAGCTATGCAGCCGAGCATCCTGCTTGCTTTTCCCACTGCCTGGCTACACTGTCCACTCATCTTGCAGCTATCAGTAATCAGTACCCCTAAATCACTCTCCTCCGAGGTCCTGGATAACACAGTGCTGCCCATGCGGTGCTCAGAGCCGGGATTCCTTCTACCTAAGTGCAGGATTTTACATTAAAAAGACATTAAACTCTAGTTTCCACAGTTTTGACCATCTATCCAGTAAAGCTAAATCATTTTCCATGTTGCAGACACCTCCAGGAATATCCACCCTATTACTAACCTTTATATTATCAGCAAACAGACAAACTTTTCCTACCAGGCACATTTAATTTTTGTATATTAATTTTTGTGACTGGGGATTAGTTAACCCCTTGTTCTCTAAATCCAGAATCAAGAAACCAGCCCACTGAGATCTATGAGATAAGGCCACACAGTGTTTTCTCCTGGTCTTATCTGGCACTTTTGTGCCCCCCCCCCACCCTGCAGCCTACGAGCCCACATAGCCTATGTGGGCCCGGGCTCTTCTGCCCCCCCCCCTGGCCTTTGGGGAGGCAGATAATGGGGGTGGGGGGTTAATGGCAAGTCACCCGCTAGCCCGCAGGTGACTTGCCAGACCCAGAGCCTTGTGAACTGGTATAAGGGGTCTCATGGACCTCTTACCAGCTCACAAAGGGTTAACTGTTAAAAAAAAACACCACACGTTAATAAAAACTATCTTATTAAAAAAAAAAAAAAAAATTTTTTTTACTGTACTTACCTTCGATTGCAAGCTCTTGTCCCTCGCCGCTCTGCTGACAGATGCCGGTGATCGGCATCCAGAGAAGGAGGAGGCAGGAGATCAGAGGATCTCCTGTCACCTCCTTCCAGGGCACCGATCACCGGCATCTGAGAAGCTGAGAAGGCTGACGCCGGTGATCGGGGCTGGGATGACGTCATAAGCCCCGCCCCCAAGGGGCGGGCTTAGCGGCAAGATGGAGGCCGCCATCGAGGATGAAAGGGGAGAGAGCCTCCCGGGCTCTCTCCTGAAGATCGGTAAGTCCTGGGGGGGGGGTCGGAGGCCCCCCAGGTGAAGAGGAGGGACAGCGGGAGCCAGCGCACACGCAGGTAAGTGAATGTCATTTTTATTTTTATTTTTTTTACAGTTAGCAGCTTCTGCTGCCAAAGCGGGGGGAGGGCGGCCTATTCCGGGGGCTCTCCTGGTGCCATCCAAGCCCCTACAAGGGATCGGATGGCACCAAATTAAAGAGGAGACCCGGCCGGATCCAACAAGGGGTCAGGTGAGTATTTTTTATTTTTATTTTTTAAACTAGAAGCGGGGAAAGTCAAGCACGTAACACCTACGGGCTTGGCACTTAAGGCCCAGCCAAGCCAGCACGTAGGTGTTACGGGCTTGGCAACAAAAGGGTTAAATACACCTTAAAACTCCTAAAAAAAGGAGTGAGTTTTCTTGCCTGGCAATGTATCAACCCCATAGTGTTTATTTAGTGGTGTGTTCATGGAAGTGTGTTGTACATGGATGGAGGCATAAGCACACAATGGCCACTATTAGCACCATTACAATTACTTTTTATCTAGACTATGTTTACATACTGTATAAAACCTAAAAACTAAAAGCACCTGAACATAGATTGTCAGCAGCAACACACAGTGCTGACAGACAATGGCAGCAGCAGACCCCTGGGGACAAAAACAACCAGCACTACCCGCCTTGACTGAAGTAAAATTATGTGAGAGAAAATTCCTAAAGTCCTAAAAGTCTTAAAAAAGCCATCATTGATATGAATACTCTATTCACAGCTGAGGTAAGAGACAAATAACAAAAAGTCCTATCCATGAAAAAAAAAGGTAATTGGCCTGAAAAATAACCCAGAAATGACTCAGGGCCTTATTTATCAAGGGCTAGCGCCAGGTAGCGAACTGTGAGCGCCAGGTAGCGCCAGCTATCGGCGGCTACCGACTCAAGTACGCCCGGTGGCGGTCACAATGACGCATTTATGAAGCTAAATGAGGCTAGCGCCGGCGATAGCGACAGCAAGCGCGGGATTCATCATGAAGCCGCCTGGAACGAACAGCGCCGCTGCAAATTCCATCACAGCGCCAGGTATGACCTGTCGCTCCCTGGCGTTGTCCAATGCATTTCAATGGAGCAATCTTTAATTAATCATAATGAATTGATATTAATTATTTTTTTAATGTCAAAAATTCTGAGATCACTTCTGCAATGTTATGTATTTTTTTTATGTGTTTAAAAATAAAAATAAAAATTTGTGCAGAATTGATATTACAGGTCTGATATTAATGTATTCATATTACAAAATGATTCAAAAAACATGTATAATTTTACAATCAAAAAATATGGTTGTTTAGGGGTTAAAAGCTCTTTTACACCCATCGCCGCCAGCGCTCTGGGGTTAAAACAAGGAATGAACAGCGCCAGCAAATTCGGAGCGTGATTTGTTAATGAATATGCAGCTAGCCGTTCGCTCTGGCCATTCGTTGTCAGGCGCTCACATACAACGCTGAACCTGTGAAACAGCGACCCCTAAGCCCGTATTCAACATTACCGCACACCGACTGAGTCGCTGTCATCAAGCTAACGCCGGCCAAGCACAGCGAATACTGGCTGGCGCTGAGAAAATCACGCTACAGGCGCTCATCTGTCGCTACCTGGCGCTATTACTGAATGGGCCTCCCCGAATATCTGTATTATCCAAAGCAAAAACACTGAATATGATTATTTGGTTGTAGGAAAAAGAGGCAGACTCTCTTATGTACAATAATTTGAATTACTGCAATGTGAATGATCTTGTACTGTACAACCTAAAACCATTGAAACAAGAGATAAGCTCCTGAGGCCTAAGGACTCCATCTTCTCTTCTTGGCCTGGATTTTTGTGCCACAAGGCAAAGATTCAGAGACCAAGACTCCAACCCCCCAAATACTGTACAAAACACCTACAAAGCATGATTATTATAAAATCCAATCTTAACTTAAACATTTATATGAATGTTTCTTAGTACCTAGAATCTCTAGAATAGCAAATTCAATGGCTTAAAATGAGATGATTGTGCTATTTGGGGACAATCTTTACACATTTATCTCTGCTGACATGGACAGAGATTGGTTTATACAAGTTAAAGAGCAACTCATTTCCCATTAAAGGGCCCGACATCACTGACACCACATATCTCTGTATTTCCTCTAATACAAGGGGAGTAATCAGAGGGCTTCTCTGTGTCAGCAACTAATCAGGGGCAAGGAATATAAAAACATGGAATATAATGTGCACCAGTCAAGTTCAGCAACCCTCTCCTGTAAATGTGCCTTTTATTTTCCCCTTTATCGAGGATCTTTATGCAATTTTTTATATATGTAACACTTCTACACAGCACAATCCCGGAACTTTACCGTTGTTCAGAAGAAAAAATTCATTTTCTAGAAACATCAACTGAAAAAAGAATAAATATATAGAAATAATAATTGTGTTATGATTAATGCTTTCAATGCTACCTAAAGCTGTTGTAACCCTCTGATGCCAGGCCAGTTTTACAGTTTTGCACTATACATGTTTAACTGTGAGTATAACTGTGAGTTTTAAAGGAATGTCCTGGAATTTCCCAAGAAAATGATATCTTTTTTTGGGGCTTTACCAGAAAATTACTTTCATTTGTAAAGTAATTTCTCAATATTTAGGGGTTAAATATGTGGCAAAATAATTTAAAATAAAAAAGAATTCACTACTATTTTTACTATTTACTGTAATACTATTTTTCACATTTTGTAGATTTTTGAAAATATCAAAATTGGTTGTGCACTACATTGTGTGTTGAGGTTTAGCACTAAACCGCAAAAGTCTTTGTATAGGTATAAAAGGGACAATGGAGTTCATCAATTTTTTACCCATTACCCCCCCCCCCCCCCCCGCTCCCTGGGTGCTGGGGCACCCCACAACTGCACATGCTGTGTTTGTTGGGTTAACTGTGGAGGGAACAATAACCATGTATATGTGCAAGCATACAATGATCAAATATGCATAAATAATATATATATATCCATCTAGCATGTATATATATTGTAAGCACTCTACACAGCAAAACTCATTCCACATTCACATTGCTATCTTTCCCCAAAACATGTTTAGAAAGCAAATGATATTACCGTTAATGTAAAATTTAAAATATCGATATCTTAAAGAAAAGAAGGAGAAACACATATAAATAATGTCTTATGGTCAACGCTGTGTGTTGTTATTTGGTAACAATCTTTACACTATTATCACATGAACACTGCTGGCACATGCCAAGGCTCAAGAAGAGAGAAGAGGAAATGAACAATGATTTTAACTCTATAACAGTTAGGCAATAAACCCCTAAACTGGACCTTCAACATAATTTAACCCTTTAAGTGCCAGCCTACCTGGAGTTTTTCTCACACTCTGTTGCCAGACCATTTTGCACTATTTTGCGCTCCCCATGTTCAAATGTGATTTTTGAAGGGATTTCCAGGGATTTCCCAGGAAAATGAATATTGTTTGTCATTTGTTAGGTGTATTCTTAATATTTTTGGGTGAAATATGTGCAAAAAAAAAAAAAAAAAATTTTTACATATTGTAGTTTTTTTTGGAATAAAAAATTTAAGTTTGTCAATAAAATCTTATTGCGTGTGAAATCCCAATTTCTCCCGGTTACAGCGGTACCACATATGTATAGGTAGACACCCTTTCCTGCCCAGGAGACTCCCCCAAACTGAAACAGCGCTTTAGGAGATTTTCAGATAAAATACAACTATGCTATGCAATATGCGCACCTTGCGGTTTTTCCAGAAAAACAACCCTTTACATTTGAAATACCCCCAACAAACTATATATTCTCTGGAAGTACACACCTCAGGCTTTCTAGGCGTACCAGGCTTGTGGATGTGGCCATAGTTTTCTGGAAGTAATCCCTCAACGTAGTCTTTGGTTGCAAAGAGTTTCCCTAAAAAAAGGATAAAAAAGCTGAATCAAAGCCACATTTTCCTAAAAAAACTATATACAAACAAGAAAAAACAAGTTTAATCTGAAAACGCAACATCCCCCAAACAGAACAACACCCAACATGCATAGCTACTGTCAAGGGCAGAGTTGCCAAACACCCCAAAGTAAAGCATGCGCATAACGGTAATTTTACTTGAAAATTTCAGCTCTGCAGACAAAGTGCGCACCTTGCGATTTTTCAACCAAAACAACCCTTTACATTTGGAATATCCCCCATAAACCATATATTCCCTGAAAGTACACACGTTAAGCTTTTTAAGGGTACCCAGCTTGTTGTAGTGGGCTCATCTTTCTGGAATTAATTCCTCAAAGAATTCTTTGGTTGCGCAGGGTTTCCCTAAAAAATTTATAAAAAAGCTGAATAAAAAACACCTTTTCCTAAAATATAAATATGCAAACCAGAAAAAACAAGCTAAGTCTGAAAGCGCAAGGTCCCCCGAACAGAACAATACCCAACATGCATAGGTACTATTAACCCTTTTAATTGCCAGCCTACTTGAGATTTTGTCACCCTCTGTTGACAGGCCATTTTCCCCATTTTGCGTCATGTTTTGCGCCATTTTTGCTGCAACTTTCAGAAAAATTATATATATATTTTTTGCAGCAGAGTTTAGACTTTAACATGAAATGTCTTGTTTGTAATTTTTTTTTTTTTTTTTTACAATATTATTAAGTGAAAAAAAAAATAAATAAATAAAAAATTTTTTTTTAGAAAATTGACTCCTTTATTTTAAATAAAAAATGTATTTTATTAAGGAAAATCATATTGCATGTGAAAGCCCCATTTCTACCGATTAGAACGGTACCACATATTTATCGGTAGCCCCCCTGTTCCTGCCAAGGAGACCCCCCTAACTGAAACAAGTATTTTATAACATTCACAAAAAAAATACAAAAACCATCCACACTACAAAGGGTTAAATCGGGAAAAAAAATGACATAGGGTCCCCCCTCCCAGGGGAGGGAGACCCCATTTTTTTTTTGATTTTTAAGGGTTAAAAACCCTTAAAAATCAAAAAAAAAATTGACGTGGGGTCCCCCTTACCCAAAGTAACCAGCCCGGGACCAGCTATGGGGGCTTGTAGGCACAGAGTGGGGGGGGCAGCTTTTGTGGCCCCCCCACCCTGCAGCCTACGAGCTCACATAGCCCATGTGGGCCCGGGCTCTTCTGCCCCCCCCTGGCCTTTGGGGAGGCAGGTAATGGGGGTGCCGGGGGTTAATGGCAAGCCACCCGCTAGCGCAGGTGGCTTGCCATCCCCCCAGCCTTGTGAACTGGTATAGGGGTCATGGACCCCTTACCAGTTCACAAGGGGTTAAAAGTAAATAATGACACAGACACACATAAAGAAAAAAATATTTTATTAATTTTTATTTTTTTTTTACACTGTACTCACCTCCCATCCATCCTGGAGCACTCTGTCCCTCGGCGATCACTGGCTTCTGCTCACTTGCTAGAAGCCTTTTATAGCTGCTGGATGACAGATTACAAAGGGTTAATCAAAAAAAAAAAATGACATAGGGTCCCCCCTCCCAGGGGGGCGGACCCCATTTTTTTTTTATTTTTAAGGGTTAAAAACCCTTAAAAATAAAAAAAAAAATTGACGTGGGGTCCCCCTTACCCACAGTAACCAGCCCGGGACCAGCTATGGGGGCTTGTAGGCACAGAGTGGGGGGGCCAGCTTTTGTGGCCCCCCCACCCTGCAGCCTACGAGCCCACATAGCCCATGTGGGCCCGGGCTCTTCTGCCCCCCCCTGGCCTTTGGGGAGGCAGGTAATGGGGGTGCCAGGGGTTAATGGCAAGCCACCCGCTAGCGCAGGTGGCTTGCCATCCCCCCAGCCTTGTGAACTGGTATAGGGGTCATGGACCCCTTACCAGTTCACAAGGGGTTAATAGTAAAAAAATGACACACACACAGAGAAAAAAAAATCTTTATTTTTCTTTTTTTACACCATACTCACCTCCGATCCGACGTCCCTCGCCGCTGTCCCGCGCCGATCACCTCACTGACAGATGCCGGTGGTGATCGGCGCAGGGCGGGTGACAGGTGAGGGGGCTCCGATCGGAGCCTCCTCACCTGACATCCGCCCTGCTCCGATCACCACCGGCATCTGACAGATGCCGGAGCTCGGAGGGGGTATAGGAGGAGCGGGATGACGTCATCCCGCTCCTCCCACAATGGGCGGGGCTAAGCGGCGGCGGCCATCGCCGCCATTACAAGAGGTGAGGACCCGGAAGAGGGTCCTCACCTGAAGACTGCGCAGCCCAGGGGGGGGATCGGACCCCCCCCTGGTGAAGAGGAGACCCGGACAGAAGGCTCGGGCGCGGAGGTGAGTAAATGACAGTTTTATTTTTTTATTTTTTTTACAGCGGCGATCAGCGCTGGAAACGGGGGGGGGGCGGCTGGTTTCGGGCCCCCCCCTGAAGACGGAGGACGACGGGGGGGCGATCGGATGCCCCCCCAAGGAAGAGGGGACCCCAGGCTTCACAGGGATACCGGAGGTAAGTGATTTTTTTTTTCTATTTTTTAACTGTTTGGGGGAAATGCCAGGCACGTAGTTTCTACGTGCTTGGCACTTAACGGTAGGAGAAGCAACCACGTAGAAACTACGTGCTTGGCATTTAAAGGGTTAATGAATAGCCCAAACCCTTAAAAAACTATTACCCAGCATCTAGATTTAATATATTTTAAGTTTTAAGTTGCTTACTTATTATTCTTTCCCCCACTGGACTGCAACTTCATTCAGGGCTCTAGGATATGGGTGCCGCCATTTTGCCTCAGATGCATTACATACTGAGAAAAGAAGACCGGTGAATAGTCCAGGGGGGTGGGGTTATATTTGTGTTTTGCACAGACAGAGCTGGGATCAGGAAAATAACAGCAAACAACACTTCCTGTCTGCAGGCAGCCTGATACTCCACAGGCTGCTAACTTGGATGTTAAAAGTCTCCAAAAACGCAATAGGAGCAGGTAGGATGATTTTTAATGTGGCAATCTGTATGTACAGGGTGGGGAAAACATACAAGATAGACTCTTATTCAGGGTGAAGGTCCGCTTTAAACACTTAAAGTCCCCCAATATAAAGTCCCTTAATTAACCCCTCACTTGCAGCTCTGGGTACTCTGGTTGAAGTATTTGGGTAAATGTAGATAGAGGGAGCATAAAGGGAGCACAGATAAGGAAGGCCATACCTGTGTCTGTGCACCGTAGCAAAATTGCCAAGTTGGGTAATGATGCAAGAGTGTCAGTCTCAGAAATGGCAGCCCTAGTGGATACTGCTCTCCCTAACAGCCGGGAGGACAGACCAGCTAGTTAATGGGTGGTTGGGACTACCAGTAGGAATAGACAGTTAGTGGTAGTATGGGATTCTTTTATCAAGCGGACTGATATTTTGTCACCAAGACTGCCTCAGTCGTTTGGTTTGCTGTCTCCCTGGTGCCATGGTTCGGCATGTGGTGGGAAGTGTGGATAAATTACTGGGAGGGGCTGGGGATGACCCGGCTGTCTTGGTCAACATGGGGACCAATGACAGAATTAATGGGAGATGGAGATGAAAAATACATTGAAGAAATCAGTCACCAAGTTAAAGAGAAGGACCTCCAAGGTTGTATTCTTGGGAATCCTGCCTGTGCCATGTGCTACATATAAATGACAGTGGGAGATTAGAAAGTTAAATGCATGGCTCAAGTCCTGGTGCAGGGCAGAATGATTTGGGTTTCTAGAGCACTGGAATGACTTCTCATTGGGGTGTTCTACAGATATTTTGCACCTGAATGGAAAGGGGTCTGCTGTGTTGGGTAAGAGGACACTAGAAGGGGTGGATAGGTATTTAAACTAGAGATGAGGGGGGAAGGCAAGAGAGAAAACAAAGGGGAAAACAGGTTACTTGATGGTGGGTAGAGAATTAGAAGGAGGGAGGACTGCTATGATGGATTAGAAGATCCATGTGTTGCAAACCAGAAGTGAAAATGACTGCAGAAGCTAATACTAGGGATGAGCGAATCGATCCGGACGAACCCGGATTCGATCCAAATTTCAGGAAAAATTCGATTCGGATCGAATCCGAATTTCCCCGCGATTCGATCACTCGAAGTTTTCCTTTAACATCCATTCATTTACAATACAGGCATTCTAAGATGGCAGACGGGACATGTCCAGACATCAACCCCGCGCCAGTGCAAGCTGGGACAGTCACATGCAGCTTATCAGCAGCCAGCAAGCCCGGTGACGTCACAGCGCTATTTAAGGCCGTCCATCTTGCTTTCCTGCCTCATTTCTCTATTGCATTCGTGAGAGACAGAACGCTGTGTAGCTGAGGGAGAGACAGTTAGACAGGCAGGGACAGACAGGGACAGGCTGGAGACAGGCAGGAGACAGACAGGAGACAGACAGAAAGTCATCGAAAACAGGGAAAGGTACAAAAATCGGAGGGAGTTTTTTTTTTTTTTTCATCCAGCCTGACAGGCTTTGTTAGCGTTTTCAGGCTGCTTATACTAACTAACTGTGCATATATACTGAACTGATCTTAAGTCTGCTGTGAGGCATCCCATTCTGTGACTACAGCAGCCTCTGTTTAACACCATATAACCATTTGCTCTTATTATATTTGAAATTAGCCTGATAAAGACACTTTTGCTCGGCATAGTACTTCTGGACCCTGCCAGGGCATCCCATTCTGTGACTATAGCAGCCTCTGTTTAAGACCATATAACCATTTGCTCTTATTATATTTGAAATTAGCCTGATAAAGACACTTTTGCTCGGCATAGTACTTCTGGATCCTGCCAGGGCATCCCATTCTGTGACTATAGCAGCCTCTGTTTAAGATCATATAACCATTTGCTCTTATTATATTTGAAATTAGGCCTGATAAAGACACTTTTGCTCGGCATAGTACTTCTGGACCCTGCCAGGGCATCCCATTCTGTGACTATAGCAGCCTCTGTTTAAGACCATATAACCATTTGCTCTTATTATATTTGAAATTAGCCTGATAAAGACACTTTTGCTCGGCATAGTACTTCTGGACCCTGCCAGGGCATCCCATTCTGTGACTATAGCAGCCTCTGTTTAAGACCATATAACCATTTGCTCTTATTATATTTGAAATTAGCCTGATAAAGACACTTTTGCTCGGCATAGTACTTCTGGACCCTGCCAGAGCATCCCATTCTGTGACTATAGCAGCCTCTGTTTAAGACCATATAACCATTTGCTCTTATTATATTTGAAATTAGCCTGATAAAGACACTTTTGCTCGGCATAGTACTTCTGGACCCTGCCAGGGCATCCCATTCTGTGACTATAGCAGCCTCTGTTTAAGACCATATAACCATTTGCTCTTATTATATTTGAAATTAGCCTGATAAAGACACTTTTGCTCGGCATAGTACTTCTGGACCCTGCCAGGGCATCCCATTCTGTGACTATAGCAGCCTCTGTTTAAGACCATATAACCATTTGCTCTTATTATATTTGAAATTAGCCTGATAAAGACACTTTTGCTCGGCATAGTACTTCTGGATCCTGCCAGGGCATCCCATTCTGTGACTATAGCAGCCTCTGTTTAAGATCATATAACCATTTGCTCTTATTATATTTGAAATTAGGCCTGATAAAGACACTTTTGCTCGGCATAGTACTTCTGGACCCTGCCAGGGCATCCCATTCTGTGACTATAGCAGCCTCTGTTTAAGACCATATAACCATTTGCTCTTATTATATTTGAAATTAGCCTGATAAAGACACTTTTGCTCGGCATAGTACTTCTGGACCCTGCCAGGGCATCCCATTCTGTGACTATAGCAGCCTCTGTTTAAGACCATATAACCATTTGCTCTTATTATATTTGAAATTAGCCTGATAAAGACACTTTTGCTCGGCATAGTACTTCTGGACCCTGCCAGAGCATCCCATTCTGTGACTATAGCAGCCTCTGTTTAAGACCATATAACCATTTGCTCTTATTATATTTGAAATTAGCCTGATAAAGACACTTTTGCTCGGCATAGTACTTCTGGACCCTGCCAGGGCATCCCATTCTGTGACTATAGCAGCCTCTGTTTAAGACCATATAACCATTTGCTCTTATTATATTTGAAATTAGCCTGATAAAGACACTTTTGCTCGGCATAGTACTTCTGGACCCTGCCAGGGCATCCCATTCTGTGACTATAGCAGCCTCTGTTTAAGATCATATAACCATTTGCTCTTATTATATTTGAAATTAGGCCTGATAAAGACACTTTTGCTGGGCATAGTACTTCTGGATCTTTTTTGGGGCATCCCATTCTGTGACTACAGCAGCCTCTGTTTAAGACCATATAACCATTTGCTCTTATTATATTTGAAATTAGCCTGATAAAGACACTTTTGCTGGGCATAGTACTTCTGGATCTTTTTTGGGGCATCCCATTCTGTGACTACAGCAGCCTCTGTTTAAGACCATATAACCATTTGCTCTTATTATATTTGAAATTAGCCTGATAAAGACACTTTTGCTGGGCATAGGCTTACTGCTGCCTGCCAGGTGCACTTCTGTTGAGGCATCCCATTCTGTAACATAGCATACCCCTCTTTATTTACACTAAGCAGCTCTCTTATTTACACTAAGCAGGCCTGTTGGAGGCTGAGTGTTACTGCTCACTTTTGGTGTGCATTATATTCTGTTTCATATAGACCCACCGCTGCCCGGGGGTTTTTTAAATATCACCTACTACCACGCCAGTTAGACTATGTCGGGCAGACAAGTGCCTGGAAGTGAAAAGAGGAGTGGCAGAGGCCAAGATTCCGCAGGCAGAGCTCGCATCAGACTGGGGGCCAGTAGCAGCAGGAGTCACGCTGAGAGACCTAATCTGCCAGTATCTGCTAGCGGTCGGGTCTCCACCAGTAACGCATCTGCCGTGGTAGATTGGCTGACGCGCTCATCAACAACATCATCACAACTTACATCTGAGAGCCCCAGTCTAGGGTCGGTAGGTTCCTCTGACACAACCCTGAGTTGGCATGCCCCGAGAGCAGTCCCTGTCCTCCCATTGCCTCTGTCCTACGCCGTTCCCTCCCCCAGCGACGTATCCTATGCTTTGGGTTCAGCTCCACTCTTTAGTGAGGAGGACGATTAGATACAGGAGGACAGTCAGCAGCTACTGCCCAGCCAAGAAATGAAGGTGGCTTCTTTAGCTAGGCAGACAAATAGTGATGTGGACAGTGTCGTGGGTGCTGCGAGCGTTCCAGCTCCTGCGCCAGACACTGTTGACGAATCCACAAACATCAGTGACGTACAGCCACAACTCGGTGATGATGATGATGACGATGAAGCCGATCGCACTTGGGAGCCGGGTGAGGAAGGGGCTTCATCGTCATCATCAGGAGAAGAGGGGCGCAGGTTGCCCCGGAGTCAGCAGCTGAGGCAGCAAGGTGGTAGCAGTCAGCATGGGGGCACAATTCCAAAGGCTGGAGCCGGCCGGGGCCGGGGCCGGGGTAGAGCACCTGCTGTGCGGCAGTCTACCTTATCAGGAGGTAGTGGAGCAGGGGTTCCTGGAGTTGGCAACAGCAGCAGTGAATCAGTGAGGCCAGGGGGTGGGAAAAGTAGCTACTCGGCAGTGTGGCAGTTTTTCCTGAGGCATCCGCAGGAGGGTAACATGGCCACATGCAAGATATGTAGGCAAAAGGTGAAGCGTGGCCAGGGTCCAAATGTTGGCACCACGGCCCTGCGTCAACATATGATGCGTCACCATAAAACGACCTGGGAGAACCGAGGCTCCCAAGGGGTGGTCCAGTCTGCTTCCTCACCAAGTGAGCTCCCAATTTCTGCCAGCCAAGGCTCCAGCACCTCAGCCGAAGGCAGCTGTGCGTCATACCCATCCTCTGTCGCTCCTGCTCCTCCTCCTCCAAGTCATGCATCCCGCCAGCAATCCATCAGCGAAGCCATGTCCAAGAGACAGCAGTAACTCATCCTACGGCGCAGAAGCTGAATGTGCTCCTGTCCAAGTTGCTGGTGCTGCAGTCGCTCCCTTTTCAGGTGGTGGAATCTGCACCTTTCAGAGAACTGATGGCTTGTGCCGAGCCGAGGTGGAAAGTCCCAAGCCGTCATTTCTTAGCCAAGAAGGCAGTACCAGCGCTGCACACTTTTGTTGAACAGAAGGTGGGCCAGTCCTTGAGCCTGTCGGTGTGTAGCAAAATACATGGCAGCGCCGACATCTGGAGCTGTAACTACGGTCAGGGGCAGTACATGTCGTTTACGGCCCACTGGGTGAATGTGGTCCCTTTGCAGCAGCAACTTGGACAGGTCACGCCGCTTCGGCCTCCGCGCTCTCTGCCCATTGGACCTGTGACACCGTGCGACTCGGCCTCCTCATCCTCCGCCATCTCCTCACCCTCCACTGTAGGCTCAAGTCTCAGTGCCCCTCCAGTCTACCATGTGTGCAGGGCATGGAGGTGTCACGCAGTGCTTCACATGGTTTGTCTTGGCGAACGGAGTCACACAGGGGAGGAACTGCTTAAATGTATTCATCAGGAAATCCAAACATGGCTTACTCCGAGAAAACTTAAAATGGGAATCATGGTTACCGACAATGGGAAGAACATTTTGTCTGCGCTGCGCCAAGGAAGCCTGACCCATGCCCCCTGCATGGCTCACGTCTTCAATCTGGTTGTCAAGCGGTTTCTGAAGTGTTCCCCCCATCTGCAAGACATCCTAACAACTTCAAGGAAACTTTGCATGCACTTCAGCCACTCCTACACCGCCAAACACACCCTTCTTGAGCTACAGCGTCAGAATGGTATCCCCCAACATAGTCTGATTTGCGATGTTTCCACCCGTTGGAATTCCACCCTTCACATGTTGGACCGATTATATGAACAGAGAAAAGCCATCACGGATTTCCTGATGATCCAAGCAGATAGGGGGACTCCCCTGTGTAACTTCAATGTCAACCAGTGGCAGCTCATACGTGACACCTGCCGTTTGCTCAGGCCCTTTGAGGAAGCCACTTTATTTGTCAGTCGGCAGGATTACGGGATGAACGACGTGATTCCACTGCTTCATGTACTACAGCACATGTTGGAAACCATGGCTGGTCAGGGCACTGGAGACATGGCGTTTACATATTACGGCCACATGAACCCCGTTGGAGCTGAACTGGAGGAGGAGGAGGAAGAGGAGGAGGAGGAGGAGGAGTTGCCCAGCGAAACACAGTTTAGGCTTGGCGAAATGGCTGGTTTATCTAGTCAGCGGACAGGAGAGGAGGAGCAGGAGCAGCCAGAGGAGCTAGAGGTTTTTGAGGAAGGCGAGACAGAGGACCCGGGCACACCGTGGCAGTATGCAGTGGAGATGGAGACAGGTAGTCCATCCGAGTCACTTGCGCAAATGGCACGAAGCATGCTCACGTGCTTGCGTAGTGACCCCAGAATTGTTTCCATCTGTCGGCGGGATGACTTCTGGCTGTCCACCTTATTGGACCCTCGCTTCCGGCACAAAATGGGGGCATTTTTTAAACCCACCGAGAGGGAGGACAAACTCAACTACTACAAAGACATTCTACGTAGGCAGTTGGCCGATGCCTATCTGCGCCATGGTCCATACTCTCGCAGGTCTGACTCGAGGGGACCTCTGCGCTCACCTTCCACTGCCATGGCTGCTGGGGGGGTTGGCAGGAGCAGCAGCAGCAGCTCCATCAGCAGCAGCAGCCTCAGTCTTCAGTCGCTAATGAGTAGCTTTCTACACCCGCATAGTGAGGCTACTCATGAGCAGCAGGAAGACCTGGAGCAGGACCTCAACCAGCAGGTCATGTCATACTTTGACATGACCATGCCAACACACCTTGAGGATCCGCTGGACTTCTGGGCAGCCAAACTTGATTTGTGGCCGCAACTAGCAGAGTTTGCCCTGGAAAAGCTGTCCTGCCCGGCAAGTAGCGTGCCATCTGAGCGGGTGTTTAGTGCGGCGGGGGCCATAGTTACGGCGAGGAGAACTCGTCTGTCAACTAAAAATGTGGAGAGACTCACCTTTGTCAAAATGAATCAGGGATGGATCAGCCAGGATTTCCACCCACCAATGCCTGATGCATGCGACTAGATTCAGCATGGTGCCACGTTTTACACTTTCCAAATGGTGCAAAACATATTTATGTCTTTAGGCCATTTTTTGGGCTCCTGCTGCTGCTGCTGCCAACTTCTGCCAACTCCAGGGTGTGATTCATCCAATTTTTGGGCTCCTGAGGCCAACCCCAGGGTCTCTTTAAAGTAATATTTGGGCTCCTGCTGCTGCTGCTGCCAACTTCTGCCAACTCCAGGGTGTGATTCATCCAATTTTTGGGCTCCTGAAGCCAACCCCAGTGTCTCTTTAAAGTAATATTTGGGCTCCTGCTGCTGCTGCTGACAACTCCAGGGTGTGAATCATCCAATTTTTGGGCTACTGAAGCCAACCCCAGGGTCTGTTTAAAGTAATGTTTGGGCTCCTGCTGCTGCTGCCAACTCCAGGGTGTGATTCATCCAATTTTTGGGCTCCTTAAGCCAACCCCAGTGTCTCTTTAAAGTAATATTTGGGCTCCTGCTGCTGCTGCTGCCAACTTCTGCCAACTCCAGGGTGTGATTCATCCAATTTTTGGGCTCCTGAGGCCAACCCCAGGGTCTGTTTAAAGTAATATTTGGGCTCCTGCTGCTGCTTGCAACTCCAGGGTGTGATTCATCCAATTTTTGGGCTCCTGAGGCCAACCCCAGGGTCTGTTTAAAGTAATATTTGGGCTCCTGCTGCTGCTTGCAACTCCAGGGTGTGATTCATCCAATTTTTGGGCTCCTGAGGCCAACCCCAGGGTCTCTTTAAAGTAATATTTGGGCTCCTGCTGCTGCTGCTGCCAACTTCTGCCAACTCCAGGGTGTGATTCATCCAATTTTTGGGCTCCTGAGGCCAACCCCAGGGTCTCTTTAAAGTAATATTTGGGCTCCTGCTGCTGCTGCTGCCAACTTCTGCCAACTCCAGTGTGTGATTCATCCAATTTTTGGGCTCCTGAAGCCAACCCCAGGGTCTGTTTAAAGTAATATTTGGGCTCCTGCTGCTGCTTGCAACTCCAGGGTGTGATTCATCCAATTTTTGGGCTCCTGAGGCCAACCCCAGGGTCTGTTTAAAGTAATGTTTGGGCTCCTGCTGCTGCTGCCAACTCCAGGGTGTGATTCATCCAATTTTTGGGCTCCTGAAGCCAACCCCAGGGTCTGTTTAAAGTAATGTTTGGGCTCCTGCTGCTGCCAACTCCAGGGTGTGATTCATCCAATTTTTGGGCTCCTGAAGCCAACCCCAGTGTCTCTTTAAAGTAATATTTGGGCTCCTGCTGCTGCTGCTGCCAACTTCTGCCAACTCCAGAGTGTGATTCATCCAATTTTTGGGCTCCTGAGGCCAACCCCAGGGTCTGTTTAAAGTAATATTTGGGCTCCTGCTGCTGCTTGCAACTCCAGGGTGTGATTCATCCAATTTTTGGGCTCCTGAGGCCAACCCCAGGGTCTGTTTAAAGTAATGTTTGGGCTCCTGCTGCTGCTGCTGCCAACTTCTGCCAACTCCAGGGTGTGATTCATCCAATTTTTGGGCTCCTGAAGCCAACTCCAGTGTCTCTTTAAAGTAATATTTGGGCTCCTGCTGTTGCTGCCAACTCCAGGGTGTGATTCATCCAATTTTTGGGCTCCTGAAGCCAACCCCAGGGTCTCTTTAAAGTAATGTTTGGGCTCCTGCTGCTGCTGCCAACTCCAGGGTGTGATTCATCCAATTTTTGGGCTCCTGCTGCTGCCAACTCCAGTGTCTCTTTAAAGCAATGTTTGGGCTCCTGCCCCTCATAGTGATGCCACTTCAACTCTCTGCAATTGTGCCGCTCTGCGATTCTATTAGCGATGCCTCTGATCTGCATGTGATATTTCTTCAAAGTATTATTTAACTAACCCAGCACGCATCCTGTGCGTGTTACAGCAAGGCAGAATGGTTTACAACCCTATTGAGGCTCTAGGAGGCTCAGAAATAGCCGTTTTTAATAGCGATTCGTCGCGAATTTATTCGGGTCGAAACGATTTTTGTCGGAAAATTCGGCGAATCAGTCGAATCGAATTTTTCAAAAGTTCGCTCATCTCTAGCTAATACTAAAGCTCAATGTGTATGTTCACAAATGCCAGAAGTCTAGCAAGTAAAGTAGGGAGCTTGAGGCACTGGTACTAGATGAAAATATTGATGTTATTGGTTTGGCTGAGACATGATTGTAAACAACGTTAAAATACAAATTTTGTGTAATCTATAGACCCCCAAACATAACTGATGAAATAGAGGGTCAGCTGCTTAATCAGACAGAGCTGGCATCACAGGTTGGTACAGTGGTGGTGATGGGGGGCTTCAACCACCCAGGTATAGACTAAAGAAATAGTTCTGCTTCTAATACAAGGGGTAGAGCATTCCTCAGCTTGCTACCAGATAACTACATGAATCAGTGATGCTCTTTTGGATCTGGTAATATCAAATGATGATACATTGATAGTGACAGTAACGGTTGTGAAAATCTTGTTAACAGTGACCACAATATAGTTGTATTTAACATAAGAAAGATTCTCTGGGAGGGAACAAATACTGAATTTTAGAAAGACCAACTTCCCCAGGCTCAGAGCTGAACTCCAGAAAATAAAGGTCAATTCACAGCCTTTCTTTATCACACATACACATCAAAAAATGCATATTCATTTTATAGATTCTGGTCCATTTTTAGGCTTCTGAGGCTCGATTCAAAATCCCAAATGTCATTCTGTTCGTATTTGCAATCGAAAGTTTTGTTGGGTGTTTGTCATTTTTTTCTTTTTTTTGGGGCATTTTCGACTCGCACGAACGTTCGAACATAGACGTATATGTTCGTTCGTCCATCGAAATTAATTTTGTGTTTTTACGCAACTTCGGGACTTTGAAGAGCATCAAGGTCTTCTTCTGTTTGGCATTGATGGGATCTTGAGGTCAGAGCCCAGATTGCACCGGCGGCGACGCATGAACATCAATGGCATGCATGACGTTGAGCTGTTCGAGCTGACCAGGCTTATTCGCGCTTCCCTCCATAAATTGTATAGTGAGCTGCGGCCATGGTTAGCCCGCACCACAAGGAAGGGGCATGCAATTTCAGGTATGACCAAGATGCTTGGCTGCCTGCAATTTTTGGCGAACGGCTCGTTCCAGAGGCTGGGTGCCCTCTCCGTGGGGATCTAACAGCCTACGCTGAGCCGCGCACTATCACATTTTTTGGAAGGCATGGCTACCCTAACCCCCAAATATATTTTTTTCCCAGATGATATGGTAGCCAGAAACGCCATTAAGCTTGGTTTTTATAATATCGCCGACATGCCCAACGTCATTGGTGCCATTGACTGTACCCACGTCGCCCTGGTGCCTCCGGCTGCCGACGAGTACATATACAGGTAAGTAATGGTTTTTATTTTTGGGTAAATTTTAGGTTAACCCTCCTTGTAATGGTCCCTCCTTGTAATGGCCCCTCCTTGTAATGGTCCCTCCTTGTTATGGTCCCTCCTTGTAATGGTCCCTCCTTGTAATGGTCCCTCCTTGTAATGTTTCCACCTTGTAATGGTCCCTCCTTGTAATGGTCCCTCCTTGTAATGGTCCCACCTTGTAATGGTCCCTCCTTGTAATGTTTCCACCTTGTAATGGTCCCACCTTGTAATGGTCCCACCTTGTAATGGTCCCTCCTTGTAATGGTCCCACCTTGTAATGGTCCCTCCTTGTAATGGTCCCACCTTGTAATGGTCCCTCCTTATCGAAATGTGTGTGTTCATTTTTCAAAATGCCTTCCTAATGTTTTCTTGTCTTCCTTTTTTACCAGGAACCGCAAAATGGGCCACTCCTTTAATGTGCAGGCAGTGGTGGGGCCGGACATGCGGTTCCTTAGCGTCCTCGCCGGCTACCCAGGCCCAGCCCATGATGCGTACATCCTTAGACGATCAGGATTGTACCGACGGTTTGAGTCTGGGGAAATTTCCGGTGCATGGCTCCTTGGTAAGTTAACATAAACCACATAATGTAGTTGTGGATGTTTGTTTTTAATTAGCATTTTGCAGTAATGTCTGCAAAACTTACACCTTAAACAACCTTCTGGCCATGTGAAACCACACTTGAATGTTAGTTATTAACCAACCAAGCGTTTCGCCAAGTTTGGCCTGCATTAGCCACATTCTAAATTATCTGTTTGTCTAATTTAATAATCCCTCTTACACCACCCTCGTGTGGAATCGTGCACTTAACTTGAGCATAGTTTAGGACCCATCTTTGCTAAGCTGGTTTGCACTTCCACACGAGAGTAGAGCGGGATAAAGTGCATGTGGCGTGTTTCTGCTGTTTTGGTCTCACACAAAGCATATAAGGGGTCAGCAAAACCTACATCCTAAGCACACTTTGAAACCCAGAGCTGGGATCCTTATGTATGATTGTCCCTCATCCTCACTCTTTGTATGTTGTCCTTTTGTAAACCTCTAGGACATATGTTTAGTTTGGAACTGGGACAGTGGCAAATGTGGCCTCATGTTGATCACACAATTGACAAATAGCCTCCTATTGATGTTGCTGGTGCCTTGATGGTCTTACATGTTTTTTTTCCTAATCTTATGTATAAGGTGATTCAGGATACCCGCTGCTGCCGTGGCTCTTGACGCCAGTACTCCGGCCCCAGGATGCCTCCCAGGATGCCTACAACTGTGCGCACCGCAAGACCAGGGCTGTGGTAGAGAGGGCCTTTGGTCTTTTGAAGACTAGGTTTCGTTGTTTGGATCATACCGGGGGCGCCCTGCAATATGATCCGAAAAAGGTCATAGACATAATAATGGCCTGTGCTGTTCTGCACAATTTTGCAATTTCACAACGGGTCCCCCGGTATGTAGAATTTGCTCCCTCTCCACCCAGCGAAGACCAGGAGGACTCATTTCTGGACACACACAGTAGTGTGTCTGGCCAAAGTGTGCGGACTAATTTGATCGCGAGCCATTTTGCTTAATGTAACCTGTATTGGCCTTTGTTTAACATTGTGTTGTTGATTTAGTTTTCTTTCCCTTTGTGTATGTTTCGTTATGTTTGTGGTGTTCAAATAAGTAATGAAGTAATTACTTACCACAGGCCTAATGCTTTCCAACTCTCTTTTTTGGATGTGTGAACTGTGTGAATGTCCAAGTATATATTTCTCTGTGACACCCAAAAAAGAGACAATAAAATTTATGAGCCACAGGTGTCTTTAACTGTTTATTTTATAAAAATAATAGCTCAAACTTGGAGTTGCTGCTCACTCCAATTTGCAAACAAAATATATGTAACCACAAAGGATTAATGGTTAGATCAACCATGGCAATAATTAAATCAACAAAAAATCCTGGTTGGCCACATTTGCCCCTGCCACAGGTGTAAACCTGGTACAGGTGTAGAAGCTTGAGTGGCACGTTCAGTGAGGATTCAGATATGGCCTTGGCTAGTGGCCTACCTCACCACTCTAAGGAGCTATATGGGCGCAAATCAAAAACACACAACCCAAGGCATACACCAAGGGTATCTTGGTTTGCCTCACCAGACAAGTCAATACAGGGGGGATTAAGAGCAAAGATGTTGTACAGATTCATGTTGTGGAGACATTAATATGGGTGATGGCCATAGTACCCAGGTGGTGGCCCTTGCTGATTGGACCTAACGTGGGCCTGTGTGGCATTCTGAATCTGCAACTGGTCCAAAATGTTGCGCATGATATTTACCATTTCACCCCTGTAGGCACGGTTGTCATTGTTGGCAGTCTCCATGTGGCTGTTGAGGGTCCGCAATTCGTTCTGCACAGCCTGTAATGTCGTATTTAGGGTCTCGATCCGGCCATGCAGTGCCTCTCGGTTTCTTTGGTTTTGGTGCTGGAAGGTAACCCTCTCGTGGTGCCATGCGTCCAACATTGCCATGCCCCTCCCCTGGTTGCGCCGTAGCGGATTCCGCCTCCCCAATCCCCTGGTTCGGGGTCGTGCCGAGGCTGTTGGTCTGGGCCCCTCAACAGACACAGGCATGCTTTCACTATCCTCAACAGCAGACACAACACTGGGGACTTGACTGTCAGTCTGTGCATGCTGGCCATCATGTGCAGCCACCATGCTGCCAGATTCCCTCTGCTGCTGCTGAGTTGGTGGTGAAACATTTTGGACCAGTTGCAGATTCTGGCCCAGGGGTAGATCTTCAGAAGGGCACATAAAGGATCCATCCTCCTCCAGCTCCTGGATTTCATCCATGAGTGTGTGGGTCTGTATGGACAGAGACAAATTATATGTTAGCTTGCCCACTACATATGTCAATCTGTTAGTAGTAACATGCAAAGTAACATGGCTAACCGACATTTGCTCAATAAACTTACCGAATATATCGGTTCCTCCCTCCTAGGCTGCACGGAAGTTGACGGCATGTCCACACTGGCAGTGGATTCCACAGTAGCTGAGCGATGATGGTGGCCTGCATGAGAAGCAAAGACACTATGTAAACACACACCTATGCATTGTTGACAGGTCAAAAGACATATGCCGAATTAGTTAACGGGTCAAAGCTGTCATGGGCACTTCAACAACGGGGCCAAATAAGCTTCAATTTCCATGCCATTATCTTTAAAAAATTTTGGGCTACAACTACTTCAACATTGTTCAACTCAACTAAGCCAAACATTCAAGTTCAGCTTGTTCTGTGGCTGACCACATCCCTTATAGGCCATTAAAGCGGACCTTCACTCTGATTAAGAGTCTAGCTTATATGTTTCCCACACCCTGTACATACAGATTGACCACATTACAAATCTTCCTACCTGCATCTACTGCATGTTATGAGCCTTTAAACATCAAAGATGGCGGCTTATGGAATCCGCCATCTTATCAGGCAGCCTGCAAACAGTAAGTGCCTCCTGACTGTGCTGCTCTGCATTCTTGGACTGGTGACCGTTATCTGACCCCAGCTCTGCTCTGTTTGAGCAAAGAACAGCTATAAGCCGCCCCCCTGTACCTTATCCCACTCTTCTCTCCTCAGTAAGTGTGATGCTTCTGAGTCAAGATGCCGGCGCATGTATCCTAAATTCCTGGTCAGAGTTGCAGGCCAGTGTTAGAAAGAATAATAAGTTAGTGACTAAAACTGTAAAAAATCGGAATTTGACATGCTGGGGAACTGTTTTTGCATACTTTGGCCTTTGCATTAAATCACAATGAAGGTCAGGTTTAAGTGTACACACTCAGCCTGGACATAGCAGGGACCTGGTTTTTGGGAGGCCTAGCAATGTATGTTTTCCTAATTCAAAACAGGCCTGTTTGTTGATTTTTTAACAACCCAAGCTCACACACAAGTCCACAACAGATCAAGATTGAAGTGTGTGATGTCATGGAGTGTAAAGACATAACTGCCAGGTTAATGGGAACCAACAAACTTTTACACTCTGGTTCAATGTACATTCACGTCTTGTATGTGGACCAAAAATCAAAAGTTAAGTGGCCACACACATGCCACACCCTGGCCCAACACAGAAATCACCTACAAGCCACAGCCTAGGTGCCTGGCTTCCCAGATGTGTTACTGTCTAATTGTGCATGCTCACTAATTGTAAAGGTCACATAAATCTTACTCACCTGCAGGACGGGTCAGGGAATCTGTGTCCCTTAGGGCCGCGTGGCCTTCCACGGCGACTGGATGCATCAATCCATAAATCATCTCCTCAGCCGGGGTCAACTTGAGTTTGGAGGGAAAACCTCCTCCAGTTTTCATGCTGCAAAACAGAGTTAGGCTAATTTAGAACCAGGTGGCCAATACAACATCCAGTCTAATCCTAAAGCTAACATTTTTACCTGTCAATCCGCCTTTGATTTTCTTTCTTCCGCGCAGCATATTTGAGGTCCGATATCTTGCGCTGAATCTGTACAACATCCTTTAACTCTTCCCCCGCTGCATTCACTTGTCTGGTTAGGTCGGCCAAGATGTTGGCTCTGCGCTGTTTGGTGGTGTTTTTGGATCTGCGCCCATATAGCTCATCATAAACTAAGGTCAGGCCACTAGCCAAGGCCATAATTTGGCCCTCACCAAAACGCCCACTCAACTGCCCTCTTCGCAATGTGCGCCCTGTTGTTTTGGGTTGTGGGTCCTCCATGGTGTCATCCAAATGGGGTGACATCCTTGCCTGGGTTTGTGGGGTATAATGCAGGGAATGGTGGCTGCCTGGGGATTGGCCAGGACTGGGCAAGGGACTGGGTGTTCTGGCCTGGCTGGCCACAGAAGTCCCAGGTGTTGATGTGGCATAGTAACCTTGCCTTTCCACCTGTGCCGGTGCCAAATGTGGGCGAGCAGGAGAGTTTCGTTCTGAGCCTGAAGTAGTGCTGCCCTTGGAGGTAGTAGGGCGGACCAAGGGTGAGGGCGATCTTGCAGGGCCGGCCCTCTTCTGTTTTTTTTTTTGGCACACTCTTGGGGGGCTGCGGGACCTGGTTCGGCCTCTTTGTGGGCTGCATGGCCTGCTGCGGCGTCTAGGGGGGCTGCGGGACCTGGTTCGGCCTCGAGGGGGGCTGCGGGACCTGGTTCGGCCTCTTTGTGGGCTGCATGGCCTGCTGCGGCGTCTAGGGGGGCTGCGGGACCTGGTTCGGCCTCGAGGGGGGCTGCGGGACCTGGTTCGGCCTCTTTGTGGGCTGCGTGGCCTGCTGCGGCGTCTAGGGGGGCTGCGGGACCTGGTTCGGCCTCGAGGGGGGCTGCGTGGCCTGCTGCGGCGTCTAGGGGGGCTGCGGGACCTGGTTCGGCCTCTTTGTGGGCTGCGTGGCCTGCTGCGGCGTCTAGGGGGGCTGCGGGACCTGGTTCGGCCTCTTTGTGGGCTGCGTGGCCTGCTGCGGCGTCTAGGGGGGCTGCGGGACCTGGTTCGGCCTCTTTGTGGGCTGCATGGGCTGCTGCGGCGTCTAGGGGGGCTGCGGGACCTGGTTCGGCCTCGAGGGGGGCTGCGGGACCTACTGCTGACTATTGTGGGTGTTGTAGTGGGGCAGGGTGGGGTGGGTCTTCGGACCCTCTTACCCGTTTTTGGCCCAGTAGCCATACTAGCCTTTGTGGCCTGTGTCTTTGCTTTGCCTGGCTGCTCCTTTTTTTGCCCATAGCTGGTAGTTGGCTTGGCCGGCGTTTTGGTACTAGGCCGTAATTTTGCTTTGGGCTGCTGCGACCTGGTTTTGGGCCCTTCGGAAGGCTCCTGCTGTTTGGCTGCCTTCTTCCCCGTTTGCTCCTTTCCAGTTTTGCCAGGAGGTTTTTTGGGTGCCATTTTGATTTTAGAAAATAATCAGCTGTGTGTGCAGGGACCTTTAAGTAAGCTAGCCAGCGTGTGACGTACGTTCGCACGGCCGTGCGGAACCCGCTGAGGCATTGCGTACGTTCGCACGGCCGTGCGGAACGCGCTGGGGCGTTACTTATCTGCTGCCGAGAAAAAGAAGCAAGATGGCACCCACTATCTTCACCCGCCAACAAGAAGAGATCATCATGTTCGTAAGTGTATTTGATGGACTTTTGTTAGATTAGGAAATGCTGCTCTACATGTGAAGGAAGCGCAGGAATAAATGGCTTTGGTTAAAAATGTGATAAACTACATGCACAACCAAAGGCACGCAACACACGTGCCAAACAACATTTAGGCCATATTGTGAAATTACTGAACCCTAGAAATGTGTGTGTGTTAATGTAATTACACCAAAAAATGTATTGCTGACACATATTGATAGGTATTTAGAAGTAAAGTCGATGTTTTCTTTCTGTTTTGTAGACCATGCTGGAGCGCAGGTACAACTACCTGCCCAACACATTTGAAAAACGCAACGTCGCCCTAGAGATAATCTCGACCATCCAACAGCAGACCAACACCACCTTCATCCACACGCAGATCATGCAGCATTGGTCGGACCTCAAACGGCTGCACATGCCCCGGGTGCGGAGGTTCTTCGGAATCCATTTTCCAAGTAAGTAGATTGCGATTGCATGCAATATGTAACTAAGACAGAAGGTAGGACTTTACTTAGAATGCCTTTTCTTTTCTAGTGTTGGAAATGGATTACCAAATTCGCCGCACCCGGAGGCGCAGAGGCCGACCAGTGCTGCATGATTCTGCAGCTGGGAGTGAAGGTGGTGGATCTCCAGGGCGACGGGCCGACCCCTCCTCTGTGACCTCCTCAGACCAGCCCCTGGACCTTACCACAGAGGAGGGGCGGCACAGCGTGGGCAGGGAGTCGTACCCTGCCTCGCATGCGGGATCCTCTGGTATGTCACTCTTCATGTCTACACCAAAAAAGAGAATTGCTAGCTCCTGATATCACCAAACTGAATCCTTTATTCTGTATTTGTAGATGTTTCGGTTCACAGCAGAGCCAGGAACCAGGACCTCAGGGTGTTGTCCCCAACGAGCCATCTCTCGGCCACCAACCAAGTAAGTAGTCATGTCATTCTAGAGATTTCGGTCTAAATTCCCATGAACACAAAAACACATAATGCCCTAGTCAATGCCAATATAAGAGGGACCTGTGTCCACTGAATTAGCTTAATTAGTTGCCCAACTGTCCTGTGGCCACTGAATTAGTTTAATTAGTTGCCCAACTGTCCTGTGGCCACTGAATTAGCTTAATTAGTTGCCCAACTGTCCTGTGGCCACTGAATTAGCTTAATTAGTTGCCCAACTGTCCTGTGGCCACTGAATTAGCTTAATTAGTTGCCCAACTGTCCTGTGGCCACTGAATTAGCTTAATTAGTTGCCTAACTGTCCTGTGGCCACTGAATTAGCTTAATTAGTTGCCCAACTGTCCTGTGGCCACTGAATTAGCTTAATTAGTTGCCCAACTGTCCTGTGGCCACTGAATTAGCTTAATTAGTTGCCCAACTGTCCTGTGGCCACTGAATTAGCTTAATTAGTTGCCCAACTGTCCTGTGGCCACTGAATTAGCTTAATTAGTTGCCCAACTGTCCTGTGGCCACTGAATTAGCTTAATTAGTTGCCCAACTGTCCTGTGGCCACTGAATTAGCTTAATTAGTTGCCCAACTGTCCTGTGGCCACTTCCTAACCTTAATTCCTGTGATTAATCATATGTGCATTATACTTAATTTGTTTCTTTAAATACATTAAATACACAGGTGATAAACATGTATTGTTCTCCGAATAATTTGATTTTCTGATTTTTTGGCAGGGACCACAAGACAGCGACTTGCTGATATCAATCGGAGGGCCCTTGAGTTGGTGGCCGATCTGCAGGCGATGCGGGACACGTTGGGGACAACAGAAGAGGAAGACTAGTGTCCTGGTTCCTGGCCCTGTTGATTTGTACATTTGTACATAGTTGTCTTTGGACCTAATTTTATTTGTGAGCAAAAAATTTTAATTGTATATAGTTTTATGGTTTTAACAAAATATTTTATTGTATATAGTTTTAAAAATTAAATTAAAAAACAGTGTATATATTTTGAGAAACCAAAAATCTATGTGTATATAGTTTAACATTTTTTCGTGCCAAAGTGGCCAAAAATAGTTTGATACCAAATGCCAATTGAGCAATAAAAAACAAAAAAATACAAAAAACATGTTGTCCCATTTATTTGCACACATACATTTTACAAAAACAAGGGGACAATGACATATTTGAAAATCAAGATTGTGATGTCCGTGAAGTGATTTGGGTAAGTTTTAGGGTGTGAAAATGGAAGAAGAAACAAGGCGCTAAGTGATTTGGGTAAGTTTTAGGGACCTAAAATGGAAGAAGAAACAAGGCGCTAAGTGATTTGGGTAAGTTTTAGGGTGTGAAAATGGAAGAAGAAACAAGGCGCTAAGTGATTTGGGTAAGTTTTAGGGACCTAAAATGGAAGAAGAAACAAGGCGCTAAGTGATTTGGGTAAGTTTTAGGGTGTGAAAATGGAAGAAGAAACAAGGCGCTAAGTGATTTGGGTAAGTTTTAGGGACCTAAAATGGAAGAAGAAACAAGGCGCTAAGTGATTTGGGTAAGTTTTAGGGACCTAAAATGGAAGAAGAAACAAGGCGCTAAGTGATTTGGGTAAGTTTTAGGGACCTAAAATGGAAGAAGAAACAAGGCGCTAAGTGATTTGGGTAAGTTTTAGGGTGTGAAAATGGAAGAAGAAACAAGGCGCTAAGTGATTTGGGTAAGTTTTAGGGACCTAAAATGGAAGAAGAAACAAGGCGCTAAGTGATTTGGGTAAGTTTTAGGGACCTAAAATGGAAGAAGAAACAAGGCGCTAAGTGATTTGGGTAAGTTTTAGGGACCTAAAATGGAAGAAGAAACAAGGCGCTAAGTGATTTGGGTAAGTTTTAGGGTGCTAAAATGGAAGAAGAAACAAGGCGCTAAGTGATTTGGGTAAGTTTTAGGGACCTAAAATGGAAGAAGAAACAAGGCGCTAAGTGATTTGGGTAAGTTTTAGGGTCCTAAAATGGAAGAAGATACAAGGCGCTAAGTGGTTAGGGTGAGCTTTAAGGGAGGTCAAGGGAAAAGGCAGAAGAGCGCTAAGTGGTTAGGGTGAGCTTTAAGGGAGCTCCAGGGAAAAGGCAGGAGAGCGCTAAGTGGTTAGGGTGAGCTTTAAGGGAGGTCAAGGGAAAAGGCAGAAGAGCGCTAAGTGGTTAGGGTGAGCTTTAAGGGAGCTCCAGGGAAAAGGCAGGAGAGCGCTAAGTGGTTAGGGTGAGCTTTAAGGGAGGTCAAGGGAAAAGGCAGAAGAGCGCTAAGTGGTTAGGGTGAGCTTTAAGGGAGCTCCAGGGAAAAGGCAGGAGAGCGCTAAGTGGTTAGGGTGAGTTTAGTGATGGAAGTGAAATTATGTAGGCGAGCACTTTAATGAGAGAAGTTTGTAGTGCGCAGGCGCAATATCGTAAGAATTTCGTCTGGACAGATACTTTAGGAAAAAATGAAGCAGGATGTAGCGGGAAAATGATAGGATTCGTGTGAGGATACGATGGGAAAAGGGCAAAAACGAAAGGCTACGTTGGTAGTTGGGAAAAATAAATCTGAACATTTTCGATGGAAAATGACATCCTCGTCTGCGTACTCTGGCATACGAGCACACGGACGCGCTACGGAAGGTTTACGAAGCATGCATAGAATCGATCGAACGTTCATGCGAGAGCGGGAAATTTTGAAAATCTTACGACGTCGGCACCAAAACGAAAGTTTGTTTGTGTCTCTCTGAATCGAGCCTCTGGTGTGTATGTTGGGACGTATACGTGTTTGTGTACAAGTGTTTTAGTCTTTTCACAATCGTTTCCAATGCATATTTTCATTTTTTTTCTAACTTTTGCAGATGATAGGTGATCAGTACATACGCATGAGTCAAAGCCCTGATTAGCCTTGATTCGCCCATCCAGATGGGACAATAAAACTGGCTATTTTTTGTCGGGAGTGTAGTGGCATGGTGTGCGGGAAAGTGTTGTGAGCCCTCCCAAGAACTTGCAGTACCAGTGTCTGCAGCATCGCAGCTTGCTCTATATGTGTTGGACAGACTTTCATTTGCATCAGCTGTGTGTGGAGGTCGATCACATGCATGATGTTGATCTATTCGAGATGACCTAATGTAAATGCATTTCCCTAGAGAAACTGTATTGTGAGTTGCACCCATGGTTGGCCCCACCACAAGCAAGGGGCATGCAATTGCACGTATGTCCAAATTGGTTGCCTGCCTATTTTTGGCGAAAAGCTCCTTCTAGAGGCTGGGCGCCCTTTCTGCGGGTATATCCCAGCCACACTCAGCCGCAAATACATTTTTTGATAGCATGGCTACCTTGGCAGCCAAGTATATCTGTTTCCCCAACACCATGGTATAAGGTTAGTTTGGGTTTTTATGAGCTGACCGATATGCCTAACATCATGGGTGCGATTGACTGCACTCACGTATTTCTGGTGCCGCCAGTTGTAGATGAGTATCTCTTTAGGTACGTCTTTGGTTTCCCTTTGCATCCTTAATTACACACAATGTTGTGACATCTATTTCTAGTCTATCTTCCCCATATTTAGGATGTGTTTGCCCTTGCATTTTATTGCCTCAATCTCCCTTTTCAACTAGTAGCCCCCTGTTCCCTGTAGCTGCTTCACTCTGAAGTAAGGCAATTTAATGAGCACTTCTTTTTCCTTTTGCTCACACAAGTTATGGCCTTACCTCCCACCTTACACAATATGCCTGTCTTTCACCCAAAGAAGGCAGTATTACCAGTGATTGCCCCTTTCTGCTTAGCATCTGTTCTGTGATGAGGTAGATGTGCTTGAATGTTGGTCTGCTCTTGACCCGTGTGCTTTGTAACTCTTGTGCAGAAACCATAAGATGGGACATTCCATCAATGTTCAATGTGTTGCCACTCCCGATCTATGGTTCCTGAGAGTGATGCAAGGATATCCAGGCTCAACACATGATGCCTACATACTGAGGAATTCCAGCCTATATGCACAGTTTGAGTCTGGTGAGCTGTCTGGCAGGTAACTACTTGGTAAGTTTTATCATAATTAGTCATTTCTTGCTGATGTATTTATTTCATGATCAACTTGTGTATATGTGGATGCATCCCCAGTCCCCCCACCCCTTCCTTTATTAAATTGTTTAATATTATATTATTTTTCAGGTACTAATCTATTTTTGATATATGTGGCTAATACTTTTCTTTTTTTGTAGGTGATTCTGGCTACCCCCTGCTTCCTTGTCTGATGACCCCCATACTGCAGCCTCAGAATCATCACATACAGCCTACAACCGGGCTCAAAGTAAGACCAGGGCAGTGGCTGACCTTTAGGTTGCTTAAGACCCAGTTGAGGTGCATTCATAATACTGGGCGTGCCCTCCAGTACCAGCCCCAGAAGGTGATCAAGAGCATTGTGGTTCGCATGATGCTCCATAACTTTGCCATCGTGGAGAAGGTTCCCCAATATTCTGATGTGTCCCCCTCTGCATCTACTCTGGATATACCTGCAGAACTATATTTGGACACACAGAGTGCCTCTGGGCAGTCTTTCTAGAATCACCTAGTCTTGTCCCATTTTAGTAAATTTTTGGTGTTATAATTTTTCCAGTGTTATTTTTGTGGCGTGTCTATGTATATATGTCTATATGTGTATTTGGATTTGAGGCAAGCTTTGCACTTTAAGTGTATTTCTGTAAGATTCAACACCTCTATTGATGTATTGAGTGAGATTAAACTGAATAACAAAATAAGTCATCTTGTTTTGTTTATTGTTGTCACAAAACCATCACATACTACTATATTTTTGTGGCCCATATTCTTAGCCTACTGAAAAATAAAAACAAATACACCAAACAATAAAACAATAAACCAAAATATTTTGACCAAATGTGTTTTTCCTTATTGATTGGTTGATGGGTTGGAGTGCCACCAGGCATACCAGGTTGACATTTTGCTGCTGCAACTGTGCTATCAATGCCTCCTTGTGCCAGTTCCTATTGTGTTGCTCCCCCACCTTTGTTTGGAGATCATGGTGGAGCAGCATTATATGTCTCCCGATGGTTTGACGGAACCGAGCACTGTATTGGCAGGAATTGGATTGGGGAGGCAGCTGCTGCTGAAAAGGGATTGGGGGAGACAGTTGCTGCTGCTGCTGCTGTAGAAGGATTCGAGAAGGCAGCTGCTGCACATGGATTAAGGGAGGCACCTGCTTCTGCAGATGGATGAGGGAGGCAGCTGCTGCTGCAGTGGAAGATGTTGGGACAGCTACTGCTGCAGTGGAAGATAATGAGGCAGCTGCTGCTGCAGGGGAAAATTTTGAGGCAGGTGTTGTGTCCGAAGATGGTGGTTAGACATCTGCTGCAGTAAAGGGGGCTGATGCTGTTGTTGTTGTTGAGCCAGATGCTGTGGGTCGTCCTCCTCAAGTTCCTGTATGGCAGCCAGTAGTGGGGGTGTCTGTATACACAAACAAATATTTTAGCCCTCTGCTGTTTGACACACACAAAGTACTCAAAATAGGTGTGCATGGGGATCCAGGGATCCACACTTTGGGCACATGGCATTTACCAGATCCAAGTCTTCCATAGTTACAGGCCTTGATGAGGCACTCCTTGAAGACATTGCCAATTTGAATAGGGTATAAGCTTAGTAAAGCAGTAGACCTTGTGTGGTTAAGCAATGGGTACCCCATCTAGTTTAACGTTGTACAAGTTAGCAAGGTGTGGCACATGCACATACATTTAAAGGTCAATACTTGGCATGGAGGTGGCATCTGACACTATTACAAAAACTGTCTGGCAGTAAAAACTGTGTCTCATGGCCCAGTCACAACATTTAGGCCTTGTAGGCATCCTGAACTTGGCTTGCGGGGCAAGCTGAAATCCATAAATAAAGGCCATAGCCAAGCAAAGGTCAGGGCACCCATCAACAATGCCAACTGCACACAGTCCCTTCACCTTGTTGTCTTCTTTTGCTGATTTTTTTCCTCACTGCATATTTATGTATGCATATATATTTCTGCAAACTTTTTTGGACTTGATCCATATCCTGTATCTCTGGCCCAGGACTATTAACCTGCCCTGTGATGGTGTTCCCCAGGTCGAACTTGACAGCTTTGGTTGTGGCTCGAGACCTGCGTCCATATGGGTCGATGCAGAGCCTCCCCGTTCAGCTCCCCCGTGCATTTTCCCGTGTGTTTTGGGCTTTGATCGGGTCAGGAAAGGGTGCTACGTTGATTTTAGTGTGCGTTTATGCGCTCAGGTGTGCGCGCAGCCGCCTTTCCGATTGTCGGCTCGCGCGAGGCTGTTTCCCGGGAAAACGGACGCCTCGTTCATTGGTCCGTTTTTTTCAGTGATGCAGAGCCTTGATTTCCGATTGAAATCAGCCTAATCAAACGGGGCCGCCGAGCCTTCACTTACGGCAAGTCAGAGCAGCCGTATTTGCACTCGGGCAATAATATGCAGTCCTGTTGGAGCACATCAGCGGCGCCAGCTCCGCGGTCTTGTCCTGCTGAGTATGGCAGAAACCAGGCTGCACCTATTTGAGCTCACCCGCCTTACTGGGTATGTGTATGAAACTTGTATTGGTTGCCCACCCTGTTTTTTTTTTTTTTTCCCTTAACACACTATTTGTTAATTTTGTTGTTAGTATATTTTTAGCCTAATTTTTTAACTTTAAATTAAATGGGTTAAGTGATCGAACCCTATTGCGTCATGTTCTTGCCCTCTTATGTAAGTAGTATTCCCCAGACTTTTTTAATCAGAGTACAGGTTGGATGTGCATGTAGTCTCATTACAAATGTCCTTTCCTCCCACCCTACCCCGCTCACCTATTTGTCCCTCTTTTCTATTGTTGCAATGCACACCTTTTTAAATTTTTTTTTGGTTTTAGGCCAGGAGACTCTGCCTATCCTTTGGTCCCCTGGATGAAGACCCCCATCCTGCACCGATCTTCACAGGCAGAGGAGCGCTACAATACTGCCCCCAGGAGGACTCGCTCTGTGTTGGAGCCAGGCTTTGTTCTCTTGAAGATGAGGTTCCGTTGTCTTGATGAGACTGGGGGGGGGGGGCACTACAATAGACGCCTGCAACGGTCCTAAACCTAATCATGGCTTGTGGGCTACTCCACCACCTTTAGTTTCAGCCCTCCCCACCCCTCCTTTTTCTTGCACCCAAAGTGGCACCGCGCAAACCATACGTGCACAACTAGTGTTTAGTGTTTTTTCAGAGACCACAATTTTTTTGTTTTTTATTTTTTTATTTTTCAAACAAATTTGGTTTTGTCATTTGTGTTTTTGGGCCCAAAAAAATTACACGTGGGCATAGAAAATGTATTCCCCACAAATTAGTGGTATGCTGGGTTGTATGGTGACGAGGAATGATGTTGTGCCTGCAAATTGGCTGCAATGTGGGCCAGGCTTTGATTAATCTCAGCCATATGGCTGGTTAGGGCAGAGATATTGCTGTTTAATACCTCTACTTGGGCGGTGAGGTTTGTGAGTTGGGTGCACACAGTCTCATTGAATTGCTGTGTTGTCGCAGCAAAGGCAATATTTTCCTGCCTCCATGTTTCCTCCAAAATTTGAAGTTGCCTTCTTTGGGAAATATGGCGTCTAGACTGGGTAGGAGCAGTGGGACGGGTGGTTGGTTCTGGTTCCGAAGGTGGTTGTGGATGTGGTGGCTGTGCCGGGGTTGCCTGCGTTGCTGCCACTGGTGCAGTAGTGGTTAGTGACCTATGTGGGGTGTCCTCCTCCAAATCTCGTATATGGTCGATGATGGGTGGGCTTCCTGTGGTCTGTTAAGAAATATAGAATCCTTTTAGTTTATTTCTGTCCACAAAAGCTCGCAAATATCAATGTTAAAAGTACACATCAAGGCCCATTGACTTACCTCATCGCAATCCACAATTTGGGTTTGTGGTGTAGAAGCCTGGTGTGCCCTTGGCCTCGGTGCTAATGCAGGGGTTTGGGGGCCTGGTGTGTCCTGTTGACTTGGTCCTTAGAATATAGATAGGAAGATTAGGTAAATGGCCAAGTACAGTGTGTTGTGTAGCATAACACTGCCTTCTTGAACTTTTTGTAATAGGTCATGGCAAAATCAGACTCACCTTGGGACCTTACATTCCGGTCTGTGTCTTGTGCCTCTGCCAGTCCCTGGATCCTGGCCGGGTGTATAAATGTATATACATGTTCCTCGGCGGGCGTAAGGATAATTTTAGTGGGTAAGCCACCCCCTGTCTGTTGGCTGGGGAAGATTAAATCACACCTAATAAGTGTTACATCCTTTTAACAATGTTAAAAAAAATGCATTTTACTTTTTACTTTACTTCTGCTCCACCCCCTGTCTGTTGGCTGGGGAAGATTAAATCACACCTAATAAGTGTTACATCCTTTTAACAATGTGACAAAAAATTGTCCATTACCTCTGCTGACGGTGCATGTCCATTTTTTTTTTGCTGTAGTATTTCAGGTCCCCAAATTTCCTTTTTATTTGCTGAATATCTCTCCGGACTGATCCCACACTATTGACCTGCCTGCAAATATTAGTCCAGATTTCCATCTTAGCCTGCTTTGTGGTTGTTTTGGAGGTGCGGCCAAATAGGGCATCATAATGTTCGCAAACTGCATTTGCCACCGCCATGCTTTGAGCATCGCAAAATCGGGCAGTTAGTGAGCCACGCCGTAGTTGTCTGCCACATGGGTGTGTGGTCTCCCCTGCCTCTGAGGAAATTGATGGTTGGGTATCTGGGGAGTCGTGTGTGCTTCTTTGGCTTATGGGGGAGGGGGATGTTGTGTGTGTGCTTCTCTGGCTTAATGTCTGGGTTCCTGTTGAGCTATCAGATGTGGAGCTGCATGTGGAATCTGAGGTACTGGAATTGGGGGAACCAGAGGGTGGAGGTGGAGGGGTGGGTGACCTGGGTGGGGTGGTGGTTTTTGCAATGCGCTTACCCTTGCTTATGTGTTTGGATTTGTGGGTATGCTTGGTGTGTGGAGGTGGAGGATGCTGCATGGTCTGACTAGATGGGGTACCCTTGTGTGTGCGTGTTTTTTTTGCAGGTGGTGGTGAATGGGTTAATGTACCCTTGGTCCTGCGTTTTTTGGAATGTGCCTGTTTGAGTGGAGTATCCACCGTTTTAGTGGGGGCATGTTCGGCATGTGTCTGGTGCCTGCTCTTCTGTCTTGTGGAGGATGAGGCATGTGTGCGGCTGCTATGTGCCTCGGCCCTTGGTTGGCTCTTTTTGCTCCCTTTAGGTCTGCCCATATTGATATGGTATCCAACACAGAGCTGAGTGCCTTGTGCTTTTAATATTTTGACAACTGCGGTTGCGCGCCTGCGCGCACGCACGTCACCGCGGGGGAACGTCAGAGCTAGAATTTTAAAAAGAAGCAAAGATGTCCCCCGCCGTCTTTACAACGGAGCAGGACGAGATCATCATGGATGTGAGTATGCGAGCGAGCGAGCGTGCGTTTATGTGCGCGCACACATTCCTTGTAATAAAAAAAGAACAAAACGCAAGAATAGTCTGAAACAACTTAGTTTGTCACGTTACAGACCAGCCCACCTTAGTTTAACCCATGTATGCAGCTACAAACTAGCCTACATGCAGATAGCAGAACTAGGGCAATGTGAGGCAGCAAGAGGTTAATAAAGTGACTTGTTTTAGGCCAGGAAACTTGTTAATGTATTTTGTGGATTAATGGTGTGTCCTTGTCTCTTTTTCTAACAGATGATGCTGAGGAATCGCTACGACTTCCTGCCGTCAGATTATGACAAGCGGACGTTGGCCCTGGCGGTGGTGGACGCGATTGAAAGAAGATCCCACACCACCTATACCTTCACTCAGATCGCCCAACACTGGTCTGATTTAAAAAGAAGGCATCAGCCCCGGGTGAGGCGGTACTTCAACCAACATTTTCCATGTAAGTGTAGAAAATGTAAATGCACCTATAACCCTGGCATCGCCTGGGCGTGGTTTAATGATTGTGTTTGTATTTCAGCCCATGAATGGAAACTACGGTTCCGCCCCACCCGGACCAGGACACGCAGCCCAGTGTTGGGCGAAACAGGCGAAGGTGTAGGTGGCCCACCGCCAGGGTCAACGGCCACCCCCTCCTCTGTAAGTGACTCGGAGGAGCCGCTGGACCTCAGCATGCAGGGGAGGGGGGGATCTGACGGCAGGGAGTCGAGCAGAACAGAGGCTGAACCTGACTCCGGTAAGGGAAATATAGTTAGATATGTTGAAATACATGCATTAAATACAGATACTCATGTGCACTATTGTTGTAGATTCAGACGTCGCTGGAACATCCCAAGGGATGAGTGAGGAAGGGGGCGAGGAGGAAGAGGTTGCTGGGGAAGGTGAGTAGATTGATACCTAGAAGCCTCACTTAATATTCTATTCCTGAAAGAACAACAGTCTCTAATATCAGTGTGTTTGTCATCCATACAGATTCACACCAGCAACAGAGGGAGGCTGAAGGGAGACTCCGCCCCCGACGCAATGTGCGGCCTAAACCTTGTAAGTGGTGTTTATTTAAACTAAAGAAAATGAGCAAACAATTACATTTGAAAACTAAAAATCAGAAACATTTCCAAATGTTTTTTTAAACAAAAAACACTTAAAGCGGACCTTAACTCTGAATAAGAGTCTATCTTAAATATTTCCCACACCCTGTACATACAGATTGTCAACCTTAAAAATCATCTTACCATCGTTTTTCAGAGCACAGCTCTGCTCTGTGTGAGCAAAGCACAGCTATAACCCACCCCCTGTACCTTATCCCACTCTCCTCTCCTCAGTAAGTGTGATGCTTCAGAGTCAACATGGCGGTGCACGTATCCTAAATTCCTGAACTGAGTTGCAGCCCAGTGGGAGAAAGAATAATAATTGATTGACTAAAAATTAAAAAGATATTAGTTTAAGATGCTGGGGAATCTTTTTTTAAGAGTTTGTGCTTTTCATTAAATCACTCAGAAGGTCCGGTTTAAAAAGTGCACAAAAAGAAAAAAAAAGAAATAAAAGCCAAAAAACAATGCTAAAGTAATTTTGTTTTTCATTCACAGATCAAAGAAAACAACAGGCGACAGACCCCGAGGCCTAATTTTTTTAGTTTACTTTAAAACTTTAAATATTTTTTTTTATCTGTTTAACCAAGAATTAAAAAAAATAAAAATAAAAAAAACCTAAACCACAAACGTTTTAATAATAAATAATTAACAATATTTTGAGAGTTGTCTTTCCTGCAAAAGTACCATCACACAACATCAGCACACATTTACATGACACACAAAAGGTTTAGATATGGGACAATAAATAAGAAAAAAACAAAAACAATTAAGGTAACCATTAATGGCAAGGGAGAAGGAACAACTAGAAGATTAAGGTATGCATTAAGGACAAGGAACACCCCAAAAAAAATATGCCAATATATATATGTGTGAAATTGTCAGTTGTTGCCATATGCATATTCCAATGGAGTTTGAGGGATGTGCGCTTGCGTGTAGCCAGATTGGCAAGTGAAGAGCCATGGAGATGTAAGTATACTTGAAAAAACCACCAAAATGGAAGGTCAAATACGACGGAAGGCAAGCAGGTACGTTCAAAAAGCCAGGAAAAATCAGGGAAAAACGGGCCACCCGTGTGAACGGGAACGGGAGCCCCGATCAAATTGAAGGCACCCGAGAGAGCAAAAAAAGCTTTCCGAGTGAAGTCAAATTGACGGATCATTTAGGGAGCCATTCCGACGGAGGCTCTGCATCACATTTGAGCCACGATTCAAACGGGAGACCCGGACAATCGGAAGGTTTTAAGGGCAGTTTAGAGGAGGCTCATAGAGCTGATCAAAATGGACACCCCAGTCACTACATCCAGACATTGGACATCATTAAATCTGCCACTCAGGGTGCCCTGCCACAGGTGGCAGCCAACATAGGATTAGCAATTACCCCCTTATGTATTGGGGGGAATAGGGGACATCAGCCCAATGTGTGTATATTGCTGACTGGCTGGTGACTGGACACAGCCGTCTGGGGGGCTGGGTGTCTGGCCCTGGGTCACCCATGATGAGCGTGAAGTGGTGGCTGCAGAAAAGATAGGCGTATCCAGATAGGAGCTGGCCTGCTGCGGTCCTAGACCCCCTGCTGTGTGTGAGGCAGTGAAATTTGGGGTATGGGGGGCCTGTTCTGGCTTTGCCTGGCACTGCTCTGGCTCGACCTAGCACTTTGCCTGCTACTGCTCTGGCTTGGCCTGACAGTGCTCTGGCTTGCCCTAGAACTTTGCCTGCCACTGCTCTGGCTTGGCATAGCACTGGTTTGACTTTGGCTGAGGCATTGGTGGCTTTGGCTGAATGTGTGCTGGCATGTGCTCAAAGGGGGCTGTGGCGAGTTGTTAGGAGCGAACATCTATCCGGACATGGCTTGGTTCAGCTGTCCTACCTAAGGAAAAGACTTTTTTTCCATGCATCCTGACCTGTCTGGCACTGATACATGACTGCGTATGCCTCTGTATGAGTTTACTCCAACGTGAAGTTCAGATGTATACTTTCGGGATCCACTGGGGCACATCACATCATGTAGCATCACGTTGTTACAGATGAAAATGGCACCCTCGCTGTTCACCCGTGACCAGCAGGACATCACGCTAGTGAGTAAACATGCCTGTGCATGCATACTGATAGAAAATCAGGGGTGCAAGTGCATAGGAAGGCAGGAGCGCAATTGGATAGGAAGGCATGGACACAAGTGGATAGCAAGGTATGATTGAAGAAACGCCATCATGCGTACACTCACACATGCGAAAGCTAGCAAGCCCAGTTCTATGTGCACACATGAGCAGGACAGCAGGAATGTTTAGGGCAAAGTAGCTGAATTGGGCCCTAGCTGGGTGTGGCAACCAGATATTAGGGAGCAGGCCAGGTGGAATTAACACCGAAACCAAATATTCTAAAACAGGGCTACCCAGATACTTTCATGCATAGTCAAGTAGTGTAGGCAGGCGGGGCCCTTAACAACCTGCTTAACTTGACTTGTGTATGTGTTTTCTCTAAACTTTAGATGATGATTACCTAAAGGTATGATTTCCTGCCCGACATCTATGCCAAGAGGACGTTGGTACTCAAAGTGGTGGAGAAGCTGGTGAAGGAGAGTGACACCACCTACAGGTATATATATATGGTATATACCCAAGTCATTCAGTATTGGTCGGACCTGAAAAGGAGAAACAAGCCCCGGGTAAGGAGGTTTTTCCACCTGCACTTTCCAAGTAAGTGACATATTTTTGCTACCCACTCACCTACAATCATATTAATCGGGGCTGTGTGTACAATAATACAATTCTCTTCTAGCATCAAAGTTCAGTTGGAGGATCAGGCCCACTTGGAGGTGATGAGGCCAGCTAATGCTGGCAAGACCTCGGGGACATGTAGGTAGGGGCACAGGGGTGCCAACATCCTCATCCTCCTTTGCAGTTGAGCCCCAAGCTCACCTGAACCAACCAACAGAGGAGGAGACACAGATGTTGGGCAGGGAGTCAGATGAATCTGTGCATAATGAATCAGGCATGAGCATCACACACATCCATTAGGCAAAGAAACAAAAAACAAAACAAATTAACATATTCGGCTATTAGGCTAAACTTTGAAAATAAAAATATTTATTATTGAAAATTAACAATTTAGAATTTTCATACATTTAAAATGTATTACTTTTACTGTGAGTTATAGCTAAAGTAATGTGTTATTTATATGCATGGGGGCATCCCAAAGCAAGGAGAAGGAGCAACACTGGTAACAAGGATGGGGAGAGGTAAGTACTTAATAGAAAAGCTCACAATGGATGGAACATGAAAACGTGGCAAAGGTAACACACAATCAATAGGACAAACACCAAGCAAGGAGAAGGAGCAATGCTGGAGAGAAGGATGGGTAGAGGTAAGCACTTAGAAGCAGAAGACACCTGACACAGCAATAATACAGTATTGGAAAGCCAGGGGCAGAACACTGGTATAAACAAAACATAAGAGCCTTGCATATGCTTACAAGCCTGCGTATGCATACAGGCCACGGACAGCACAAGCAATAATGAAGGGGAAACCGCTCATTTACGAAGTTAACTAGTAGAATCACGGTGGAGAGGAGGAGGCATAGATGTTGGACAGGGAATCAGATGAATCTGTGCATAATGAATCAAGTATGAGCATCACACACAACCACACACAGGAAGATGCATACTAAACACTCACACATATGTGTTAAATTGATTTTTTTAATATTTGCTTCTAGGTGGCCAAGATGTCCAAGTGCATGAGAAGCGCGGGCAGGGACAGCCAGCAATTCACCATCCCCAACAAGAAGGTGGGTGATATGCCACACACAACACAATAAAATTAAAAGGTCAACCACATTTACTAACAGAGTTTTTTTTTAGAACCACGCTGGACAGTGACATATTTTGCAGCAAGGTACGGTTAAAAACGCTAAAAAAACAGGAAGGGAGGTTTGAGCCACGTAAATGACTCCGTCCATTGCGTATGCTGCGAGAGAGGTATGTGCAATGCTCTCGCAAGCTTACTCGTCAAGGAAGGAGTTACAAAGCGGCCACGAAGGCGGCTCTGAATCATACGAACACACGTACAATTACGTTGCAGAATAGCCTTACGCAATAAAGCGAGATCTAAGCTGGAAGGCTTTGAATCAATCTTATAGACTGGGAGCATCTGTTGAGGAATAAGGATACAGTTGCCAAATGGGAGTGCTTTAAATCAATTGTGAATACCAACATTGCAAAATGTATTCCTATGGGTAACACATATAAACCGCTTTCAATTAGACCCCTCATGGCTGACACCTAATGTTTAAAGGGCAATAAAGTACAAAAAAAGGCATTTAAAAATTACAAGGCTGAGCTCTCGGCTCTAACTCTTAAAAAGTATAAATTAGTATATAAAGCATGTAAGAAAGAAAAACTTGTTTTAACTCTGTATGTAACTGTGTAAGATTAGTCATTCCAAAAAACAGACAGACGTGGCTACATTGTTAATGGTAGGCTGTAGCTGATGTATCATAATTGTTTCAATTGTAATCAGCTGTGATACATTGTAAAGCAAGCATGAACCTTCTATTGAAATGTAAAAATCTCACAGCTTGCTCACAGCTTTCTGTTATGTGTGTTGTGAAGATAGTCTCCTCTCTGACATGGTGAGCAGGACATTTTTTACAGTTATATGTTCCCTTTTATTTTGGTATACTCTCATTTTCCTGCAAAGATCAGAATGCAAAGGGTTAATTCAACTCCCTACTGGCAAAAGAAAGGAGGAAAGATTGGGGTCCATAGGGTTTTGGACTGTGGGGCATCTCTAATCAAGATGGCCCCTAGGATGCATTTGATTTTGACTTTAAAATTGAATAATCCTGCAATTTTGACTATATTTATCTGATTTGGGATGCTCCACTGTGTGAACCCCCTGCCCCTGTCATCTACCCCCTGCTGCTGTCCTCTACAACTCACCTAAGCAATCCACCCTCTGCCACTGCCCTTTACCCCCTGATGTCCTCTACAACTCACCTAAGGACTCCACCCCTTGCTGCTGCCCTGCTGTTCTCTACCACTAACCTAAACCCTTTAACCCAAGCTGCTGTCCTCCATAACTTACTTATACCCTCCACCCCCTACTCCTGTCCTCTACTGCTCACCTAACCCTTCCACCCCTGCTTCTGTCCTATACCACTCACCTAACCCCTTAACACCCTGCTACTGCCCTTCACCCCTGATGTTGTCCTCTACCACTCACCGAACCCCTCCACCACATGCTGCTGTCCTCCACCACATAACTAACCTCTCCACCCCCTACTGCTGTCCTCCACTACTCAGCTAACCCCTCTACCCCTTCCTTGGTCTTCTACTGCTGACCTAACAACTCCGCCCTCTTCTACTGTTCTCCACCCCTTTACCTAACCCCTCCACTTCCTGCTGCCTTCCACCACTCACCAACCATTTAGAAATGCCTGGTGCGGGTGCGTGCATCAGCCAGAGGGAAGCCAGAGATGATAGCACAGCTTGCACATGCATCGTGGAAACCTTGGTGAGGTGAGTATACTAGGCATTTCACAAAGTGGGGCATCCCAATTTGGGAATCAGCTGGCCCTGGAGTCTTCAAGAACCCTTTGGACCAGGATCCCCCCATCACCCAGAGGTCTTGGCCTGTAGGAACCTAAGATACACCTAATTCACCCCCCTTCTATCATTTCAAGATACTTACCTTTCCCTTTCATGATCTGTCTACAAGGGGACTATGGGGTTCAGGGTCATCTTAGAAATAGGGATTAGGGCAGGGTAGTAACTTGAGGAGGTGCAGGGGGTGCGACCGCAATAGGCCCAGGAGGTCAGGGGGACCCAATCATTGTTGTTCCTCCACCTTATTTATCATATTTGTCATCACTTGATATCATTTAGAGAAAGGAAGCCCAATTTGTCTCTGCTGTTTCATCTAGCTGAATGCAATTCAAAATTTAAGTCAGAAAACGTCAGAAAAAAGTTACTGTATTAGGGTAATGGCCCCATTTAATGCTCGCACCAGGGTCCTGGCACATTTAGTTACGCTCCTAGTTATGGGTGTGGCATGGGCATGACCAGGGGGTGTGTCTTAATTGAAAGAATTTTGGTGCACTGCTTGCGTTTATTTTCTCCCCATCAGTCTTCAAAAGTTTACAGATATGCTTCTCACAAGGTGCCACCACCTCTTCCGGGCCATGCTCCTCTCCCACTCCAACTAAAATATTTTTTTAGGGGCGTTAAGAACCATTTAACTGCCAGCCTACCTAGTGTTTTTGTCACCCTCTGTTGCCAGACCATTTTTCACTATTCTGCACTACACATGTCCAACTTCTAAGGAAAATTATATATTGTTTTTTTTAGCAGGGTCTGGGCGTTAACATGAAATGTCTTGTTTGTCATTTTTACGTTTATTTTCAATATTTTTGGTGAAATATGGGAAAAAAAAAAACACGTGTTGTTTTTCACTGAATCCCAATTCCTCCCAGTTACAACAATACCACATATGTTTTGGTAGACACCCTTTTCTGCTCAGGAGACGCCCCAAACTGAAAAAGCACTTGAGCAGATTTTCATTTGCACCTTGCAGTTTTTTTTAAAAAACAAACCGTTGTGCAAACAAGAAAAAACAAGTTACATATAAAAAAGCGCTAAACAGAACGATACCCAACATGCAATGGTACTATCAAGGGAAGAGTTGCCAAACACCCTAAAGTAAAGCATGCGCATAACGCTAATTTTACTTGAGAATCTCAGCTCTGCAGACAAAGTGCGCACCTTGCACTTTTTCAAGCAAAACAACCCTTTACATTTGGAATACCCCCCCCCCCCCCATATATTCCCTGAAAGTACACATGTTAAACTTTCTAGGCTTTCCAAGCATATTGTAGTGACTGCATCTTTCTGGAAGTATCCCCTTGAAGAATTCTTTGGTTGCACAGAGTTTCCCTAAAACAAAAGTATAAAAAAAAGCAGAAGAAAAAAAATGTGCAAAATGTTCTTCTGCAGGATTTTCCAGAAAAATTACAGATTTTCTTTTTGCAGCAGTGTTTAGGCTTTAACATATAATGTCTTGAGTAAAAAAACTAAAAAAAAAATGTAAAAAATTTGTCTCATTTGTTTTAAATAAAACATTTATTTTATTAAGGAAAAACATATTGCAGGTGAAAGCCCCATGTCTCCCGATTTCAATGGTAACACATGTATCGGTAGCCCCCATTCCTGCCTACGAGCCCCCCCAAACGGAAAAGAGCACTTTATAACATTTACAAATACAACTACTATCCACACTATAAATGGTTAAATAAAAAAATTGTATAGGGTCCCCTTTCCCGGGCGGTTAAAAACCTTTAAAAATCCTCCAGATAAATGCCCTGAGGTCTTCTCTACGCAGCATAACCAGCCCAGGGCCAGCTATAGGGGCTTGTAGAGCAAGGCGCAGGGCCAACCTCAGTGGCCCCCCTTGCCCTGCAGGCTACATGCTCATATTTACTAAATGACCCCCATGTGCTTTGGGGAGACAGGTAATGGGGGAGCGGGGGGTTAATAGCAATTCACCCGCTAGCTGCAGCTGCAACAAATATGTATCGGTAGCCCCTTGTTCATGCCCAGAAGACCCCAAATTGAAAAGAGCACTTTATAACATTTACAAATAAAATACAACTACTATCCACACTATAAAGGGTTACATTTAAAAAATGGTGTGGGGTCCCCCTTCCTGGGGGACATTTATTTGGGAATTTTAAGGATTAAAAACACTCAAAAATCCCGAAAAAATGCCCTGAGGTCTCCCTACCCAGCATAACCAGCCCAGTCCAGCTATAGGGGCTTGTGGAACAGGGCATAGGGGTTAGCCTGTGTGGCCCCTTTGCCCTGTAGGCTACAAGCCCGCACAGCCTAAATGGACTCTAGGCTCCTCTGCCCCCCTGGGCTTTGGGGGGCAGGTAATGGGGGAGTGGGAGGGTTAATGGCAAGTGACCCGCTAGCTGCAGGTGACTTGCCAGCCCCCCAAAGCCTTGTGAAGTGGTATAGGTATCACAAAGGGCTAAATGTAAAAAAATACATGGACACAGAGAAAAATATTTTATTATTATTATTTTAATACTTACCTCCCATCCATCCCAGAGCACTGTGTCCCATGCTGATCACTTTGGCTTCTTCTCTCCTGCTGCTGCTGGGAGCCTTTTATAACTGCTGGGTGAAAGGTAACAAATGGGTAATTAAAAAAAAAAAAAGACACAGGGTTCCTTATTTGGAATTTCATGGGTTAAAATCCTAAGAAAAAATCCTAACCAGCATAATCAGCCCGGGGACCAGCTATGGTGGCTTGTAGAGAAGGGCGCAGAGGCTAGCTTTGGTGGACCCCCTGGCTTGCAGGCTACAGGCCTGCATAGCCTAAATGGCCCCAGGCTTTTATGCCCCCTGGGTTTTGGGGAGGCAGGTAATGAGGGGCACGGGGTTAATGGCAAGTCACCTGCTAGCCGCAGAGACTTGCCAGCTCCCAAGCCTTCTGAACTGGTATAGGGGTCTCATGAAAGGGTTAAATTTAGAAAACAGGGACACAGAAAAAAACTTTTATTTAATATTTTTTTACACTCACCTCACAATCCTGTGTCCTCTGGCAATCCTGTCCTTCATTGATCTGATGACATATTCCGGGGTGATCACTGAAGGGGGGCTCGGGAGGTAGGGGTTCACAGCTCCCTACCCCTCCAAACTCCCTTCAGTGATCACCCTCGGCATCTAACAGTTCAAGGTGACATCATCCACCCCACCCACAAGAGGCGGGGATAGCAACAATGACAGTAGAGGTGGGAGAAGGGGGCCTCTTTTATGCCTTTTCCTCACCAGGGAGGACCCCGGGGGGATCGGAGGCCCCCCTGGGTAAAGAGGAGACCTGACATGAGGGATCACGCATGAAGGTAAGCTGCCTGGACCAACACCTGCCTGATCCTGAATTCATCTCATCCTCTGTACCGCGAACCTCTGGCCACCTGGCTTGATCCTTGGCTTGACTGTCGACCCTCCTCTTGCTGCTCCCCAAGGTACAGTGGATAATGAGGACTGCCTTTCAGTGTATGACCCTGGCTTGCCTGACATCACCCAGTCTAGTCCCTGGTTCATCTGCTTTCACCCATAAGTCCACATCCTTTGTGGTATATAAGACCTGGGAGCAACTGTGTCTGGCGAGGCATGTAAAGCATCCCTGCAAACGGAGACTTTTCTAAAGGCTGAAGAAGTATCGGAGATAGGGGGTTGTGGACTCACCACAAGGTGGGTGTCCCATGGGGCATGACAATGCCTCATACTGGACAATTGAGACCAGGAGGTCTAATAAACAGGATGGATTCTCCGTTTTAAATAACCATAAATATGTCTATATGAAACATAAAAATCTGGGCATCAACGGCTCACAAATCACTGGCAGCATAAATACTCTATGTGACAGACTCTCTGCCTTTTGGATTGCACCACTATTCAATTGCCCACCGGGTCATTCATTGGATGCCCAATGTTCCTTTTTCTATACGGCCCATGGGACCCTACTTGGGCATATTGGATTTTAAAGGCACTGTTTCTGCCCCTTGGACTTTACATAGATTTATTTTCTTAAGCATGTTCCAGACAATGTCATTGTGTTGTTGATAGTGTTACATACTGTCATTGTGTTGTTGATTGTGTTACAGACTGCCATTGTGTTGCTGATTGTGTTACCGGCAGAGTTGAGGGATTGTGTGATCTGCTCCCATTGGTCTGTGCGTTTGTCATGCAGTTCTCTATCAGGTCCACAGGGGAGGTCCCCTTGCATGGAGACTTGCATATAAGGCCCAGGGTGGCACTAATAAAACAAGGTCATCTTTACCCTCAATACTGAGTTCCGTCTCTTATTGGGGGAAACGCTATATCGCAATGCACTAGCCCTTGTAAAGGCTGTTCCTGTTTTCCTCCCGGGTGACTCTGGAATTCCTGCAGCACCTCTCACCATTGGGAAATGGACGTCTCTGGTGGGGAAGCCCTCCGGCGATAAAGGTTATCGCTACACTTTACACAATGGCAGTTGGGAGATGGAAAGCTTATGCTCAAAGATATTATGTCGTCATTGGTAACAGTAGTGATCAGACAAGGTTTATTATTGTGGCCCATTGAGGTCTTTACCTCATTGGAAAATCTCTGAACTTCACCTGGGGAACTTTTTAAAGCCAAATCAGGTGCAAAAATATGTACATGTATTTTTGCACATTATTGTGTGCTGAGGCTATTTTCTCTTTACAGTAAAAGATAATTATTTAAGTCAAACAAAACCCCTAATTGCCCCTCCCCATGCCTGCCAACCCATGCTCCCTTCCTAAGTACCTCAAGCAATGTGGCCAGCCCAGCACTTGCCTTGTATAAAAAAGAAAAACATTTTTTCCACTGCTGAGGCCACGCCCACTTGGCATTCTTTAGAAAGGAAGGCAAAAGGAAGAAGGGGTTGGGGAAAAGAAGGGGTAGGGGATAGGGAGATGGGGTAGGATGATACGTGAGGGCACAGGGCCTTTATCGAGGGTGACAGATAGGTGATATATGATATATATGTGGTGAATGAATGAATGAATGAATGAATGAAGGGAGTGACAGATTAGAAAGGCCCATCCCCATCAGGTAGTCCATAATATGGTCTTGAGAGAGGACTGTATCCCCCACATTCTCTAGCAAGTTATAGAGTTTGGTGTACAAACTCACTTGCAATCTTGCCAGACTTATGAACAAGTTTACCTGAGGGGGACATTATATGGTCTATAAATGTACAGACACAGATCTCACGGAGTGCCCCTGAAAGCATTTTACACATTTTTTTTCCAAAGTCTTAGTATATTCTGTGACGATTAGCATCTGTTTTCAAAAGGAGTGTTCTTAGCTTTTTTGTGTGAGAGCAGCACAGCGATTTGGGAGGTACACTCACTTTTGATATGAGAGCCGTGTTAGATAAGCATACCCCTAATGACACATTTCTGTGCTTCCTAAAGAATAGTGCTGTCGGTGTAGGGGCCCTTGTTAATGTTAAAGTATGTATCTAGTTAATTTCTGCTTTTACAGCTGGGTCTTGGAGGAGAGACTTGTTGAGTCTCGACTCGAAGAGATGGTTTTCTCTGTCACTTAGGGAGTTAGATAGAGTAATAGGGGCAGGATCCGAGGAGATAATGTTGCCAATAGAAGCATCAACAACATGAAAGAGATCACAATGTCTAACCAGGGAGCAGTTGGAGTAAGAACTGTGGACCTTTGAATAGCGCGTATAGTCTTTCTCACGTAGATTATGAATACGCCAGATGAAAAGTAGCTGCTGCACATGCAGTGACTTTTTGAGGAGTTTCAGAGTGGAAAGGAAAGATCAAAAGATCCCTCAGAGGTTTCTATAATAGGATTAAGGGCTATGTTGAAATCACTGCCTAGGATTAGGAAACTTTCTGAAGATTTTTGGAGGCTATCGAGAACGGGTTATAGAAAATAAATTTGACCGGCATTTGGAAGGTAGATACTTTCAATAGTGAATACCCTGTCCCCAATTTTCCCTTTCACAAAGGCGTACCTGCCCTCTTTGTCACCAACAAAGTCTATAGGTGTCCAGGGCATGGTGCTAGAAAAGACAATCCTCGGGATCCTTGGGACATGGGAGTATTTTTTGAGGTTTGTTATTAGACAACTGGGTCTCTTAAATGAAGGACCCCTTGTGGTTTGAGCCTAGAGACCTCATTCATTATCATGGAGCATTTTTCTGGGGAATGGAGGGTACATTGAAAGTAGCTTTAACCCTTTAAGTACCAGCTTACCTAGAGTTTTTGTCACCCTTTCTTGCCAGACCGTTTTTTACTATTTTGTGCTACACATGTACAACTTTGAGTTTTTAAAGGATTTCCAGGGAATTTCCAGGAAAATTAGATATTGTCTGGCCTTTAACATGATATGTCTTGTTTGTCATTTTTTAAGTGTATTTTCAATATTTTTGTGTAAAATATGTGCAAAAAAATAAAAAATAATTTTTTTTTTACAATTTGTAGATTTTTTTTGTAATTAAAAAAGTGTTGTCAAAAAAAATCTTATTGTGTATGAAATCCAAATTTCTTCCTTGTTACAACATATGTATTGGTAGACACCCTTTCCTGCCCAGGAGCCTCCCCCAAACTGAAACAGCGCTTTAGATGATATTAAGGTAACATACAACTATACTATGTGATATGCGCACCTTGCAATTTTTTTAGAGAAACTACCCCTTTACATTTGAAATACCCCCTTAGGCTTTCTAGGCAGACAAGGCTTGTTGTTGTAGGCTTAGTTTTCTGGAAGTAATCCCTCAATTAATTATTTGGTTACAAAGGGTTTCCCTAAACAAAAGAATAAAAAAGCAGCAAGAAAAAACAAGTTAAATCTGAAAAAACCCTGAACAGAACAATACCCAACATGCATAGGTACTATCAAGGAAAGAGTTGCCAAACACCCTAAAGTAAAGCATGCATGTAGCGGTAATTTTACTTGAAAATGTCAGCTCTGCAGACAGAGAGCAAACCTTGTACTTTTTCTACCAAAACAACCCTTTTGGAATACCCCTACAAACCATATATTTCCTGAAAGTACACATGTTAAAGGAGCACTATGATGAAATTGTGTAATATTCAAAACCCATTTAAAAATGAGAGCAGGGGTCACTTATACAACCAAACTGATTAAAACTCCTATCAAGCTTGCAGTTTTTTTCTCCTGGTAGGAATAAAATCCAGGTTTAGTCTATGAGGGTTGACAGAGCCTGTCACCCGATTTTCTCTTCCTTCCATTAAAAACAATAAAAAATAAGTCTGGCTGGATATTTCTTAATGCGGGGTATATAAGTGACCTCTCCGCCCGCCATCCAGCATATTTATATGGATTTTTATTATTGGGTAATTTTATCAAGATAGTGCTCCTTTAAGCTTTCTAATCATACCCAGGTTGTTGTAGTGGGCTCATTTTTTCTGGAAGTAATCCCTCGAAGAATTCTTAGGTTTCACAGGGTTTCCCTACAAAAATTTATAATAAAACACATTTTCTTAAAATATCAATATGCAAACAAGAAAAATACAGGTTATATCTGAAAGCGCAAATCTGAAATTTTCCAAAAATCTTTAAACCTTAAACCATGAACTAGACATTGAATTAAAACACTGTGGAAGGTCGGAAACACATTAACAACTCAACAACTTTTTAGTAGTGGTAGATGCTGCTGGGAGGGCAAGCCCAGTGGGAGATGGGTAGCCCTCGGTTCGGGAGGTTGAAGTGCCCACTCCCAATCCAAAAACCTTGTAGAGTAGATAGGCGGACACCGTGGGTGTCATGCGGACCCAGGAGAGTTATTGGATCAAGGGGGCAAGTCAGTAGTCAACAGATCATGTCATAGGTCATGTCATAGGCCCAGGGATGACAGGGTCACGAGAAGGGGGCTGAGCGGGTCAAATCCGGCATGGCCAGAACAGGATGGTGGCGAGGATGTAGAGAGGCCCCCAATTTTAGCAAAGGTGAGAAAATAATTAAAGTTCTTTGTCGCCGGCCCCTGGGGTGCTTGCTGGGCGGCGTGGTAGTCTTGAATTGTGGCCACAACCTTTGCAGAAATGGTAAGACTTTTCGGGTCTTCGTGGATTATGGTATGGATAAGCAGGAGAAGTAATAGTCTCAAGTGGGCCAATTGGATTGGGTCGGAGAGAGGAAATTTATTCTGGCAACTCTCTCTGGGTCCTGAGGGTGTTGGAGTTATAGTTCTTTCGGGAGATGGAGAGGGTAACCCTATCTGTATGTGGCTCTTGTATCTGTGCTCCATCCCAATAAAATATGTCCTTTCCTCTTTGTGTGCATTTTCCTCTTTTACTGAGTAAAAGTAGATCCTGTTTTTGTTTGTAACACGTTCAGTAAGTGGCTACCAGGTAAAAGGGAGCGCCCACTTATCTTTAGAGAGGATTTTACCTGAAATAACGTTTCCCCATATTTTTTGTTTTGCCCATTTATATATTTATACAAGTTAATCATGTCCCCCCCTCAGAAGTCTCCTCTCAAGACTAAACAGATTTAATTATTCATAACTAAGATCCTTCATTCCCCTTATTAGTTTGGTGACTCTCCTCTTCACCCTTTCCGAAATCAGGGCATCCTTTCTATGAATGGGTGCCCAGAACTGGACAGTATATTGCAGGTGAGGGCGTACCGGTGCCTTGTAAAGAGGCAAAATTACATTTCTGTCTCATGATTCCATGCATCTCTGAATGCATGGTATCTTGGTGGCTTTATAAGATGCTTCTTGGCATTGTATACTGTTATTTAGTCTATGGTCTATCTGTACCTCCAGTGACATTGGGGACAATTCAGAACCAGGTGAGAAATCTTATTCCTTTTTTTAGGAGAGAAAACTGCCACTGACTTTCTTGCCTACCTTGGGACTGATCCAGAGCCAGGTGAAAATTACACCCGGTAGACAATGAAAGTCATTGGCTGTGCTGATTGTGGTCATGTGGGTGCATCTCTTTGAGCAGCCTACCAGCACAGCCAGTGGCCCAGTCTATTAGTGCTGGCCGGCACTGGCAGTAGAGGCTGATAGGCTGCTCCATGGCAGCCATAGATGAGGACCCCGAAGAGATGAGGTCCCAGACAGCCATTTTTTGGTTTAACCAGCAGCAGCAATGTGCAGTGGCGTAGTGCAGGTCACGCTGCTTTATAATAAAGCGGGAATATGGTCATTTTTGACATAGTTCCTCTTTGAGTGTCTCAAAAGGTTTTACGACTCTGGGGAATATGGATCCAGTCTCCTAATTTAGAAAATGTCACACTTTAGTTCCATTTGGCACACTTCTATCTGGTCTGGGGATACCTAAATGATCCCATATTGGGATGCCCCTCTAAGTAAAACCCCTATACGTGCCTGATTGACTCAACTCTTAACTGAGCCCTCACTGCATATTGGTGCCCCAGTCACATGCCTGCTATACTCTAGGTAGGTGCATAACTGCTCCAGTACTTTCTGAATGGCCAACACAGGCACACACACAGCTATAGGCTGGAGCGGGGATGTGGCCGGCAGCACTTGCTCCATTCAGATTTCGACGACCACATCCCCGGAGCCCTCTATCAGGGAGTGTGCCCGCGCTGGCCATACACAAATGTCTGGCTAAAGGTTTAGCAAATGCGGCCAGTGGATTGGGAGAGAAGGTGAGTTTACTGGGAATCATGGAAGCCATGGGTTTAATTACACTTTAAAATCAAAACTGTCATTACCAGTCTTAAAGTGGCCCAAAACCCAGGATAGTCAATAGTTTTGGTCCTTTCCCCGGGAGCAACGGCTCTGACAGCCGCCTCCTCCGCCACAGGGAGCGTGCCCTTGCCGACCATTAACAAATGCTCTTAGACATGTTGTGGGACCGGGAAGAGGTGAGCTGGGTTTGGCGTCCTGGGGGGCTTCACATTGCAGGGCTTCCCCGATTGGGTGCTCCTGGGGAAAGGATCAAAACCCAGGATAGTCAAAATCCAGGGTTTGGTCCACTTTAACATGTGTAAATTTACTGCAAATCTATGATTTATAGCTGTATATATCAGCGTTATAATTATGAATTAAAGGTGGCCAAAGGCCTATTTTGATTTTAGCACAATCATGTATCTGCTCTGTACAATTTCTATGGAACACAACAAATATTTAATGTAGCAAATTTGATCTTGGGATGATTGTCATATAGATAAAGCAAACGTATAGGTAAGGATTGAGTTGGAGAGGGGAGAATCCAGTTTGAGAGCCCTTTGGCTGTATAGTCCCCCGAATTCCACATGTACCTAGACGCATGATACATGACTGTGTGCGCACACCGGGCACAGATAAGAACCACAGCTAATGGCAAGAGCACAGGTGAAGCGCAAATTGCCTCTTCTTGCGCCAATTTGCATCTTCTGCAAGGAAAACCTGCAGTTTTAAAGCACAAATGGCCCCGCCCCATGCGCATTTTGCTGGCTAAGAGCTAAACTGCTCCCGATGGTCCCCCATGTTTCTCCGCTTTCCTTTACTTTTTCTCTATAGTGATTTGATCTCTCTGACATTTTGGAGTGTATTCTCTGGATAACCTGTGTTCTCCATTTTTGCTGGGTGTGTTTTTTAGGGGGATATTCTGACTGACCTTATTTTTTTGTGATTTTGGTCTTTTTTTTGTTTTTTGCGGCTGACACTTTCATTATTTATTTATTTCATTCAGATAATGTGCTACTAGAAGACAATCAGCCAGTTAGAATTAAAAAAGCGCTAATGGCTTCAGCTTTCAGAGATCACCTCTTGTTAGTCACGTATACTGTACATAGAGGGGCTATATAATGAAACATTGGGAGCTCCAAAAACACCCTCCAGAGGTTTGTGTCCTGCTTTACTTTTCTTTTTGGCTATATGGATCCCGAGATGTGTGGTGGCAGGATGATGCTGTGATACTCAGCGATGGATACCTGTAGTTTTCTATTATACTATTCTATTATATGTGTGGGCTCATCTCATGTTTGTACATTACAGCATGGCGAGACCTTTGCGACTATCCCCTCGATTCAAAGAGCCAAAGTTAATTGATTTCGTATCGAGAATCGTAAGTTTTGGTGGGTGTTTGTCATTTTTTCATGTTTTTTTGCCCATTTCGTATTCGCACGATCGTTCGCGCATAGACGTATATGAACATACGCATTTCGTACGAGAATCGTATAATTTGCGTTAGTTCGTGTGTTTTTCCCGTCCAAATCGTATTATTTGCGTCCGATCCTATTTTTTACGTCCTTCACATGGGCTTGCGCCCAATTCAGAGAGGTGATTGCTAATTGTTTGGAAGCCCATTAAAGAGCTGCTTTACGAAATGTTTGCCGGCAGCTATTTGGCCTCGGGAGTAGGATGGAGCGGAGCGAGTTTGTGGCACATCAAGGGCTTATGCTTTTTGGCATTGAGTTGATCGAGATGTCTGAGAGCAGATTGCCCCTGCGTCGTCGCATGAACATCGATAGCATGAATGATGTTGAGCTGTTCGAGCTGACCAGGCTTAATCGCGCTTCCCTCCATAAATTATATAGTGAGCTGCGGCCATGGTTAGCCCGCACCACAAGGAAGGGGCATGCAATTTCAGGTATGACCAAGATGCTTGGCTGCCTGCAATTTTTGGCGAACGGCTCGTTCCAGAGGCTGGGTGCCCTCTCCGTGGGGATGTCACAGCCTACGCTGAGCCGCGCACTGTCTAAATTTTTGGAAGGCATGGCTGCCATAACTCAAAAATATATTTATTTTCCTGATGATATGGCAGCCAGAAACGCCATTAAGCTTGGGTTTTATAATGTGGCCGACATGCCCAACGTTATTGGTGCAATTGACTGCACACATGTGGCACTCGTACCTAGGGCAGCCGACGAGTATATATATAGGTATTGAGATTGGTTATTATGTTGCCCAACGTGTCATGTAACCTGTTTTCCTTTGCGGCAGCATATTTGTTTAGCCCTCATTTGTGTAGCTGCTTTATCTCGGCTTTTCATTAGTCTTTCCCAATAGAGTGCAGACATGTTTTGTGGTTAATTTATTATTTTGGGTCAAATATCAATTACCCTTTTTGTATGTTTTTGCCTTAAGGAATCGTAAAATGGGACACTCCCTTAATGTCCAGGCCGTGGTTGGTCCGGATATGCGGTTTATGAGTGTCCTTGCCGGCTACCCAGGATCGTCCCACGACTCCTATATCCTCAGGCGATCTGGGTTGTTTCGGAGATTTGAGGCAGGTGAATTTTCGGGGGCATGGCTGCTTGGTAAGTGTGTCCTATTTGTGTGTTATTAAATGTGGCATTAATCTTGTATTTGTTGATATGTTTGTTTTTGAATTCTTTACATAAGCGTCCAACTGCCTTTTTCTTGGCTCATATATTAGGAACTTCCCAAAAAAATGCTTGCCTCGCTTTGTCCTTCAGAATGTTTTCCCTTTAGTTAGGATGTCTGGAAGTTCCTTGTGCCTAAATATATTGGTTTGGAGTTTATACCCAAGGATCTTTGACCTTTGGCTCCTTTTGTACTATTGGTCTTTAAATGTCAAAGTGGACTTAAACTGCATACATTGTAGTTTCCAGATAAATGTGGATAGGCCCTCAGCAGCATCCTAATTGTAACATGTCTGAAAACTACAAATATATGTAAAATCCAAATACCCTTGGCCGTGCAGATGTTTGTTAATTAATTGGTATATAGAAGTGCCATTTTTATTTAGGTTATACCTTAGTGGAATTTTTTGGGTCCCTAATGTGCCCTGTTTTTTTTTTGGCACACTTTACCTTACATCATTATGATATCTGTGAAATTTTTGGTGTTGCTTGTGTTGCCTTTTTAATTTTGATTACATTTAATTCTCTGTTTAAGGTGATTCCGGGTACCCACTTCTACCCTGGCTCATGACGCCTGTGCTGCGGCCCCAGGATGCCTCTCAGGAAGCGTATAACCGTGCGCATCGCAAGACCCGGGCTGTTGTGGAGAGGGCCTTTGGTCTGCTGAAGACACGTTTTCGTTGCCTTGACCATACTGGGGGGGCCCTGCAATATGATCCCAAGAAAGTGATCGACATTATAATGGCATGTGCTGTTTTGCACAATTTTGCCATCATGGAACGTGTCCCACGTTATGTGGACAGCCTGCCCTCTTCAGCCGTCGAGGATGAAGTCGAGAATTTTGTGGGGCCCCCCAGTGAGTCTGGCCAATCTGTTCGAGCCAACCTGATCAGCCAGCATTTTACTTAACTTTTTCCCCTGTCTCACCATTCTGTGTGTCTGTGTTATCCTTTTTGTTACATATGTTGTTTTGCCGTAATGTGGCATTACCTCTAAGTAAAACATTTAGACCTTAATTGTTGCCTAATGTATTTCATGTAGTTTCCTTAGCTTTAGCTTTGCATTGTTACACCTCTTCAAACCCAAATTATCTGGTTTAGCCCAAGCTGTTTAAAATGTCTTCCCACTAAAAACGCCACAAGTATTGTAAGTGAAGTTTTTTTTTTACTTTGAAAAGGAAAAATTATAGTGCTTAACAGAAAACATTCCACATACATCTGTGGTTACAAATGGATAACATTACCAAAAATACATCGAGCACATCTACACCTGGAAGTGAGTGGCACAACCAAACAAGGACACCCAGTCCAAAGGCCAGCCTAGTCCAGTCATTAATATTGCCTGTGCCCAGGGATAATTGGGCATGGCCATAATGTCACACAAACATGTCTGCAAACAGGAGGAGCACCAACCAAATACATATTTAAAGCCATAAGTGGCCAGATACACTCCACATAGACCTATGGCATTGGCTAGTGGCCTTAAGCATTACTCTAAGGAGCTATATGGGAGCAAATACAAAACACAACCTGCCTGAGCAACACAAAATGGATTGTTTGAAACCTCAAAGGACAAGTAAATACAGTGGGGGTTAAGAGAAAAGATGTCCCACACACCCATGGCTTAATAGGGTGGCTGCCCATAATACCCAGGTGGAGGTCCAGGTGGAGGTCCATGTGAATGGGACCTAGCCTGGGCCATGGCAGCATTGTGAATTTGAAACTGCTCCACAATGTTTCTCTGCATATTGGTCATCTCAGCCATGGCTGACTGGATGCCATTACTTGCATTGGCCACGTTGCTGTTGAGGGTACGCAACTCCGCGAGGATGCCCTGTAGACTGGTATGGATGTTGACCATGTCGGCATGCCTTTGCTCACGCTCTGTAACGAGCTGGGCGTCATAAGAGTCCCTTTGTTGGGTCCATAATTGAAGCAGGGCACTCTGCCTCCCCTGGGAAATTGTGGGGCGGCGTAATGGAGTCCGCCGCACAATTACCCTGGCTCTTGGGCGTGCCCTGCCGCGTGGTGTCGTACCCTCAACAGCAACCGGCCTGCTTTGCAAATCCTCAGCAGCAGAGTGAACACTGGGGACTGTAGTGTCAGTCTCCCCATGTGCATGCACAATGGATGGAGATTCACTCTGCTGCTGAGGATTGGCCAGAGAAACATTATGGAGCAGTTCCAAATTGGGACCCAGGGGGAGGTCATCCGACGTGCCCTGCACGGAGACATCATCATCTTCCTCCATGTCCTGGATCTCTTCCATGAGTGTGCGGGTCTGTAGGGACATATAAAAAAAAAAGTGTAAGTTGGCGTCCAAATTTGGGATTCCAACAGTTTTACACATTCTTAAGCACTTGGTAGTATTTCTGCTACTAAATTAACTTACCGGAAATCTCTGATCTGGGCTCCTATGCTGTACGGACCTGGTAGGCATAACCAAACTGGGGGGTGAGTTTACCCTTGCTGAGGGATCATGCTGGGCTGAAGAAGAGAAAAACAAACCACGTAAACACACACATAACCTTTTTTTGGATAGGTAATCAAATATAGCTCTATTTGTAATATTATTCAACTCTAGAGCAATGGTGACCTTTGTTCAAACACACGCAAGTTTACATAGGTGCAATGGCTCTCAAAAACTGCTAACTGACCTCAGTTCTAAGTCAGGAAGTGTACCCAGTCACCATACAACTTTCAACGCACATTTTGTGATTTAGCCTACCATTCGCTAGGTCCGTGGTACTCAAACAATTGTTGTAAAGGCCCATTTCAAGGTATGTGGTGAGAGGTGAATGTCTGGCCATGGTGCTGACGCAGGGGGTGTCTAGTTAAAAATAAATACACTGGTGGAGGGGCTGGAGATTTCAAAGTGCCAACTAATAAAGGCTGCTTGCCCTTGCTGGGCTGGATGGGCCAGAGCTGAGGGGACAGGGATTGGATGGCTAAAGGGGGGAGTTAACGTATTGATGGTGATGGGATGGATGGAGCAAATCTGTTACAAATGTATGGGGCTTATGTGGGGGGGGGGGGCATGGGGGGACTGTGGCAGATGGGCCAGAGCAGGGGCAGCGGGACACGATTGTGCCAAGAGAAATTTTTACAAAGTTACTGTGTACCTTGCAATGCCACTTCCTGTGCAGTACTTCATATTGCAATGCTATGTTTCAGGGAGCCATCACATTGGGCAGGAGACCAACCACTACATCGCCGATCAAGGGGGCAGCTCTGAGCACGTCAACACAGAAGTAACTGAGTGCAGGGCTGTCTGGGCAGGGGTCCTTGAATGTGGTGCCAAGGTCCGCATTGGGACCCCGGCCCGCCAGTTGAGTCTCGCTGCTCTAGGTCAGATATGTTTGTGGGTGGCTAATTAAATTGTTAACTCAAACACAACTCACACAACCAAAAGGCAACCCATACATAATGATGTGTGTTTTGTGATTGATTCCAAATATATCACTTCTCTTGAGAAACTTCATGACTTTAACAATCCAATTGGACATTTGAGCTTTGCCATAATGGCTGTGGGCCTAAATGTGTGATTCCCAGGGACCAAAAGAGGACACAAACAGCCACAGTAGTGCGAGGCCAAGCAAGGCAAACCATAGGGGCATCCCGTTATCTTGTTACTAGTGAACTGTAGATTATTTAGCAAACAGGCAAACATGCAGATTTAAGAGTACTCACCGTGGGTACGGGTCGGTGAGTCTGTGTCCCTTAGACCAGCATGTCCACCGACCGCGACCGGATGGAGAAGTCCAAGCACAATCTCCTCAGCAGGGGTAAACTCCAATTTAGATGGAAAGCCACCTCCAGTTTTCATGCTGAAAAGAGAAAATCGTTTGGTACTCAGAAAAGGTGCATACAGTACATCCAAAACATTATATTTAGCGAAAACATTTATTTACCTGTAATTATGCCGTTTAATTTCTTTTTGCCGTACAGCATACTTCAGATCAGAGATTTTCTTCTGAATTTGGGACACATCTTTCCTCTCTTCCCCCGCTGCATTTACTTGTCGGAGGATGGTTTCAAACAATTCCATCTTGCGCTGCTTGGTGGTGTGTTTGGATTTGCTCCCATATAGCTCGTCATAGTATAATGTAAGGCCACTAGCCAATGCCATATTTTGGTCATGGGAGAATCTCCCACTCAACTGGCCGCGGCGCAATGTGCGGCCAGATGGTTGGCTTGGCTGCTCCTCCATGTGTGCAGACACATGTGGTGACATTATGGCCTGGGGCTGGGTAGGGGAATGGCCGGATTGGTGGCTTCCCAATGACTGGACTGGACTGGCCAAGGGACTGGGTGTTCTTGCGTGGCTGGCCACCGAACTTCCAGGTGTAGATGTGGTCATGGTTGCAATTCGGGGCCCTCTTGGGGGGCTAGGTTCCCGGCTGGTGCCAGGTCGGGGGCTCTGTTCCCGGCTGGTGCCAGGTCGGGGGCTTCTGGCCCTGGATGGGGTTCTTCGGGCCCTGTAGGGGCTTCTGGCCCTGGATGGGGTTCTTCGGGCCCTGTAGGGGCTTCTGGCCCTGGATGGGGTTCTTCGGGCCCTGTAGGGGCTTCTGGCCCTGGATGGGGTTCTTCGGGCCCTGTAGGGGCTTCTGGCCCTGGATGGGGTTCTTCGGGCCCTGTAGGGGCTTCCGGCCCTGGATGGGGTTCGGCGGGCCCTGTAGGGGCTTCTGGCCCTGGATGGGGTTCGGCGGGCCCTGTAGGGGCTTCTGGCCCTGGATGGGGTTCGGCGGGCCCTGTAGGGGCTTCTGGCCCTGGATGGGGTTCGGCGGGCCCTGTAGGGGCTTCTGGCCCTGGATTGGGTTCTGCGGCCTCTGGCTGGGCTTCGTGCCCTGGATGGGGTTCGGGCCCTGGATTGGGTTCTGCCGCCTCTGGCTGGGCTTCGTGCCCTGGATGGGGTTCGGGCCCTGGATTGGGTTCTGCGGCCTCTGGCTGGGCTTCGTGCCCTGGATGGGGTTCGGGCCCTGGATTGGGTTCTGCCGCCTCTGGCTGGGCTTCGTGCCCTGGATGGGGTTCGGGCCCTGGATTGGGTTCTGCCGCCTCTGGCTGGGCTTCGTGCCCTGGATGGGGTTCGGGCCCTGGATTGGGTTCTGCCGCCTCTGGCTGGGCTTCGTGCCCTGGATGGGGTTCGGGCCCTGGATTGGGTTCTGCCGCCTCTGGCTGGGCTTCGTGCCCTGGATGGGGTTCGGGCCTTGGATGGGCTTCGGGCCCTGCTGCGGGGCATGGGTTGCCGAACTGCCCTACTTGAAGGCATGGCCGGTGTGGGCTCCCTTGTGCTGCCTCTTCTGGGGGCAGAGGTGGTGGGTGCTGCAGTTGCCAGCTTTTTGGCTGCAGGGGCACGGGGCTTGGGGCCCCTTTTTTTGGTACCTGAGGGTCCAGGGTCCCTTGGTGGGGCCGAGGTGGGAGTCTTGCCTCTCAGTTTTCTCCGACCTTGCTGGGACCTTGTTGTTGGGCCCTCCGCGGTCTTGCTTTGCTGGGGTCGCTTGCTCATCGGCTTCTTAGGTGCCATCTTACACAAATGCTCAAAGAGAATGAGCTTTGGGTGCAGGGACCTTTAAATAATGAGCCCAGCGTGTGACGCCTATGCGCACGACTACGCGCTCGTACGAACGTACGTTCGAGCGGAACCAGGAAACCGCTGGGGTTTCACTTATCTGCTGCCTTGAAGAAGCATAAAGATGGCGCCCACTATCTTCACCCGTCAACAGGAAGAGATCCTCATGCTGGTAAGTGGCTGCCTGTGCATTTTAATCTAATAGTCAATGATGGCCTAAATGTAAATGATGCGTTTGGAACTAGTTTGGGGTCTCTTAATGTTTAATCACTGGCTCCTCACACTTCATCCTCAAGGGCCGAGCCTGGCCACGTTTTCAACTGTCTATGCTGATGTCCTAATTCGGCCAATTGCTCCGGCTTAGCAACAGTTAATTAACCTGTGGAGTAGCGGGGCGAGCTGGCAAACCTGGCCTGTCTCGGACCTTGATGCGGATGTTTGAGGAACACTGTTTTCCTAAGCCATAAAAACACAACGGGAAGCCACACACGTGGTCCAAAAGCCTAAGCATTAGGCTACATCTTGGATGTTTAAACCATCCTAACATGCCATAGATGCAGGTGGGCTGATTCTTGATGTTGGCTATTATCTGTATGTACATGGTGTGTGATACATATAACATAAGACCAGACTGTCATTCACAGTCAACGTCCTCTTTAAGGCACTCCCCAAAAATGGCTGCCACTCGAAATGTGTGTGTTAATGACATTAAATTCTCAACTTGTGATGCAACACATATGGGTCTGTGTGTAAAAGTAAAAGCTCTGTGTCCATTATGTTTTTCAGATCATGCTTCAGCGCCGGTATGACTTCGCGCCCAATGTGTGCGAGAAAAGGGACATCGCCCGGGAGATCATCGCGGAAATCCACCGTGTGACCAGCACCACCTTCACTCACACCCAGATAATGCAGCATTGGTCGGACCTGAAACGTCTGCACATGCCCCGGGTGCGGAGGTTTTTTGGAATCCATTTCCCAAGTAAGTACAAAGCAATTGCATGGTATATGTTCCAAATGTATAAGTTAGGCCTTTATTTATAATGACTTTTCTTTGGTAGTGTTGGAAATGGATTTCAGAATTCGCCGCACCCGGAGACGTACAGGCCGACCAGTGCTGCATGACTCTGCATCTGTGAGTGAAGGTGGTGGATCTCCCGGGCGACGGACCTACCCCTCCTCTGTGGCCTCCTCAGACCAGCCCCTGGACCTTACCACAGAGGAGGGGCCAAGCCACGTGGGCGTGGAGTCATACCTGGCCACGCATGGGGAAGGCTCTGGTATGTCACTCTTCATGTATAGGCACAAAGATATACATGGCAGGCCAAAAACTAAGTTATCCTTTATTATGTATTTGTAGAAGCTTCTGGAGCGGGTGAGATAGTGGAGGAGGAGGCAGCAGAGATGCTTGAAGTCGATCCTGGCGAAGGTGAGTGATGTCAGCCAGACTGGGAGCCAGATATGTTGGGAATAGTGACTCTCTACAAGTACTAACCAAATGTCACATGTTTCTCCAGGGACTTCTTCACAGCAGAGCCAGGACCAAGGGCAGCCTGTTGGCCCCAACCAGCCATCTGTCGGCCACCAACTCCGTAAGTCTCCATGCCATTATTCATATTAATGTTTTGTTAGCTAATAACACACACATAACTAAAGGCGTAGCCAAGGTGTAGTTCACACTTTCATGTGGGCACTTCGTTAGCTTAAAGTGGACCCTAACTTGTATTAAGAACATAATAATTAGCCAACACACTGTACCTACAGATTTGAAACATTGAACAAACAGCCTTCAGCCATCTAATGCATGTTATTAGACTGAAAATAACCAATATTGCGGAATATGGAATGCGCAATATTTACAGGCAGCATGGGATCCAGATTGAAAAAAGGAAGGTGCTGCCATGCATTGTGGGAGTGATGACCTTTCCCTCAACCCAGCTATGCTCGGGATTCCCAACGCACCACTGTAAGCTACTCCCCTGTACTTTAGCCAACTCTCCACTCCTCATTAAGTGTTATGCTTCGGAGTCCCGATGGCGGCGCTGTAATCCAAAAACCGCCAAAATGTACTTTGATCTGGTGCAGAATCATTTGGCAATAGTTATTGATTTTTATTAAATAATGTTGAAGGTCCGGTTTAAGGAGTTTAAATACTTACCTGTGGGAAATGCATTAACTTTATCCCTTGGAAGAATGACATATGTCATGCATTTACATGTATTTGATTCACCACAAATCTATTTCCAGCATACAAACCGGTCCGGTACTCCTATTTATGTTTATTTCTCTATTGCTTACAGGGATTATCCCAAAAACCGTGCATGAAAAAAAAAAAGAATCAAGGAGTTGGTGGCCGAGCTGCTGGCCATACAGGCGACGTTGGGGCCAACAGATGAAGAAGAGGATGAGGATTAGTGCTCTTGGTCCTGGCTACTTTTCTTAAATGTTTTTACCAGTTTGGAATTGTTCCTAATTTTTTAGTTCGTTTTTTAAAAAAAAAAGAAACAAAAATTTTAACTATGTTTTTAACAAAAAAAAAAAACTTTTTAAACTGTTTGTAAACCCAAAAAAAAAAAGTTGGAATGTGTTTGTAAAAAAAAAAAAAAAAAAAAAAATTAAGATGTTTTAAAGAAAACCAACAACCAAAATAAAAATATGTTTAAAGGAAAAAAAAAAAAAAAAAAAACACATAATTTAAATAAATTATATTTTAAGCCTTCATAAATGTGTCTTTTCTAATATGCACACCCAAAAAACATTAAACAAACAAGAAAAAACACGCTTTGAAACATATAGACATATGTACATTATGTGGTTTGTGTAAGTTTTAGGGTCGTCAACATGAAGTTGGATGCAAGCGCTAAGGGGTTTAGGTAAGTTTTAGGGACCGAGAAATGAAGTTGGATGCAAGCGCTAAGGGGTTTAGGTAAGTTTTAGGGACCGAGAAATGAAGTTGGATGCAGGCGCTAAGGGGTTTCGGTAAGTTTTAGGGACCGAGAAATGAAGTTGGATGCAGGCGCTAAGGGGTTTAGGTAAGTTTTATGGACCGAGAAATGAAGTTGGATGCAGGCGCTAAGGGGTTTAGGTAAGTTTTAGGGACCGAGAAATGAAGTTGGATGCAGGCGCTAAGGGGTTTAGGTAAGTTTTAGGGACCGATAAATGAAGTTGGATGCAAGCGCTAAGGGGTTTAGGTAAGTTGTAGGGACCGAGAAATGAAGTTGGATGCAGGCGCTAAGGGGTTTAGGTAAGTTTTAGGGACCGAGAAATGAAGTTGGATGCAGGCGCTAAGGGGTTTAGGTAAGTTTTAGGGACCGAGAAATGAAGTTGGATGCAGGCGCTAAGGGGTTTAGGTAAGTTTTAGGGACCGAGAAATGAAGTTGGATGCAGGCGCTAAGGGGTTTAGGTAAGTTTTAGGGACCGATAAATGAAGTTGGATGCAAGCGCTAAGGGGTTTAGGTAAGTTGTAGGGACCGAGAAATGAAGTTGGATGCAGGCGCTAAGGGGTTTCGGTAAGTTTTAGGGACCGAGAAATGAAGTTGGATGCAGGCGCTAAGGGGTTTAGGTTAGTTTTATGGTCCGAGAAATGAAGAAGGATGCAAGCGCTAAGGGGTTTAGGTAAGTTTCTGGTTGAGGGTGCGCATGCGCAAGATCTTATAAACATACGAACGCACGAATCTAAGAGGCCAAAAACCAATGAAAGCCAGAGGCAAACGCAAGTAATTGGAAGAGGTTGACGATGGAAGCAGCCGAAAAAACAGGCTGCCGCCGCAACAGGTGAGCACATGAACGTGATTTTTACGATTGGCAACTGACTGAGGCAAGTTCGGGAGATATCATACGAACGGACGTATCTTTTAGGATAGAAACGTATTTGCTTATTGAATCACTCGCAAGTTCATACGAACGCACGAGCGGACGTGAAAAATAGGATGATCGTGAGCCAAATCCAAGCTGTTACATGTTTCTTTGAATCAACCCATATATGTCTAATCCAAATGCAAAACTTTGGATTAGTTAACCTTGACTATAATTTTAACACCGCCTCCCCCCTTCTCCAGGCGACTGCCCTAGGCACAGACCTGAGGTTGTATAATGGAAAATATGATCTTCTTATGCAGGATGCGTGACCCTTTTTATATCCAGCTTGTTTATGCATTATAAATCTACATAGGAGAAATCTGTCATATTAACCCCTTCCCGCCACAGTAAGATTTGGGAACTATATGTCAGAATACCTCCAAACAAGATCCTATTTTAAAACTGCACTTTTCAACATATACAAAACAACTTTCAGGAAGTAGATTTACCCTTTAGGTGCTTCACAGGAATTAACACATTGCAGGAAGCTCCATTTGGTGTAATAGTGTGTCACATGTCAGAAAGGGGTTAATATCCTGCACTCAATAAAAAATATATAAACTCATATTACCTGCGGTTGTGGAAACCTTGGCTTTAGCACCTTAAAAGAAGAAACATATGTAAATGATGATTCCATTACCATTGAAGCCATCTGTTACTGTTATGTAACAATCTATATCAATATTGAGCTATCCACTAAATCACAGAGAACACAGATGCCTCAACAGCCAATCAGACACAATTAATATGAGTAAAAAATAGTTCCTTTTGCACCTGATTTGTTGTTGATGTGCAGACACGGTACATACTGTGAAGCACATCTAAACACTCATGGGGCTGGATTTACAGTGCTGAAGCCGCCCGATAGAGGCAGGCAGGTCACTTTAATTTAATGACTAAAACACTAGGAAGGCCATTTTAATTGATAATTCCAAGGAACACATTATTCATAATAATAATAATAATTAGTATTTCAAATTAACTTTGCTGGCTAGTAGGCTAATATTGGTGCATACGCTCTAGAAAAAGTCCTAAGAGGTGAAACACATTGTTCCTAGTAAATATTAATCTCAAAAGTGCAAATTTAGCCCAAAACTGTAATGATGACAGCTCTATGATTGGCAGCTGTAGTGTATACAGACGGACCCCTGTACTCTATGCAGTTATGATGTTAGATGTAGAGAATCAGTCTTGTGACCTGAGGGTTGCAGCTTCGATTCCCAGCCATGGGACATGACTGAAGTTCCCATGAGCAAGGCACCTAACCCCCAATTGGTGCTGAGTTTAGGGCAGCCCACCACTCCAGGTACATGTGCACTTAACTTGAAGCCTTATTAACTTATTTTTCCGTGGGCACTAGATGAGCGTTTCTTGTGAAATGCTCTCTGCGCCCACACTGCAGAGCCATCTGGACTGGCAGTGATCTGCTTGGTGAGCGCCTGGTCTTATCTTAGCTTATTCATCCCATCACCAGCACTGATGATAGATGGGACACTATCTGGCACTACCTGGGACTATCACAGGCGCTCTAGATTTTTGACTTGATAAATTCACCTTTTGCACCGGGACCTGACATCACCTGATGCTCATCTGGCGCTATGTGGTACTGGAAGTGTGTTGATCACGGATGGAGGCATACGCACACAATGGCCACTATTAGCGCTATTACAATTACTATTCCTTTTATCTAGAATATGTTACATACTGTATAAAACATCTACAAAGCATGATTATAAAATCCCATCTTAGATCAGACATTTATATAAATGATTCATAGTACCTGACATCCCTGGAATATTAAGTTCAAACTCTTAAAAAGAAGGAGAACATATAACAATGATGATTGTGTTATGGCTGATGGCGCCTGTTGCTATTTGGTGACAATCTTTACACATTTATCTTTTACTACTTGTCCATCTACTGGTTCTGCCTGTAAGCTTCATTTCCTTTATGTACTTTTTAGCATCTACTTACCCTGTATTACTCTGTATTGCTCATGCTTAAACGTGTTTGTTTGGGGGACTATTCAGACCCCTTGCATTTAAAATGTTCGCACGTGGCTCTAGCCCTGGGGCCTCCACCACTTTTCCTGCAAAGGGTCCTCCACCAGCCTTTGGGTTTCTCCTGGTCTGGGAGACTTTTCTTGGTCCAGCAACAAAGCTATTGGCGCCCCAGCCCCGTGCCTGGGCAAGCCTTTTTTTGATGGGTGCGTCCATCTACTGGTTTTGCCTGAAAGCTTCATTTTCTTTATGTACTTTTTAGCATCTGCTTAAACGTGTTTGTTTGGGGGACTATTCAGACCCCTTGCATTTAAAATTCTCGCACGTGCCTTTAGCCCTGGGGCCTCCACCACTTTTCCTGCAAAGGGGCCCTCCACCAACCTTTGGGTTTCTCCTGGTCTGGGAGACTTTTCTTGGTCCAGCAACAAAGCTATTGGCGCCCCCCCGTGCCTGGGCAAGCCTTTTTTTGATGGGTGCGTGCTGAGCGTTCAATCAGCGACTGCTCATTGCACATAAGCCAACAAGCACAGCCACTGGAAGCTCAATGCAAGGATCTGCTTTCTGCTGGACCAGCTGGGCCACTACACCCCCCCCACTCAGAATGGCAAAGCAGCACGCACCCGCACAAGGGGGGCACAAGGGACTTGATCTGATGTTCCAGTAAGTAGGCGGGTGCCAGACAACCACCAATCAGTTACTTGGCTGGACTATTATTTTATACTGTATCTGGGGCCTCCACCAGATTTTGTGCCCAGGGACCTCCACCGCACTTAATCCGGCCCTGTGTAAAACTGCATTTGTTGTCTGCATTCTGCTAGTGTCTGGTTTATAGGTGTACCTATGTTATGGCTGCTGGTCACCACAGCGCCACCTAGTAGCCATTTTCTGTATATTTACTTCTATATCCCTATGTTTAACTTGGTTGTTGTTATCACTCATGATTTTGTGTACACCATCACCTATTACATTGCATTGTACTGTTTTGCATTTAAAGTGGACCAAATCCCAGGATTTTGACTATCCTGGGTTTTGGTCCTTTCCCCCTATGTGAACTCCCAGGGCGCTGAGACCAGCTTACCTTTTCCCGGTCCCACTGCACATTTAAGAGCAGCAGCTCTGACGGCCGCATCCTCCGCTTCCCTCTAACAGGGACATTCACAAATGGCACACACCCCGCTAAAGGGATAGTGGGATGTGGCCGCTGCACTTAGCTGCTGTCAGCAACCAATCAAAAGCAAAGAATATAAAAACAGGGAATATAACGGGCACCTGATTGGTTTTTGAAGTAAAAATAAAACAGAAACAGAAAATGGCCATTATTACAGGGGAGAACGGCTGAGCTGTACCTTTATCTTCCCTAATCCAGTGTCACTGTGATAAACAGGATTTGCACCCAGCATTACACCAGAAGAGTTCAGCAATCCTCCCCTGTAAATGTGCCTTTTATTTTTCCCTTTATCGAGGATCTTTATACAATTGTTTATATGTGTAACAATTCTGCACAGCACGATCCCGGCACTTTACCTTTATTCAGAGGCAAAGGAACCTTCTGACCATTAACTGAAAAAAGAATAAATATATAGAAATAATAATTGTGTTATATTTAGCCGTGTCACTGTCAGCCTACCTAGAGCTATTGTCACCCTCAGACCATTTTTCACATTTTTCGCTATACATGTTTAACTGTGATTTTTGAAGGAATGTCCTGGGATTTCCCAGGAAAATTATATATTGATATAATGATATATTATTATGGGCTTTACCATGAAATGACTTGTTTATCATTTGTTCTGTAATTTCTCAATATTTTTGAGTGAAATATGTGGCATAAAAAATAAAAATAAAAACATTTAATAAATGCAATTTTTTTAATTTTTGTAGCTTTTTTTAAATATCAGAATGTAACCCTCCACTGATCACTACTGGCTTCTACCCCCTGCCTGCCACCGGAAGCAGCCTTTTATACCTGGGAGGAGTGAGATGATGTCATCATTGTGCTCCTCCTATAGAAGACCCGTCCCTGCGATGGCAGGCTGAGCTACCAGAAGTGGTGGGGGTGTAGCTAGGGGTTCTGCTACCCACTAAAAACCTATGGGGAAGGAACGAGGAGACCCCAAGACCGAGGAGAGTATTGTATTTTGTTCCCGCAAACAGATGTCAGGCACGCGAAATTCACATGGATGACAGTTAATGGTCATAGCGGCAACCATGTGAATTTCAGGGGCTTGGCATTTAAAGTGTTATTGAAAGAACTTTTTTATACTTGCTCCAGACAGGTGTAAAATGTTTATTAAAGGAACAGTCCAGGCAATAATAATATTAAGGCAGCCTATCTTCCTGCCGCACACTGTAGATGTTGGAGCAGAGCTTAAAACATGCTCCTCCTTTTAATTCCATCTTTCCATGACCACGTTCCAAGTGTGGTCACACAGCCACCCCTGTCCCTTTGTGTGAGTGAGTCTGGCAAGTGTGACCAGTGTTTGCCAGGGTTGCTCAGGGACATGAGAGGCTGTACGACCACATTTGGAAGTGGTCATTGAGGAATGGAAAATGAAAGGCCAAATTTTAAGCAGCTGCCACAGTATCTGCAGCTCACGTCAGGAGGAGAGGCTCATGGGACAGGCTATAGGTGATCTTCTTGTTGCTTCCTATTGCCATTGCCTGGACTGTCCCTTTAGTAATAAGTGTAAATAAAGTGTCACAATGGTGCCGAATCGCAGGTATAATTTTCACCCGTTTGAGTGCTGTGGCCCAGGTGCATGCCTGTGCTTTTTGCACATATCTTATGTATGAGATATAAATAATAATAATAATTTAGTGAATGGCACGAGCCTGTAAAAGAAAAGAATCTGCTCTTTTTAGTAGAAAAAAGACCTATTGTTATTAACGGCTTTAGCTGGAGAATTCAAGGGACAGTCCAGGTAATGGCAATAAAAAGGCAGCAAGCAGCTCCCCGGATGCCTGTCCCATGTGCCCCTCCCACCTTCCCAGCAGTGCTGGATAGAAACTATAGCAGGGCTTCAAAGTTTGCTTATCCGTTCAATTTCATTTCTTAACGACCAAGCAAAAAAAAATGGTCTCATGCCAAACCAGCCAATAAGCCCTTCGGTGCTCTCACTGTAATCTAGAATGGCAAGTCAAAGTGGTCCCGCAGCTGTCTCTGACCACAGCAGAACATGATGCTAAAAGCTGCCCCATGACTTGCTCTTCCCAGCTCAGCCACATCCAGGAATAGGAGCAAAGCCAGCACCTTTCTTTAGGATACATAAGATATTTACATTTAATTAGAGAGAATGAGAAGCTTTAAAATGGCTGATTTCATATAGGGGGATACAGTGGGAGGAAGGTAATGTGTGCCTGGACAGGGACCATTAGGACTACTTTAAAGGGACACTGTGTCGCTGTGCTGCATGTTCCTCTACCCTTCATTACAAACAGATAATCCACTAAAGCAGTGCCAATATCTCTGATTCAATGTCCAATCAGGTGCACTTTACATCTGGAATATATATGTTACACCTGGTTTTGTTTTGATTGGTTTGTATAAAACCTTATTTGCAAATCTTCTTCATCCTCCTTGGAAAGCCCGGTCATCTTATGTGTAGAGCTTTTCCCCAACAACATCACATCAGGGCACAAGATTTATAAATATATATATACAGTCAGGGCCGGAAATATTTGGACAGTGACACAATTTTCGCAAGTTGGGCTCTGCATGCCACCGCATTGGATTTGAAATGAAACCTCTACAACAGAATTCAAGTGCAGATTGTAACGTTTAATTTGAAGGGTTGAACAAAAATACCTGATAGAAAATGTAGGAATTGTACACATTTCTTTACAAACACTCCACATTTTAGGAGCTCAAAAGTAATTGGACAAATAAACATAACCCAAACAAAATATTTATTTTCTCAATATTTTGTTGCAAATCCTTTGGAGGCAATCACTGCCTTAAGTCTGGAACCCATGGACATCACCAAACGCTGGGTTTCCTCCTTCTTAATGCTTTGCCAGGCCTTTCCAGCCGCAGCCTTCAGGTCTTGCTTGTTTGTGGGTCTTTCCGTCTTAAGTCTGGATTTGAGCAAGTGAAATGCATGCTCAATTGGGTTAAGATCTGGTGATTGACTTGGCCATTGCAGAATGTTCCACTTTTTTGCACTCATGAACTCCTGGGTAGCTTTGGCTGTATGCTTGGGGTCATTGTCCATCTGTACTATGAAGCGCTGTCCGATCAACTTTGCAGCATTTGGCTGAATCTGGGCTGAAAGTATATCCCGGTACACTTCCGAATTCATCCGGCTACTCTTGTCTGCTGTTATGTCATCAATAAACACAAGTGACCCAGTGCCATTGAAAGCCATGCATGCCCATGCCATCACTTTGCCTCCACCATGTTTTACAGAGGATGTGGTGTGCCTTGGATCATGTGCCGTTCCCTTTCTTCTCCAAACTTTTTTCTTCCCATCATTCTGGTACAGGTTGATCTTTGTCTCATCTGTCCATAGAATACTTTTCCAGAAGTGAGCTGGCTTGTTGAGGTGTTTTTGGGCAAATTTAACTCTGACCTGTCTATTTTTGGAATTGATGAATGGTTTGCATCTAGATGTGAACCCTTTGTATTTACTTTCATGGAGTCTTCTCTTTACTGTTGACTTAGAGACAGATACACCTACTTCCCTGAGAGTGTTCTGGACTTCAGTTAATGTTGTGAACGGGTTCTTCTTCACCAAAGAAAGTATGCGGCGATCATCCACCACTGTTGTCTTCCGTGGACGCCCAGGCCTTTTTGAGTTCCCAAGCTCACCAGTCAATTCCTTTTTTCTCAGAATGTACCCGACTGTTGATTTTGCTAATCCAAGCATGTCTGCTATCTCTCTGATGGATTTTTTCTTTTTTTTCAGCCTCAGGATGTTCTGCTTCACCTCAATTGAGAGTTCCTTTGACCGCATGTTGTCTGGTCACAGCAACAGCTTCCAAATGCAAAACCACACACCTGGAATCAACCCCAGACCTTTTAACTACTTCATTGATTACAGGTTAACGAGGGAGACGCCTTCAGAGTTAATTGCAGCCCTTAGAGTCCATTGTCCAATTACTTTTGGTCCCTTGAAAAAGAGGAGGCTATGTATTACAGAGCTATGATTCCTAAACCTTTTCTCCGATTTGGATGTGGAAACTCTCATATTGCAGCTGGGAGTGTGCACTTTCAGCCCATATTATATATATAATTGTATTTCTGAACATGTTTTTGTAAACAGCTAAAATAACAAAACTTGTGTCACTGTCCAAATATTTCTGGCCCTGACTGTATATATCTAGCATGTATATACATTGTAACCACTCTACACAGCAAAACTCATTCTAGATTCACATTGCTATCTTTCCCCAAAACATGTTTAGAAAGCAAATCATATTACCTGTAATCTTTATAGAACAACCATCTTAAAGAAAGAAGGAGAAACACATATAAATAACGTCTTATGGTCAATGCTGTGTGTTATTATTTGGTAACAAACTTTAACTATTATCACATGGACACTGCTGGCACATGCCAAGGCACAAAAAGAGGGGAGGCGGGGGGGGGGGGAGAACAAATGAACGATGATGCAACTGAAAACTCAAACTAAAACTGTTTTGTTAGTTGATTGAATGTTTTTTAAAAAAAAGTCTGCCAGCTCCCCGGGTGTGAGCTTCCCGTCAGCAAGCTCCCCGGATGTGAGCTTCCCGTCAGCCAGCTCCCCGTGTGTGAGCTTCCCGTCTGCCAGCTCCCCGGGTGTGAGCTTCCCATCAGCCAGCTCCCCGGATGTGAGCTTCCCGTCAGCCAGCTCCCCATGTGTGAGCTTCCCATCTGCCAGCTCCAAGGGTGTGAGCTTCCCATCAGCCAGCTCCCCGGATGTGAGCTTCCCGTCAGCCAGCTCCCCATGTGTGAGCTTCCCATCTGCCAGCTCCAAGGGTGTGAGCTTCCCATCAGCCAGCTCCCCGGATGTGAGCTTCCCGTCAGCCAGCTCCCCGGGTGTGAGCTTCCTGTCAGCCAGCTCCCCAGGTGTGAGCTTCCCGTCTGCCAGCTCCCCAGGTGTGAGCTTCCCATCAGCCAGCTCCCCAGGTGTGAGCTTCCCGTCTGCCAGCTCCCCGGGTGTGAGCTTCCCGTCTGCCAGCTCCCCAGGTGTGAGCTTCCCGTCTGCCAGCTCCCCGGGTGTGAGCTTCCCGTAAGCCAGCTCCCCAGGTGTGAGCTTCCGTCTGCCAGCTCCCCGGGTGTGAGCTTCCATTAAGAAATAATAAAATGGCAGTGTAGATGTGACCTCCAGCTGGCATCTTATTTAACACTAGCGCAGAAAAGGTTGCAGCGATGGGCGCTCTGGTTGGAGCAGCGCCAGATTAAACCTGGCACTCTAGCTAAAGATCCCATAGAGCACAATGGGCAGAACTGGATTGCAGTGTTTTATGTTTATAATTAATATTACATTTATATGTACAGAACTTGCATTGGGACATGTCAATAATTGAAAGGCAGGACCTAGATGTCACCAAATGATTTTTGGGGGTTTTTATAATTGATTTTGATGGTCTCTTTTGCTTAAAGGAGCAGTATCACAAATTTTTCTTGGTGACTTATATTTAAATGGTACTTTGAATGTAGGTAAGTGTTGGAATAAGAATTACAAATGTAGAAAAAAATGATGTGTGTGTTGTGCAGCTGGAGACTAATAGCTCATGTTTATGTCTTTTGAGTGTCGGGTCCCGACACTCTGGCCTGTTCCATGCTGAGGAGAGGGGGGAAACAATGTATCAAAGTATCAGCTGTTCAGTGCTGGCAGCCGTCCAGCATAAGATAACAACATTGCAACATTGCCTGGCCAGAACTTATATATCTAAAACAGAGAGAAAAGCTCTAGAAGTCATTTAGCTGATTTTGACAGTTTTCCCTTCATGTTGGCTCTGCTGCAGAATCTTTCAGTTTACCATTTTCTCTCTCTTTTCTCGACACATTTTTCCATATGATCTTTCTTTCAGCTTTGTGTGTTTTGAGCAAAGCCCAACCCAGGATTTTCACTATCTGGAGTTTTGTTTTGCGCCCCTAGGGGCATCCTGACTTGGGATGCCCTGATATGTGAAATCCCCAAGTTCGCCTGTGAAAACATACCTTCCCCTGTCCCAGAGCGCATGCGCGGGCTCTCATCCGATCAGCTCTGTTTGCACGCAGATGGGGAGCCTGAGCAGTAACCTTCCTGGCCGCCCGGCCTGTCTAAATAACTATCTGCGTGAGCGCGCCAGAAAAATGGGGGGATCTGTGGTTATCCAGGGGTCGTTTCACACAGTGGGCATCCCAATTTAGAATGCCCAAGGGGCAAGGTCAATGGCCGGGTCTTATGGACTTCAGGGTCGGCCACTCAGGGTTTTGTTCCACTTTAACACCTTTAGATTTTCCTGCACAGTTATTCAAAGAAGAATTTCAGTCATTTTCAGTCAGTTTAGTTTATTTTGTATAGATTTTACACATTTGAGCCACCTGGTCTCATAACAAAAGCAGCACCTCACACACACACAGCCGTTACCACTGATTACAGTGTCAGCCTCTGAGGTAAAGTGTTGCTAGGAGACCAGTGGGCTAAATGAAGCAGCTCACTAAATACAACCCAGCAGATCCCCCTATTCAGCAAATGGACTGAGCCATTGTCATTATACAATTTAAAAGAAAGGCAGATATTTTTTCCTTTTTCTATCGCCAGATTATTTATACACATGTTAGAAGCTATTGTGTGGCTATTTAATTATTTATCTTTTTTAATGCAAATTTCGCGATACTGCTCCTTTAACAATCTGTAAAATAGTTATTTGCAGCATTGACCGCCGCTGATTGCTCCTGATATACCTGTCAGACACTTCTGCATGCACCACAGGTCTCTCCCACTATCAGTCAAAGCTATGTTTACCATCCCATAAAGGTATAAAAGGCACAATGGAGCAAATTTACCCCGTAATTTTCTTGAGCAAGGTCCCTAACCCCCACCTCCCCAACTGCTCCCTGGGCGCTGGATCCTCCCATCACTGCAGACACGTGTGCACTCACTGCTTGTGTTTGTCTGGGTAAATTGTGGAGGAAAACAATGGCCCTGTATGTGTGCAAGCATACAATGATCATATATGTATACATAATTATATATATATATTTCCATCTAGCATGTATATATATTGTAGCCACTGTACATAGCAAAACTCATCCCACATTCATATTGCTGTCTTTCCCCAAAACTTGTTTAGAAAGCAAATCATATTACCTGGAAGCCGTATGGAAGAATCATCTTAAAAAGGAGAAACACATATAAATAATGTCTTATGATCAATGCTGTCTGTTATTAACTGGTAACAATTTTTTTATCACATTCAGGGGCAAACCTAAGGAGTGGTCCTTGGGTCCGCCCCACCCCCCGCCAAAGAGAAGAGAAGTGTTTGAACTTTTTTTCATACATTTTTTTAAAAATATAATTTGTGTTGTTCACTTTCCGCCACGGTCTCTTTTGCAATGGTAGACTGCCTCCCCACATACACTATCACCATCACTTACTACACCCGATTAAGGGATGCTGTCCTCTACAATTTATCTAACCCCTCCAACCCATGCATGCTTTCCTCCAGCACTTACTTAACCCATTAACCCCCTATCCCTGTCCTCTACTGATCACCTAACCCCTCAGCTCCCTGCCGCCGTCCTCTCTCTAGCAGGCCATCCTAGTATAATTATTGTCACCTTGTCGGTGATCCCATGGCACATGCACATACTCTCCTCCAATCAGTGGCCAGTGCTCCATTCAGTTTTACTAAGCCACTCTGAAAGAGCTGATATAAGAGGCTTAGTAAAGCCTCAGCAGATGGCTGCTCCCCTTTGGCTGTGCGTACCCTTGCCTGGCACGGGTGCATGCATCAGCCAGAGGAAAGCCAGAGATGGCAGCGCAGCCTGCACATGCATCATGAAAACCTTGGTGAGGTGAGTATACTAGGCATTTCACACAGAGGGCACCCCGATTTGGGATAGGGAATCAGCGGACTCTGGAATTTTCAAGCACCCTGTTGACTAGGATCCCTCCATTACCTAGAGGTCTTGGCCTCTTGGAACCTAAGATGCACCTAACTTGCCCCCTTCTGTCATTTGTGAGCTGGACATTGTGTAGATACTTACCTTTTCCTTTTGTGATATGTCTACAAGGGGACTATGCAGTCCCAGGTCCTCTTAGAGTTAGGGGTTAGGGGCAGAGAAGTAACTTGGAGTCGCAAGGAGTGCAACCAAACCAGGGCCCAGGAGGTCAAGGGCCCCATCATTGTTGCTCCTCCACCTTATTTATCATATTTGTGCTCACTTGGCATCATTTAGAGATTGTGTCTCTGCTGTTTCAGTCTTTAGCTATCTAGCTGCATCCAAATAAAAAGTTAAAAGTCAGAAAAAGACAAACAAATGTTTCTATATGAAGGAAAGGACCCCATTTAATGTTTGCACCAGGAACCCGGCACATTTAGTTATGCCCCTAGTTATGGGTGTGGCATGGGCGTGACCAGGGGCGTGGCTACATTGAAAAAAAATATTTTATTTTAATTATTTTTATGTTTATTTCCTCTCCCCTTCTCACTTTTAAAAGTTTACAGATATGCTTTTCACTGGGTGCCACCTTGGGTGCCAATAGAGGCAGACTGGTCATTATACTAAAAAAATCTCAGGAAACCTTATTTAAGAAGTGTCAGCACAACACAGCGCCACTGTTTTGGCCTCAGCGGCTTTCAGCATCCGATTTAAAAAATAAAACCACAGTTAGACTGGTAATTTTGTTTTCAGGAATCCTTCAGCTTGACCGACCACATTGAGTGATTGGGCTCCACCCCCTGGGAGGAAACGCAAAATTGAGGTTCAAAGCCCCACCCCTTCTCCACTCCTCAGTAATAGAAAAGTAATATCCTAACCACCCTTGGACCCTGGACGGATAATAAGCAGTCAAGCTGAAGGATTCCCGCAAAAAACGTTACCAGTAAGTCTAACAGTGGTTTTTCTAAGTCATCCTTCAGCTTGACCAGCCACATGGAGAGGATTAGGCAAGTAATTATACCTTAGGGGTGGGAAGTTGCAAGAAGAACTCTTCTACCGAAGGCCTGCTGCTTTGCAGATAATAAGTCGTCTATAATGTCTGAGGAAGGTGTGGGGCAATAACCACATAGTTTACATAGCTCATCTATGGATGACCCAGTCCTTTCTGCCCTGTGTAGGGTCTGTGTATGTACCCTTTGTGACCTTTTAACTGAAGTAGCAATATTTGGAAGAAATAATGGACTTTGTCTGGAAGTACTGCACAATAAGGTTCTTTAATGGATAAGGCCTATATTTCGCTTACTCTCCTAGCAGATGTAATAGCCAGCAAAAAATAACACTTCAAAGATAACCAAAGGTTCAAATGGGGGTTCCATCAACCCTTTTAACACAATCGACAAGTCCCATATAGGAAAACGTTTAAATGGTGCAGGCCTTTTATGCATTACTGACTTTAAAAAATGATTAGTTCATTCTGTCTCAATTTCTGTTCCAGAAATACTGATAATGCAGAAGTCTGAGTCTTTAACATACTCACAGCCAGGCCCTTTTCAAACCCTTCCTGCAGGAATTCTAGTACCGTGGCTGTCTTTTTAATTCAACTTGTTTACTTCACCAAAAGAAGAAAATAATTTTCATACCTTTCCGTAGATCTTCCTAGCAGTTAACTTATGACTATCCAGAAGAACAACCCGTAAAACCCTTAAAAATAGAAAACAATTGTGTGAGGTCCTCCTACCCAGCATAACTAGCCCAGGGACCAGCTATGGGGGCTTATAGAACAGGGCACAGGGACCAGCTTCAGTGCCTTCCCCAACCCTGTAGGCTACAAGCCTCCACAGCCTCAAAAAGCCCCCTAAACATTGTGAGCAGGAATAGGGGTCTAATGGATCAGTTCACAAAGGGTTAAATGTAAAAAAAAAAATGGACACAGAAAAAAAAACTATTTTATTATCCTGCTGTTGCTAATAGCCTTTTATACCTGCTGGGTGACAGGCAACAAAGGGTTAATTAAAAAAATGACATAAGGCCCCCCTCCTGGGGGAGCATTTATTTTGAATTATAATGGTTAAAAACCTTTAATTCCGCTCCAAAAATATGATGTGAGGTCCCCTCTAATCAGCATAACCAGCCCTGGAACCAGCAATGGGGGTTTGTAGAACAGGGCAGAAGCCATCCTTGGTGACCCCCTGCCCTGCAAGCTACAAGCCCACACAGTCTAATTGGCCCCGGGCTCTTCTGCCCCTGGGCTTTGAGGAGGCAGGTAATAGGGGTGCTCGGGATTAATTGCAAGTCACCCGCTAGCCACAGGTGACTTGCCTGCCCCTAAGCCTTGTGAACTGGTATAGGGGTCTCATGGTTCCCTTACCAGTTCATAAAGGTTTAAGTGCAAAAAAATATGGACACAGAAGAAAAAATATATTTATATTTTATTGATACTATCCTCTGATCCAAAGACAGCGATCCAAAGACAGCTGCTGGGGTGATTTTTGTAGGGGATCACACCCCCTACCCCTCCAACCTCCGTCCAGTGATCACCCTCGGTATCTGACAGTTCTGAGCCGGGAGCGGAATGATGTCACGACAATATCGTTGGCAGTGGAGGGGGCCCCTTTCAGACCCTCTCCTCACCTCAGAAGAGCCCGGGAGGATCAGAGCCCCCCCCAATGAGGAGGAGACCAGCCGGGAGGGATTTCACATAAGCAAATGTTTTTTTTTTTAACAGTAAATGCCGGCGGCGGCTAAAGGTGGGGGCCTATTCCGGGCCCAACCACCACCCACCCCAAGGTAAAGATGAGACGGATTGATCAAGGGTTCAGTTTAGTGGAGTTTTTTTGTCCGCTAGCAGTGGGAAAGCCAGGTACGTAAACGTAGCTGTCAGCTAACGGTAGGAGAGGTGGCTACATAAATTTTACGTAGCTGGCGTTAGAAGGGTAAAAATGGATTTTAATGGCTTTTTTTCTTAACAATGGCCTCAATTTACTAAGAGTTTAAAGGAATTCTCATGGTAGTAAAAAATTCAATTCATGAGAAAAAAGTCGGAGAATACCACTTTTAGTGAATTACCAGATAGGAAGACAATGAAAGTCAATGGCACAATTTACTAGTAAAGAGTAAAAATGCTCCATTCTTTTCTCAGGAGTAAAAAAAAATCCATTCACTTGTCTTACTATCTGGTCCCCAATCAACCCCAGTGTGTAATTTGGACAACAACTAAAATGCAGCCTAAACCCACTGTAAAGTTTGTTCCCTTTGTCCTTAACAGTGAATTCTGTTAACTGTAATTATGGAACGACGACCAGCGCTGGAAAAATACTGTGCCAAAGATTTCAAGGGGGAAAAAATCATAAATATGCTGTGGAGCATCGGAAAAATGGAGGTACACAGCACATCGCCAGATAAGACCAAAATGCCAGCATTCCAGCACTGGCATCATAGCCACAAAAAAGATGCTAAATAATGCACATCATAAAAAAAGGCCCTAACTTATCTTGTAACAACCAGGCTCACGGTGCTATAACTCTATGTCAATGCTATGTTGAGGGTTTTTAAAATCAGGTTGCCTAATCTACCTCCTGCTATGATTGTAACAAGTAAGATGAGTCATCCAAAAAAGCCAAATAGATCCATGGCTACATTGTTATTGCTAGGCTGTAACTGATGTATCATAATTGTTTTAGTTGTAATCAGCTATGATACATTGTAAAAGCATGAGCCTGCTATTGTATTGTAGAAGCCCTGTACTGAAATTTAAATCGCTAACAGCTGGCTCACAGCTTTTGGTTATGTGTGCATGATGCTGCTGTGAAGATTGTCTCCTCCCTGACATGTCAAGTGGGACATTTCTGCAGTTATATGTTCCTTTTTTATCGTGTTATATTGTAATTTTCCTGTAGAGACCTGAATAAAAAGGGTCAATTCAACTTTTATCTGCTAGCAAAAGGAGAGAGAAGAGACTATGCAGAGAGAAGGTGGTGGGTCAGTCATAGGAGAGGAGGATGTACATCGGTCACTTTAGTTATCAAATGAAACCAAAAAGTAAGCAGGTGGCACACACTCTACTAAACTGAAAAGGTCAATGAGACAGGGTGCGCTGCCCAAACAGGGGTCCTATTGCAAATGCATACCATATGTACTCCTAATGGAATGTCCTCCTCATCATTCCTCCAGGAACCCCTGGGGTCTAACCCTCGCACTCCAAAATATATAAATGGTATTACACTTTTAAATCATCAAAAATGTTTTTATTATTGTAAATAGCAATTTAAAAACATGTTTAAAAACAACAGCAATTCATAGTGCCATACCGTAAATGTCCACATGGGGGAGCCCGTCGGCCAACCACAAATCTGTACTGACTTATATAGTGAAACCCTGTGTGCTATATACTCATCTAATATACTAATCTAATAAAGTGCTAAGTGCATAGTAAAAATCATAATATGTACATCAATTAAACCTAGCAGGCACCTTACAGCCTTGAAAAAGAGCCCTTTGGCTCGAAACGCGTAGGCTACGCCGTGGGGCGCCTGTCTGGCCATCTGTACAGTAAGATTTATTGAGCATTTGTTGTATTTGCTTGTGGTTTTCACCTTGCACTTTGTTCCTCGCTGGGCCTCCCTTTGTTTGTGGTCCTGCTAGGTTTAATTGATGTACATATTATGATTTTTACTATGCACTTAGCACTTTATTAGATTAGTATATTAGATGAGTATATAGCACACAGGGTTTCACTATATAAGTCAGTACAGATTTGTGGTTGGCCGACGGGCTCCCCCATGTGGACATTTACGGTATGGCACTATGAATTGCTGTTGTTTTTAAATTGCTATTTACAATAATAAAAACATTTTTGATGATTTATAAGTGTAATACCAGATATATATTTTGGAGTGCGAGGGTTAGACCCCAGGGGTTCCTGGAGGAATGATGAGGAGGACATTCCATTAGGAGTACACTTTAGTTATCAGCTGCTATTATGGGGTTTGGTGGTGCACACTTAAAGATAACCAAATGCCCCTCTTCCAGTTTGAGATGCCTAGCTTTTGAAGCTTTTGATTTTGACGATGCCGCGGTGCATGCGTCTCTATTTGTATTGCTGGAAGGGGCATGCAAAAGCTTTCTTAGCTGTTAATTTATATGGACAACTATGAACAGTGTTTCGTGGAGAGCCTGTACGTGCACCATGGGATTGTGAAAAAGATAAGCATACCCAGAGAGCAGAAAAAGTTTCAAAGATTTGGGCATCCCAAATTGGACTTAGTCACAATCCCCGGTATTTGCATCATTATAGTGCCAGGTAGGAGACATTTCTTCAGAAAATGAAACAGTAGGCTATTATAATTGCATAACCTAATGACAACTTTATCCCTAAGCTGTCGGTTGTGTTCCTTGGTTTTCATGATGCTGTTTGTTTTCTAATGTCCTCTAGCAAACCTTCACAGAACAGCTCTAGTTACATTGAGAATAACGGACAGATATATTTATAGGACTCTGAAGGCAATTGGTTGCTCTGGATTTAATTTTGGGGTATCAGATTACAGTGGGCCGAATAGAATACCTTTGCTCACCACACTTTTCAATTTTTTTTTTTATTTGGAAAAGCATGGATACTTTTTTAAGGCGCTGAATTTCTGATAAGCACAACTGTATGGTGGAGGACACATGATATGTGTTGAAAATGTTGCTTTTAAGAGATAAGTTTCTTTCCTATGATGGACTGACATGACAAATACCTTAAGAAAAATATTCTGCATCCTTGCATCTCAATGATGTTATGATCTTTGAAAGCTATTTTTGACATTTGGCAGTTAGTAGTCTTCTGTTTATACATTTTTTAATTAGCCTGAGTGTGCGTGTTTACTGTCTAAAGGTGTACTTTGATCTGTGACAACCTTGTTTTCACCATTTTAAAAAGAAGAAACATAGAAATGATGATTGAGTTGAGGAGTGCGCATGCGCACAGACCACAGATGGCAGCCAGAAGTTGCAGCTTCGCAATTTCCGGGTGTCCCGGCCCCAATCCTCCTTGGATCACAGCAATTTCAGGCTTGAGAGGGTTGGGCACATGGCCTGACCCCCCACAGTGAGTCTCGGAGTCTTTCAGGAGGGGTCGGCGGTGCTCCGGCTCACGTGGTTGGGGAGCCGGGCCGGCGCCATTACAGGCTAGTTGTGCGGTGTGCTGACAGTAGCCGCGGCTCTGCTTCCACAGACTGTCCCAGCCCCATCTTGCCTCGGTTGAGGCGAATCCAGCAGGTCACAGAGCCCATGAAGCAGCAGCAGCCCGAGCAGATAAAGGGCCAGAGCTGCGTTTTTACTGACCATGCGTCCAACAATTACAGCAGAGGAGCCTCGCTACTGAGCCAAGTGGAACACACTAGTGGCGGCAGCATCTGCACTGATTCCCTTTGAGAGACAACCCCAAATCAGCAAGCATGGAGTCAGAGAGAAGTTGTTAGCCCCAGTAATCTAAGGTATTTGTCGATTAAGTGGTGATCCTTCGGTTGGTCAGCTGGGGATCTTGCCAGAGCTTTATTGTTGTCTACTTTGGAGGCACAGAAGAGCTAGTACCTTGGTGGCTATACCAGCTTCTGGGGGTTTTGTGGGCCTTCCATTCCCCATTTGCCAACAACTTTTTTCCCAGCTTTTAAGTCAGACACTTTGCAGTTGACGCTACGCTGAGAAACCTATGCTATAGCCGCTTCCCCTAACCCCCAAAGTGCCTCTCAAAGCATGTTGGATCTGCTGCCAGAGGACGAGACTTGGATAGATGGATGGCTCCATGGTATGCCTGCCAAACCTCAGCCCCGACCCTGAATAGGTATGAAGCAATGCTGGAAAGAGCATTGGAGAGATGGTCCCAAAACATCACGCTGCAATTTACCAATAATCTATCGGTGGAAATTAAAGAGCTGGGCCAGAGGATAGTGGCGCTGGAGCAACAATCCTCAGTACAGTCGGCGGGTATGTCCTTGATGGGCGCAGACCTCGAAAAGCTTAGGGATGAAAACCTCATTCTGCACCATAAATTAGAGGAAGCAGAGAATAGATCCCGATGGTCTAACATCAGGATAAGGGGGATACACGAGTCAGTGATGGACTTGCAATCTACTGCCACTGCCCTGTTCCAGGAGCTCATCCCGTCTATTCCTATTGAGAGGTTGGAATTCGACAGAATCCACAGAGCTCTGCAGAAAAGAGGGTGAATGGACTCCCGAGGAATGTCCTGGTGAAGTTCCATTTCTATCGCACCAAGGAGCAGCTTATGACGGCGCTGCGGGATCGAGAAAATCTTAAATTTCAAGACTTCGGCTACCAATTGTACTCTGATCTCTCCCCTCAGACCATTGCCAGAAGGCGGGCTATGAAACCCTCAATTGAAGTCCTACGAGTTAATGGGATTAGATACAAGTTTCCCTTTAAAGTCATATTTGAAGTCAGGGGGCAAGCAACAAAATGCAGGATAGTCAAAATCCTGGGTTTTGTTCATCTTCTAATAAAATGATTGACATATCTTATTCACTGTTAACAAAGCAGAATGCAATGTACTCCTCCATTGACTAGCCCCTTCTTTTCCTCCTATATGAATGTCATCTATTCTATATTTGATGTGTAACCCAACTCATACTCTGTGTTGAGAATGAACTACTGTAAATGGAAAACCTCAATAAAAATTGTTCAAAAAAGATAGAAAAGAATAAAATCTTTGTATGTTCTCAAAGACCAAAACTTGTTTATTTGTTTATTATTTGAGTAACATTTTAAAATGAAGCATTTGCCCAAATATTCAGAATTTATACAAAATATAATCACAGTACCTGTATTTGCTGGGGCCGCGACATTGTCAACTGAAATATCAAAAAATAAATTAAAAAAAGCTCATCGTTGGTAATGAGAAATGATGCATTGTGTTTCTAGGTAGTAACAAATATTTGTAGACATGGACAGATATATGTTTATAGCAGATGAAATTTAAATAATCGCCCCTCTTTAGAGCAGTGGAACCTCTCTGCTGCAATGTCCCATCAGATGCAAGGAAAAATAGAATAATATTTCCACTGAATGGAAATGGAGAAGTGAAGTGGAGAAGTTATGAGATTTTCTATCTCAAAGCGGCAGTATTGTCAAGTCAGTCAACTTCCTTATTTATTAGGCCTGATTCAAGCTCTCGAACTCATTCCCACCAGTGGGAATGATGTCAAAGGACTGGATCAGAGCCTTGTTTTTGTGGTTGAGTTTTACTTTTTGTGGGGAATAACGATATGTGCACACCAAGCAGAGTGTTCGCAGTATAAATAACGCTCAAGGTGTTCATGCATACATCATTTTATAGGTTTTCGCTGCGCTTGCAAAGCATTCAGAGCCCTGATTTGTGGGTTCTCAGACCTATAAATGCCGCAGGTTTCCGGTTCAAACGTACACCATCTTTTTTGCTAGCGGGAAAACAGTTTTTTGTGTGGACAGATTTTTGTTGATAGTGAAAATACAGCCTACATCCTCCACACCTATGATGAAGCCCCTTGACGAGTTCTGTGAAGAGTACAAATGTCTGCAGCAGAGTGGGCTGTTAACCATGTACCTTCCAGAGCTTAGGCATATCTGTAGTTGCCTGGATATCGATCACATGACCATTCAACAGGTGTTCGAATTGACCTGACTAAACCGCCTTTATTTTGAGAAGCTTTATTCTGAGTTGGTTGCCACAAGAAAGGGGCTTGCATTTGGAGGTATGACCAAATTGCTTGGCTTTCTTCAATTTTTAGTTTTTTAGAAATCAGTAATACACACCACACTAGAGTTTTGTTCAAAAGTTATCAGTTATTGTATTGAAATATATCAAATGTTAATCAAAACATATGTACATTATGGTCAGAACCAGATTACAACTTTCAATATAATTCAATATATTTTCAATATACACTAATATCCCAGATAGGTATCTTATACTGGTGGAGAAGGTAAATATGACAGTATATGGTAAGTTAGTATTCTGTTATGGATACCAAGATGTGCAAGGATAACAAGGACATTTTTTCACTCAGTATAGCGTCTATCTGTGTCACAATGCCCCTAAAAAATGTTTGAACCAGAAAAGTACAATGAGATTGATATCTTTTTTTCTGTCTATGACAATTACGGTAGGTATCTTACACAGAAGTGGAAAGTATATCAAAGTATCAAGCCAACTTGGTCGGTATAATAGTATATGCAGTACATATGAAAAGTAAGAATAAATTCCACACAGTGTAGTGTCTATTTGTACAGATATTGGAAAATAGTGATCTAGTGGTCAGTAGTAAACACAGCACATTGATATATGTACACACTATAGAAAGGTAGAATTGCAAGTTACTGTGCCCAGTGGTCTGTCTCACTCCAAGCTTCTGGTTAATCATAACAGCTTCACAAAGGGATATGCTATATTAATAGTAGCATCTTGCAAGTATCTTAACCTAGCTATATCTCATATCCAATATGGTACAATCTAAAAACAACGCAATGTGAAAAGGATTATGATAAAGTCAGACAAATAGGTATCATTACCCCTGCTCTGCTTTCGTATGACCTAGCTTATGAGCGCTCTAGAATGGGAAAGTTTTGGGGCATGCAGCCCCTTCCTCAGCCGAGTGAACTTTTAGCCATTTGTTAGCAAATGGCTAGGGGCACTGTCAGTTGGCATGTCCCAGCCTTCACTAAACTGCGCCCTGACTAAATTTCTCGATGGCATGGCTGTCTTGCAGGAAAACACATCCTTGACAGCATGGCAGCCTGGAATGCTAATGTTTCAAAATATATTCCTATGGGTAACAAATATAAGCGGCTAAAATTAAACCCCTGATGGCTGACCCCTGCAGTTAAAAGGACAATAAAGAACAAGAAAAGGGCATTTAAACATTACAAGGCTGAGCTTTCAGCTGTAACACTTCAAACGAATAAATTAGTAAATAAAACATGTAAGAAGGACATACGGTTGGCAAAAGCACAAAATTAAAGAGATGTGGCCAAATAAAGCAAAACAAACCCTAAACATTTTTTAAATATATAAATTCAAAGAAAACTAAATCAGGACAGGTAGGTGCCCTAATTAATGATAATGGGGAAATGGTCACTGAGGATGAAGAGAAGGCTGAGCTGTTAAATGGATTCTTTAGCTCTGTGTACACAAGAAAGGAGCAAAGAGCCAACACAGGAGATGCCACTCATAGCAATAACCCAAGTATAATAATTAACAAGCTAAACATAGATACCATCCAAGAAATCATAAATAATTTAAATGTGAATAAGACTGCAGGACCAGATGTACTTCACCCAAGAGTTCTTAAAGAACTCAGCTCAGTTATCTGATCACCCCTGTTCTTTATCTTTAACGATTCACTAACAACTAGTATAGTGCCAAGAAATTGTGGTGCCCATTTTTAAAAAGGGTTCTAGGCCATCTCAGGGCAATTACAGACCTATAAGTCTAACATCTGTTGTTAAACTACAAACTTCAGGCTGACTTGGACACTTTGAGTGTCTAGGCATCCACTCGGCAAATGAAGTTCATTGTGGAGAAATGTAAAGTCATGCACTTGGGGTCTAATAACCTGAAGGCCACATATATCCTCGGGGGAGTGAAACTGGGAGAATCATTTGTTGAGATAGATCTGGGGGTACTGGTAGATCACAGGCCAAATAACAGTATGTAATGTCGAACAGCTGCTTCCAAGGCCACCAAGATACTATCAAGCATTAAAAGAGGCCTGGAATCACGGTATGTCATTTTACCTCTTTACAAGGCAATGGTGCGCCCACGCCTGGAATATCCAGTTCTAGGCACACATTTGTAGAAAGGATGCTCTGACTATGGAAAGGGTGCAGAGGAGAGCCACCAAACTAATAAGAGGAATGAAAGATCTTAGTTATGATGAAAGATTATGAGAAATAAATCTGTTTAGTCTTGAGAGGAGACATCTGAGGGGGGACATGATTAACTTGTATAAATTTATAAATGGACAATACAAAAATCAGGGGGAAAAACTATTTCAAGGAAAATCCTCTCTAAAGACAAGGAGCACTCCCCTCCACTGGAAAAAAAGACATTTAGTCTCTGGAGGCGACAATCATTTTTTACCATAAGAACTATAAATCTGTGGAATAGCCTTCCACAGAAGCTGGTTACAACATCAACCGCTGACAGCTTCAAAAAAGGATTAGATGCTTATATAGAAGAAAATAACATTAACAGTTACTATTAGCTCGAATCAGTAAAAAAACAAAAAATAAAATTAAAAAAAAACTTCCCCTACCCTTTCAACCATATTAACTATGTAACATCATAGGGTCAATTCATGCCCATGTGCCCAAAAAACAAAATCATGCACCAGTGATTCTGCATTTGAAAACTTGCAATTTGGCGCACAATTCATGGCACTGTGCGACCGTTCTACACACGAGTGGATCGAACTGAATGGCTTGTGTGAAGTGAAGTCCCAAGTTTCCAAGAAATGATGTGCCATTTCTATGTGCCAGGTCCTGTTCTGTGCGGATTCTGCTGGCTAAGTCAGTCAATGGTCCCCTTGATTGCATTTCTCCTGCAGTGTTGTGTTTCCCCCAGTTTATAGGCAGATGTTTGTTTTCCTCCCTCCCCTTGTCTGTGTAGTAGTGTGGGCTTGCTAATGACTCGTGTGGCTACTTGTGATACTCTGTACTTCTTATTGTAAAAAACGAGTTGGCCCAATTTTTGTGTTTTACAAAAAAAAAACTGTAAAAATGTCCAACTTTGCCAAACATGTAGAACTTTGTATCAAACAATAAAACTTATTTAAAATGAACTTTAAAAACTCTTATGGGAGTTGGGCTGAAGTGACTCTTTGCTTGTTGTGCACCACTCAAATGGGTAGCATAGTTTTGCCCCCCAAAGTGCAATAGCCATTAGAAGCCAGGTTCCCCAAAGTGTTTGTTGGTCTCTTGCTGTTTGTGGTCTGTTTGTTTAATGTTTCACTTTTGTCCCTTCCAGCCACTTCCTTTAGCTTGTGTGTATTGTGCTGTGTTTTGTGGTGCAGAATGGGCTTCTCCCCTGCCCCCTCTTATTTTGGCTGTTTAACATTTGCCCCAAGCACACCCTCAGGTTGTTAGACTCTGTACTGGTCCCTTGTTTTGTGTCTTGTGTCTTTGTGTTGTATTCTGTATGTTTGTGTGAATTGTGCTTCACTGCACGGCCCTGCCGATATCCCTTCATCGGGCTTCTCCTCACCTAATTTGTTAATGGGAGAAAAAAAGCTTGACCAGTGTCATGTGCAATGGATTTTGGAATTACCCTTGTAAACGCCTACTTCCTTCCCCCGCATGATTGTTAGTCTTTTTGTATGTCCTATATTTAATGTAACTCAAGAGGCAGAAGCTGGCCAGCACTGGCTGTTTGGTGTAATCAAAGTGGAGTCTTGAGTGTTCTCCCTATCCAGTCTGAATTATAGTATCAACAACAGAGGCCGGCAACCCCTTGAGTGAGAAGATCTGGATCCTAGGGCAAGACGTACCGGTCTGCTGCCAACTGCACAACGTCTGCGAACCACACCCTCCTTGGCCAACAGGGGGCCACCAGAATGGCTGGTATCCCCTCCTGGGCTATCTTGCGCAGCACCCTGCCCAGCAGAGGAAAGGGAGGGAACACATAGAAGAGCCGAAACTTCGTCCAACGAATCGCTAGCGCATCCGTGGCGAAGGCCAGAGGATCCTGCGACAGGGAGACAAATCTTGGAAGCTTGTGATTGTGGCGGGACGCAAACAGGTCCACATCCGGCTGACCCCCGTGGTGACACAGGGAGTGAAATACCTTGTTGCTGAGGGACCATTCCCCCAGCCGAGATATCCCCCTGCTCAGGGAGTCTGCCTCCAAGTTCTCCACCACCGGAATGTAGACCGCCGAGATGCAAGGGACATACTTTCCTGCCCAAGACAGTATCAGGGACACTTCCTTGAGAGCTTGCTTGCTCAAAGTCCCCCCCTGATGATTGATGTAGGCAACCGCCTAGTAAATCTGAACAGCCCGACCCCGAAGGTGTGGGGTCAACTGGGAGAGAACCAACCTGATCGCCCGCTGTTCTAGAATGTTGATGGGTGCATGAGCCTCCAAGGGGCCCCACTGACCCTGAAATTTCAAAGACTTCCTAACTCCCCCCAACTGGTCAGACTTGCATCCGTGGTGACAATCTCCCAGCGCGGCGGCAGAAAGGTCCTGCTCACTAGAAGATTCCTCGAGTCCAGCCACCATAATTGGAACTGCCTGGCCAGAGGGGACAGAGCAAACTCTTGATCCAGGGACACAGGGTCCCAATCCCAAACTGAAAACTGAAGATGCAACTGAGGAGGGCTTATGCAAAACTGAGCAAAGGGAACCGCCTCGAAGCAGGACACCATCAGGCCCACTAACTGCATCCCCTGCCGAATAGAGGGATGATGACACAAAAGAAGAGCCTGTGCTTGCAACTGAAGGCCCTCCACTTTCTGCTGAGGGAGAAATACCTTGACCTGAGAGGTATCCAGAGTCATACCCAGAAAGGACCATGCCAAAGACGGAGACAGTGAAGACTTGGGATAGTTGATCACCCAGCCAAAGGACTCGAGAGTGGAGGTCACCACCTGAGTATCCTTCTTGTCCTGATGAAGAGACTGAGCAGCAATTAGAATGTCGTCCAGATAAGGGAGGATGCGAATGCCCCGGTTCCTCAGAAGTGCCATTACGCCCGCCAGCGCCTTGGTGAACACCCGAGGCGCCGAGGTGATACCGAACGGTAAGGCCACAAACTGGTAGTGCTGATCCTCCAGAGCGAACCTCAGAAATCTCTGATGACCTTGGAAGATTGGAACGTGAACATAGGCATCCTTGATGTCCACAGTGGTCATACTCGCCCGGCCAGAGGGTACTGACAGCAGAGCGTAGCGTCTCCATGCGGAGGTGCTTGAACCGGACAAACCTGTTGAGACCCTTCAAATCCAGGATGGACCTCAGAGAACCGTCCTTTTTGGGCACCGTGAAAAGATTGGAGTAGTACCCCTGACCCTGTTCCTGGTAAGGAACCTGGCAGACGACTCCTGACTCCAACAGGCATTGAACTGCTAGGCGCAAACCCTGAGCTGACAGGGGGTTTTGAGACATCCGGGATCTGAGGTATCTTGGGGGCGGCCAGGTTGCAAACTCTATCTTGTAACCGGAAGACACCACCTCCTGAATCCACCGGTCTAAGACGCAAAGCCCCCAGACGTGAGCAAAGAGCCGAAGCCGCCCCCCTACCCGGATGGGTGAGGGTGCCTCCTCATGCCTGAGGGGCCTAGGGAGGGGGTTTGGGCTTGGAACCCCATGAAAGATCGGGACGACCATGGAATCTGCCATGGCCCCAAGAATCTCTGTGGCTACCCAAAAAGAGGGAGCCACTACCTCCTCTGGAAGCACGAAAGGAGAGGAAGGAGGGAGAGGGCCCCCGAAAGGGCCGAGTCTGCTTCCTACGCTAGGGTAACCTAGCATCCTTGGTCAGAACATCCAGACGTTCACCAAAGAGACGAAGCCCGATGAGAGACTTCTTAGCAGCAGTGTCAGCTGCCCACTGTCGGCGCATAGCCACCAAGAGGGCCGAAGCCCGACCGCCCAGCCGGACGGCATCATCCATGGCAGACAGCAAAACAAACATCCATGGCAGACACCATCAAACGTGGCGGCGGTGAAGCAACAGCAGCGGACCACCACCAAATAACCACCCGTCGCTACCACCCCCCCCCAAACACCCATCGGGGAGAGGGGGAGAGGGGAGAGGGCAGGCAGCGGCGGGAGCAGCCAGACGGGGTCGGATGGTAGGGAGGGGGGGCCAGGGGACCAAGGGGAAGGGAGACAAACAACACAAAAAAGGAAAGAAACACCCGTCCCTAAACACAACTCACCCCCTACACATAGCAAAGGCAGAATTTTCACATCCCTCAGCAGGCTCACCATAAAGCCTATGGCCAGCCACCCTTTGTGTTACAGGGTCTGCGGCTTGGAGCAGCGCTCCCCGAGCACCTGACCCTAGTGCTCCTCTACCATCACCCGATCCATCAGCCAAGGCTGGAAGGTACAGAGGGTCCGGAAGCGGGTGGAAATAGACTTGCATGGCCACAGGCTTGGTTGCCCCGCTTACCTGCCCAACATAGAGAGCCATCTTCTATCTTCGCAGTATCACTGCAGAGGAAGCACTGGGGGTCTATGGGTGATTCCGTTTTTTACATGGGGCCGGGAGGAGCCACAAATCTTCTGCAGTACACTGCACCACCTTGTGCATGAAGCAGGCCGTGCTGTCCATTAGGAAAGACTAAGCAGTGTCCTCTTGGACAGACAGACATTCAAAAAAAAAAGGTCAAAAGGAATTTGACCAGAATATTGCTGCTCTTCCGGTCTGGGCATATTCGTTGTGAACTTAAAGTGGACCAAAACCTAGATTTTTGATTTTACCAGGTTTTAGTCCTTGCCCCAGGTCACTCTTATCCAGAATGCCCCACTGTGTCAAACCCCCCAGGTTGTCCAGTCTAACTTGCCTTTCCCCTGGCCTATGGTGCATCTACGGCTTCTTATCCAATCAGCACGCTCGGATCTGCTCAGGCCCACTCATCTAAGACCCAGCTCCAGTCAAGTCTAGCTGATCGAAACTAAGAATGCCGGCGGATGCATCCCTGCAATCCTCTAACAGGGAGCGTGTGCGCATCGGCCATTCACAAATGCCTGGCTAAAGGTATAGCAAGCAGCAGCTGCTGTTCGTGCATATGCACCTTGGATAGGAAGAGAAGGTGAGTTTACTGGGCGACCCGGGGGGGGGGGGCTTCACACAGTGGAGCATCACAAATCTGGATGCCCCGGGGGTAGGGAATCAGGCAGCTATGTATTATTACAGGTGGCTCAGCGTATAGCGTCGGCGCTCTAGCTTCCAGAGCGCCAGGTTTTACCTATCGCTCACAGTCGCTCTCGCATACATTTCAATGGTCGTTCATTTTCTTCTGTTTAAACAGCTCGTTTGATTTTTTTCTTTTTCCTCAAATCATTGTGTGACGTCTCCTGGCTGCAAACAAACACTTTTAGAAACTTTTTTGACTTTTTATATTCTTATGCAGAATTGTTACTACAGGTCTGGCACTAAAGTGATAATGTCTCAGAGTTTAAAAAAATGTTCGCTTTGTTACAGGTGTATTTGTGTTCAAAAACAGACTTTAATCACACAGCGCCTGGCGCTCTATGCTACAGCGCCCAGATTTAGAGCGCTGACACTGTGTGTGTCCTTTTTTGATTAGTATGGTGTGGAGCGCTGAAAGTCGGTCGCACTGAGCTGGCGCTACCTCTCTCTCACTGCAGCTCTGTACTGGTGTTAGAGTGTCCAACATACATCACATTCATCAATGCGGGCCAGGTTACTACAGCGACTGAGGCACTATGTTACAGCACCTGATACCCCCTTACAGCGTCTACTAGTGGTCACTCTAAGCGCCACTATACAGATGCTCATCCGTCGGTACCTGACATTAGGAGTGAATCAGCCTCCAATTGTCAGAAAAGCCCCAGACAAGATCCTATTTTAAAACTGCACCCTTCCACATATGCAAAACAACTTTCAGGAAGTATAGAAACCAACATATGCAAATGATGATTCACTAACCATTGATGCCACCTGTTCATATTTTGTAACAATCTTTATCAATATTGAGTTATCCAAAAATCATTGTGGCCTAAGCAGCCAATCAGACACGAGTAATAAAAGTAAAGTATAGTTTATTTTGCACCTGATTTATTGTTGATTTGCAAAATTTATACGGTACATACTGTGAAGCACTTTTCCATTATTATTACTATTATTATTATTATTATTAAGTATTATACATTTACTTGTATGTAGTAGGCAAATATTGGTGCATATGCTCTCGAAAAAGTCCTAAGAGGTGAAACACATTGCTCCTAGTAAATATTTATCTCAAAAGTGCAAATTTAGGGCAATACTGTTACGACGACAGCTCTATGATTGACTGCTGTAGTGTATACAGACAGACTGTATATAGACATCTCTACTCTAGGCAGTCTTGACCTAGATGTAGAGAATTGGCCTTGTGACCTGAGGGTTGCAGCTTTGATTCCCAGCCATGACATGACTCAAGTTCCCATGAGCAAAGCACCTAACCCCAAATAGTTCCCCAGGTGCTGAGTTTAGGGCAGATAACTCCCGGTAAATGTGCACTTTAGTCTTTTTTTTTCCGGTGGGCAGACGATATAGGCTGGCCATTGAGCACTAGCGCAGGGCTGGTAAAAGCCAATGCAATAGAGCTGACTGGGAGTCCAGTCCGGGCACTGCCAAAAGGGGATTCCAGGTGTACCCCGCCTGTTGCAATACCGATGGCAACACAATAAAATAAAAAAAAAAATGGAAATTGCATTGTGGACACTTGAAAGACATGACACAGGTTTCCATGGCCCAAACCATAAGTTCAGCGCAACGCAAAAGCGCAAAAAATGCATCCAAATACAATTCCAAACAGCCCTGGGATCCCGCAGCACATGCAGCAGCTGCAGAAATTAAAAACAAAAGAAAGTTGCCAAAAATATTGACATCCTTCCCAGCACATTGATTAGGGATGAGCGAATCGATCCGGACGAACCCGGATTCGATCCGAATTTCAGGAAAAATTCGATTCGGATCGAATCCGAATTTCCCCGCGATTCGATAGCTCGAAGTTTTCCTTTAACATCCATTCATTTACATTACAGGCATTCTAAGATGGCGGACGGGACATGTCCAGACATGTAAGCTGGGGCAGTGTATGCTGGGGCACTCACATGCAGCCTGTCAGCAGCCAGCAAGCCCGGTGACGTCACAGCGCTATTTAAACCCGGCGGCCATCTTGGTTTTCCTCATTTCTCTATTGCATTCGTGAGAGACAGAACGTTGTAGTGAGGGAGAGAGGCAGTTAGACAGGCAGGGACAGACAGGGACAGGCTGGAGACAGGCAGGAGACAGACAGGAGACAGACAGAAAGTCAGCGAAAAACAGGGAAAGGTAGGAAAAATCAGAGGCTGTCACAGGGAGATTTTTTTTTTTTTTCATCCAGCCTGAGTGTTACTAGCTGGCTGACTGGCTTTGTTAGCGTTTTCAGGCTGCTTATACTAACTAACTGTGCATATATACTGAACTGATCTTAAGTCTGCTGTGAGGCATCCCATTCTGTGACTACAGCAGCCTCTGTTTAAGACCATATAACCATTTGCACTTATTATAATTGAAATTAGGCCTGATAAGGACACTTTTGATGGGCTTGGCACTACTGGACCCTGCCAGGTGCACTTCTGTTGTGGCATCCCATTCTGTGACTACAGCAGCCTCTGTTTAAGACCATATAACCATTTGCACTTATTATAATTGAAATTAGGCCTGATAAAGACACTTTTGCTGGGCATAGCACTACTGGACCCCTGATAAAGACACTTTTGCTGGGCATAGCACTACTGGACCCTGCCAGGTGCACTTCTGTTGTGGCATCCCATTCTGTGACTACAGCAGCCTCTGTTTAATTAGGCCTGGTAAAGACACTTTTGCTGGGCATAGCACTACTGGACCCTGCCAGGTGCACTTCTTTTTTGGGGCATCCCATTCTGTGACTACAGCAGCCTCTGTTTAAGACCATATAACCATTTGCACTTATTATAATTGAAATTAGGCCTGATAAAGACACTTTTGCTGGGCATAGCACTACTGGACCCTGCCAGGTGCACTTCTGTTGTGGCATCCCATTCTGTGACTACAGCAGCCTCTGTTTAATTAGGCCTGATAAAGACACTTTTGCTGGGCATAGCACTACTGGACCCTGCCAGGTGCACTTCTGTTGTGGCATCCCATTCTGTGACTACAGCAGCCTCTGTTTAAGACCATATAACCATTTGCACTTATTATAATTGAAATTAGGCCTGATAAAGACACTTTTGCTGGGCATAGCACTACTGGACCCTGCCAGGTGCACTTCTGTTGTGGCATCCCATTCTGTGACTACAGCAGCCTCTGTTTAAGACCATATAACCATTTGCACTTATTATAATGGAAATTAGGCCTGATAAAGACACTTTTGCTGGGCATAGCACTACTGGACCCCTGATAAAGACACTTTTGCTGGGCATAGCACTACTGGACCCTGCCAGGTGCACTTCTGTTGTGGCATCCCATTCTGTGACTACAGCAGCCTCTGTTTAAGACCATATAACCATTTGCACTTATTATAATTGAAATTAGGCCTGATAAAGACACTTTTGCTGGGCATAGCACTACTGGACCCTGCCAGGTGCACTTCTGTTGTGGCATCCCATTCTGTGACTACAGCAGCCTCTGTTTAAGACCATATAACCATTATCACTTATTATAATTGAAATTAGGCCTGATAAAGACACTTTTGCTGGGCATAGCACTACTGGACCCCTGATAAAGACACTTTTGCTGGGCATAGCACTACTGGACCCTGCCAGGTGCACTTCTGTTGTGGCATCCCATTCTGTGACTACAGCAGCCTCTGTTTAAGACCATATAACCATTTGCACTTATTATAATTGAAATTAGGCCTGATAAAGACACTTTTGCTGGGCATAGCACTACTGGACCCTGCCAGGTGCACTTCTGTTGTGGCATCCCATTCTGTGACTACAGCAGCCTCTGTTTAAGACCATATAACCATTATCACTTATTATAATTGAAATTAGGCCTGATAAAGACACTTTTGCTGGGCATAGCACTACTGGACCCTGCCAGGTGCACTTCTTTTTTGGGGCATCCCATTCTGTGACGACAGCAGCCTCTGTTTAAGACCATATAACCATTTGCACTTATTATAATTGAAATTAGGCCTGATAAAGACACTTTTTCTGTGCATAGTACTACTGCCTGCCAGGTGCACTCCTGTTGTGGCATCCCATTCTGTGACTACACCAGCCTCTATTTAAGACCATAACCATTTGCACCTATTCTAATTGAAATTAGGCCTGATAAAGACACTTTTGCTGTGCATAGTCTTACTGCTGCCAGGTGCACTGCTGGCTGTTGGGGCATCCCATTCTGTAACATAGCATACCCCTCTTTATTTACACTAAGCAGCTCTCTTATTTACACTAGGCAGGCCTGTTGGAGGCTGAGTGTCACTGCTCACTTTTGGTGTGCATTATATTCTGTTTTATATAGACCCACCACTGCCTGGGGGTTCTTAAAATATCACCTACTACCACGCCAGTTAGACGGGCAGACAAGTGCCTGGAAGTGAAAAGAGGAGTGGCAGAGGCCAAGATTCCGCAGGCAGAGCTCGCATCAGACTGGGGGCCAGTAGCAGCAGGAGTCACGCTGAGAGACCTAATCTGCCAGTATCTGCTTGCGGTCGGGTCTCCACCAGTAACGCATCTGCCGTGGTTGATTGGTTGACGCGCTCATCAACAACATCATCACAACTTACGTCTGAGACCCCCAGTCTAGGGTCGGTAGGTTCCTCTGACACAACCCTGAGTTGGCATGCCCCGAGAGCAGTCCCTGTCCTCCCATTGCCTCTGTCCTACGCCGTTCCCTCCCCCAGCGACGTATCCTATGCTTTGGGTTCAGTTCCTCTCTTTAGTGAGGAGGACGATCAGATAGAGGACAGTCAGCAGCTACTGCCCAGCCAAGAAATGGAGGTGGCTTCTTTAGCTAGGCAGACAAGTAGTGAAGTGGACAGTGTCGTGGGTGCTGCGAGCGTTCCAGCTCCTGCGCCAGACACTGTTGACGAATCCACGAACATCAGTGACGTACAGCCACAACTCGGCGATAATGATGATGACGATGAAGCCGATCGCACTTGGGAGCCGGGTGATGAAGGGGCTTCATCGTCATCATCAGGAGAAGAGGGGCGCAGGTTGCCCCGGAGTCAGCAGCTCTGGCAGCAAGGTGGCAGCAGCATGGCTGGCAGGCAGCATGGGGGCACAATTGTAAAGCCTGGAGCCAAACGGGGCCGGGGCCGGGGTAGAGCACCTGCTGCGCGGCAGGCTACCTTATCGGGAGGTAGTGGGGCAGGGGTTCCTGGAGTTGGCAACAGCAGCAGCGAATCAGTGAGGCCTGTTGGTGGAAAAAGTAGCTACTCGGCAGTGTGGCAGTTTTTCCTGAAGCATCCGCAGGAGGGTAACATGGCCACATGCAAGATATGTAGGCAGAAGGTGAAGCGTGGCCAGGTTCCGAATGTTGGCACCACGGCCCTGCGTCAACATATGCAGCGTCACCATAAAGCGGCCTGGGAGAACCTAGGCTCCGGAGAGGTGGGCCAGACTGCTTCCTCACCGAGTGGCACGCCGCTCCCAATTTCTGCCAGCCAAGGCTCCAGCACCTCAGCCGAAGGCAGCTGTGCGTCATACCCATCCTCTGTCGCTCCTGCTCCTCCTCCTCCTCCAAGTCATGCATCCCGCCAGCAATCCATCAGCGAAGCCATGTCCAAGAGACAGCAGTATGCGCCCACTCATCCTACGGCGCAGAAGCTGAATGTGCTCCTGTCCAAGTTGCTGGTGCTGCAGTCGCTCCCTTTTCAGGTGGTGGAATCTGCACCTTTCAGAGAACTGATGGCTTGTGCCGAGCCGAGGTGGAGAGTCCCAAGCCGTAATTTCTTTGCCAAGAAGGCAGTACCAGCGCTGCACACTTTTGTTGAACAGAAGGTGGGCCAGTCCTTGAGCCTGTCGGTGTGTAGCAAAGTGCATGGCAGCGCCGACATCTGGAGCTGTAACTACGGTCAGGGACAGTACATGTCGTTTACGGCCCACTGGGTGAATGTGGTCCCTATGCAGCAGCAGCAGCAACTTGGACAGGTCACGCCGCTTCAGCCTCCGCGCTCCCTGCCCGTTGGGCCTGTGACACCGTGCGACTCGGCCTCCTCATCCGCCGCCATCTCCTCACCCTCCACTGTAGGCTCAAGTCTCAGTGCCCCTCCAGTCTACCATGTGTGCTGGGCACAGAGGTGTCACACAGTGCTTCACATGGTTTGTCTTGGCGAACGGAGTCACACAGGGGAGGAACTGCTTAAATGTATTCATCAGGAAATCCAAACATGGCTTACTCCGAGAAAACTTAAAATGGGAATCATGGTTACCGACAATGGGAAGAACATTTTGTCTGCGCTGCGCCAAGGAAGCCTGACCCATGCCCCCTGCATGGCTCACGTCTTCAATCTGGTTGTCAAGCGGTTTCTGAAGTGTTCCCCCCATCTGCAAGACATCCTAACAACTTCAAGGAAACTTTGCATGCACTTCAGCCACTCCTACACCGCCAAACACACCCTTCTTGAGCTACAGCGTCAGAATGGTATCCCCCAACATAGTCTGATTTGCGATGTTTCCACCCGTTGGAATTCCACCCTTCACATGTTGGACTGATTATATGAACAGAGAAAAGCCATCACGGATTTCCTGATGATCCAAGCAGATAGGGGGACTCCCCTGTGTAACTTCAATGTCAACCAGTGGCAGCTCATACGTGACACCTGCCGTTTGCTCAGGCCCTTTGAGGAAGCCACTTTATTTGTCAGTCGGCAGGATTACGGGATGAACGACGTGATTCCACTGCTTCATGTACTACAGCACATGTTGGAAACCATGGCTGGTCAGGGCACTGGAGACATGGCGTTTACATCTTACGCCCACATGAACCCCGTTGGAGCTGAACTGGAGGAGGAGGAGGAAGAGGAGGAGGAGGAGTTGCCCAGCGAAACACAGTGAAGCGCAGTTTAGGCTTGGCGAAATGGCTGGTTTATCTAGTCAGCGGACAGGAGAGGAGGAGCAGGAGCAGCCAGAGGAGCTAGAGGTTTTTGAGGAAGGCGAGACAGAGGACCCAGGCACACCGTGGCAGTATGCAGTGGAGATGGAGACAGGTAGTCCATCCGAGTCACTTGCGCAAATAGCATGAAGCATGCTCACGTGCTTGCCTAGTGACCCCAGAATTGTTTCCATCTGTCGGCGGGATGACTTCTGGCTGTCCACCTTATTGGACCCTCGCTTCCGGCACAAAATGGGGGCATTTTTTAAACCCACCGAGAGGGAGGACAAACTCAACTACTACAAAGACATTCTACGTAGGCAGTTGGCCGATGCCTATCTGCGCCATGGTCCATACTCTCGCAGGTCTGACTCGAGGGGACCTCTGCGCTCACCTTCCACTGCCATGGCCGTTGGGGGGGTTGGCAGGAGCAGCAGCAGCAGCTCCATCAGCAGCAGCAGCCTCAGTCTTCAGTCGCTAATGAGTAGCTTTCTACACACGCATAGTGAGGCTACTCATGAGCAGCAGGAAGACCTGGAGCAGGACCTCAACCAGCAGGTCATGTCATACTTTGACATGACCATGCTAACACACCTTGAGGATCCGCTGGACTTCTGGGCAGCCAAACTTGATTTGTGACCGCAACTAGCAGAGTTTGCCCTGGAAAAGCTGTCCTGCCCGGCAAGTAGCGTGCCATCTGAGCGGGTGTTTAGTGCGGCGGGGGCCATAGTTACGGCGAGGAGAACTCGTCTGTCAACTAAAAATGTGGAGAGACTCACCTTTGTCAAAATGAATCAGGGATGGATCAGCCAGGATTTCCACCCACCAATGCCTGATGCATCCGACTAGATTCAGCATGGTGCCACGTTTTACACTTCCCAAATGGTGCAAAACATATTTATGTCTTTAGGCCATTTTTTGGGCTCCTGCTGCTGCTGCTGCCAACTTCTGCCAACTCCAGGGTGTGATTCATCCAATTTTTGGGCTCCTGAAGCCAACCCCAGGGTCTCTTTAAAGTAATGTTTGGACTCCTTCTGCTGCTGCCAACTCCAGGGTGTGAATCATCCAATTTTTGGGCTCCTGAAGCCAACCCCAGGGTCTCTTTAAAGTAATGTTTGGGTTCCTGCTGCTGCTGCTGCCAACTTCTGCCAACTTCAGGGTGTGATTCATCCAATTTTTGGGCTCCTGAAGCCAACCCCAGGGTCTCTTTGAAGTAATGTTTGGGCTCCTGCTGCTGCTGCTGCCAACTTCTGCCAACTCCAGGGTGTGATTCATCCAATGTTTGGGCTCCTGAAGCCAACTCCAGTGTATATTTGGGCTCCTGCTGCTGCTGCTGCCAACTCCAGGGTGTGAATCATCCAATTTTTGGGCTCCTGAAGCCAACTCCAGTGTCTCTTTAAAGTAATATTTGGGCTCCTGCTGCTGCTTGCAACTCCAGGGTGTGATTCATCCAATGTTTGGGCTCCTGAAGCCAACCCCAGGGTCTCTTTAAAGTAATGTTTGGGCTCCTGCTGCTGCTGCTGCCAACTTCTGCCAACTCCAGTGTGTGATTCATCCAATTTTTGGGCTCCTGAAGCCAACCCCAGGGTCTCTTTGAAGTAATGTTTGGGCTCCTGCTGCTGCTGCCAACTTCTGCCAACCCCAGGGTGTGATTCATCCAATTTTTGGGCTCCTGAAGCCAACTCCGGTGTCTCTTTAAAGTAATATTTGGGCTCCTGCTGCTGCTTGCAACTCCAGGGTGTGATTCATCCAATTTTTGGGCTCCTGAAGCCAACCCCAGGGTCTCTTTCAGCCAATGTTTGGGCTCCTGCTGCTGTTGCTGCCAACTCCAGGGTGTGATTCATCCAATTTTTGGGCTCCTGAAGCCAACCCCAGGGTCTCTTTGAAGTAATGTTTGGGCTCCTGCTGCTGCTGCTGCCAACTTCTGCCAACTCCAGGGTGTGATTCATCCAATTTTTGGGCTCCTGAAGCCAACTCCAGTGTCTCTTTAAAGTAATGTTTGGGCTCCTGCTGCTGCTGATGCCAACTTCTGCCAACTCCAGGGTGTGATTCATCCAATTTTTGGGCTCCTGAAGCCAACCCCAGGGTCTCTTTGAAGTAATGTTTGGGCTCCTGCTGCTGCCAACTTCTGCCAACTCCAGGGTGTGATTTATCCAATTTTTGGGCTCCTGAAGCCAACTCCAGTGTCTCTTTAAAGTAATATTTGGGCTCCTGCTGCTGCTTGCAACTCCAGGGTGTGATTCATCCAATTTTTGGGCTCCTGAAGCCAACCCCAGGGTCTCTTTAAAGTAATGTTTGGGCTCCTGCTGCTGCTGCTGCCAACTTCTGCCAACTCCAGGGTGTGATTCATCCAATTTTTGGGCTCCTGAAGCCAACCCCAGGGTCTCTTTAAAGTAATGTTTGGACTCCTGCTGCTGCTGCCAACTCCAGGGTGTGAATCATCCAATTTTTGGGCTCCTGAAGCCAACCCCAGGGTCTCTTTAAAGTAATGTTTGGGCTCCTGCTGCTGCTGCTGCCAACTTCTGCCAACTCCAGGGTGTAATTCATCCAATTTTTGGGCTCCTGAAGCCAACCCCAGGGTCTCTTTGAAGTAATGTTTGGGCTCCTGCTGCTGCTGCTGCCAACTTCTGCCAACTCCAGGGTGTGATTCATCCAATTTTTGGGCTCCTGAAGCCAACTCCAGTGTATATTTGGGCTCCTGCTGCTGCTGCCAACTCCAGGGTGTGAATCATCCAATTTTTGGGCTCCTGAAGCCAACTCCAGTGTCTCTTTAAAGTAATATTTGGGCTCCTGCTGCTGCTTGCAACTCCAGGGTGTGATTCATCCAATTTTTGGGCTCCTGAAGCCAACCCCAGTGTCTCTTTCAGCCAATGTTTGGGCTCCTGCTGCTGCTGCTGCCAACTCCAGGGTGTGATTCATCCAATTTTTGGCCTCCTGAAGCCAACCCCAGTGTCTCTTTAAAGTAATATTTGGGCTGCTCCTGCTGCTGCTGCCAACTCCAGGGTGTGATTCATCCAATTTTTGGGCTCCTGAAGCCAACTCCAGTGTATATTTGGGCTCCTGCTGCTGCTGCTGCCAACTCCAGGGTGTGAATCATCCAATTTTTGGGCTCCTGAAGCCAACTCCAGTGTCTCTATAAAGTAATCTTTGGGCTCCTGCTGCTGCCAACTCCAGGGTGTGATTCATCCAATTTTTGGGCTCCTGAAGCCAACTCCAGTGTCTCTTTAAAGTAATATTTGGGCTCCTGCTGCTGCCAACTCCAGGGCGTGATTCATACAATTTTTGGGCTCCTGAAGCCAACCCCACGGTCTCTTTAAAGTAATATTTGGGCTCCTGCTGCTGCTTGCAACTCCAGGGTGTGATTCATCCAATTTTTGGGCTCCTGAAGCCAACCCCAGGGTCTCTTTAAAGTAATGTTTGGGCTCCTGCTGCTGCTGCTGCCAACTTCTGCCAACTCCAGGGTGTGATTCATCCAATTTTTGGGCTCCTGAAGCCAACCCCAGGGTCTCTTTGAAGTAATGTTTGGGCTCCTGATGCTGCTGCTGCCAACTTCTGCCAACTCCAGTGTGTGATTCATCCAATTTTTGGGCTCCTGAAGCCAACCCCAGGGTCTCTTTAAAGTAATGTTTGGACTCCTGCTGATGCTGCCAACTCCAGGGTGTGAATCATCCAATTTTTGGGCTCCTGAAGCCAACCCTAGGGTCTCTTTAAAGTAATGTTTAGGCTCCTGCTGCTGCTGCTGCCAACTTCTGCCAACTCCAGGGTGTGATTCATCCAATTTTTGGGCTCCTGAAGCCAACCCCAGTGTCTCTTTAAAGTAATGTTTGGGCTCCTGCTGCTGCTGCTGCTGCCAACTTCTGCCAACTCCAGGGTGTGATTCATCCAATTTTTGGGCTCCTGAAGCCAACCCCAGTGTCTCTTTAAAGAAATATTTGGGCTCCTGCCCCTCATAGTGATGCCACTTCAACTCTCTGCAATTGTGCCGCTCTGCGATTCTATTAGCGATGCCTCTGATCTGAATGTGATATTTATTCAAAGTATTATTTAACTAACCTAGCACGCATCCTGTGCGTGTTACAGCAAGGCAGAATGGTTTACAACCCTAATGAGGCTCTAGGAGGCTCAGAAATAGCCGTTTTTAATAGCGATTCGTTGAGAATTTATTCGGGTCGAAACGATTTTTGTTTGAAAATTCGGCGAATCAGTCGAATCGAATTTTTCAAAAGTTCGCTCATCTCTAACATTGATATCTATGGGATAACGCCACACAATAAATTGTAAAATCCCATCTTAGATCAGACATTTATATAAATGATTCATAGTACCTGGAGTCTCTGGATTATCAGATTCAGTGTCTTAAAAAGAAGGAGAACATATAACAATGATGATTGTGTTATGGCTGATGGCGCCTGTTGCTATTTGGGGACAATCTTTACACATTTATCTCTGCTGACATGGACAGAGATTGGTTTACACAGGTTAAAGAGCAAATAATTTCCCATTAAAGGGCCCGACATCGCTGACACCACATGTCTCTGTATTGCTTCCACTCTGAGGGGAATAATCAGCAAACTCATAGAGGGCGTCTCTGTATCAGAAACCAATCAGAGGCAAGGAATATAAAAACATGGAATATAATGTGCATCTGATTGGTTGTTAAAGTAAAAAAAAAAAAAAAAAAAACTGAAAATTACCTTTATTACAGGGGAGAACTGCTGAGCTCTATCTTTATCTTCCTGTACGACCACATTTGGAACTGGTCATTGAGGAATGGAAAATGAAAGGCCAAACTCTAAGCAGCTGCTGCAGTATCTGCAGCTCACTTCAGGAGGAGAGGCTCATGGGACAGGCTATAGGTGATCTTCTTGCTGCTTTCTATTGCCATTGCCTGGACTGTAGCTTTAGTAAATAAGTGTAAATAAAATGTATAAAATGGTGCTGAATCGCAGTTATAATTTTCATCCGTTTATTTCAGGTGCATGTTTGTGCTTTTTACACATATCTTATGTATAAGATATAAAAATAATAATAATGTAGTGAATGGCACAAGCCTGGAAAAGAAAAGAATCTGCTCTTTTTTTAGCAGAAAACAGATCCATTTTTATTAATGGCTTTAGCTGGAAAATTCAAGGGACAGTCCAGGCAATGGCAATAAAAGGGAAGCAAGCAGCTCCCCGGATGCCTGTCCCATGTGCCCCTCCCCCCTTCCCAGCAGTGCTGGATAGAAACTACAGAGGGCTCCAAAGTTCAATTTCATTTCTTCAGGACCACACAAAAATTGTCTCATGCAAAGACAGCCACTCTGCACTTTGGAGCTCTCAGTGTAAGCTAGAATGATAAGTCACAGTGGTCCTGCAGCTGTCTCTGACCACAGCAGAATGTGATACTAAAATCTGCACCATGACATGTCCATCCCAACTCAGCCACACCCAGGAATAGGAGCAAAGCCAGCAGCTTTGTTTTGGATACATAAGATATTTACATTCAATTAGAGAAAATGAGAAGCTTTAAATTGGCTCAGTTTTGCAGGCAGTGTGTGGGCATACCAATTGCAGGCAGTGTGTGGGCATCCCCATTGCAGGCAGTGTGTGGGCATCCCCATTGCAGGCAGTGTGTGGGCATCCCAATTGCAGGCAGTGTGTGGGCATCCCCATTGCAGGCAGTGTGTAGGCATCCCCATTGCAGGCAGTGTGTGGGCATCCCCATTGCAGGCAGTGTGTGGGCATCCCCATTGCAGGCAGTGTGTGGGCATCCCAATTGCAGGCAGTGTGCAGCATGTCCCCACGAAATATTCTTTATATTCCTTATAATACTTATATTCCTCAGCTCCCATGCAGCCATCTCCCGCGGTCACACACATTACCGGCATGCCTCAGCAATTTCATCCCTGTAGCTGCCACTGCCTGCTGCCTCAAGCTCCCCGAGCGCCGGTTACTCCACAGGCCATGCCCCATACGGTTGTCTGAATCGGGTCTCTGGGAACTTGGGGCTGTGGGCAGTGGTGGCTATGGGGACAACAGCTGCAGTGGTGGCAGCAAGGGCAGCGGAAGCCGGTAATGTATTTATGTGTTTGTTTTTATGTCGGCAGGAAATGGCGGCTGAGACGTGGGAGCGGGGAATTTAAGTTTCCCCCCCTTTTGGGGATAAATAGGTGCATCTTATAGGGGAAAATACAGTATATACCCATCTAGCATGTATATATATTGCTATCTTTCCCCAAAACAGGTTTAGAAGCAAATCATATTACCTGGATCGATTATCAAACGACCATCTTAAAGAAAAGAAGAAGAAACACATATAAATAACGTCTTATGGTCAATGCTGTGTGTTGTTATTTGGTAACAATCTTTACACTATTATCACATGGACACTGCTGGCACATGCCAAGGCACAAGAAGAGAGAAAGGGGAAAAGAAAAAACGATGATGATGCAACTGAAAACTCAAACTAGAACATTTTTGTTAGAAAATGTTTGTTAAAAAAAGGCAGACTGGCCAATATACTAAAAACAAGAGGAGCCTTATTTAGAAAGCGTGAGCACTAGAGATGAGCGAACTTTTGAAAAATTCGATTCGACTGATTCGCCGAATTTTCCGACAAAAATCGTTTCGACCCGAATAAATTCGCGACGAATCGCTATTAAAAACGGCTATTTCTGAGCCTCCTAGAGCCTCAATAGGGTTGTAAACCATTCTGCCTTGCTGTAACACGCACAGGATGCGTGCTGGGTTAGTTAAATAATACTTTGAAGAAATATCACATGCAGATCAGAGGCATCACTAATAGAATCGCAGAGCGGCACAATTGCAGAGAGTTGAAGTGGCATCACTATGAGGGGCAGAAGGAGCCCAAACATTGCTTTAAAGAGACACTGGAGTTGGCAGCAGCAGGAGCCCAAAAATTGGATGAATCACACCCTGGAGTTGGCAGCAGCAGCAGGAGCCCAAACATTACTTTAAAGAGACACTGGGGTTGGCTTCAGGAGCCCAAAAATTGGATGAATCACACCCTGGAGTTGGCAGCAGCAGCAGGAGCCCAAATATTACTTTAAAGAGACCCTGGGGTTGGCTTCAGGAGCCCAAAAATTGGATGAATCACACCCTGGAGTTGGCAGCAGCAGCAGGAGCCCAAATATTACTTTAAAGAGACCCTGGGGTTGGCTTCAGGAGCCCAAAAATTGGATGAATCACACCCTGGAGTTGGCAGCAGCAGCAGGAGCCCAAACATTACTTTAAAGAGACCCTGGGGTTGGCTTCAGTAGCCCAAAAATTGGATGATTCACACCCTGGAGTTGTCAGCAGCAGCAGCAGGAGCCCAAACATTACTTTAAAGAGACCCTGGGGTTGGCTTCAGGAGCCCAAAAATTGGATGAATCACACCCTGGAGTTGGCAGAAGTTGGCAGCAGCAGCAGGAGCCCAAATATTACTTTAAAGAGCCACTGGAGTTGGCTTCAGGAGCCCAAAAATTGGATGAATCACACCCTGGAGTTGGCAGAAGTTGGCAGCAGCAGCAGGAGCCCAAACATTACTTTAAAGAGACCCTGGGGTTGGCTTCAGGAGCCCAAAAATTGGATGAATCACACCCTGGAGTTGGCAGCAGCAGCAGGAGCCCAAATATTACTTTAAAGAGACCCTGGGGTTGGCTTCAGGAGCCCAAAAATTGGATGAATCACACCCTGGAGTTGGCAGCAGCAGCAGGAGCCCAAATAATACTTTAAAGAGACCCTGGGGTTGGCTTCAGGAGCCCAAAAATTGGATGAATCACACCCTGGAGTTGGCAGCAGCAGCAGGAGCCCAAACATTACTTTAAAGAGACCCTGGGGTTGGCTTCAGTAGCCCAAAAATTGGATGATTCACACCCTGGAGTTGTCAGCAGCAGCAGCAGGAGCCCAAACATTACTTTAAAGAGACCCTGGGGTTGGCTTCAGGAGCCCAAAAATTGGATGAATCACACCCTGGAGTTGGCAGCAGCAGCAGGAGCCCAAATATTACTTTAAAGAGACCCTGGGGTTGGCTTCAGGAGCCCAAAAATTGGATGAATCACACCCTGGAGTTGGCAGCAGCAGCAGCAGCCCAAATATTACTTTAAAGAGACACTGGGGTTGGCTTCAGGAGCCCAAAAATTGGATGTATCACACCCTGGAGTTGGCAGCAGCAGGAGCCCAAATATTACTTTAAAGAGACCCTGGGGTTGGCTTCAGGAGCCCAAAAATTGGATGAATCACACCCTGGAGTTGGCAGAAGTTGGCAGCAGCAGCAGCAGCAGGAGCCCAAATATTTCTTTAAAGAGACCCTGGGGTTGGCCTCAGGAGCCCAAAAATTGGATGAATCACACCCTGGAGTTGGCAGCAGCAGGAGCCCAAATATTACTTTAAAGAGACCCTGGGGTTGGCCTCAGGAGCCCAAAAATTGGATGAATCACACCCTGGAGTTGCAAGCAGCAGCAGGAGCCCAAATATTACTTTAAAGAGACCCTGGGGTTGGCCTCAGGAGCCCAAAAATTGGATGAATCACACCCTGGAGTTGGCAGCAGCAGCAGCAGCAGGAGCCCAAACATTACTTTAAAGAGACACTGGGGTTGGCTTCAGGAGCCCAAAAATTGGATGAATCACACCCTAGTTACAGCTCCAGATGTCGGCGCTGCCATGTATTTTGCTACACACCGACAGGCTCAAGGACTGGCCCACCTTCTGTTCAACAAAAGTGTGCAGCGCTGGTACTGCCTTCTTGGCAAAGAAATGACGGCTTGGGACTCTCCACCTCGGCTCGGCACAAGCCATCAGTTCTCTGAAAGGTGCAGATTCCACCACCTGAAAAGGGAGCGACTGCAGCACCAGCAACTTGGACAGGAGCACATTTAGCTTCTGAGCCGTAGGATGAGTGGGCGCATACTGCTGTCTCTTGGACATGGCTTCGCTGATGGATTGCTGGCGGGATGCATGACTTGGAGGAGGAGGAGCAGGAGCGACAGAGGATGGGTATGACGCACAGCTGCCTTCGGCTGAGGTGCTGGAGCCTTGGCTGGCAGAAATTGGGAGCTCACTTGGTGAGGAAGCAGACTGGACCACCCCTTGGGAGCCTCGGTTTTCCCAGGTCGTTTTATGGTGACGCATCATATGTTGACGCAGGGCCGTGGTGCCAACATTTGGACCCTGGCCACGCTTCACCTTTTGCCTACATATCTTGCATGTGGCCATGTTACCCTCCTGCGGATGCCTCAGGAAAAACTGCCACACTGCCGAGTAGCTACTTTTCCCACCCCCTGGCCTCACTGATTCACTGCTGCTGTTGCCAACTCCAGGAACCCCTGCTCCACTACCTCCTGATAAGGTAGACTGCCGCACAGCAGGTGCTCTACCCCGACCCCGGCCCCGGCCAGCTCCAGCCTTTGGAATTGTGCCCCCATGCTGACTGCTACCACCTTGCTGCCTCAGCTGCTGACTCCGGGGCAACCTGCGCCCCTCTTCTCCTGATGATGACGATGAAGCCCCTTCCTCACCCGGCTCCCAAGTGCGATCGGCTTCATCGTCATCATCATCATCACCGAGTTGTGGCTGTACGTCACTGATGTTCGTGGATTCGTCAACAGTGTCTGGCGCAGGAGCTGGAACGCTCGCAGCACCCACGACACTGTCCACATCACTATTTGTCTGCCTAGCTAAAGAAGCCACCTCCATTTCTTGGCTGGGCAGTAGCTGCTGACTGTCCTCCTGTATCTGATCGTCCTCCTCACTAAAGAGTGGAGCTGAACCCAAAGCATAGGATACGTCGCTGGGGGAGGGAACGGCGTAGGACAGAGGCAATGGGAGGACAGGGACTGCTCTCGGGGCATGCCAACTCAGGGTTGTGTCAGAGGAACCTACCGACCCTAGACTGGGGGTCTCAGACGTAAGTTGTGATGATGTTGTTGATGAGCGCGTCAACCAATCTACCACGGCAGATGCGTTACTGGTGGAGACCCGACCGCTAGCAGATACTGGCAGATTAGGTCTCTCAGCGTGACTCCTGCTGCTACTGGCCCCCAGTCTGATGCGAGCTCTGCCTGCGGAATCTTGGCCTCTGCCACTCCTCTTTTCACTTCCAGGCACTTGTCTGCCCGACATAGTCTAACTGGCGTGGTAGTAGGTGATATTTAAAAAAAACCCCGGGCAGCGGTGGGTCTATATGAAACAGAATATAATGCACACCAAAAGTGAGCAGTAACACTCAGCCTCCAACAGGCCTGCTTAGTGTAAATAAGAGAGCTGCTTAGTGTAAATAAAGAGGGGTATGCTATGTTACAGAATGGGATGCCTCAACAGAAGTGCACCTGGCAGGCAGCAGTAAGCCTATGCCCAGCAAAAGTGTCTTTATCAGGGTAATTTCAAATATAATAATAGCAAATGGTTATATGGTCTTAAACAGAGGCTGCTATAGTCACAGAATGGGATGCCCTTGCAGGGTCCAGAAGTACTATGCCGAGCAAAAGTGTCTTTATCAGGCTAATTTCAAATATAATAAGAGCAAATGGTTATATGGTCTTAAACAGAGGCTGCTATAGTCACAGAATGGGATGCCCTTGCAGGGTCCAGTAGTGCTATGCCCAGCAAAAGTGTCTTTATCAGGCTAATTTCAAATATAATAAGAGCAAATGGTTATATGGTCTTAAACAGAGGCTGCTATAGTCACAGAATGGGATGCCCTTGCAGGGTCCAGAAGTACTATGCCGAGCAAAAGTGTCTTTATCAGGCTAATTTCAAATATAATAAGAGCAAATGGTTATATGGTCTTAAACAGAGGCTGCTGTAGTCACAGAATGGGATGCCACAAAAACCAGAGAGCATGCACAGCAAAAGTGTCTTTATCAGGCCTAATTTCTATGAGAATAAGTGCAAATGGTTATTATGGTATTAAATAGAGGCTGGTGTAGTCACAGAATGGGATGCCACAAAAACCAGAGAGCATGCACAGCAAAAGTGTCTTTATCAGGCCTGATTTCTATGAGAATAAGTGCAAATGGTTATTATGGTATTAAATAGAGGCTGGTGTAGTCACAGAATGGGATGCCACAAAAACCAGAGAGCATGCACAGCAAAAGTGTCTTTATCAGGCCTGATTTCTATGAGAATAAGTGCAAATGGTTATTATGGTATTAAATAGAGGCTGGTGTAGTCACAGAATGGGATGCCACAAAAACCAGAGAGCATGCACAGCAAAAGTGTCTTTATCAGGCCTAATTTCTATGAGAATAAGTGCAAATGGTTATTATGGTATTAAATAGAGGCTGGTGTAGTCACAGAATGGGATGCCACAAAAACCAGAGAGCATGCACAGCAAAAGTGTCTTTATCAGGCCTAATTTCTATGAGAATAAGTGCAAATGGTTATTATGGTATTAAATAGAGGCTGGTGTAGTCACAGAATGGGATGCCACAAAAACCAGAGAGCATGCACAGCAAAAGTGTCTTTATCAGGCCTAATTTCTATGAGAATAAGTGCAAATGGTTATTATGGTATTAAATAGAGGCTGGTGTAGTCACAGAATGGGATGCCACAAAAACCAGAGAGCATGCACAGCAAAAGTGTCTTTATCAGGCCTAATTTCTATGAGAATAAGTGCAAATGGTTATTATGGTATTAAATAGAGGCTGGTGTAGTCACAGAATGGGATGCCACAAAAACCAGAGAGCATGCACAGCAAAAGTGTCTTTATCAGGCCTAATTTCTATGAGAATAAGTGCAAATGGTTATTATGGTATTAAATAGAGGCTGCTGTAGTCACAGAATGGGATGCCTCACAGCAGACTTAAGATCAGTTCAGTATATATGCACAGTTAGTTAGTATAAGCAGCCTGAAAACGCTAACAAAGCAGGCTGGATGAAAAAAAAAAAAAAAACTGACAGCCTCCGATTTTCCCTTCCTTTCCCTGTTTTTCGCTTACTTTCTGTCTGTCTCCTGTCTGTCTCCTGCCTGTCTCCAGCCTGTCCCTGTCTGTCCCTGCCTGTCTAACTGTCTGTCTCTCCCTCAGCTACACAGCGTTCTGTCTCTCACGAATGCAATAGAGAAATGAGGCTGGAAAGCAAGATGGCCGGCCTTAAATACCGCCTGTGACGTCACCGGGCTTGCTGGCTGCTGATAGGCTGCATGTGACTGTCCCAGCTTGCACTGGCGCGGGGTTGATGTCTGGACATGTCCCGTCCGCCATCTTAGAATGCCTGTAATGTAACTGAATGGATGTTAAAGGCAAACTTCGAGCGATCGTATCGCGGGGAAATTCGGATTCGATCCGAATCGAATTTTTCCTGAAATTCGGATCGAATCCGGGTTCGTCCGGATCGATTCGCTCATCCCTAGTGAGCACCAGACAGCGCACTTACCGTTCGATATAAGAAATAAAAAAATATCAGCGTCAATATCACTGTTGGCTGGTGCGTTACTTAACACTAGCACCGAAATGGTCGTAGCGCCGGGCGCTCTGGTTGGAGCAGCTCCAGAGTAAACCTGACGCTGTAGCTAAATATTCCATAGAGCACAATGGGCAGAACTGTATTGTAGTATTTTATGCTTATAATTATTATTACACACATTTATATGTACAAAACTTGCATTGGAACTTGTCAGAAATTGAAAGGCAGGACCTAGATTTCATCAAATGATTTTTTAGTGGGATTATTTAATTGATTTTAACAACGGCCTCGATTCACTAAGAATTGAAAGAATTTTGTAAAAAAAAAAAATCAAATCATGAGAACAAATTAATCACCAGTGAGCGGAAAGGTTTCAAAGATTCGGGCATCCCAAATTGGACAAAGTAGTTACAATCCCAGGTTTTGTTCCTCCGGCAGCTTCTCTGCCATGATTGGTTGGTTGCTGAGGAGGCTTTCTGGAAGAGTCACAATGAAGCACCTTGCCTCCTTCTATCATTGTGGTGCCCATATACATCAAGCAGAAATACAATGTGCCAGGTGCAGAATGATTGTGATTTCTATTAACAACATTCATTGTCTGTAAAATAATTATTTGCATCATTGTCCCTTTTGTCCCCCGCTGCTGATTGCTCCTATTCTGATAACTACCTGGTCACCAGATCCAGCACATCTGCATGTACGACATGCCCCCACTATCAGTCAAAGCTATGCTTACATGGCCCCCAGAGGTATAAAAGGGACAATGGGGTTCAGCAATTGTTCCCCGTAATTTTCTTGAGCAAGGCCCCTAACCCCCCTTCCCCCCAATTAATCCCTGGGCACCGGAGCCGCCCATCACTGCAGACACGTGTGCACTCACTGCTTGTGTTTGTCTGGGGTAATTGTTTAATAATAATAGTAATAATTATACACATATATATATATATATATATATATATATATATCCATCTTGCATGTATGTATATTGTAACCACTCTACACATCTACACAGCAAAACTCATTCCACATTCACATTGCCATCTTTCCCCAAAACATGTCTAGAGAGAAAATCATATTACCTATAAGCCGTATAATAGAATCATCTTAAAGAAAAGAAGGAGAAACACATACAAACACATTGTTAATTGGTAACAATCTTATTAATACACTATTATCACATGCAGGGCAAACCTAAGGGGAGGGGGTCCACGGGTCTGCCCCCCCCCCCCCCCCCCCCCAGAAGAGCAGAGAAGTAATTGAACAATTTTTTTTTACAATTTTTTTGTGTTGTGCACTCCCCAGGTACAAAATTTTGATTGTAACACTTTTCACAAAAGAAGCTTATACAGGTGGCAGTGTGTCACATTTGTAACAAGACAAATGTTACATATCCACTTGGAAAGCAGCCAAGCATCATGGTGTGTCTGATACAATGTATAGCTCCAAGTTCACACTCAGGATATTACAATCCACTAAAGAAAAACTACATGTAAAAATATTACCCAAAAAAGGACTATGAACATTTATTTACAATAGCACCATCTGATCCTATCAGGGTTAAAAAAAATGGGTTATCTACAAAAGATACTTGGAAGCTAATTCATTACTAGCGCAAGCTATCAGCAGATGAGCGTCTGTACAGAGGCACTAGAAGCGACTGCTAGTATACGCTGTGATCGGCTATCGGGCACTGTAACAGAGCGCCTCAGTTGCTCTTTTAACCTTGTCGGCATTGATGAATGAGATGTATGTCATAGAACAGTGGTGCAGAGAACAAAAGGTAGCGCCAGCTCAGTGCTACCGACTGTCAGCGACTCACAACATATTCAACAAAAAACCAGACACACACAGCATAGCATGGAGGGCGAGACGCTGTGTGATTTTTGAACACATATCCACTAGTAACAAAGCGAAATCACATGGAATGACATTGTTGTAACATTGTGACATTAATACTTTAATGCCAGACCTGTAATGACAGTCCTGCATATAAATATAAAAAATCAAAAAAGTTTTCAAAAATAATTTATTCCAGGCCAGGAGAGGTCGAAAAAATTATGTGAGCGTAAAAATAAAAATAAATAAATAAAAACTAGGATCAGTAAAGAGATTAGAAGGAACAGCCATTAAAATGTATGGGAGAGCGACAGGTAGTGAAAGGTAAAACCTGTTGCTCTGGAAGCTAGAGGACCGGTGCTATACACTGAGCCACCTGTAATGATGAATCAGACGCTACATGGCACTGTTAGAGTCACTCACCAGAATCGCCTTCATAAATGTGGTTTTGCGTACATCGTCCGGCATTCACCAGACGCTGCCCGCCGCTACGAGGTGCTACCTGCCGCTAGAGCTTCATGAGTAAATCCCAAAGTCTCAATTGCAAGGATAGACTGCCTCTCCACATACACTATCACCATCATCCCGTCTAATTAGGGGATGAGAATATGAAATATGGGCTGAGATCTCCTTTGTCATTAACCCTTTCAGTGCCAAGCACGTAGATTCTACGTGCTTGCTTCTACTCCACTTAAGTGCCAAGCACGTAGAATCTATGTGCTTGAGTTTCCCCCCTGCTAGTAAAAAAAATAAAAATCAAAAATACTCACCTGACCACACGTTGGATCCGGCTGGGTCTCCTCTTTAATTTGGTGTCATCCAAACCCCCGTGGGGGGTCGGATGGCTCCAGGAGAGCCCCCGGAATAGGCCGCCCCCCCCCCGTTTGGCAGCAGCAGCTGCTAACTGTAAAAAAAAATAAAAATGACATTTACTTACCTGCAGTCGCGCTGCCTCCCTCTGGGTCTCCTCTTCACTGGGGGGGCCTTCGATCGCCACCCCCCCAGCCTCTTCAGCTTCAGGGGAGAGCCTGTAAGGGCTCTCCCCCTCCTCTCCCGACCGGCCCCGCCATCTTGCTGTTAAGCCCCGCCACTTTGGGGGCGGGGCTTATGATGTCACTTCCGGCCTCTTGCTGCCTCTCCTCGGCTCAGCTGTCAGATGGCCTGGTGATCGCTGGGCAGAGCAGTGGAGGGGCAGGGGATGCTCTGATCCCATGCCCCCCCTCCTCTGGCCAGCGATCACCAGGGCATCTGACAGCTGATGAACACAGGAGCTGACAATCGGGTGAGGTAAGTTTTTTTTTTTTTTTTTTTTTTTACTGTTAACACTTTGTGAACTGGTAAGGGGTCCATGAGACCCCTTATACCAGTTCACAATGCTGGGGTCTGGCAAGCCACCTAAAACTATCGGGTGGCTTGCCATTAACCCCCGCACCCCCAATTACCTGCCTCCACAAAGCCCAGGGGGGGGGGCAGAAGAGCCCGGGCCCACACAGGCTATGTGGGCTCGTAGGCTGCAGGGTGGGGGGCCAAAAAAGCTGGCCCATCCACTCTGTTCCTACAAGCCCCCATAGCTGGTCCCGGGCTGGTTATGACGGGTAAGGGGGACCCTACGTTATTTTTTTTTTAATTTTAAGGGTTAGGGTTAGGGTAGCCTAACCCTAACCCTAACCCTTAAAATTAAAAAAAAAATGTGTTCCCACCCCCTTACGTCATTTTTATTTAATTTTTAAGGGTTAGGGTTAGCTTAACCCTCACCCTTAAAATTCAAAAAAAAAAAATAATAATAATAATTTTTAAGGTCGAGTGTTAGGGTTAGGCTAATCCCTTAAAATTAAAAAAAAAATTAAAAAACTTTTTTTAAGGGTGAGGGTTAGGGTTAGGCTAACCCTAACCTTTAAAATTAAAAAAAAATGTTTTTAAGGGTGAGGGTTAGGGCTAGGCTAACCCTAACCCTTAAAATTAAAAAAAAAAAAAAAAATTGAGGGGGGGGGGGATTTTTATTTTTGTATATTTTTTTATTTTTAAGGGTTAAGGGTTAGGGTTAGCCTAACCCTAACCCTTAAAATTACCCCAAAAAATCCCCCCCCCCCCCTGGAAGGGGGGCCCTATGTCATTTTTTCTTTTAATTAACCCCTTATGTTTATAGTGTGGATAGTAGTTGTATTTTATTTGTAAATGTAATAAAGTGCTCTTTTCAGTTTAGGGGGTCTCCAGGGCAAGAATGGGGGGGCTATGGATACATATGTGGTACAGTTGTAATCAGGAGAAAGGGGCTATCACATGCAATATGGTTTTCATTAAAAAAATAAAAAGGTTTTATTTAAAATAAAATAAAGGAGCCCACTACAACAGGCTCAGTACTCTTAGAAAGCTTAACATGTGTACTTTCAGGTAATATATGGCTTATGGGGATATTCTAAATTTAAAGGTTTGGTTTGGTTGAAAAATCGCAAGGTGCGCATGCTTTACTTTGGGGTGTTTGGCAACTCTTTCCTTGACAGTACCTATGCATGTTGGGTATTGTTCTGTTCGGGGGTTGTTGCTTTTTCAGATTTTACTTGTTTTTTTCTGTTTGCATATAGTTTATTTTTAGGAAAATGGGGCTTTGATTCTCCTTTTTTATTCTTTTTTTAGGGAAACTCTGTGCAACCAAAGAATTGATTGAGGGATTACTTCCAGAAAATTGTGCCCATGTCAACAAACCTGGTACGCCTAGAAAGCCTGAGGTGTGTACTAGTTTGTGGGGGGTATTTTAAATGTAAAGGGTTCTTTTTCTGGAAAGACAGCAAGGTGCGCTTAGCGTGGTGCATAGTTGTATTTTATCTGAAAATCTCTTAAAGCACTGTTTCAGTTTGGGGGAGTCTCCTGGGCAGGAAAGGGTGTCTACCAATACATATGTGGCAAGGCTGTGACCGGGATTAATTGGGGTTTCACATGCAATACGATTTTATTGACAAACTCACATTTTTTATTACAAAAAACACTACAAATTGCAAAAAATAGTTTTTTTTTTTATTTTTTTGCACATATTTCACCCAAAAGTATTGAGAATACACCTAAAAAATTACAAACAAGACATTTCATGTTAAAGCCCAGACTCTGCTGAAAAAAACATATCATTTTCCTGGAAAATCCCTGGAAATCCCTTCAAAAATCACATTTGAACACGGGGAGCGCAAAATAGTACAAGATGGTCTGGCACCAAGGGTGACAGAAACTCCAGGTAGGCTGGCAGCGAAAGGGATAATATGTTTGCTAAGTGCTGGTGTGTTGTACCTCTCTGTCCCTACAGAATTCATCAATCAAAATCAGTGGCCACCCGGGACAGAAGCAGCACAAGAGACAGAGACAGGTGGAGGTGTGAAGCCAGTGAAGCAGAACAATACCCAAGCATTACACAAACAACACTTGGTCATAAATACGGGGAGGCCGATTCAGTAATAGCGCCAGGTAGCGACAGATGAGCGACTGTAGCGTGATTTTCTCAGCGCCAGCCAGTATTCGCTGTGCTTGGCCGGCGTTAGCTTGATGACAGCGAGTCAGTCGGTGTGCGGTAATGTTGAATACGGGCTTAGGGGTCGCTGTTTCACAGGTTCAGCGTTGTATGTGAGCGCCTGACAACGAATGGCCAGAGCGAACGGCTAGCTGCATATTCATTAACAAATCACGCTCCGAATTTGCTGGTGCTGTCCATTCCTTGTTTAAACCCCAGAGCGCTGGTGGCGATGGGTGTAAAAGAGTTTTTAACCCCTAAACAACCATATTTTTGGATTGTAAAATTATACATGTTTTTTGAATCATTTTGTAATATGAATACATTAATATCAGACCTGTAATATCAATTCTGCACAATTTTTTTTTTTTTTTTTTTTCACTTAAAAAAAAAACATAACATTGCAGAAGTGGTCTCAGAATTTTTAACATTAAAAAAATAAATAAATAAATAAATATCAATTAATTATGATTAATTAAAGATTGCTCCATTGAAATGCATTGGACAACGCCAGGGAGCGACAGGTCATACCTGGCGCTGTGATGGAATTTGCAGCGGCGCTGTTCGTTCCAGGCGGCTTCATGATGAATCCCACGCTTGCTGTCACTCTCGCCGGCGCTAGCCTCATTTAGCTTGATAAATGCGTCATTGTGACCGCCGCCGGGCGTACTTGAGTCGGTAGCCGCCGATAGCTGGCGCTACCTGGCGCTCACCATTCGCTACCTGGCGCTAGCCCTTGATAAATAAGGCCCTAAGTCAGGTTCCCTCTACAGACCCTGAAAATGGGATGTGGCCCCCTACAAATATGCATCATCCAGTTTGGGTAAGTATGTAAAAATGTGCGTGCTAATGTATATATTTTTTTTCTTTGCGGGTGCCATGTTGGTCCCAGAAAAATGTGCAAGGACATGCAGGCTACATGGGATGCCCTAGATGTCTGTGGGGGGGAAAGGTAAGTATGTACAAGGACATACAGACTAATATGGGTACAGTGGCAGGGGACAGCAGGAAGCACATAAATTGGCTTACAACACTAAAAGGCAAGTGCCGGAAAGCCACACAAGGACACGGCACACTGAGAACAATAGGCGTCCAAAAACAGGTACAAACGCTGCTTCCAATACTTCTTTGGCTGCAAGTACCATAAATTCCTGGCAGAACCGTATGCATACACAAAGAGAATAGGGCTGCTTACGCATGCACAACATTTTCTCAGAAAGCAGCTTTGAATGATACGCGAGTTTGCAATTTCCCGGTTTCTGAGATCACTTCCCGAAAAAAACGAGCATTCACTGGCAGGCTCTGAATCTTTCCCATTGTCTACCATGAGGCTGATTCAGAGACAATGAAAGTGAATGGCAATTTTCTCTTCTAAAAGTCAAGTCAAATGTGACACAGGAAGTGAATGCAGAGGCATCTCTGTCTCCTCTTCTGTGCACTTCATTACCTCTTGGGTGGGAGCGTGCAAAGCAAGGAAGCAGGAGATACCTGTGCCGCATTGGTAGATGTGGAGGCTTGGGCAGGGTTAGGTAACGATTCCCTAATTGGAATGTCCCCCATATTTAACAAGACTTTGGTTATACCTTTGCCCAGAATGTATGTATACAAATAATTCCAAGCACCTGTTTTCAGTTTAATCTTTACTACAATATCTGAAAAAAAGATAAATAAATGTATAGAGATGATTATTCGCCTTCAGATCCATGTCATATGCTCATCTATAAAATTTAAATGGTATGGTCGGCACTCCAATTACAGAAAGGTATTGCAATAAAAAAGAGAGTGGGTGCTGCCTGCCAAGGGTTAAATCCTCCAATAACCCCTAACATGAAACTAGACAATATATACAGAGGTAGGCGCACACCAAATAGGTATAGTTTGCAAAATTTATATATTGAAAAAATAGTGATCACATGAAATTTACATACAATAAATTTATATACACATATTTACACAATATCTCGAGTATATGGGGTATCTCGTATCTCCAATGTAAATGATTACAGTCATATATGCATAAAGTTAATCATGTGTTCAGCTGGGGAAGCTGTGTGACGTCTGTATGTAATTAAGTAGTCGCTTGCAATCTGTATTAAGTATACAGTGTATATGATCTGGATAATTATATATCACAACAGTTATCCCCTGTTCAATCACACAGAGGATTAAATATGTAACAATAATGTTACTCTTCCATATAAACACAATGTATCAGACATGAAGTCAGTAGTCACACAATGTAGTCACATAGTGTGGCTATCCATAAAGTAATGTCAGGGTGAGATCAAGATTATCAAAAGAGCCCCATATATACTACAGCAAATATACATCAATACATCAGCAGAACTCTAATGTCATAACAGTTTACATATGAACAATGAGTAACTGATCGCTAAGTGAAATTAGTTACCGACGTTTCACGGCCGCAGGCCGTTTCATCAGGGCAGCCTTCGCTTAAATGTGCCATGACAAAATTTCCAGATTGCATGGCTGTACTGCAGGAGAAAGACATCTCTTTCCCTGACAGCATGGCAGCCTGGAACGGAGTGAGGTTGCAAATATGCCAAGTGTTATGGGGACCATCTATTGCATGCATGTGTCCTTAGCTCCCCCAGCAGCTCAGGAGTATATGTTTCGGTATGTTTAGGTCTACATAGCTCCTCTTTGTAGCCCACTCTCCTCTCTTGAGGCTAGCCTAGCTTCCCCTCCCCCAAACACTTTTCCCGAATTAGACCCTTTTTTTACTTAATTTTTGCTGTTCATTTGTTGTCACCAGTCGAGTGACCCTTTTTTAATTCTGGATTTTTTTCAGCAACTGCAAGATAGGCCACTCTCTTAAACTGAACCAAAACCCAGGATTTTGACTATTCGCCCAAGGAAACTCACCTCATCCCGGTCCTACAGCAAATGCGCGGCTGCTCGTCCAATCAGCGTGCTCAAAGCCACTGAGCTATGCACGTCTGAGCCACGTTTTAGCAGAGCAGATCCGAGTGTGCTGCCGACAGCACCCCCCCACTTCCCTCTAACAGGGAGCGTGCCCACAACGGCCATTAACAGAGGGATAGCGGGGATGCGCCCGTGGCCTGTGCATGCGCTGCTGGACCAAGAAGTAAGGTAAGTGTAGTAGGCAACCTGGGGGGTTTCACACAGCAAAAAATAAGGATGCCCTGGGGAGAGGGAATCGATCAGCCCAGGAATCTTATATATTCCTGGGCTGATTCCGCCGGGTTTTGGTCCACTTTAACGTCCGATATGTCGTGGGGGCTGAACCTGTTTTAATAACCACAGGATCACTGTGCTTGATTAGCAAGCAAATGCGCCTTATAGAGAATCTATGAGGTATTGTCAAGAGGAAGATGAGAGATACCAGACCCAACAATGCAGATGAGCTTAAGGCTGCTATCAAAGCAACCTGGGCTTCCATAACACCTCGGCAGTGCCACAGGCTGATTGTCTCCATGCCACGCTGCATTGATGCAGTCAATCATGCAAGAGGAACCAAGTATTGAGTGAATTTACTGTACATAGTTTACATTTGGCCAACATTGCTGTGTAATTCTTTATTGGTCTTATATAATATTCTAATTTTCTAAAATAATGAATTTGGGATTTTTCTTTGTTGTCAGCCATAATCATCAACATTAACATAAAAACACTTGAAAAAGTTCACTCTGATCGTATTGACTCAATATAATACATGAGTTTCAGTTTTTCAACTGAATTAGTAAAAAATATACTCATTTTTGATGATATTCTAATTTTCTGCAATGCACCTGTATGTCCATCAAGATCAACCAAGGGACAGGGTTGGGGAACGTTTATTTTTTTTTAATAACTGTTACTATTACTTTCTACTAGAAAAATATCTAATCCTTTTTTGAAGCTGTCAGCTCTTGATGCTTTAACAAGCTTCTGTGAGAGGCTATTCCACAGATTTATAGCTCTTATGGTAAAACATGATTGTCACCTCCAGAGATTGAAATTTTTTTTCCAGACAAGGGGAAGCCCCCTTTTCTTTAAAGAGAGTCTTTTAGTTGAAATAATGTATCCCCAAATTTTTTGTATTGCCAATTTATATGTTTATATATAAGTTAATCATGACCCCCTTCAGACGTCCCCTCTCAGGACTAAACAGATTTAATTCCTCTAATCCCATTTCTTCATACTTAAGATCCCTCATTCCCCTTATTAGTTTGGTGGCTCTCATCAGCACCCAAAATCAGCGCATCTTTTCTGTGAACGGGTGCCCAGAACAAGATGACATACTGTAGGTGAGGGCGCAACAGTGCCTTGTAAAGACACTCATGATTCCATGTCTCTTGTAATGCAATATCTTGGTTGCCTTAGAAGCAGCCTACCTGTACCCCCAGTGGCACTGAGGTTGATTCTGAGCAAGGTGAGAATTCTCACTGCTTTTATAGGGGAGAAGACTGCCACTAACTTTCATTATACCCCCTTGGGGCTGATTCAGAGACAGGTGAAAATTATACCAGGTAGACAATGAAAGTCAGTGGCAGTTTTCTCTTATAACAAAAAAGGAGAGTTTTCATTACTGTTACACTAACTGACCTGTAGTTACCAGCTTCCTCTCAAATACTCCACCTTTTCCCCTACTTCTCAGTAGTAGACAGTTCACTGTCATCCAAATTGTTGTCACTTTTTGTTTTTTTTTGTTTTAGTCAAGGATATTGTTACTGAGGGATTGGGAACCCTTGTCCTTTTACCTAGCATGTGTATATATTCAACAAGTCTATTTAGGGTAACTCTGATTTCCTTTGCCTTAATGTGTATCCCTTAATAATTCATAGTACCTGGACTCACTGGAGCATTTCCTGCGGCATTTTGAAAAAAAAAAGAACAAACATTGTGAAATGATAATTTCCTTATGTCACTTACTGCTATTTGATTTTTAGAAAGTTGTTCAGACTGTTTAAATCCCAAACAGTATAAAATAAGCGTGCCCCGTGTTGCTGCATAACTTTATTCTGCTGCTCCTTGTTAGAAGCAGAGAAAATAAAATACTAACCTGTAAGCACCCGAACCCGTGCAAGACTACAAAATAATGGGATCTTTTACACTGGATTGGTTGTTAAAGTGGAGAATTTATACATGTTGTAGATAAATCACAACTGCTGTTTGCCAGACTAGGCAGAGACTGACACTGGTGAAGGGAAATATTGCTTTGCTATAAATAAGATTGTTTAAAGCAAGTTCAGGTGCTTTTGCGAGTTCTGGTTGTATTTTCAAGTGAGGTTGTATTATAAGTGAGGGGACTATTCATTAAGGGATTTTAAATTTGGGGACTTCAAGAGTGTGGTGGGTAGATATGTTGCTGGGTAAATGTAGATATATGGATAGAAAGGGCGCACAAATAAGGACGGAATAGTTTGCCGTCTCCCTGGCGCCAGGGTTCAGCATATGGTGGAGAGTGGATAAACTACTTGGAGGGCCTGGGGATGACCCAGCTGTCATGGTCCATGTGGTTAGAGATGAAGGGGGGAGGCTGCTGTGCTGGGTAAGAGGATACTAGAAGGGGTTGAGGGTTATTTAAACTAGAGATGATGGGGGAGTGCAAGAGAGAAAACAAAGGGGAAAACAGGTTACTTAAGGGACTGCATATGACAGTGGGTGGGGAATTAAAAGGGGGGAGGACTGCTATGATGGATAAGGAGATCCTTGTGTTACAAACCAGCAAATCTGGCATATAAATGTGGGGGCACTTGAGGCTCTTGTACTGGATAAAAATATAGATGTTTTTGGTGTGGCTGAGACATGGCTGGATTCCACACATGACTGGATTGTCAATGTTCAAGGTTTTTCCCTTTTTTTTTCGGAAAAAGGGAAAGAGGGCGGAGTGTGTCTCTAAGTAAAGCAAGAATTCAAAGCATATATTAATGAGGTGATATTAGCAGACAATTGTGAGGATGTAGAATCCTTGTGGGTAGAAGTGTGGGGTGATGTAAACAATGTTAAAATACAATTCTATTATTCTATAGACCCCCCCAAACATAACTAGGGAAATAGAGGGCCAGCTGCATAACAGATAGGGCGGGCATCACAGGCTGGTACAGTGGTGATGATGGGGGACTTTAACTACCCAGGAATCGACTGGCGACACGTTCTGCTTCTATTACAAGGGAAAGCTTGCTACAAGATAACTATATAAATCAGTTTGTAGAGGCACCTATTAGGGTTGATGCTATTTTAGATCTGGTGTTATCAAATAATGATGACCTGATAGGGACAGTAATAGTCTGTGAAATCTTGGTAATAGTGACCACAATATAGTTGTATTTATCATAAACTGTAAGAAAGATTTTATGTCTGGGAGGGCAAAAACAACTTCCCCAGGCTCAGAGCTGCACTTCAGGACATTGTCTGGGAACATCTGTTGAGCAATAAGGATACAAATGCCAAATGGGAGTGATTTAAAGTGGACCAACACCCAGGATTTTGACTATTCTGGGTTTTGGTCGACTTCGGTGGGGCACCCCGATCGGGGGTGTCCCGCAGTGTGAAACCCCCCAGAAACTCCGGAAAACTCACCTGTAGCTGCTCCCACATGACCGCGCAATCCAATCCCCGCCGCAGGACAAGCAGGAGACAGCGACGGACAAGGGAGCGCGCCCGCAGCCTCTTCCCGAACGTCACTCATTCACAAACGGCCGGCGCGGGTGCGCGTCCTGCTAGAGGGACGCTTAGGAGGCAGCGGCGGGCGCCACTGGATCTAGGATCAGGTAGGGATTTAGGGGTTTCTGGGAGGTTTCACACAGCAGGGTGTCCCGCAATCAGGGAGCCGATCGGTCCGGGAATCTTATAGATTCCCGGCCGATCGGGGGGAGGGTGTTGGTCCACTTTAAATCAATTGTGAGTACTAATGTTTCAAAATATATTCCTATGGGTAACAAATATAAGCAGCTAGAATTAAACCCCTGATGGTTGACACCTGCAGTTAAAAAGGCAATAAAGAACAATAAAAAGGCAATTAAACATTACAAGGTTGAGCTTTCAGCTGTAACACTTCAAAGGTATAAATTAGTAAATAAAGCATGTAAGATGGACATATGGTTGGCAAAAGCGCAAAATGAAAGAGATGTGGCCAAATATAGCAAAACAAACCCTAAACGTTTTAAAAAAAAATAAATTCAAAGAAAACTAAATCAGGACAGGTAGGTGCCCTAATTAATGATAATGGGGAAATGGTCACTGGGGATGAAGAGAAGGCTGAGCTGTTGACTGGATTCTTGTGTACACAAGAAAGGAGCAAAGAGCCAACACAGGAGATGCCACTCATAGCAATAGTATAATAAAAGTATAATAATTAACAAGCTAAACATAGATACCATCCAAGAAATGTGAATAAGACTGGAGGACCAGATGGACTTTACCCAGTTCTTAAAGAACTCAGCTCAGTTATCTGATCACCCCTGTTCTTTATCTTTGAAGATTCACTAACAACTAGTATAGTGCCAAGAAATTGTGGTGCCCATATTAAAAAGGGTTCTAGGCCATCTCAGGGCAATTACAGACCTATAAGTCTAACATCTGTTGTTAAACTACAAACTTCAGGCTGACTTGGACACTTTGAGTGTCTAGGCATCCACTCGGCAAATGAAGTTCATTGTGGAGAAATGTAAAGTCATGCACTTGGGGTCTAATAACCTGAAGGCCGCATATATCCTCGGGGGAGTGAAACTGGGAGAATCATTTGTTGAGATAGATCTGGGGGTACTGGTAGATCACAGGCCAAATAACAGTATGTAATGTCGAACAGCTGCTTCCAAGGCCACCAAGATACTATCAAGCATTAAAAGAGGCCTGGAATCACGGTATGTCATTTTACCTCTTTACAAGGCAATGGTGCGCCCACGCCTGGAATATCCAGTTCTAGGCACACATTTGTAGAAAGGATGCTCTGACTATGGAAAGGGTGCAGAGGAGAGCCACCAAACTAATAAGAGGAATGAAAGATCTTAGTTATGATGAAAGATTATGAGAAATAAATCTGTTTAGTCTTGAGAGGAGACATCTGAGGGGGGACATGATTAACTTGTATAAATTTATAAATGGACAATACAAAAATCAGGGGGAAAAACTATTTCAAGGAAAATCCTCTCTAAAGACAAGGAGCACTCCCCTCCACTGGAAAAAAAGACATTTAGTCTCTGGAGGCGACAATCATTTTTTACCATAAGAACTATAAATCTGTGGAATAGCCTTCCACAGAAGCTGGTTACAACATCAACCGCTGACAGCTTCAAAAAAGGATTAGATGCTTATATAGAAGAAAATAACATTAACAGTTACTATTAGCTCGAATCAGTAAAAAAACAAAAAATAAAATAAAAAAAAAACTTCCCCTACCCTTTCAACCATATTAACTATGTAACATCATAGGGTCAATTCATGCCCATGTGCCCAAAAAACAAAATCATGCACCAGTGATTCTGCATTTGAAAACTTGCAATTTGGCGCACAATTCATGGCACTGTGCGACCGTTCTACACACGAGTGGATCGAACTGAATGGCTTGTGTGAAGTGAAGTCCCAAGTTTCCAAGAAATGATGCGCCATTTCTATGTGCCGGGTCCTGTTCTGTGCGGATTCTGCTGGCTAAGTCAGTCAATGGTCCCCTTGATTGCATTTCTCCTGCAGTGTTGTGTTTCCCCCAGTTTATAGGCAGATGTTTGTTTTCCTCCCTCCCCTTGTCTGTGTAGTAGTGTGGGCTTGCTAATGACTCGTGTGGCTACTTGTGATACTCTGTACTTCTTATTGTAAAAAACGAGTTGGCCCAATTTTTGTGTTTTACAAAAAAAAAACTGTAAAAATGTCCAACTTTGCCAAACATGTAGAACTTTGTATCAAACAATAAAACTTATTTAAAATGAACTTTAAAAACTCTTATGGGAGTTGGGCTGAAGTGACTCTTTGCTTGTTGTGCACCACTCAAATGGGTAGCATAGTTTTGCCCCCCAAAGTGCAATAGCCATTAGAAGCCAGGTTCCCCAAAGTGTTTGTTGGTCTCTTGCTGTTTGTGGTCTGTTTGTTTAATGTTTCACTTTTGTCCCTTCCAGCCACTTCCTTTAGCTTGTGTGTATTGTGCTGTGTTTTGTGGTGCAGAATGGGCTTCTCCCCTGCCCCCTCTTATTTTGGCTGTTTAACATTTGCCCCAAGCACACCCTCAGGTTGTTAGACTCTGTACTGGTCCCTTGTTTTGTGTCTTGTGTCTTTGTGTTGTATTCTGTATGTTTGTGTGAATTGTGCTTCACTGCACGGCCCTGCCGATATCCCTTCATCGGGCTTCTCCTCACCTAATTTGTTAATGGGAGAAAAAAAGCTTGACCAGTGTCATGTGCAATGGATTTTGGAATTACCCTTGTAAACGCCTACTTCCTTCCCCCGCATGATTGTTAGTCTTTTTGTATGTCCTATATTTAATGTAACTCAAGAGGCAGAAGCTGGCCAGCACTGGCTGTTTGGTGTAATCAAAGTGGAGTCTTGAGTGTTCTCCCTATCCAGTCTGAATTATAGTATCAACAACAGAGGCCGGCAACCCCTTGAGTGAGAAGATCTGGATCCTAGGGCAAGACGTACCGGTCTGCTGCCAACTGCACAACGTCTGCGAACCACACCCTCCTTGGCCAACAGGGGGCCACCAGAATGGCTGGTATCCCCTCCTGGGCTATCTTGCGCAGCACCCTGCCCAGCAGAGGAAAGGGAGGGAACACATAGAAGAGCCGAAACTTCGTCCAACGAATCGCTAGCGCATCCGTGGCGAAGGCCAGAGGATCCTGCGACAGGGAGACAAATCTTGGAAGCTTGTGATTGTGGCGGGACGCAAACAGGTCCACATCCGGCTGACCCCCGTGGTGACACAGGGAGTGAAATACCTTGTTGCTGAGGGACCATTCCCCCAGCCGAGATATCCCCCTGCTCAGGGAGTCTGCCTCCAAGTTCTCCACCACCGGAATGTAGACCGCCGAGATGCAAGGGACATACTTTCCTGCCCAAGACAGTATCAGGGACACTTCCTTGAGAGCTTGCTTGCTCAAAGTCCCCCCCTGATGATTGATGTAGGCAACCGCCTAGTAAATCTGAACAGCCCGACCCCGAAGGTGTGGGGTCAACTGGGAGAGAACCAACCTGATCGCCCGCTGTTCTAGAATGTTGATGGGTGCATGAGCCTCCAAGGGGCCCCACTGACCCTGAAATTTCAAAGACTTCCTAACTCCCCCCAACTGGTCAGACTTGCATCCGTGGTGACAATCTCCCAGCGCGGCGGCAGAAAGGTCCTGCTCACTAGAAGATTCCTCGAGTCCAGCCACCATAATTGGAACTGCCTGGCCAGAGGGAACAGAGCAAACTCTTGATCCAGGGACACAGGGTCCCAATCCCAAACTGAAAACTGAAGATGCAACTGAGGAGGGCTTATGCAAAACTGAGCAAAGGGAACCGCCTCGAAGCAGGACACCATCAGGCCCACTAACTGCATCCCCTGCCGAATAGAGGGATGATGACACAAAAGAAGAGCCTGTGCCTGCAACTGAAGGCCCTCCACTTTCTGCTGAGGGAGAAATACCTTGACCTGAGAGGTATCCAGAGTCATACCCAGAAAGGACCATGCCAAAGACGGAGACAGTGAAGACTTGGGATAGTTGATCACCCAGCCAAAGGACTCGAGAGTGGAGGTCACCACCTGAGTATCCTTCTTGTCCTGATGAAGAGACTGAGCAGCAATTAGAATGTCGTCCAGATAAGGGAGGATGCGAATGCCCCGGTTCCTCAGAAGTGCCATTACGCCCGCCAGCGCCTTGGTGAACACCCGAGGCGCCGAGGTGATACCGAACGGTAAGGCCACAAACTGGTAGTGCTGATCCTCCAGAGCGAACCTCAGAAATCTCTGATGACCTTGGAAGATTGGAACGTGAACATAGGCATCCTTGATGTCCACAGTGGTCATACTCGCCCGGCCAGAGGGTACTGACAGCAGAGCGTAGCGTCTCCATGCGGAGGTGCTTGAACCGGACAAACCTGTTGAGACCCTTCAAATCCAGGATGGACCTCAGAGAACCGTCCTTTTTGGGCACCGTGAAAAGATTGGAGTAGTACCCCTGACCCTGTTCCTGGTAAGGAACCTGGCAGACGACTCCTGACTCCAACAGGCATTGAACTGCTAGGCGCAAACCCTGAGCTGACAGGGGGTTTTGAGACATCCGGGATCTGAGGTATCTTGGGGGCGGCCAGGTTGCAAACTCTATCTTGTAACCGGAAGACACCACCTCCTGAATCCACCGGTCTAAGACGCAAAGCCCCCAGACGTGAGCAAAGAGCCGAAGCCGCCCCCCTACCCGGATGGGTGAGGGTGCCTCCTCATGCCTGAGGGGCCTAGGGAGGGGGTTTGGGCTTGGAACCCCATGAAAGATCGGGACGACCATGGAATCTGCCATGGCCCCAAGAATCTCTGTGGCTACCCAAAAAGAGGGAGCCACTACCTCCTCTGGAAGCACGAAAGGAGAGGAAGGAGGGAGAGGGCCCCCGAAAGGGCCGAGTCTGCTTCCTACGCTAGGGTAACCTAGCATCCTTGGTCAGAACATCCAGACGTTCACCAAAGAGACGAAGCCCGATGAGAGACTTCTTAGCAGCAGTGTCAGCTGCCCACTGTCGGCGCATAGCCACCAAGAGGGCCGAAGCCCGACCGCCCAGCCGGACGGCATCATCCATGGCAGACAGCAAAACAAACATCCATGGCAGACACCATCAAACGTGGCGGCGGTGAAGCAACAGCAGCGGACCACCACCAAATAACCACCCGTCGCTACCACCCCCCCCCAAACACCCATCGGGGAGAGGGGGAGAGGGGAGAGGGCAGGCAGCGGCGGGAGCAGCCAGACGGGGTCGGATGGTAGGGAGGGGGGGCCAGGGGACCAAGGGGAAGGGAGACAAACAACACAAAAAAGGAAAGAAACACCCGTCCCTAAACACAACTCACCCCCTACACATAGCAAAGGCAGAATTTTCACATCCCTCAGCAGGCTCACCATAAAGCCTATGGCCAGCCACCCTTTGTGTTACAGGGTCTGCGGCTTGGAGCAGCGCTCCCCGAGCACCTGACCCTAGTGCTCCTCTACCATCACCCGATCCATCAGCCAAGGCTGGAAGGTACAGAGGGTCCGGAAGCAGGTGGAAATAGACTTGCATGGCCACAGGCTTGGTTGCCCCGCTTACCTGCCCAACATAGAGAGCCATCTTCTATCTTCGCAGTATCACTGCAGAGGAAGCACTGGGGGTCTATGGGTGATTCCGTTTTTTACATGGGGCCGGGAGGAGCCACAAATCTTCTGCAGTACACTGCACCACCTTGTGCATGAAGCAGGCCGTGCTGTCCATTAGGAAAGACTAAGCAGTGTCCTCTTGGACAGACAGACATTCAAAAAAAAAAGGTCAAAAGGAATTTGACCAGAATATTGCTGCTCTTCCGGTCTGGGCATATTCGTTGTGAACTTAAAGTGGACCAAAACCTAGATTTTTGATTTTACCAGGTTTTAGTCCTTGCCCCAGGTCACTCTTATCCAGAATGCCCCACTGTGTCAAACCCCCCAGGTTGTCCAGTCTAACTTGCCTTTCCCCTGGCCTATGGTGCATCTACGGCTTCTTATCCAATCAGCACGCTCGGATCTGCTCAGGCCCACTCATCTAAGACCCAGCTCCAGTCAAGTCTAGCTGATCGAAACTAAGAATGCCGGCGGATGCATCCCTGCAATCCTCTAACAGGGAGCGTGTGCGCATCGGCCATTCACAAATGCCTGGCTAAAGGTATAGCAAGCAGCAGCTGCTGTTCGTGCATATGCACCTTGGATAGGAAGAGAAGGTGAGTTTACTGGGCGACCCGGGGGGGGGGGGGGGGCTTCACACAGTGGAGCATCACAAATCTGGATGCCCCGGGGGTAGGGAATCAGGCAGCTATGTATTATTACAGGTGGCTCAGCGTATAGCGTCGGCGCTCTAGCTTCCAGAGCGCCAGGTTTTACCTATCGCTCTCGCATACATTTCAATGGTCGTTCATTTTCTTCTGTTTAAACAGCTCGTTTGATTTTTTTCTTTTTTCCTCAAATCATTGTGTGACGTCTCCTGGCTGCAAACAAACACTTTTAGAAACTTTTTTGACTTTTTATATTCTTATGCAGAATTGTTACTACAGGTCTGGCACTAAAGTGATAATGTCTCAGAGTTTAAAAAAATGTTCGCTTTGTTACAGGTGTATTTGTGTTCAAAAACAGACTTTAATCACACAGCGCCTGGCGCTCTATGCTACAGCGCCCAGATTTAGAGCGCTGACACTGTGTGTGTCCTTTTTTGATTAGTATGGTGTGGAGCGCTGAAAGTCGGTCGCACTGAGCTGGCGCTACCTCTCTCTCACTGCAGCTCTGTACTGGTGTTAGAGTGTCCAACATACATCACATTCATCAATGCGGGCCAGGTTACTACAGCGACTGAGGCACTATGTTACAGCACCTGATACCCCCTTACAGCGTCTACTAGTGGTCACTCTAAGCGCCACTATACAGATGCTCATCCGTCGGTACCTGACATTAGGAGTGAATCAGCCTCCAATTGTCAGAAAAGCCCCAGACAAGATCTATTTTAAAACTGCACCCTTCCACATATGCAAAACAACTTTCAGGAAGTATAGAAACCAACATATGCAAATGATGATTCACTAACCATTGATGCCACCTGTTCATATTTTGTAACAATCTTTATCAATATTGAGTTATCCAAAAATCATTGTGGCCTAAGCAGCCAATCAGACACGAGTAATAAAAGTAAAGTATAGTTTATTTTGCACCTGATTTATTGTTGATTTGCAAAATTTATACGGTACATACTGTGAAGCACTTTTCCATTATTATTACTATTATTATTATTATTATTATTATTATTATTATTAAGTATTATACATTTACTTGTATGTAGTAGGCAAATATTGGTGCATATGCTCTCGAAAAAGTCCTAAGAGGTGAAACACATTGCTCCTAGTAAATATTTATCTCAAAAGTGCAAATTTAGGGCAATACTGTTACGACGACAGCTCTATGATTGACTGCTGTAGTGTATACAGACAGACTGTATATAGACATCTCTACTCTAGGCAGTCTTGACCTAGATGTAGAGAATTGGCCTTGTGACCTGAGGGTTGCAGCTTTGATTCCCAGCCATGACATGACTCAAGTTCCCATGAGCAAAGCACCTAACCCCAAATAGTTCTCCAGGTGCTGAGTTTAGGGCAGATAACTCCCGGTAAATGTGCACTTTAGTCTTTTTTTTCCGGTGGGCAGACGATATAGGCTGGCCATTAAGCACTAGCGCAGGGCTGGTAAAAGCCAATGCAATAGAGCTGACTGGGAGTCCAGTCCGGGCACTGCCAAAAGGGGATTCCAGGTGTACCCCGCCTGTTGCAATACCGATGGCAACACAATAAAATAAAAAAAAAAATGGAAATTGCATTGTGGACACTTGAAAGACATGACACAGGTTTCCATGGCCCAAACCATAAGTTCAGCGCAACGCAAAAGCGCAAAAAATGCATCCAAATACAATTCCAAACAGCCCTGGGATCCCGCAGCACATGCAGCAGCTGCAGAAATTAAAAACAAAAGAAAGTTGCCAAAAATATTGACATCCTTCCCAGCACATTGATTAGGGATGAGCGAATCGATCCGGACGAACCCGGATTCGATCCGAATTTCAGGAAAAATTCGATTCGGATCGAATCCGAATTTCCCCGCGATTCGATAGCTCGAAGTTTTCCTTTAACATCCATTCATTTACATTACAGGCATTCTAAGATGGCGGACGGGACATGTCCAGACATGTAAGCTGGGGCAGTGTATGCTGGGGCACTCACATGCAGCCTGTCAGCAGCCAGCAAGCCCGGTGACGTCACAGCGCTATTTAAACCCGGCGGCCATCTTGGTTTTCCTCATTTCTCTATTGCATTCGTGAGAGACAGAACGTTGTAGTGAGGGAGAGAGGCAGTTAGACAGGCAGGGACAGACAGGGACAGGCTGGAGACAGGCAGGAGACAGACAGGAGACAGACAGAAAGTCAGCGAAAAACAGGGAAAGGTAGGAAAAATCGGAGGCTGTCACAGGGAGATTTTTTTTTTTTTTCATCCAGCCTGAGTGTTACTAGCTGGCTGACTGGCTTTGTTAGCGTTTTCAGGCTGCTTATACTAACTAACTGTGCATATATACTGAACTGATCTTAAGTCTGCTGTGAGGCATCCCATTCTGTGACTACAGCAGCCTCTGTTTAAGACCATATAACCATTTGCACTTATTATAATTGAAATTAGGCCTGATAAGGACACTTTTGATGGGCTTGGCACTACTGGACCCTGCCAGGTGCACTTCTGTTGTGGCATCCCATTCTGTGACTACAGCAGCCTCTGTTTAAGACCATATAACCATTTGCACTTATTATAATTGAAATTAGGCCTGATAAAGACACTTTTGCTGGGCATAGCACTACTGGACCCCTGATAAAGACACTTTTGCTGGGCATAGCACTACTGGACCCTGCCAGGTGCACTTCTGTTGTGGCATCCCATTCTGTGACTACAGCAGCCTCTGTTTAATTAGGCCTGGTAAAGACACTTTTGCTGGGCATAGCACTACTGGACCCTGCCAGGTGCACTTCTTTTTTGGGGCATCCCATTCTGTGACTACAGCAGCCTCTGTTTAAGACCATATAACCATTTGCACTTATTATAATTGAAATTAGGCCTGATAAAGACACTTTTGCTGGGCATAGCACTACTGGACCCTGCCAGGTGCACTTCTGTTGTGGCATCCCATTCTGTGACTACAGCAGCCTCTGTTTAAGACCATATAACCATTTGCACTTCTGTTGTGGCATCCCATTCTGTGACTACAGCAGCCTCTGTTTAATTAGGCCTGATGAAGACACTTTTGCTGGGCATAGCACTACTGGACCCTGCCAGGTGCACTTCTGTTGTGGCATCCCATTCTGTGACTACAGCAGCCTCTGTTTAAAACCATATAACCATTTGCACTTCTGTTGTAGCATCCCATTCTGTGACTACAGCAGCCTCTGTTTAATTAGGCCTGATAAAGACACTTTTGCTGGGCATAGCAATACTGGACCCTGCAGGTGCACTTCTGTTGTGAGAAACCTGATATAATCATTTGCAGTTATTATAATTGAAATTAGGCCTGATAAAGACACTTTTGCACCTGATAAAGACACTTTTGCTGGGCATAGCACTACTGGACCCTGCCAGGTGCACTTCTGTTGTGGCATCCCATTCTGTGACTACAGCAGCCTCTGTTTAAGACCATATAACCATTTGCACTTATTATAATTGAAATTAGGCCTGATAAAGACACTTTTGCTGGGCATAGCACTACTGGACCCCTGATAAAGACACTTTTGCTGGGCATAGCACTACTGGACCCTGCCAGGTGCACTTCTGTTGTGGCATCCCATTCTGTGACTACAGCAGCCTCTGTTTAAGACCATATAACCATTTGCACTTATTATAATTGAAATTAGGCCTGATAAAGACACTTTTGCTGGGCATAGCACTACTGGACCCTGCCAGGTGCACTTCTGTTGTGGCATCCCATTCTGTGACTACAGCAGCCTCTGTTTAAGACCATATAACCATTATCACTTATTATAATTGAAATTAGGCCTGATAAAGACACTTTTGCTGGGCATAGCACTACTGGACCCTGCCAGGTGCACTTCTTTTTTGGGGCATCCCATTCTGTGACGACAGCAGCCTCTGTTTAAGACCATATAACCATTTGCACTTATTATAATTGAAATTAGGCCTGATAAAGACACTTTTTCTGTGCATAGTACTACTGCCTGCCAGGTGCACTCCTGTTGTGGCATCCCATTCTGTGACTACACCAGCCTCTATTTAAGACCATAACCATTTGCACCTATTCTAATTGAAATTAGGCCTGATAAAGACACTTTTGCTGTGCATAGTCTTACTGCTGCCAGGTGCACTGCTGGCTGTTGGGGCATCCCATTCTGTAACATAGCATACCCCTCTTTATTTACACTAAGCAGCTCTCTTATTTACACTAGGCAGGCCTGTTGGAGGCTGAGTGTCACTGCTCACTTTTGGTGTGCATTATATTCTGTTTTATATAGACCCACCACTGCCTGGGGGTTCTTAAAATATCACCTACTACCACGCCAGTTAGACGGGCAGACAAGTGCCTGGAAGTGAAAAGAGGAGTGGCAGAGGCCAAGATTCCGCAGGCAGAGCTCGCATCAGACTGGGGGCCAGTAGCAGCAGGAGTCACGCTGAGAGACCTAATCTGCCAGTATCTGCTTGCGGTCGGGTCTCCACCAGTAACGCATCTGCCGTGGTTGATTGGTTGACGCGCTCATCAACAACATCATCACAACTTACGTCTGAGACCCCCAGTCTAGGGTCGGTAGGTTCCTCTGACACAACCCTGAGTTGGCATGCCCCGAGAGCAGTCCCTGTCCTCCCATTGCCTCTGTCCTACGCTGTTCCCTCCCCCAGCGACGTATCCTATGCTTTGGGTTCAGTTCCTCTCTTTAGTGAGGAGGACGATCAGATAGAGGACAGTCAGCAGCTACTGCCCAGCCAAGAAATGGAGGTGGCTTCTTTAGCTAGGCAGACAAGTAGTGAAGTGGACAGTGTCGTGGGTGCTGCGAGCGTTCCAGCTCCTGCGCCAGACACTGTTGACGAATCCACGAACATCAGTGACGTACAGCCACAACTCGGCGATAATGATGATGACGATGAAGCCGATCGCACTTGGGAGCCGGGTGATGAAGGGGCTTCATCGTCATCATCAGGAGAAGAGGGGCGCAGGTTGCCCCGGAGTCAGCAGCTCTGGCAGCAAGGTGGCAGCAGCATGGCTGGCAGGCAGCATGGGGGCACAATTGTAAAGCCTGGAGCCAAACGGGGCCGGGGCCGGGGTAGAGCACCTGCTGCGCGGCAGGCTACCTTATCGGGAGGTAGTGGGGCAGGGGTTCCTGGAGTTGGCAACAGCAGCAGCGAATCAGTGAGGCCTGTTGGTGGAAAAAGTAGCTACTCGGCAGTGTGGCAGTTTTTCCTGAAGCATCCGCAGGAGGGTAACATGGCCACATGCAAGATATGTAGGCAGAAGGTGAAGCGTGGCCAGGTTCCGAATGTTGGCACCACGGCCCTGCGTCAACATATGCAGCGTCACCATAAAGCGGCCTGGGAGAACCTAGGCTCCGGAGAGGTGGGCCAGACTGCTTCCTCACCGAGTGGCACGCCGCTCCCAATTTCTGCCAGCCAAGGCTCCAGCACCTCAGCCGAAGGCAGCTGTGCGTCATACCCATCCTCTGTCGCTCCTGCTCCTCCTCCTCCTCCAAGTCATGCATCCCGCCAGCAATCCATCAGCGAAGCCATGTCCAAGAGACAGCAGTATGCGCCCACTCATCCTACGGCGCAGAAGCTGAATGTGCTCCTGTCCAAGTTGCTGGTGCTGCAGTCGCTCCCTTTTCAGGTGGTGGAATCTGCACCTTTCAGAGAACTGATGGCTTGTGCCGAGCCAAGGTGGAGAGTCCCAAGCCGTAATTTCTTTGCCAAGAAGGCAGTACCAGCGCTGCACACTTTTGTTGAACAGAAGGTGGGCCAGTCCTTGAGCCTGTCGGTGTGTAGCAAAGTGCATGGCAGCGCCGACATCTGGAGCTGTAACTACGGTCAGGGACAGTACATGTCGTTTACGGCCCACTGGGTGAATGTGGTCCCTATGCAGCAGCAGCAGCAACTTGGACAGGTCACGCCGCTTCAGCCTCCGCGCTCCCTGCCCGTTGGGCCTGTGACACCGTGCGACTCGGCCTCCTCATCCGCCGCCATCTCCTCACCCTCCACTGTAGGCTCAAGTCCCAGTGCCCCTCCAGTCTACCATGTGTGCTGGGCACAGAGGTGTCACACAGTGCTTCACATGGTTTGTCTTGGCGAACGGAGTCACACAGGGGAGGAACTGCTTAAATGTATTCATCAGGAAATCCAAACATGGCTTACTCCGAGAAAACTTAAAATGGGAATCATGGTTACCGACAATGGGAAGAACATTTTGTCTGCGCTGCGCCAAGGAAGCCTGACCCATGCCCCCTGCATGGCTCACGTCTTCAATCTGGTTGTCAAGCGGTTTCTGAAGTGTTCCCCCCATCTGCAAGACATCCTAACAACTTCAAGGAAACTTTGCATGCACTTCAGCCACTCCTACACCGCCAAACACACCCTTCTTGAGCTACAGCGTCAGAATGGTATCCCCCAACATAGTCTGATTTGCGATGTTTCCACCCGTTGGAATTCCACCCTTCACATGTTGGACTGATTATATGAACAGAGAAAAGCCATCACGGATTTCCTGATGATCCAAGCAGATAGGGGGACTCCCCTGTGTAACTTCAATGTCAACCAGTGGCAGCTCATACGTGACACCTGCCGTTTGCTCAGGCCCTTTGAGGAAGCCACTTTATTTGTCAGTTGGCAGGATTACGGGATGAACGACGTGATTCCACTGCTTCATGTACTACAGCACATGTTGGAAACCATGGCTGGTCAGGGCACTGGAGACATGGCGTTTACATCTTACGCCCACATGAACCCCGTTGGAGCTGAACTGGAGGAGGAGGAGGAAGAGGAGGAGGAGGAGTTGCCCAGCGAAACACAGTGAAGCGCAGTTTAGGCTTGGCGAAATGGCTGGTTTATCTAGTCAGCGGACAGGAGAGGAGGAGCAGGAGCAGCCAGAGGAGCTAGAGGTTTTTGAGGAAGGCGAGACAGAGGACCCAGGCACACCGTGGCAGTATGCAGTGGAGATGGAGACAGGTAGTCCATCCGAGTCACTTGCGCAAATAGCATGAAGCATGCTCACGTGCTTGCCTAGTGACCCCAGAATTGTTTCCATCTGTCGGCGGGATGACTTCTGGCTGTCCACCTTATTGGACCCTCGCTTCCGGCACAAAATGGGGGCATTTTTTAAACCCACCGAGAGGGAGGACAAACTCAACTACTACAAAGACATTCTACGTAGGCAGTTGGCCGATGCCTATCTGCGCCATGGTCCATACTCTCGCAGGTCTGACTCGAGGGGACCTCTGCGCTCACCTTCCACTGCCATGGCCGTTGGGGGGGTTGGCAGGAGCAGCAGCAGCAGCTCCATCAGCAGCAGCAGCCTCAGTCTTCAGTCGCTAATGAGTAGCTTTCTACACACGCATAGTGAGGCTACTCATGAGCAGCAGGAAGACCTGGAGCAGGACCTCAACCAGCAGGTCATGTCATACTTTGACATGACCATGCCAACACACCTTGAGGATCCGCTGGACTTCTGGGCAGCCAAACTTGATTTGTGACCGCAACTAGCAGAGTTTGCCCTGGAAAAGCTGTCCTGCCCGGCAAGTAGCGTGCCATCTGAGCGGGTGTTTAGTGCGGCGGGGGCCATAGTTACGGCGAGGAGAACTCGTCTGTCAACTAAAAATGTGGAGAGACTCACCTTTGTCAAAATGAATCAGGGATGGATCTGCCAGGATTTCCACCCACCAATGCCTGATGCATCCGACTAGATTCAGCATGGTGCCACGTTTTACACTTTCCAAATGGTGCAAAACATATTTATGTCTTTAGGCCATTTTTTGGGCTCCTACTGCTGCTGCTGCCAACTTCTGCCAACTCCAGGGTGTGATTCATCCAATTTTTGGGCTCCTGAAGCCAACCCCAGGGTCTCTTTAAAGTAATGTTTGGACTCCTTCTGCTGCTGCCAACTCCAGGGTGTGAATCATCCAATTTTTGGGCTCCTGAAGCCAACCCCAGGGTCTCTTTAAAGTAATGTTTGGGTTCCTGCTACTGCTGCTGCCAACTTCTGCCAACTTCAGGGTGTGATTCATCCAATTTTTGGGCTCCTGAAGCCAACCCCAGGGTCTCTTTGAAGTAATGTTTGGGCTCCTGCTGCTGCTGCTGCCAACTTCTGCCAACTCCAGGGTGTGATTCATCCAATGTTTGGGCTCCTGAAGCCAACTCCAGTGTATATTTGGGCTCCTGCTGCTGCTGCTGCCAACTCCAGGGTGTGAATCATCCAATTTTTGGGCTCCTGAAGCCAACTCCAGTGTCTCTTTAAAGTAATATTTGGGCTCCTGCTGCTGCTTGCAACTCCAGGGTGTGATTCATCCAATTTTTGGGCTCCTGAAGCCAACCCCAGGGTCTCTTTAAAGTAATGTTTGGGCTCCTGCTGCTGCTGCTGCCAACTTCTGCCAACTCCAGTGTGTGATTCATCCAATTTTTGGGCTCCTGAAGCCAACCCCAGGGTCTCTTTGAAGTAATGTTTGGGCTCCTGCTGCTGCTGCCAACTTCTGCCAACCCCAGGGTGTGATTCATCCAATTTTTGGGCTCCTGAAGCCAACTCCGGTGTCTCTTTAAAGTAATATTTGGGCTCCTGCTGCTGCTTGCAACTCCAGGGTGTGATTCATCCAATTTTTGGGCTCCTGAAGCCAACCCCAGTGTCTCTTTCAGCCAATGTTTGGGCTCCTGCTGCTGTTGCTGCCAACTCCAGGGTGTGATTCATCCAATTTTTGGGCTCCTGAAGCCAACCCCAGGGTCTCTTTGAAGTAATGTTTGGGCTCCTGCTGCTGCTGCTGCCAACTTCTGCCAACTCCAGGGTGTGATTCATCCAATTTTTGGGCTCCTGAAGCCAACTCCAGTGTCTCTTTAAAGTAATGTTTGGGCTCCTGCTGCTGCTGATGCCAACTTCTGCCAACTCCAGGGTGTGATTCATCCAATTTTTGGGCTCCTGAAGCCAACCCCAGGGTCTCTTTGAAGTAATGTTTGGGCTCCTGCTGCTGCCAACTTCTGCCAACTCCAGGGTGTGATTTATCCAATTTTTGGGCTCCTGAAGCCAACTCCAGTGTCTCTTTAAAGTAATATTTGGGCTCCTGCTGCTGCTTGCAACTCCAGGGTGTGATTCATCCAATTTTTGGGCTCCTGAAGCCAACCCCAGGGTCTCTTTAAAGTAATGTTTGGGCTCCTGCTGCTGCTGCTGCCAACTTCTGCCAACTCCAGGGTGTGATTCATCCAATTTTTGGGCTCCTGAAGCCAACCCCAGGGTCTCTTTAAAGTAATGTTTGGACTCCTGCTGCTGCTGCCAACTCCAGGGTGTGAATCATCCAATTTTTGGGCTCCTGAAGCCAACCCCAGGGTCTCTTTAAAGTAATGTTTGGGCTCCTGCTGCTGCTGCTGCCAACTTCTGCCAACTCCAGGGTGTAATTCATCCAATTTTTGGGCTCCTGAAGCCAACCCCAGGGTCTCTTTGAAGTAATGTTTGGGCTCCTGCTGCTGCTGCTGCCAACTTCTGCCAACTCCAGGGTGTGATTCATCCAATTTTTGGGCTCCTGAAGCCAACTCCAGTGTATATTTGGGCTCCTGCTGCTGCTGCCAACTCCAGGGTGTGAATCATCCAATTTTTGGGCTCCTGAAGCCAACTCCAGTGTCTCTTTAAAGTAATATTTGGGCTCCTGCTGCTGCTTGCAACTCCAGGGTGTGATTCATCCAATTTTTGGGCTCCTGAAGCCAACCCCAGTGTCTCTTTCAGCCAATGTTTGGGCTCCTGCTGCTGCTGCGGCCAACTCCAGGGTGTGATTCATCCAATTTTTGGCCTCCTGAAGCCAACCCCAGTGTCTCTTTAAAGTAATATTTGGGCTGCTCCTGCTGCTGCTGCCAACTCCAGGGTGTGATTCATCCAATTTTTGGGCTCCTGAAGCCAACTCCAGTGTATATTTGGGCTCCTGCTGCTGCTGCTGCCAACTCCAGGGTGTGAATCATCCAATTTTTGGTCTCCTGAAGCCAACTCCAGTGTCTCTATAAAGTAATCTTTGGGCTCCTGCTGCTGCCAACTCCAGGGTGTGATTCATCCAATTTTTGGGCTCCTGAAGCTAACTCCAGTGTCTCTTTAAAGTAATATTTGGGCTCCTGCTGCTGCCAACTCCAGGGCGTGATTCATACAATTTTTGGGCTCCTGAAGCCAACCCCACGGTCTCTTTAAAGTAATATTTGGGCTCCTGCTGCTGCTTGCAACTCCAGGGTGTGATTCATCCAATTTTTGGGCTCCTGAAGCCAACCCCAGGGTCTCTTTAAAGTAATGTTTGGGCTCCTGCTGCTGCTGCTGCCAACTTCTGCCAACTCCAGGGTGTGATTCATCCAATTTTTGGGCTCCTGAAGCCAACCCCAGGGTCTCTTTGAAGTAATGTTTGGGCTCCTGATGCTGCTGCTGCCAACTTCTGCCAACTCCAGTGTGTGATTCATCCAATTTTTGGGCTCCTGAAGCCAACCCCAGGGTCTTTTTAAAGTAATGTTTGGACTCCTGCTGATGCTGCCAACTCCAGGGTGTGAATCATCCAATTTTTGGGCTCCTGAAGCCAACCCTAGGGTCTCTTTAAAGTAATGTTTAGGCTCCTGCTGCTGCTGCTGCCAACTTCTGCCAACTCCAGGGTGTGATTCATCCAATTTTTGGGCTCCTGAAGCCAACCCCAGTGTCTCTTTAAAGTAATGTTTGGGCTCCTGCTGCTGCTGCTGCCAACTTCTGCCAACTCCAGGGTGTGATTCATCCAATTTTTGGGCTCCTGAAGCCAACCCCAGTGTCTCTTTAAAGTAATATTTGGGCTCCTGCCCCTCATAGTGATGCCACTTCAACTCTCTGCAATTGTGCCGCTCTGCGATTCTATTAGCGATGCCTCTGATCTGAATGTGATATTTATTCAAAGTATTATTTAACTAACCTAGCACGCATCCTGTGCGTGTTACAGCAAGGCAGAATGGTTTACAACCCTAATGAGGCTCTAGGAGGCTCAGAAATAGCCGTTTTTAATAGCGATTCGTTGAGAATTTATTCGGGTCGAAACGATTTTTGTTTGAAAATTCGGCGAATCAGTCGAATCGAATTTTTCAAAAGTTCGCTCATCTCTAACATTGATATCTATGGGATAACGCCACACAATAAATTATAAAATCCCATCTTAGATCAGACATTTATATAAATGATTCATAGTACCTGGAGTCTCTGGATTATCAGATTCAGTGTCTTAAAAAGAAGGAGAACATATAACAATGATGATTGTGTTATGGCTGATGGCGCCTGTTGCTATTTGGGGACAATCTTTACACATTTATCTCTGCTGACATGGACAGAGATTGGTTTACACAGGTTAAAGAGCAAATAATTTCCCATTAAAGGGCCCGACATCGCTGACACCACATGTCTCTGTATTGCTTCCACTCTGAGGGGAATAATCAGCAAACTCATAGAGGGCGTCTCTGTATCAGAAACCAATCAGAGGCAAGGAATATAAAAACATGGAATATAATGTGCATCTGATTGGTTGTTAAAGTAAAAAAAAAAAAAAAAAAAACTGAAAATTACCTTTATTACAGGGGAGAACTGCTGAGCTCTATCTTTATCTTCCTGTACGACCACATTTGGAACTGGTCATTGAGGAATGGAAAATGAAAGGCCAAACTCTAAGCAGCTGCTGCAGTATCTGCAGCTCACTTCAGGAGGAGAGGCTCATAGGACAGGCTTTAGGTGATCTTCTTGCTGCTTTCTATTGCCATTGCCTGGACTGTAGCTTTAGTAAATAAGTGTAAATAAAATGTATAAAATGGTGCTGAATCGCAGTTATAATTTTCATCCGTTTATTTCAGGTGCATGTTTGTGCTTTTTACACATATCTTATGTATAAGATATAAAAATAATAATAATGTAGTGAATGGCACAAGCCTGGAAAAGAAAAGAATCTGCTCTTTTTTTAGCAGAAAACAGATCCATTTTTATTAATGGCTTTAGCTGGAAAATTCAAGGGACAGTCCAGGCAATGGCAATAAAAGGGAAGCAAGCAGCTCCCCGGATGCCTGTCCCATGTGCCCCTCCCACTTTTCCAGCAATGCTGGATAGAAACTACAGAGGGCTCCAAAGTTCAATTTCATTTCTTCAGGACCACACAAAAATTGTCTCATGCAAAGACAGCCACTCTGCACTTTGGAGCTCTCAGTGTAAGCTAGAATGATAAGTCACAGTGGTCCTGCAGCTGTCTCTGACCACAGCAGAATGTGATACTAAAATCTGCACCATGACATGTCCATCCCAACTCAGCCACACCCAGGAATAGGAGCAAAGCCAGCAGCTTTGTTTTGGATACATAAGATATTTACATTCAATTAGAGAAAATGAGAAGCTTTAAATTGGCTCAGTTTTGCAGGCAGTGTGTGGGCATACCAATTGCAGGCAGTGTGTGGGCATCCCCATTGCAGGCAGTGTGTGGGCATCCCCATTGCAGGCAGTGTGTGGGCATCCCAATTGCAGGCAGTGTGTGGGCATCCCCATTGCAGGCAGTGTGTAGGCATCCCCATTGCAGGCAGTGTGTGGGCATCCCCATTGCAGGCAGTGTGTGGGCATCCCCATTGCAGGCAGTGTGTGGGCATCCCAATTGCAGGCAGTGTGCAGCATGTCCCCACGAAATATTCTTTATATTCCTTATAATACTTATATTCCTCAGCTCCCATGCAGCCATCTCCCGCGGTCACACACATTACCGGCATGCCTCAGCAATTTCATCCCTGTAGCTGCCACTGCCTGCTGCCTCAAGCTCCCCGAGCGCCGGTTACTCCACAGGCCATGCCCCATACGGTTGTCTGAATCGGGTCTCTGGGAACTTGGGGCTGTGGGCAGTGGTGGCTATGGGGACAACAGCTGCAGTGGTGGCAGCAAGGGCAGCGGAAGCCGGTAATGTATTTATGTGTTTGTTTTTATGTCGGCAGGAAATGGCGGCTGAGACGTGGGAGCGGGGAATTTAAGTTTCCCCCCCTTTTGGGGATAAATAGGTGCGTCTTATAGGGGAAAATACAGTATATACCCATCTAGCATGTATATATATTGCTATCTTTCCCCAAAACAGGTTTAGAAGCAAATCATATTACCTGGATCGATTATCAAACGACCATCTTAAAGAAAAGAAGAAGAAACACATATAAATAATGTCTTATGGTCAATGCTGTGTGTTGTTATTTGGTAACAATCTTTACACTATTATCACATGGACACTGCTGGCACATGCCAAGGCACAAGAAGAGAGAAAGGGGAAAAGAAAAAACGATGATGATGCAACTGAAAACTCAAACTAGAACATTTTTGTTAGAAAATGTTTGTTAAAAAAAGGCAGACTGGCCAATATACTAAAAACAAGAGGAGCCTTATTTAGAAAGCGTGAGCACTAGAGATGAGCGAACTTTTGAAAAATTCGATTCGACTGATTCGCCGAATTTTCCGACAAAAATCGTTTCGACCCGAATAAATTCGCGACGAATCGCTATTAAAAACGGCTATTTCTGAGCCTCCTAGAGCCTCAATAGGGTTGTAAACCATTCTGCCTTGCTGTAACACGCACAGGATGCGTGCTGGGTTAGTTAAATAATACTTTGAAGAAATATCACATGCAGATCAGAGGCATCACTAATAGAATCGCAGAGCGGCACAATTGCAGAGAGTTGAAGTGGCATCACTATGAGGGGCAGAAGGAGCCCAAACATTGCTTTAAAGAGACACTGGAGTTGGCAGCAGCAGGAGCCCAAAAATTGGACGAATCACACCCTGGAGTTGGCAGCAGCAGCAGGAGCCCAAACATTACTTTAAAGAGACACTGGGGTTGGCTTCAGGAGCCCAAAAATTGGATGAATCACACCCTGGAGTTGGCAGCAGCAGCAGGAGCCCAAATATTACTTTAAAGAGACCCTGGGGTTGGCTTCAGGAGCCCAAAAATTGGATGAATCACACCCTGGAGTTGGCAGCAGCAGCAGGAGCCCAAATATTACTTTAAAGAGACCCTGGGGTTGGCTTCAGGAGCCCAAAAATTGGATGAATCACACCCTGGAGTTGGCAGCAGCAGCAGGAGCCCAAACATTACTTTAAAGAGACCCTGGGGTTGGCTTCAGTAGCCCAAAAATTGGATGATTCACACCCTGGAGTTGTCAGCAGCAGCAGCAGGAGCCCAAACATTACTTTAAAGAGACCCTGGGGTTGGCTTCAGGAGCCCAAAAATTGGATGAATCACACCCTGGAGTTGGCAGAAGTTGGCAGCAGCAGCAGGAGCCCAAATATTACTTTAAAGAGCCACTGGAGTTGGCTTCAGGAGCCCAAAAATTGGATGAATCACACCCTGGAGTTGGCAGAAGTTGGCAGCAGCAGCAGGAGCCCAAACATTACTTTAAAGAGACCCTGGGGTTGGCTTCAGGAGCCCAAAAATTGGATGAATCACACCCTGGAGTTGGCAGCAGCAGCAGGAGCCCAAATATTACTTTAAAGAGACCCTGGGGTTGGCTTCAGGAGCCCAAAAATTGGATGAATCACACCCTGGAGTTGGCAGCAGCAGCAGGAGCCCAAATAATACTTTAAAGAGACCCTGGGGTTGGCTTCAGGAGCCCAAAAATTGGATGAATCACACCCTGGAGTTGGCAGCAGCAGCAGGAGCCCAAACATTACTTTAAAGAGACCCTGGGGTTGGCTTCAGTAGCCCAAAAATTGGATGATTCACACCCTGGAGTTGTCAGCAGCAGCAGCAGGAGCCCAAACATTACTTTAAAGAGACCCTGGGGTTGGCTTCAGGAGCCCAAAAATTGGATGAATCACACCCTGGAGTTGGCAGCAGCAGCAGGAGCCCAAATATTACTTTAAAGAGACCCTGGGGTTGGCTTCAGGAGCCCAAAAATTGGATGAATCACACCCTGGAGTTGGCAGCAGCAGCAGCAGCCCAAATATTACTTTAAAGAGACACTGGGGTTGGCTTCAGGAGCCCAAAAATTGGATGTATCACACCCTGGAGTTGGCAGCAGCAGGAGCCCAAATATTACTTTAAAGAGACCCTGGGGTTGGCTTCAGGAGCCCAAAAATTGGATGAATCACACCCTGGAGTTGGCAGAAGTTGGCAGCAGCAGCAGCAGCAGGAGCCCAAATATTTCTTTAAAGAGACCCTGGGGTTGGCCTCAGGAGCCCAAAAATTGGATGAATCACACCCTGGAGTTGGCAGCAGCAGGAGCCCAAATATTACTTTAAAGAGACCCTGGGGTTGGCCTCAGGAGCCCAAAAATTGGATGAATCACACCCTGGAGTTGCAAGCAGCAGCAGGAGCCCAAATATTACTTTAAAGAGACCCTGGGGTTGGCCTCAGGAGCCCAAAAATTGGATGAATCACACCCTGTAGTTGGCAGCAGCAGCAGCAGCAGCAGCAGGAGCCCAAACATTACTTTAAAGAGACACTGGGGTTGGCTTCAGGAGCCCAAAAATTGGATGAATCACACCCTAGTTACAGCTCCAGATGTCGGCGCTGCCATGTATTTTGCTACACACCGACAGGCTCAAGGACTGGCCCACCTTCTGTTCAACAAAAGTGTGCAGCGCTGGTACTGCCTTCTTGGCAAAGAAATGACGGCTTGGGACTCTCCACCTCGGCTCGGCACAAGCCATCAGTTCTCTGAAAGGTGCAGATTCCACCACCTGAAAAGGGAGCGACTGCAGCACCAGCAACTTGGACAGGAGCACATTTAGCTTCTGAGCCGTAGGATGAGTGGGCGCATACTGCTGTCTCTTGGACATGGCTTCGCTGATGGATTGCTGGCGGGATGCATGACTTGGAGGAGGAGGAGCAGGAGCGACAGAGGATGGGTATGACGCACAGCTGCCTTCGGCTGAGGTGCTGGAGCCTTGGCTGGCAGAAATTGGGAGCTCACTTGGTGAGGAAGCAGACTGGACCACCCCTTGGGAGCCTCGGTTTTCCCAGGTCGTTTTATGGTGACGCATCATATGTTGACGCAGGGCCGTGGTGCCAACATTTGGACCCTGGCCACGCTTCACCTTTTGCCTACATATCTTGCATGTGGCCATGTTACCCTCCTGCGGATGCCTCAGGAAAAACTGCCACACTGCCGAGTAGCTACTTTTCCCACCCCCTGGCCTCACTGATTCACTGCTGCTGTTGCCAACTCCAGGAACCCCTGCTCCACTACCTCCTGATAAGGTAGACTGCCGCACAGCAGGTGCTCTACCCCGACCCCGGCCCCGGCCAGCTCCAGCCTTTGGAATTGTGCCCCCATGCTGACTGCTACCACCTTGCTGCCTCAGCTGCTGACTCCGGGGCAACCTGCGCCCCTCTTCTCCTGATGATGACGATGAAGCCCCTTCCTCACCCGGCTCCCAAGTGCGATCGGCTTCATCGTCATCATCATCATCACCGAGTTGTGGCTGTACGTCACTGATGTTCGTGGATTCGTCAACAGTGTCTGGCGCAGGAGCTGGAACGCTCGCAGCACCCACGACACTGTCCACATCACTATTTGTCTGCCTAGCTAAAGAAGCCACCTCCATTTCTTGGCTGGGCAGTAGCTGCTGACTGTCCTCCTGTATCTGATCGTCCTCCTCACTAAAGAGGGGAGCTGAACCCAAAGCATAGGATACGTCGCTGGGGGAGGGAACGGCGTAGGACAGAGGCAATGGGAGGACAGGGACTGCTCTCGGGGCATGCCAACTCAGGGTTGTGTCAGAGGAACCTACCGACCCTAGACTGGGGGTCTCAGACGTAAGTTGTGATGATGTTGTTGATGAGCGCGTCAACCAATCTACCACGGCAGATGCGTTACTGGTGGAGACCCGACCGCTAGCAGATACTGGCAGATTAGGTCTCTCAGCGTGACTCCTGCTGCTACTGGCCCCCAGTCTGATGCGAGCTCTGCCTGCGGAATCTTGGCCTCTGCCACTCCTCTTTTCACTTCCAGGCACTTGTCTGCCCGACATAGTCTAACTGGCGTGGTAGTAGGTGATATTTAAAAAAAACCCCGGGCAGCGGTGGGTCTATATGAAACAGAATATAATGCACACCAAAAGTGAGCAGTAACACTCAGCCTCCAACAGGCCTGCTTAGTGTAAATAAGAGAGCTGCTTAGTGTAAATAAAGAGGGGTATGCTATGTTACAGAATGGGATGCCTCAACAGAAGTGCACCTGGCAGGCAGCAGTAAGCCTATGCCCAGCAAAAGTGTCTTTATCAGGGTAATTTCAAATATAATAAGAGCAAATGGTTATTATGGTATTAAATAGAGGCTGGTGTAGTCACAGAATGGGATGCCACAAAAACCAGAGAGCATGCACAGCAAAAGTGTCTTTATCAGGCCTGATTTTTATGAGAATAAGTGCAAATGGTTATTATGGTATTAAATAGAGGCGGTGTAGTCACAGAATGGGATGCCACAAAAACCAGAGAGCATGCACAGCAAAAGTGTCTTTATCAGGCCTAATTTCTATGAGAATAAGTGCAAATGGTTATTATGGTATTAAATAGAGGCTGGTGTAGTCACAGAATGGGATGCCACAAAAACCAGAGAGCATGCACAGCAAAAGTGTCTTTATCAGGCCTGATTTCTATGAGAATAAGTGCAAATGGTTATTATGGTATTAAATAGAGGCTGGTGTAGTCACAGAATGGGATGCCACAAAAACCAGAGAGCATGCACAGCAAAAGTGTCTTTATCAGGCCTAATTTCTATGAGAATAAGTGCAAATGGTTATTATGGTATTAAATAGAGGCTGGTGTAGTCACAGAATGGGATGCCACAAAAACCAGAGAGCATGCACAGCAAAAGTGTCTTTATCAGGCCTAATTTCTATGAGAATAAGTGCAAATGGTTATTATGGTATTAAATAGAGGCTGGTGTAGTCACAGAATGGGATGCCACAAAAACCAGAGAGCATGCACAGCAAAAGTGTCTTTATCAGGCCTAATTTCTATGAGAATAAGTGCAAATGGTTATTATGGTATTAAATAGAGGCTGGTGTAGTCACAGAATGGGATGCCACAAAAACCAGAGAGCATGCACAGCAAAAGTGTCTTTATCAGGCCTAATTTCTATGAGAATAAGTGCAAATGGTTATTATGGTATTAAATAGAGGCTGCTGTAGTCACAGAATGGGATGCCTCACAGCAGACTTAAGATCAGTTCAGTATATATGCACAGTTAGTTAGTATAAGCAGCCTGAAAACGCTAACAAAGCCTGTCAGGCTGGATGAAAAAAAAAAAAAAACTCCCTGTGACAGGCTGACAGCCTCTGATTTTTCTACCTTTCCCTGTTTTTCGCTGACTTTCTGTCTGTCTCCTGTCTGTCTCCTGCCTGTTTCCAGCCTGTCCCTGCCTGTCCCTGCCTGTCTAACTGTCTCTCTCCCTGCCTACAGCAGCGTCCTGTCCCTCACGAATGCAATAGAGAAATGAGGAAAAGCAAGATGGCCGGCCTTAAATAGCGCTGTGACGTCACCGGGCTTGCTGGCTGCTGATAGGCTGCATGTGACTGTCCCAGCTTGCACTGGCGCGGGGTTGATGTCTGGACATGTCCCGTCCGCCATCTTAGAATGCCTGTAATGTAAATGAATGGATGTTAAAGGAAAACTTCGAGCGATCGAATCGCGGGGAAATTCGGATTCGATCCGAATCGAATTTTTCCTGAAATTCGGATCGAATCCGGGTTCGTCCGATCGATTCGCTCATCCCTAGTGAGCACCAGACAGCGCACTTACCGTTCGATATAAGAAATAAAAAAATATCAGCGTCAATATCACTGTTGGCTGGTGCGTTACTTAACACTAGCACCGAAATGGTCGTAGCGCCGGGCGCTCTGGTTGGAGCAGCTCCAGAGTAAACCTGACGCTGTAGCTAAATTTTCCACAGAGCACAATGGGCAGAACTGTATTGTAGTATTTTATGCTTATAATTATTATTACACACATTTATATGTACAAAACTTGCATTGGAACTTGTCAGAAATTGAAAGGCAGGACCTAGATTTCATCAAATGATTTTTTAGTGGGATTATTTAATTGATTTTAACAACGGCCTCGATTCACTAAGAATTGAAAGAATTTTGTAAAAAAAAAAAATCAAATCATGAGAACAAATTAATCACCAGTGAGCGGAAAGGTTTCAAAGATTTGGGCATCCCAAATTGGACAAAGTAGTTACAATCCCAGGTTTTGTTCCTCCGGCAGCTTCTCTGCCATGATTGGTTGGTTGCTGAGGAGGCTTTCTGGAAGAGTCACAATGAAGCACCTTGCCTCCTTCTATCATTGTGGTGCCCATATACATCAAGCAGAAATACAATGTGCCAGGTGCAGAATGATTGTGATTTCTATTAACAACATTCATTGTCTGTAAAATAATTATTTGCATCATTGTCCCTTTTGTCCCCCGCTGCTGATTGCTCCTATTCTGATAACTACCTGGTCACCAGATCCAGCACATCTGAATGTACGACATGCCCCCACTATCAGTCAAAGCTATGCTTACATGGACCCCAGAGGTATAAAAGGGACAATGGGGTTCAGCAATTGTTCCCCGTAATTTTCTTGAGCAAGGCCCCTAACCCCCCTTCCCCCCAATTAATCCCTGGGCACCGGAGCCGCCCATCACTGCAGACACGTGTGCACTCACTGCTTGTGTTTGTCTGGGGTAATTGTTTAATAATAATAGTAATAATAATACACATATATATATATATATATATATATATATATATATCCATCTTGCATGTATGTATATTGTAACCACTCTACACATCTACACAGCAAAACACATTCCACATTCACATTGCCATCTTTCCCCAAAACATGTCTAGAGAGAAAATCATATTACCTGTAAGCCGTATAATAGAATCATCTTAAAGAAAAGAAGGAGAAACACATACAAACACATTGTTAATTGGCAACAATCTTATTAATACACTATTATCACATGCAGGGCAAACCTAAGGGGAGGGGGTCCACGGGTCTGCCCCCCCCCCCCCCAGAAGAGCAGAGAAGTAATTGAACATTTTTTTTTTACAATTTTTTTGTGTTGTGCACTCCCCAGGTACAAAATTTTGATTGTAACACTTTTCACAAAAGAAGCTTATACAGGTGGCAGTGTGTCACATTTGTAACAAAACAAATGTTACATATCCACTTGGAAAGCTGCCGAGCATCATGATGTGTTTAATACATTGTATAGCTCCAAGTTCACACTCAGGATATTACAATCCACTAAAGAAAAACTACATGTAAAAATAATACCCAAAAAAGGACTATGAACATTTATTTACAATAGCACCATCTGATCCTATCAGGGTTAAAAAAATGGGTTATCTACAAAAGATACTTGGAAGCTGATTCATTACTAGCGCCAGCTATCAGCAGATGAGCGTCTGTACAGAGGCACTAGAAGCGACTGCTAGTATACGCTGTGATCGGCTATCGGGCGCTGTAACAGTTGCTCTATTAACCTTGTCGGCATTGATGAATGAGATGTATGTCATAGAACAGTGTTGCAGAGAACAAAAGGTAGCGCCAGCTCAGTGCTACCGACTGTCAGCGACTCACAACATATTCAACAAAAAAACAGACACACACAGCATAGCATGGAGGGCGAGACGCTGTGTGATTTTTGAACACATATCCACTAGTAACAAAGCGAAATCACATGGAATGACATTGTTGTAACATTGTGACATTAATACTTTAATGCCAGACCTGTAATGACAGTCCTGCATATAAATATAAAAAATCAAAAAAGTTTTCAAAAATAATTTATTCCAGGCCAGGAGAGGTCGAAAAAATTATTTGAGCGTAAAAATAAAAATAAATAAATAAAAACTAGGATCAGTAAAGAGATTAGAAGGAACAGCCATTAAAATGTATGGGAGAGCGACAGGTAGCGAAAGGTAAAACCTGTTGCTCTGGAAGCTAGAGGACCGGTGCTATACACTGAGCCACCTGTAATGATGAATCAGACGTTAGAGTCACTCACCAGAATCGCCTTCATAAATGTGGTTTTGCGTACATCGTCCGGCATTCACCAGACGCTGCCCGCCGCTACGAGGTGCTACCTGCAGCTAGAGCTTCATGAGTAAATCCCAAAGTCTCAATTGCAAGGATAGACTGCCTCTCCACATACACTATCACCATCATCCCGTCTAATTAGGGGATGAGAATATGAAATATGGGCTGAGATCTCCTTTGTCATTAACCCTTTCAGTGCCAAGCACGTAGATTCTATGTGCTTGAGTTTCCCCCCTGCTAGTAAAAAAAATAAAAATCAAAAATACTCACCTGACCCCACGTTGGATCCGGCTGGGTCTCCTCTTTAATTTGGTGTCATCCAAACCCCCGTGGGGGTTGGATGGCTCCAGGAGAGCCCCCGGAATAGGCCGCCCCCCCCGTTTGGCAGCAGCAGCTGCTAACTGTAAAAAAAAATAAAAATGACATTTACTTACCTGCAGTCGCGCTGCCTCCCTCTGGGTCTCCTCTTCACTGGGGGGGCCTCCGATCGCCCCCCCCCCCAGCCTCTTCAGCTTCAGGGGAGAGCCTGAAAGGGCTCTCCCCCTCCTCTCCCGACCGGCGCCGCCATCTTGCTGTTAAGCCCCGCCGCTTTGGGGGCGGGGCTTATGATGTCACTTCCGGCCTCTTGATGCCTCTCCTCGGCTCAGCTGTCAGATGGCCTGGTGATCGCTGGGCAGAGCAGTGGAGGGGCAGGGGATGCTCTGATCCCCTGCCCCCCCCTCCACTGGCCAGTGATCACCAGGGCATCTGACAGCTGATGAACACAGGAGCTGACAATCGGGTGAGGTGAGTAAAGTTTTTTTTTTTTTTTTTTTTTTTACTGTTAACACTTTGTGAACTGGTAAGGGGTCCATGAGACCCCTTATACCAGTTCACAATGCTGGGGTCTGGCAAGCCACCTACAACTATCGGGTGGCTTGCCATTAACCCCCGCACCCCCAATTACCTGCCTACCCAAAGCCCAGGGGGGGGCAGAAGAGCCCAGGCCCACACAGGCTATGTGGGCTCGTAGGCTGCAGGGTGGGGGGCCAAAAAAGCTGGCCCACCCACTCTGTTCCTACAAGCCCCCATAGCTGGTCCCGGGCTGGTTATGACGGGTAAGGGGGACCCTACGTTATTTTTTTTTTAATTTTAAGGGTTAGGGTTAGGGTAGCCTAACCCTAACCCTAACCCTTAAAATTAAAAAAAAAATGTGTTCCCACCCCCTTACGTCATTTTTATTTAATTTTTAAGGGTTAGGGTTAGCTTAACCCTAACCCTTAAAGTGGACCAACACCCACGGGTGATCGGCCCGGGATTCTATAAGATTCCCGGGCCGATCACCCCCCACCCCGCGGGACATCCGAGATCGGGATGTCCCGCGGGGTGTAACCCCCCCAAAACCTCCGAAAAACCTTACCTCATCTTCGGCGGCGGCCGGCCGCCGCCGCCTCCCTCGTGCCCCTGTAGGCGTGCGCGCGCCTGTGCCGGCCGTCTGCGAATGGCCGGCGCGGGCGCGCGCGCGTCAAAAGGGACGCGCGGGAGGCGGCGGCGGCGGCAGCCGCTTAGACGTTCCTTGTACGTCGGCGCTGGGAGCGGGGAGAGGTGAGTTTTTCGGGGGGTTTCACACAGCGGGCCACCCCGATCGGGGGTGCCCCACCGAAGTGGACCAAGACCCAGGATAGTCAAAATCCTGGGTGTTGGTCCACTTTAAAATTAAAAAAAAAAATTGGTTCCCCTCTACGTCATTTTTTTTATTTTTAAAGGTTAAGGTTAGGGTAAGCCTAACCCTCACCCTTAAAATTCAAAAAAAAAAAAAAAATAATAATAATTTTTAAGGTCGAATGTTAGGGTTAGGCTAACCCTTATCCCTTAAAATTAAAAAAAAAATTAAAAAAAAATGTTTTTAAGGGTGAGGGTTAGGGTTAGGCTAACCCTAACCCTTAAAATTAAAAAAAAAAAAAAAAATTTTTTGGGGGGGGGATTTTTATTTTTGTATATTTTTTTATTTTTAAGGGTTAGGGTTAGCCTAACCCTAACCCTTAAAATTACCCCAAAAATCCCCCCCCCCTGGAAGGGGGGCCCTATGTCATTTTTTCTTTTAATTAACCCCTTATGTTTATAGTGTGGATAGTAGTTGTATTTTATTTGTAAATGTAATAAAGTGCTCTTTTCAGTTTAGGGGGTCTCCAGGGCAAGAATGGGGGGGCTATGGATACATATGTGGTACAGTTGTAATCAGGAGAAATGGGGCTATCACATGCAATATGGATTTCATTAAAAAAATAAAAAGGTTTTATTTAAAATAAAATAAAGGAGCCCACTACAACAGGCTCAGTACTCTTAGAAAGCTTAACATGTGTACTTTCAGGTAATATATGGTTTATGGGGATATTCTAAATTTAAAGGTTTGGTTTGGTTGAAAAATCGCAAGGTGCGCATGCTTTACTTTGGGGTGTTTGGCAACTCTTCCCTTGACAGTACCTATGCATGTTGGGTATTGTTCTGTTCGGGGGTTGTTGCTTTTTCAGATTTTACTTGTTTTTTTCTGTTTGCATATAGTTTTTTTTTAGGAAAATGGGGCTTTGATTCTTCTTTTTTATTCTTTTTTTAGGGAAACTCTGTGCAACCAAAGAATTGATTGAGGGATTACTTCCAGAAAATTGTGCCCATGTCAACAAACCTGGTATGCCTAGAAAGCCTGAGGTGTGTACTAGTTTGTGGGGGGTATTTTAAATGTAAAGGGTTCTTTTTCTGGAAAGACAGCAAGGTGCGCTTAGCGTGGTGCATAGTTGTATTTTATCTGAAAATCTCTTAAAGCACTGTTTCAGTTTGGGGGAGTCTCCTGGGCAGGAAAGGGTGTCTATCAATACATATGTGGTAAGGCTGTGACCGGGATTAATTGGGGTTTCACATGCAATACGATTTTATTGACAAACTCACATTTTTTATTACAAAAAACACTACAAATTGCAAAAAATAGTTTTTTTTTTTATTTTTTTGCACATATTTCACCCAAAAGTATTGAGAATACACCTAAAAAATTACAAACAAGACATTTCATGTTAAAGCCCAGACTCTGCTGAAAAAAACATATCATTTTCCTGGAAAATCCCTGGAAATCCCTTCAAAAATCACATTTGAACACGGGGAGCGCAAAATAGTACAAGATGGTCTGGCACCAAGAGTGACAGAAACTCCAGGTAGGCTGGCAGCGAAAGGGATAATATGTTTGCTAAGTGCTGGTGTGTTGTACCTCTCTGTCCCTACAGAATTCATCAATCAAAATCAGTGGCCACCCGGGACGGAAGCAGCACAAGAGACAGAGACAGGTGGAGGTGTGAAGCCAGTGAAGCAGAACAATACCCAAGCATTACACAAACAACACTTGGTCATAAATACGGGGAGGCCCATTCAGTAATAGCGCCAGGTAGCGACAGATGAGCGACTGTAGCGTGATTTTCTCAGCGCCAGCCAGTATTTGCTGTGCTTGGCCGGCGTTTGCTTGATGACAGCGACTCAGTCGGTGTGCGGTAATGTTGAATACGGGCTTAGGGGGTCGCTGTTTCACAGGTTCAGCGTTGTATGTGAGCGCCTGACAACGAATGGCCAGAGCGAACGGCTAGCTGCATATTCATTAACAAATCACGCTCCGAATTTGCTGGTGCTGTCCATTCCTTGTTTAAACCCCAGAGCGCTGGTGGCGATGGGTGTAAAAGAGTTTTTAACCCCTAAACAACCATATTTTTGGATTGTAAAATTATACATGTTTTTTGAATCATTTTGTAATATGAATACATTAATATCAGACCTGTAATATCAATTCTGCACAAATTTTTTTTTTTTTTTTTTTCACTTAAAAAAAAAACATAACATTGCAGAAGTGGTCTCAGAATTTTTAACATTAAAAAAAAAAAAAAATAAATAAATATCAATTAATTATGATTAATTAAAGATTGCTCCATTGAAATGCATTGGACAACGCCAGGGAGCGACAGGTCATACCTGGCGCTGTGATGGAATTTGCTGCGGCGCTGTTCGTTCCAGGCGGCTTCATGATGAATCCCGCGCTTGCTGTCGCTCTTGCCGGCGCTAGCCTCATTTAGCGTGATAAATGCGTCATTGTGACCGCCGCCGGGCGTACTTGAGTCGGTAGCCGCCGATAGCTGGCGCTACCTGGCGCTCACCATTCGCTACCTGGCGCTAGCCCTTGATAAATAAGGCCCTAAGTCAGGTTCCCTCTACAGACCCTGAAAAGGGGATGGTGGCCCCCTACAAATATGCATCAACCAGTTTGGGTAAGTATGTAAAAATGTGCGTGCTAATGTATATTTTTTTCTCTTTGCAGGTGCTATGTTGGTCCCAGAAAAATGTGCAAGGACATGCAGGCTACATGGGATGCCCTAGATGTCTGTGGGGGGGGGGAAGGTAAGTATGTGCAAGGACATGCAGACTAACATGGGTACAGTGGCAGGGGACAGCAGGAAGCACATAAATTGGCTTACAACACTAAAAGGCAAGTGCCGGAAAGCCACACAAGGACACGGCACACTGAGAACAATAGGCGTCCAAAAACAGGTACAAACGCTGCTTCCAATACTTCTTTGGCTGCAAGTACCATAAATGCTTGGCAGAACCGTATGCATACACAAAGAGAATAGGGCTGCTTACGTATGCACAACATTTTCTCAGAAAGCAGCTTTGAATGATACGCGAGTTTGCAATTTCCCGGTTTCTGAGATCACTTCCCGAAAAAAACGAGCATTCACTGGCAGGCTCTGAATCTTTCCCATTGTCTACCATGAGGCTGATTCAGAGACAATGAAAGTGAATGGCAATTTTCTCTTCTAAAAGTCAAGTCAAATGTGACACAGGAAGTGAATGCAGAGGCATCTCTGTCTCCTCTTCTGTGCACTTCATTACCTCTTGGGTGGGAGCGTGCACAGCAAGGAAGCAGGAGATACCTGTGCCGCATTGGTAGATGTGGAGGCTTGGGCAGGGTTAGGTAACGATTCCCTAATTGGAATGTCCCCCATATTTAACAAGACTTTGGTTATACCTTTGCCCAGAATGTATGTATACAAATAATTCCAAGCACCTGTTTTCAGTTTAATCTTTACTACAATATCTGAAAAAAAGATAAATAAATGTATAGAGATGATTATTCGCCTTCAGATCCATGTCATATGCTCATCTATTAAATGAAAAGGTTATATTCAAAGGCTAAGGCTTGACACATCTGTAGGACTCATCCCAGGAACCAGAAGGTTTTACACTGCCGGGCCAGTTGCAGTGAGCAAAAAGGGAGTATGCTTCTTTTTATTTAACTCATCTGCGCTCTTTACTAGACAGTACATTTCTGTCAGTCGTCTCTCTCATAAGACTGTTGTTGAATTCTTATCTCCAATAGAAATGCCTTTTGTTTTGTTCTCTAGTCTCTATGTGATTGGCAGATGGGGAGGCCGAACAGATGAGCGCCAGTAGCGTGATTTTCACAGTGCCAGCTAGTATTCGCTGTGCTTGGCCATAGTTCGCTTGTTGACAGCGACTCAGTCGGTGTGCGTTAATGTTGAATACGGGGTTAGGAGTCGCTGTTTGACAGGTTCTGCGCTGTATGGGTGCGCCTGACAGCGAATGGCCAGAGCGAACGGCTCCCAGCATGTTCATTAACAAATCACGCTCAAAAAATTCTCGCGCTGTGAAATGCTTGTTTAAACCCCAGAGCGCTGGCGGCGATGGCTTAAAAGTAGTTTTTAACCCCCAAACAAGCATATTTTTTGATTTAAAAATTAAACAAGTTTTCTAAACATTTTGTAATATGAATACATTAATATCAGACCTGTAAGATCAATTCTGCACAATTTTTTTTTTTTTTTTACCTTAAAAAAAATATCTAACATTGCCGAAGTGGTCACAGAATTTTTGCCATTTAAAAAAAAAACAAAAAAACATTAATATCAATTAATTATGAATATTTAAAGATTGCTCCATTAAAATGCATTGGAGAGCGCCAGGAAGCGAGAGGTCATACCTGGCGCTGTGATGGGATTAGCAGCGGCGCTGTTCGTTGCAGTCCGCTACATGATGATGAATCCTGCGCTAGCTTACGCTCTCGCCGGCGCTAGCCTCATTTAGCGTGATAAATGCGTGATTGTGTCCGCCGCCTGGCGTTCTGGAGTCGGTAGCCGCCGATAGCTGGCGCTACCTGGCGCTAGTGAGACACTACCTGGCGCTATCCCTTGATAAATAAGGCCCTAATAATGATACAGAGGAAATGAGTAATGGTACAGAGGACATGATCTTCACAGTGTTTTCTCCATCACCGCAGCATGGTGCACACATCACAGAAGCCTGGAAGTTATCTCTAATCTATTTACATTTTAAATAGCAGGCTCACGACACCCAGGGCCGGGTTATGAGTGTGACGCAAGGGGCGTGAGCCCCAGGCCTCCACCACTTGCTCTGCAAAGGGGGCCTCCACCAACCTTTGGGTTAAGGCCTGGTCCAAGAGGCTTTTTAGTCTTTGGTCTGATGGGCAGGCAACAAATCTATTGGAGGCAGTGGGGGTGCACCTGGGCAAGCCTTTTTTTGTTTTTGCAAACCTGCAGCCAAAGCCACCACAGGGCAGGATGGAGAGTCTAGAGAAGCAAAGCCGCCGCCAGCAACACTACAGTGATGGGTGCAGAGCTGTCAATCGGCGCTGCTCACTGCACTTAAGCCACTAAGCACAGCTGAATGCAGGGAACTGTTTTCTGCTGGACCAGCTGGGCAACTACACTACCCCCTGCCCAAAATGGCAAAGCAGGGGGTCCCGAGCAGCACACACCCACACAAGGGTGGCACAAGTGACTCAATGTGACGTTCTAGTAAGTAGGCGGGTGCCAGACAACCATCGATCAGTTACTTGGCTGCACTATTATTTTAACGGAAAAAATACTGTGTCTGGGGCATCCACCAGATTTCATGCCCGGGGGCCTCCACCACACTTAACCTGGCACTGCCTATGCCAAACCAGGTGTTCATTGTATAAATATGGAGAAAAGAGTGGGGTATAGAGCGCTATGGATAGTGTTAAGGGGGTGAGCTGCACCTTATGAGTAAGAGACCTCTTCTTACTTAGAATTAGAAAGTATTTTTCAAAGCAAGTCTTACAATGCCAGATTGTAAAACAATGATTTGTGTGTAGGTGCGCTTTAGGGTGTGCGTGTTTGGCAAGAATATGTGGAAATATGAGAGGAAAAACAATTATAAATAAAATTATAGCAGAGTAGTCAAACAGTATATCGTCCCACAATTACTTCACAATTAATTTCAGGTGGAAAAAATAATAATAAATTAAGGACAATTAGAAACCAAATATTAATTATTTTTAGGATGCTCCTAATTATGTAGGAGATCTTTAGAGTAATGACAATAATATATATTCAGGTTTCTCACATTAATTCCAGCTTGTGATCTGTAAAGCAAAATATATGTGTTTGGGGTGCGCTGGGCCTGGGCAGGTTGAGTACCCCCGGGCCTCGGCGGTGAGTCACCTTCAGAGTCTCTTACCGCTATAATATAAATTTTTAGCCTATTTTTTAGCTTATTTACATGGTGGATCTCCGTTTTTAACATTCTTTTCCCTATGTTTATATACATCTGATTTAATCAATTTAATCAATCAAATTTTTATAGATCATTTTTTATTGATTATTATAAATCCTATTATTGCTTCTAATTACATTTACCGGAAATCTTATGCTTAGAGCTACTTGCTCTGGTCAAAGAAATGTTTTAATTGGATTATACAAAGAAAAATATCCTTCAGTTTTATTGATATATACTAATAACAATTGTGACCATTTATTCGCACCTTAAAGCGCACCCCAAACACATATATTTTGCTTTACAGATCACAAGCTGGAATTAATGTGAGAAACCTGAATATATATTATTGTCATTACTCTAAAGATCTCCTACATAATTAGGAGCATCCTAAAAATAATTAATATTTGGTTTCTAATTGTCCTTAATTTATTATTATTTTTTCCACCTGAAATTAATTGTGAAGTAATTGTGGGACGATATACTGTTTGATTACTCTGCTATAATTTTATTTATAATTGTTTTTCCTCTCATATTTCCACATATTCTCGCCAAACACGCACACCCTAAAGCGCACCTACACACAAATCATTGTTTTACAATCTGGCATTGTAAGACTTGCTTTGAAAAATACTTTCTAATTGTATAAATATGGCTTAAGGTTTCCGTTCGTACATAACTCTATGGATGACCAATCAGCAGGTGTTAGAATTGACTGGACTGTTACGTTACTCAGAGTTGTGGCCATGGTTGGACCCCGCCACAAGAAAGAGCAATGCAATTGGATATATGTCCGAATTGCTTGGCTGCCTTCAATTTCTAGTGAATAGCTCCTTCCAGAGGCAAGGGGCACTGTCAGTTGGCATGTCCCAGCCTTCGCTTAAATGCGCCATGACAAAATTTCCAGATTGCATGGCTGTACTGCAGGAGAAAGACATCTCTTTCCCTGACAGCATGGCAGCCTGGAACGGAGTGAGGTTGCAAATATGCCAAGTGTTATGGGGACCATCTATTGCATGCATGTGTCCTTAGCTCCCCCAGCAGCTCAGGAGTATATGTTTCGGTATGTTTAGGTCTACATAGCTCCTCTTTGTAGCCCACTCTCCTCTCTTGAGGCTAGCCTAGCTTCCTCTCCCCCAAACACTTTTCCCGAATTAGACCCTTTTTTTACTTAATTTTTGCTGTTCATTTGTTGTCACCAGTCGAGTGACCTTTTTTTAATTCTGGATTTTTTTCAGCAACTGCAAGATAGGCCACTCTCTTAAACTGAACCAAAACCCAGGATTTTGACTATTCGCCCAAGGAAACTCACCTCATCCCGGTCCTACAGCAAATGCGCGGCTGCTCGTCCAATCAGCGTGCTCAAAGCCACTGAGCTATGCACGTCTGAGCCACGTCTTAGCAGAGCAGATCCGAGTGTGCTGCCGACAGCACCCCCCCGCTTCCCTCTAACAGGGAGCGTGCCCACGACGGCCATTAACAGAGGGATAGCGGGGATGCGCCCGTGGCCCGTGCATGCGCTGCTGGACCAAGAAGTAAGGTAAGTGTAGTGGGCAACCTGGGGGGTTTCACACAGCAAAAAATCAGGATGCCTTGGGGAGAGGGAATCGATCAGCCCAGGAATCTTATATATTCCTGGGCTGATTCCGCCGGGTTTTGGTCCACTTTAACGTCCGATATGTCGTGGGGGCTGGACCTGTTTTAATAACCACAGGATCACTGTGCTTGATTAGCAAGCAAATGCACCTTATAGAGAATCTATGAGGTATTGTCAAGAGGAAGATGAGAGATACCAGACCCAACAATGCAGATGAGCTTAAGGCTGCTATCAAAGCAACCTGGGCTTCCATAACACCTCGGCAGTGCCACAGGCTGATTGTCTCCATGCCACGCTGCATTGATGCAGTCAATCATGCAAGAGGTACCAAGTATTGAGTGAATTTACTGTACATAGTTTACATTTGGCCAACATTGCTGTGTAATTCTTTATTGGTCTTATATAATATTCTAATTTTCTAAAATAATGAATTTGGGATTTTTCTTTGTTGTAAGCCATAATCATCAACATTAACTTAAAAACACTTGAAAAAGTTCACTCTGTTTGTATTGACTCAATATAATACATGAGTTTCAGTTTTTCAACTGAATTAGTAAAAAATATACTCATTTTTGATGTTATTCTAATTTTCTGCAATGCACCTGTATGTCCATCAAGATCAACCAAGGGACAGGGTTGGGGAACGTTTATTTTTTTTTTTAATAACTGTTACTATTACTTTCTACTAGAAAAATATCTAATCCTTTTTTGAAGCTGTCAGCTCTTGATGCTTTAACAAGCTTCTGTGAGAGGCTATTCCACAGATTTATAGCTCTTATGGTAAAACATGATTGTCACCTCCAGAGATTGAAATTTTTTTTCCAGACAAGGGGAAGCCCCCTTTTCTTTAAAGAGAGTCTTTTAGTTGAAATAATGTATCCCCAAATTTTTTGTATTGCCAATTTATATATTTATATATAAGTTAATCATGACCCCCCCTCAGACGTCCCCTCTCAGGACTAAACAGATTTAATTCCTCTAATCCCATTTCTTCATACTTAAGATCCCTCATTCCCCTTATTAGTTTGGTGGCTCTCATCAGCACCCAAAATCAGCGCATCTTTTTTGTGAACGGGTGCCCAGAACAAGATAACATACTGTAGGTGAGGGCGCAACAGTGCCTTGTAAAGACACTCATGATTCCATGTCTCTTGTAATGCATGATAATATCTTGTTTGCCTTAGAAGCAGCCTACCTGTACCCCTAGTGGCACTGAGGTTGATTCTGAGCAAGGTGAGAATTCTCACTGCTTTTATAGGGGAGAAGACTGCCACTAACTTTCATTATCCCCCTTGGGGCTGATTCAGAGACAGGTGAAAATTATACCAGGTAGACAATGAAAGTCAGTGGCAGTTTTCTCTTATAACAAAATTAGTAAGAATTCTCACCTGGCTCTAAACCAAGACCATAGTCTAAAAAAATATATAGAACTAGTCCAGACATGATCTGCCCTATGAAAACCCATGCTCTTTGAGGTCCAACAAATTGTTGATTTTTAGATGATCAAATAACCTTTTCAGGAGAGTTTTCATTACTGTTACACTAACTGACCTGTAGTTACCGGCTTCCTCTCAAATACTCCACCTTTTCCCATACTCAGTAGTAGACAGTTCGCTGTCATCCAAATTGTTGTCACTTTTTTTTTTTTTTTTGTTTTAGTCAAGGATATTGTTACTGAGGGATTGGGAACCCTTGTCCTTTTACCTAGCATGTGTATATATTCAACAAGTCTATTCAGGGTAACTCTGATTGCCTTTGCCTTAATGTGTATCCCTTAATAATTCATAGTACCTGGACTCACTGGAGCATTTCCTGCGGCATTTTGAAAAAAAAAGAACAAACATTGTGAAATGATAATTTCCTTATGTCACTTACTGCTATTTGATTTTTAGAAAGTTGTTCAGACTGTTTAAATCCCAAACAGTATAAAATAAGCGTGCCCCGTGTTGCTGCATAACTTTATTCTGCTGCTCCTTGTTAGAAGCAGAGAAAATAAAATACTAACCTGTAAGCACCCGAACCCGTGCAAGACTACAAAATAATGGGATCTTTTACACTGGATTGGTTGTTAAAGTGGAGAATTTATACATGTTGTAGATAAATCACAACTGCTGTTTGCCAGACTAAGCAGAGACTGACACTGGTGAAGGGAAATATTGCTTTGCTATAAATAAGATTGTTTAAAGCAAGTTCAGGTGCTTTTGCGAGTTCTGGTTGTATTTTCAAGTGAGGTTGTATTATAAGTGAGGGGACTATTCATTAAGGGATTTTAAATTTGGGGACTTCAAGAGTGTTCAAGTGTTTATTATTGCCTAAGTACTAAAATAAGAAGTTAAAAGTCAAAGCTGCTGCTACTGTAAGCACTGTGTTTTTACTGCTGTTTTTGTAACTAGGATAATAGCTAGCATTTTTGGAGGTCTACTTCAGTGCACAATTTGTCATATGTATATACTTCAGGAGCAGCAGTTCCAGGGTGAATTCTGCCGTGGTAAATGTGAGCATATTGCAACCTTGAAAGCTCGGGTTAGAGATCTGGAGGCACAAAATGCAACACTGAGGGAGATTGACAATATGGAAAAAGGCATTCTACTCACTGAGCAGGCATTAAGTGGGGTAGAAACAGAGGGTGTATTAATGGATCAGGTGGGGTAGATAAGTTGCTGGGTAAATGTAGATATATGGATAGAAAGGGCGCACAAATAAGGACGGAATAGTTTGCCGTCTCCCTGGTGCCAGGGTTCGGCATATGGTGGAGGGTGGATAAATTACTGGGAGGGCCTGGGGATGACCCAGCTGTCATGGTCCATGTGGTTAGAGATGAAGGGGGGAGGCTGCTGTGCTGGGTAAGAGGATACTAGAAGGGGTTGAGGGTTATTTAAACTAGAGATGAGGGGGGAGTGCAAGAGAGAAAACAAAGGGGAAAACAGGTTACTTAGGGGACAGAATATGACAGTGGGTGGGGAATTAAAAGGGGGGAGGATTGCTATGATGGATAAGGAGATCCTCGTGTTACAAACCAGCAAATCTGGCAAGTAAAGTGGGGGCACTTGAGGCTCTTGTACTAGATAAAAATATAGATTTTTTGGTGTGGCTGAGACATGGCTGGATTCCACACATGACTGGATTGTCAATGTTCAAGGTTTTTCCCTTTTTTTTCGGAAAAAGGGAAAGAGGGCGGAGTGTGTCTCTAAGTAAAGCAAGAATTCAAAGCATATATTAATGAGGGGATATTAGCAGACAATTGTGAGGATGTAGAATCCTTGTGGGTAGAAGTGTGGGGTGATGTAAACAATGTTAAAATACAATTCTATTATTCTATAGACCCCCCCAAACATAACTAGGGAAATAGAGGGCCAGCTGCATAACAGATAGGGCGGGCATCACAGGCTGGTACAGTGGTGATGATGGGGGACTTTAACTACCCAGGAACTACCCAGGAATCGACTGGCGACACGTTCTGCTTCTATTACAAGGGAAAGCTTGCTACAAGATAACTATATAAATCAGTTTGTAGAGGCACCTATTAGGGTTGATGCTATTTTAGATCTGGTGTTATCAAATAATGATGACCTGATAGGGACAGTAATAGTCTGTGAAATCTTGGTAATAGTGACCACAATATAGTTGCATTTATCATAAACTGTAAGAAAGATTTTATGTCTGGGAGGGCAAAAACAACTTCCCCAGGCTCAGAGCTGCACTTCAGGAACATCTGTTGAGCAATAAGGATACAAATGCCAAATGGGAGTGATTTAAAGTGGACCAACACCCAGGATTTTGACTATTCACAAACGGCCGGCGCGGGTGTGCGTCCTGCTAGAGGGACGCTTGGGAGGCAGCGGCGGGCGCCACTGGATCGAGGATCAGGTAGGGATTTAGGGGTTTCTGGGAGGTTTCACACAGCGGGGTGTCCCGCAATCAGGGAGCCGATCGGTCCGGGAATCTTATAGATTCCCGGCCGATCGGGGGGAGGGTGTTGGTCCACTTTAAATCAATTGTGAGTACTAATTTTTCAAAATATATTCCTATGGGTAACAAATATAAGCAGCTAGAATTAAACCCCTGATAGTTGACACCTGCAGTTAAAAGGGCAATAAAGAACAATAAAAAGGCAATTAAACATTACAAGGTTGAGCTTTCAGCTGTAACACTTCAAAAGTATAAATTAGTAAATAAAGCATGTAAGAAGGACATATGGTTGGCAAAAGCACAAAATGAAAGAGATGTGGCCAAATATAGCAAAACAAACCCTAAACGTTTTTAAAAAAAAATAAATTCAAAGAAAACAAAATCAGGACAGGTAGGTGCCCTAATTAATGATAATGGGGAAATGGTCACTGGGGATGAAGAGAAGGTGGAGCTGTTGACTGGATTCTTTAGCTCTGTGTACACAAGGAAGGAGCAAAGAGCCAACACAGGAGATGCCACTCATAGCAATAGCCCAAGTATAATAATTACCAAGCTAAACATAGATACCATCCAAGAAATGTGAGTAAGACTGGAGGACCAGATGGACTTTACCCAGTTCTTAAAGAACTCAGCTCAGTTATCTGATCACCCCGTTCTTTATCTTTGAAGATTCACTAACAACTAGTATAGTGCCAAGAAATTGTGGTGCCCATATTTAAAAGGGGTTCTAGGCCATCTCAGGGCAATTACAGACCTGTAAGTTTAACATCCGTTGTTAAACTACATACTTCAGGCTGACTTGGACACATTGAGTGTCTGGGCATCCACTCGGCAAATGAAGTTCATTGTGGAGAAATGTAAAGTCATGCACTTGGGGTCTAATAACCTGAAGGCCACATAAATCCTCAGGGGAGAAAAACTGGGAGAGTCACTTGTTGAGCAGGATCTGGGGTTACTGGTAGATCACAGGCTAAATAACAGCATGCAATGCAAAGCAGCTGCTTTCAAGGCCACCAAGATATTATCATGCATTAATTATTGGCCTGGAATCACAGGATGGGGATGTAATTTTGCCTCTTTACAAGGCACTGGTGTGCCCACACCTGGAATATCCAGTTCTAGGCACACATTCATGGAAAGGACGCTTTGACTATGGAAAGGGTGCAAAGGAGAGCCACCAAACTAATAAGAGGAATGAAAGATTTTAGTTATGATGAAAGATTATGAGAAATAAATCTGTTTAGTCTTGAGAGGAGACAACTGAGGAGGGACATGATTAACTTGTATAAATTTATAAATGGACAATACAAAAAATAGGGGGAAAAACTATTTCAAGGAAAATCCTCTCTAAAGACAAGGAGCACTCCCCTCCACTGGAAAAAAAGACATTTAGTCTCTGGAGGCGACAATCGTTTTTTACCATAAGAACTATAAATCTGTGGAATAGTCTTCCACAGAAGCTGGTTACAACATCAACCGCTGACAGCTTCAAAAAAGGATTAGATGCTTATATAGAAGAAAATAACATTAACAGTTACTATTAGCTCGAATCAGTAAAAAAACAAAAAATAAAATAAAAAAAAACTTTCCCTACCCTTTCAACCATATTAACTATGTAACATCATAGGGTCAATTCATGCCCATGTGCCCAAAAAACAAAATCATGCACCAGTGATTCTGCATTTGAAAACTTGCAATTTGGCGCACAATTCATGGCACTGTGCGACCATTCTACACACGAGTGGATCGAACTGAATGGCTTGTGTGAAGTGAAGTCCCAAGTTTCCAAGAAATGATGCGCCATTTCTATGTGCCGGGTCCTGTTCTGTGCGGATTCTGCTGCTAAGTCAGTCAATGGTCCCCTTGATCGCATTTCTCCTGCAGTGTTGTGTTTCCCCCAGTTTATAGGCAGATGTTTGTTTTCCTCCCTCCCCTTGTCTGTGTAGTAGTGTGGGCTTGCTAATGACGCGTGTGGCTACTTTTGATACTTTGTACTTCTTATTGTAAAAAACGAGTTGGCCCAATGTGAGACAGATTTTTGTGTTTTACTAAAAAAAAACTGTAAAAATGTCCAACTTTGCCAAACATGTAGAACTTTGTATCAAACAATAAAACTTATTTAAAATAAACTTTAAAAACTCTTACTGGAGTTGGGCTGAAGTGACTCTTTGCTTGTTGTGCACCACTCAAATGGGTAGCATAGTTTTGCCCCCCAAAGTGCAGTAGCCATTAGAAGCCAGGTTCCCCAAAGTGTTTGTTGGTCTCTTGCTGTTTGTGGTCTGTTTGTTTAATGTTTCACTTTTGTCCCTTCCAGCCACTCCCTGTACCTTGTGTGTATTGTGTTGTGTTTTGCGGTGCAGAATGTGCTTCTCCCCTGCCCCCTCTTATTTTGGCTGTTTAACATTTGCCCCAGCACACCCTCAGGTTGTTAGACTCTGTACTGGTCCCTTGTTTTGTGTCTTGTGTCTTTGTGTTGTATTCTGTATGTTTGTGTGAATTGTGCTTCACTGCACGGCCCTGCCGATATCCCTTCATCGGGCTTCTCCTCACCTAATTTGTTAATGGGAGAAAAAAAACTTGACCAGTGTCATGTGCAATGGATTTTGGAATTACCCTTGTAAACGCCTACTTCCTTCCCCTGCATTATTATTAGTCTTTTTGTATGTCCTGTATTTAATGTAACTCAAGAGGCAGAAGCTGGCCAGCACTGGCTGTTTGGTGTCCTCAAAGTGGAGTCTTTAGTGTTCTCCCTATCCAGTCTGAATTATAGTATCAACAACAGAGGCCGGCAACCCCTTGAGTGAGAAGATCTAGATCCTAGGGCAAGACGTACCGGTCTGCTGCCAACTGCACAACGTCTGCGAACCACACCCTCCTTGGCCAACAGGGGGCCACCAGAATGGCTGGTATCCCCTCCTGGGCTATCTTGCGCAGCACCCTGCCCAGCAGAGGAAAGGGAGGGAACACATAGAAGAGCCGAAACTTCGTCCAACGAATTGCTAGCGCATCCGTGGCGAAGGCCAGAGGATCCTGCGACAGGGAGACAAATCTTGGAAGCTTGTGATTGTGTCGGGACGCAAACAGGTCCACATCCGGCTGACCCCCGTGGTGACACAGGGAGGGAAATACCTTGTTGCTGAGGGACCATTCCCCCAGCCGAGATATCCCCCTGCTCAGGGAGTCTGCCTCCAAGTTCTCCACCACCGGAATGTAGACCGCCGAGATGAAAGGGACATTCTCTTCCGCCCAAGACAGTATCAGGGACACTTCCTTGAGAGCTCGCTTGCTCCGAGTCCCCCCCTGATGATTGATGTAGGCAACCACCTAGCGAATCTGAACAGCCCGACCCCGAAGGTGTGGGGTCAACTGGGAGAGAACCAACCTGATCGCCCCCTGTTCTAGAATGTTGATGGGTGCATGAGCCTCCAAGGGGCCCCACTGACCCTGAAATTTCAAAGACTTCCTAACTCCCCCCCAACTGGTCAGACTGGGCAGAAAGGTCCTGCTCACTAGAAGATTCCTCGAGTCCAGCCACCATAATTGGAACTGCCTGGCCAGAGGGGACAGAGCAAACTCTTGATCCAGGGACACAGGGTCCCAATCCCAAACTGAAAACTGAAGATGCAACTGAAGAGGCCTCATGCGAAACTGAGCAAAGGGAACCGCCTCGAAGCAGGACACCATGAGGCCTACTAGCTACATCCCCTGCCGAATAGAGGGATGATGACACAAAAGCAGAGCCTGTGCCTGCAACTGAAGGCCCTCCACTTTCTGCTGAGGGAGAAATACCTTGACCTGAGAGGTATCCAGAGTCACACCCAGAAAGGACCATGCCAAAGACGGAGACAGTGAAGACTTGGGATAGTTGATCACCCAGCCGATGGACTCGAGAGTGGAGGTCACCACCTGAGTATCCTTCTTGTCCTGATGAAGGGACTGAGCAGCAATTAGAATGTCGTCCAGATAAGGGAGGATGCGAATGCCCTGGTTCCTCAGAAGTGCCATTACGCCCGCCAGCGCCTTGGTGAACACCCGAGGCGCCGAGGTGATACCGAACGGTAAGGCCACAAACTGGTAGTGCTGATCCTCCAGAGCGAACCTCAGAAATCTCTGATGACCTTGGAAGATTGGAACGTGAACATAGGCATCCTTGATGTCCACAGTGGTCATACTCGCCCGGCCAGAGGGTACTGACAGCAGAGCGTAGCGTCTCCATGCGGAGGTGCTTGAACCGGACAAACTTGTTGAGACCCTTCAAATCCAGGATGGACCTCAGAGAACCGTCCTTTTTGGGCACCGTGAAAAGATTGGAGTAGTACCCCTGACCCTGTTCCTGGTAAGGAACCTGGCAGACGACTCCTGACTCCAACAAGCATTGAACTGCTAGGCGCAAACCCTGAGCTGACAGGGGGTTTTGAGACATCCGGGATCTGAGGTATCTTGGGGGCGGCCAGGCTGCAAACTCTATCTTGTAACCGGAGGACACCACCTCCTGAATCCACCGGTCTAAGACGCAAAGCCCCCAGACGTGAGCAAAGAGCCGAAGCTGCCCCCCTACCCGGATGGGTGAGGGTGCCTCCTCATGCCTGAGGGGCCTAGGGAGGGGGTTTGGGCTTGGAACCCCATGAAAGATCGGGACGACCACGGAATCTGCCATGGCCCCAAGAATCTCTGTGGCTACCCAAAAAGAGGGAGCCACTACCTCCTCTGGAAGCACGAAAGGAGAGGAAGGAGGCAGAGGGCCCCCAAAAGGGCCGAGTCTGCTTCCTACGCTAAGGTAACCTACCATCCTTGGTCAGAACATCCAGACGTTCACCAAAGAGACGAAGCCCGATGAGAGACTTCTTAGCAGCAGTGTCAGCTGCCCACTGTCGGCGCATAGCCACCAAGAGGGCCGAAGTCCGACCGCCCAGCCGGACGGCATCATCCATGGCAGACAGCAAAACAAACATCCATGGCAGACACCATCAAACGTGGCAGCGGTGAAGCAACAGCAGCGAACCACCACCAAATAACCACCCGCCGCTACCACCCCCCCCCCAAACACCCATCGGGGAGAGGGAGAGCGCCCAACATACATCACATTCATCAATGCAGGCCAGGTTACTACAGCGACTGAGGCACTATGTTACAGCACCCGATACCCCCTTACAGCATCTACTAGTGGTCACTCTAAACGCCGCTCTACAGATGTTCATCTGTCGATACCTGGCGTTAGTAGTGAATTAGCCTCCACTTGTCAGAAAAGACCAAGACAAGATTCTATTTTAAAACTGCACCCTTCCACATATGCAAAACAACTTTCAGGAAGTATATTTATCCTTTAGGTTCTTCACAGGAATTAACACATTGCAGGAAGCTCTGTTTCAACATGACGTAATAGTACATCACATGTCAGAAAGGGGTTAATATCCTGCACTCAATAAAAAATGTATAAACTCATATTACCTGCAGTTATGGAAATATCGACATTAAAGCCTTGAAAGAAGAAACATATGCAAATGAGGATTCAGTTACCATTGATGCCACCTGTTAATATTTTGTAACAATCTTTATCAATATTGAGTTATCCAGAAATCATAGTGGCCTCATCAGACATGAGTAACACAAGTAAAGTATAGTTTATTTTGCACCTGATTTGTTGTTGACATGCAGAATTTATACAGTACATACTGTGAAGCACTTTTCCATCTAACCACTCATGAGGCTGGATTTACAGTGCTGAAGCCGCCCGATAGAGTCAGGCAGGTCAATGTCATTCAATGAAAAAAAAACACTAGGGAGGCCATTTTTACTGATAATCCCCATGAAGGTATTATTATTATTATTATTATTAATAATGATAATAATAATAATAATAATAATAATAATAATAATAATAATAATTATTATTATACATTTACTTTGATGAGTAGTAGGCAAATATTGGTGCATATGCTCTCGAAAAAGTCCTAAGAGGTGAAACACATTTCTCCTAGTAAATATTTATCTCAAAAGTGCAAATTTAGGGCAAAACTGTTACGACGACAGCTCTATGATTGACAGCTGTAGTGTATACAGACAGACTGTATATAGACACCTCTACTCTAGGCAGTCTTGACCTAGATGTAGAGACTCAGCCTTGTGACCTGAGGGTTGCAGCTTTAATTCCCAGCCATGACATGACTCAAGTTCCCATGAGCAAAGCACCTAACCCCAAATAGTTCCCCAGGTGCTGAGTTTAGGTCATATCCCTCCCGGTAAATGTGCACTTTAGTCTTTTTTTTTCCGGTGGGCATAAGATATAGGCAGCGCTCTCTGCATTTGCTCACTGCCAGCTGGCCATTGAGCACTAGCACAGGGCTGGTAAAAGCCAATGCATTAGAGCTGACTTGGACTGCAGTCCGGGCACTGCCCGTTCCAGGCGTACCCCGCCTGTTGCACAACGATGGCAACACAATAAAATAAAAAAAAATGGAAATTGCATTGTGGACACTTGAAAGACATGACACAGGTTTCCATGGCCCAAACCACAAGTTCAGCGCAACGCAAAAGTGCAAAGAATGCATCCAAATACAATTCCAAACAGCCCCGGGATCCCGCAGTACATGCAGCAGCTGCAGAAATTAAAAACAAAAAAAAGTTGCCAAAAATAATGACATCCTTCCCAGCACATTGATATCTATGGGATAACGCCACACAATAAATTATAAAATCCCATCTTAGATCAGACATTTATATAAATGATTCATAATACCTGGAGTCCCTGGATTATCAGATTCAGTGTCTTAAAAAGAAGGAGAACATATAACAATGATGATTGTGTTATGGCTGATGGCGCCTGTTGCTATTTGGGGACAATCTTTACACATTTATCTCTGCTGACATGGACAGAGATTGGTTTACACAGGTTAAAGAGCAAATCATTTCCCATTAAAGGGCCCGACATCACTGACACTACATATTTCTTCCACTCTTAGGGGAATAATCAGCAAACTGATAGAGGGCGTCTCTGTATCAGCAACCAATCAGAGGCAAGGAATATAAAACATGGAATATAATGTGCATCTGATTGGTTGTTAAAGTAAAAAAAAAAAACAGAAAATGACCTTTATTACAGGGGAGAACTGCTGAGTTCTATCTTTATCTCCCTGTACGACCACATTTGGAAGTGGTCATTGAGGAATGGAAAATGAAAGGCCAAACTCTAAGCAGCTGCTGCAGTATCTACAGCTCACTTCCGGAGGAGAGGCTCATAGGACAGGCTTTAGGTGATCTTCTTTCTGCTTCCCATTGCCATTGCCTGGACTGTAGCTTTAGTAAATAAGTGTAAATAAAATGTTGAAAATGGTGCTGAATCGCAGTTATAATTTTCATCCGTTTATTTCAGGTGCATGTCTGTGCTTTTAGCACGTATCTTATGTATGCGATATAAAAAAAAATAATAATGTAGTGAATGGCACGAGCCTGGAAAAGAAAAGAATCTGCTCTTTTTTTTTAGCAGAAAACAGATCCATTTTTATTAACGGCTTTAGCTGGAAAATTCAAGGGACAGTCCAGGCAATGGCAATAAAAAGGCAGCAAGCAGCTCCCCGGATGCCTGTCCCATGTGACCATCCCACATTCCCAGCAGTGCTGGATAGAAACTACAGAGGGCTCCAAAGTTCAATTTCATTTCTTCAGGACCACACAAAAATTGTCTCATGCAAAGACAGCCACTCTGCACTTTGGAGCTCTCAGTGTAGGCTAGAATGAAGTCACAGTGGTCCTGCAGCTGTCTCTGACCACAGCAGAATGTGATACTAAAATCTGCACCATGACATGTCCTTCCCAACTCAGCCACTCCCAGGAATAGGAGCAAAGCCAGCAGCTTTGTTCTGGATACATAAGATATTTACATTCAATTAGAGAGAATGAGAAGCTTTAAATTGGCTCAGTTTTGCAGGCAGTGTGTGGGCATCCCCATTGCAGGCAGTGTGTGGGCATCCCCATTGCAGGCAGTGTGTGGGCATCCCCATTGCAGGCAGTGTGTGGGCATCCCCATTGCAGGCAGTGTGTGGGCATCCCCATTGCAGGCAGTGTGTGGGCATCCCCATTGCAGGCAGTGTGTGGGCATCCCAATTGCAGGCAGTGTGTGGGCATCCCCATTGCAGGCAGCATGTGGGCATCCCAATTGCAGGCAGTGTGCAGCATGTCCCCACCAAATATTCTTTATATTCCTTATAATACTTATATTCCTCAGCTCCCATGCAGCCATCTCCCGCGGTCACACACATTACCGGCATGCCTCAGCAATTTCATCCCTGTAGCTGCCACTGCCTGCTGCCTCAAGCTCCCCGAGCGCCGGTTACTCCACAGGCCATGCCCCATACGGTTGTCTGAGCCGGGTCTCTGGGGACTTGGGGCTGTGGGCAGTGGTGGCTATGGGGACAACAGCTGCAGTGGTGGCAGCAAGGGCAGCGGAAGCCGGTAATGTATTTATGTGTTTGTTTTTATGTCGGCAGGAAATGGCGGCTGAGACGTGGGAGCGGGGAATTTAAGTTTCCCCCCTTTTGGGGATAAATAGGTGCGTCTTATAGGGGAAAATACAGTATATACCCATCTAGCATGTATATATATTGCTATCTTTCCCCAAAACAGGTTTAGCAGCAATCATATTACCTGGATCGATTATCAAACGACCATCTTAAAGAAAAGAAGGAGAAACACATATAAATAACATCTTATGGTCAATGCTGTGTGTTGTTATTTGGTAACAATCTTTACACTCTTATCACATGGTCACTGCTGGCACATGCCAAGGCACAAGAAGAGAGAAGAGGGAAAAAGAAAAAACGATGATGATGCAACTGAAAACTCAAACTAGAACATTTTTGTTAGAAAATGTTTGTTAAAAAAAGGCAGACTGGCCAATATACTAAAAACAAGAGGAGCCTTATTTAGAAAGCGTGAGCACCGTTCGATATAAGAAATAAAAAAATGTCAGCGTCAATATCACTGTTGGCTAGTGCGTTACTTAACACTAGCACCGAAATGGTCGTAGCGCCGGGCGCTCTGGTTGGAGCAGCTCCAGAGTAAACCTGACGCTGTAGCTAAATATTCCATAGAGCACAATGGGCAGAACTGTATTGTAGTATTTTATGCTTATAATTATTATTACACACATTTATATGTACAAAACTTGCATTGGAACTTGTCAGAAATTGAAAGGCAGGACCTAGATTTCACCAAATGATTTTTTAGTGGGATTATTTAATTGATTTTAACAACAGCCTCGATTCACTAAGAATTGAAAGAATTAAAAAAAAAAAAAAAATCAAATCATGAGAACAAATTAATCACCAGTGAGCGGAAAGGTTTCAAAGATTCGGGCATCCCAAATTGGACAAAGTAGTTACAATCCCAGGTTTTGTTCCTCTGGCAGCTTCTCTGCCATGATTGGTTGGTTGCTGAGGAGGTTTTCTGGAAGAGTCACAATGAAGCACCTTGCCTCTTGCTATCATTGTGGTGCCCATATACATCAAGCAGAAATACAATGTGCCAGGTGTTGAATGGTTGTGGTTTATATTGCCAATATTCATTGTCTGTAAAATACTTATTTGCGTCATTGTCCATTTTGTCCCCCGCCGCTGATTGCTTCTAATCTGTTTATTACCTGGTCACCAGATACAACACATCTGCATGTACAACAGGTCTCCGAACCCCACCATCTGTCAAAGCTGTGCTGTGGAGTTCAGCAATTCTTCCCTGTCATTTTCTTGAGCAAGTACCTAACCCTCCTCCCCCCAACTATTCCCTGGGCGCAGGAGCAGCCCACCACCTGAGTATCCTTCTTGTCCTGATGAAGAGACTGAGCAGCAATTAGAATGTCGTCCAGATAAGGGAGGATGCGAATGCCCTGGTTCCTCAGAAGTGCCATTACGCCCGCCAGCGCCTTGGTGAACACCCGAGGCGCCGAGGTGATACCGAACGGTAAGGCCACAAACTGGTAGTGCTGATCCTCCAGAGCGAACCTCAGAAATCTCTGATGACCTTGGAAGATTGGAACGTGAACATAGGCATCCTTGATGTCCACAGTGGTCATACTCGCCCGGCCAGAGGGTACTGACAGCAGAGCGTAGCGTCTCCATGCGGAGGTGCTTGAACCGGACAAACTTGTTGAGACCCTTCAAATCCAGGATGGACCTCAGAGAACCGTCCTTTTTGGGCACCGTGAAAAGATTGGAGTAGTACCCCTGACCCTGTTCCTGGTAAGGAACCTGGCAGACGACTCCTGACTCCAACAGGCATTGAACTGCTAGGCGCAAACCCTGAGCTGACAGGGGGTTTTGAGACATCCGGGATCTGAGGTATCTTGGGGGCGGCCAGGCTGCAAACTCTATCTTGTAACCGGAGGACACCACCTCCTGAATCCACCGGTCTAAGACGCAAAGCCCCCAGACGTGAGCAAAGAGCCGAAGCTGCCCCCCTACCCGGATGGGTGAGGGTGCCTCCTCATGCCTGAGGGGCCTAGGGAGGGGGTTTGGGCTTGGAACCCCATGAAAGATCGGGACGACCACGGAATCTGCCATGGCCCCAAGAATCTCTGTGGCTACCCAAAAAGAGGGAGCCACTACCTCCTCTGGAAGCACGAAAGGAGAGGAAGGAGGCAGAGGGCCCCCAAAAAGGCAGAGTCTGCTTCCTACGCTAAGGTAACCCACCATCCTTGGTCAGAACATCCAGACGTTCACCAAAGAGACGAAGCCCGATGAGAGACTTCTTAGCAGCAGTGTCAGCTGCCCACTGTCGGCGCATAGCCACCAAGAGGGCCGAAGCCCGACCGCCCAGCCGGACGGCATCATCCATGGCAGACAGCAAAACAAACATCCATGGCAGACACCATCAAACGTGGAGGCGGTGAAGCAACAGCAGCGGACCACCACCAAATAACCACCCGCCGCTACCACCCCCCCCCAAACACCCATCGGGGAGAGGGGGAGCGCCCAACATACATCACATTCATCAATGCAGGCCAGGTTACTACAGCGACTGAGGCACTATGTTACAGCACCCGATACCCCCTTACAGCATCTACTAGTGGTCACTCTAAACGCCGCTCTACAGATGCTCATCTGTCGATACCTGGCGTTAGTAGTGAATTAGCCTCCACTTGTCAGAAAAGCCCCAGACAAGATTCTATTTTAAAACTGCACCCTTCCACATATGCAAAACAACTTTCAGGAAGTATATTTATCCTTTAGGTTCTTCACAGGAATTAACACATTGCAGGAAGCTCTGTTTCAACATGACGTAATAGTACATCACATGTCAGAAAGGGGTTAATATCCTGCACTCAATAAAAAATGTATAAACTCATATTACCTGCAGTTATGGAAATATCGACATTAAAGCCTTGAAAGAAGAAACATATGCAAATGAGGATTCAGTTACCATTGATGCCACCTGTTAATATTTTGTAACAATCTTTATCAATATTGAGTTATCCAGAAATCATAGTGGCCTCATCAGACATGAGTAACACAAGTAAAGTATAGTTTATTTTGCACCTGATTTGTTGTTGATGTGCAGAATTTATACAGTACATACTGTGAAGCACTTTTCCATCTAACCACTCATGAGGCTGGATTTACAGTGCTGAAGCCGCCCGATAGAGTCAGGCAGGTCAATGTCATTCAATGAAAAAAAAACACTAGGGAGGCCATTTTTACTGATAATCCCCATGAAGGTATTATAATTATTATTATTATTAATAATGATAATAATAATAATAATAATAATAATAATTATTATTATACATTTACTTTGATGAGTAGTAGGCAAATATTGGTGCATATGCTCTCGAAAAAGTCCTAAGAGGTGAAACACATTTCTCCTAGTAAATATTTATCTAAAAAGTGCAAATTTAGGGCAAAACTGTTACGACGACAGCTCTATGATTGACAGCTGTAGTGTATACAGACAGACTGTATATAGACACCTCTACTCTAGGCAGTCTTGACCTAGATGTAGAGACTCAGCCTTGTGACCTGAGGGTTGCAGCTTTAATTCCCAGCCATAGGACATGACTCAAGTTCCCATGAGCAAAGCACCTAACCCCAAATAGTTCCCCAGGTGCTGAGTTTAGGTCATATCACTCCCGGTAAATGTGCACTTTAGTCTTTTTTTTTCCGGTGGGCATAAGATATAGGCAGCGCTCTCTGCATTTGCTCACTGCCAGCTGGCCATTGAGCACTAGCACAGGGCTGGTAAAAGCCAATGCATTAGAGCTGACTTGGACTGCAGTCCGGGCACTGCCCGTTCCAGGCGTACCCCGCCTGTTGCACAACGATGGCAACACAATAAAATAAAAAAAAAATGGAAATTGCATTGTGGACACTTGAAAGACATGACACAGGTTTCCATGGCCCAAACCACAAGTTCAGCGCAACGCAAAAGTGCAAAAAATGCATCCAAATACAATTCCAAACAGCCCCGGGATCCCGCAGTACATGCAGCAGCTGCAGAAATTAAAAACAAAAAAAAGTTGCCAAAAATATTGACATCCTTCCCAGCACATTGATATCTATGGGATAACGCCACACAATAAATTATAAAATCCCATCTTAGATCAGACATTTATATAAATGATTCATAATACCTGGAGTCTCTGGAGTATCAGATTCAGTGTCTTAAAAAGAAGGAGAACATATAACAATGATGATTGTGTTATGGCTGATGGCGCCTGTTGCTATTTGGGGACAATCTTTACACATTTATCTCTGCTGACATGGACAGAGATTGGTTTACACAGGTTAAAGAGCAAATCATTTCCCATTAAAGGGCCCGACATCACTGACACTACATATTTCTTTCACTCTTAGGGGAATAATCAGCAAACTGATAGAGGGCGTCTCTGTATCAGCAACCAATCAGAGGCAAGGAATATAAAACATGGAATATAATGTGCATCTGATTGGTTGTTAAAGTAAAAAAAAAAAAACAGAAAATGACCTTTATTACAGGGGAGAACTGCTGAGTTCTATCTTTATCTCCCTGTACGACCACATTTGGAAGTGGTCATTGAGGAATGGAAAATGAAAGGCCAAACTCTAAGCAGCTGCTGCAGTATCTACAGCTCACTTCCGGAGGAGAGGCTCATAGGACAGGCTTTAGGTGATCTTCTTTCTGCTTCCTATTGCCATTGCCTGGACTGTAGCTTTAGTAAATAAGTGTAAATAAAATGTTGAAAATGGTGCTGAATCGCAGTTATAATTTTCATCCGTTTATTTCAGGTGCATGTCTGTGCTTTTAGCACGTATCTTATGTATGCGATATAAAAAAAAATAATAATGTAGTGAATGGCACGAGCCTGGAAAAGAAAAGAATCTGCTCTTTTTTTTAGCAGAAAACAGATCCATTTTTATTAATGGCTTTAGCTGGAAAATCCAAGGGACAGTCCAGGCAATGGCAATAAAAAGGCAGCAAGCAGCTCCCCGGTTGCCTGTCCCATGTGACCCTCCCACCTTCCCAGCAGTGCTGGATAGAAACTACAGAGGGCTCCAAAGTTCAATTTCATTTCTTCAGGACCACACAAAAATTGTCTCATGCAAAGACAGCCACTCTGCACTTTGGAGCTCTCAGTGTAGGCTAGAATGAAGTCACAGTGGTCCTGCAGCTGTCTCTGACCACAGCAGAATGTGATACTAAAATCTGCACCATGACATGTCCTTCCCAACTCAGCCACTCCCAGGAATAGGAGCAAAGCCAGCAGCTTTGTTTTGGATACATAAGATATTTACATTCAATTAGAGAGAATGAGAAGCTTTAAATTGGCTCAGTTTTGCAGGCAGTGTGTGGGCATCCCCATTGCAGGCAGTGTGTGGGCATCCCCATTGCAGGCAGTGTGTGGGCATCCCAATTGCAGGCAGTGTGTGGGCATCCCCATTGCAGGCAGCGTGTGGGCATCCCAATTGCAGGCAGTGTGCAGCATGTCCCCACGAAATATTCTTTATATTCCTTATAATACTTATATTCCTCAGCTCCCATGCAGCCATCTCCCGCGGTCACACACATTACCGGCATGCCTCAGCAATTTCATCCCTGTAGCTGCCACTGCCTGCTGCCTCAAGCTCCCCGAGCGCCGGTTACTCCACAGGCCATGCCCCATACGGTTGTCTGAACCGGGTCTCTGGGAACTTGGGGCTGTGGGCAGTGGTGGCTATGGGGACAACAGCTGCAGTGGTGGCAGCAAGGGCAGCGGAAGCCGGTAATGTATTTATGTGTTTGTTTTTATGTCGGCAGGAAATGGCGGCTGAGACGTGGGAGCGGGGAATTTAAGTTTCCCCCCTTTTGGGGATAAATAGGTGCGTCTTATAGGGGAAAATACAGTATATACCCATCTAGCATGTATATATATATTGCTATCTTTCCCCAAAACAGGTTTAGAAGCAAATCATATTACCTGGATCGATTATCAAACGACCATCTTAAAGAAAAGAAGGAGAAACACTTATAAATAACGTCTTATGGTCAATGCTGTGTGTTGTTATTTGGTAACAATCTTTACACTATTATCACATGGACACTGCTGGCACATGCCAAGGCAAAAGAAGAGAGAAGGGGGAAAAGAAAAAACGATGATGATGCAACTGAAAACTCAAACTAGAACATTTTTGTTAGAAAATGTTTGTTAAAAAAAGGCAGACTGGCCAATATACTAAAAACACGAGGAGCCTTATTTAGAAAGCGTGAGCACCAGACAGCGCACTTACCGTTCGATATAAGAAATAAAAAATTGTCAGCGTCAATATCACTGTTGGCTAGTGCGTTACTTAACACTAGCACCGAAATGGTCGTAGCGCCGGGCGCTCTGGTTGGAGCAGCTCCAGAGTAAACCTGACGCTGTAGCTAAATATTCCATAGAGCACAATGGGCAGAACTGTATTGTAGTATTTTATGCTTATAATTAGGGATGAGCGAATCGATCCGGACGAACCCGGATTCGATCCGAATTTCATGAAAAATTCGATTCGGATCGAATCCGAATTTCCCCGCGATTCGATCGCTCGAAGTTTTCCTTTAACATCCATTCATTTACATTACAGACATTCTAAGATGGCGGACGGGACATGTCCAGACATGTAAGCTGGGGCAGTGTATGCTGGGACAGTCACATGCAGCCTGTCAGCAGCCAGCAAGCCCGGTGACGTCACAGCGCTATTTAAGTCCGGCGGCCATCTTGCTTTTCCTCATTTCTCTATTGCATTCATGAGAGACAGAACTCTGCTGTAGGCAGGGAGAGAGACAGTTAGACAGGCAGGGACAGACAGGGACAGGCTGGAGACAGGCAGGAGACAGACAGAAAGTCAGCGAAAAACAGGGAAAGTTAGGAAAAATCGGAGGCAGTCACAGGGAGATTTTTTTTTTTTTCATCCAGCCTGAGTGTTTGTTACTGGCTGGCTGACTGGCTTTGTTAGCATTTTCAGGCTGCTTATACACTAACTGTGCATATATACTGAACTGATCTTAAGTCTGCTGTGAGGCATCCCATTCTGTGACTACAACAGCCTCTATTTAAGACCATATAACCATTTGCACTTATTCTAATTGAAATTAGGCCTGATAAAGACACTTTTGCTGTGCATAGCACTACTGGTCCCAGGTGCACTCCTGTTTGGGCATCCCATTCTGTGACTACAGCAGCCTCTATTTAAGACCATAATCATTTGCACTTATTCTAATTGAAATTAGGCCTGATAAAGACACTTTTGCTATGCATAGCACTACTGGTCCCAGGTGCACTCTGCTGTGAGGCATCCCATTCTGTGACTACACCAGCCTCTATGTAAGACCATAACCATTTGCACTTATTCTAATTGAAATTAGGCCTGATAAAGACACTTTTGCTGTGCATAGTACTGCTGCCTGCCAGGTGCCCTCCTGTTGGTCTTTGGGGCATCCCATTCTGTGACTACACCAGCCTCTATTTAAGACCATAACCATTTGCACCTATTCTAATTGAAATTAGGCCTGATAAAGACACTTTTGCTGTACATAGTACTGCTGCCTGCCAGGTGCACTCCTGTTGGTTTTTGGGGCATCCCATTCTGTGACTACACCAGCCTCTATTTAAGAACATAACCATTTGCACCTATTCTCATTGAATTTAGGCCTGATAAAGACACTTTTGCTGTGCATAGTACTACTGCCTGCCAGGTGCACTCCTGTTGGGGCATCCCATTCTGTGACTACACCAGCCTCTATTTAAGACCATAACCATTTGCACTTATTCTAATTGAAATTAGGCCTGATAAAGACACTTTTGCTGTGCATAGTACTGCTGCCTGCCAGGTGCACTCCTGTTGGTTTTTGGGGCATCCCATTCTGTGACTACACCAGCCTCTATTTAAGACCATAACCATTTGCACCTATTCTAATTGAAATTAGGCCTGATAAAGACACTTTTGCTGTGCATAGTACTACTGCCTGCCAGGTGCACTCCTGTTGGGGCATCCCATTCTGTAACATACCATTAGCCTCTGCATTTACTCTAAGCTGCACAGTTATTTAAAGAAATTTGGCCTGTATGAGCCTGCTTACACACTGCTGCTGTGTGCATATATACTGATCTCAAGTCTGCTTTGGGGCATCCCATTCTGTAACATACCATTAGCCTCTGCATTTACTGTAAGCTGCACAGTTATTTAAAGAAATTTGGCCTGTATGAGCCTGCTTACACACTGCTGCTGTGTGCATATATACTGATCTCAAGTCAGCTTTGGGGCATCCCATTGCTGTAACATACCGTTAGCCTCTGTATTTACTCTAAGCTGCAAACTTATTTAAAGTAATTTGGCCTGTTGGAGCCTGATGATCCACTGTTGCTGTGCATATATACTGTTCACAGGTCTGCTGTGGGGGCATCCCATTCTGTAACATAACATAACCTACCTCTCTTATTTACACTAAGCAGCTCTCTTATTTAAACTAAGCAGGCCTCTTATTTACACTAAGCAGCTCTCTTATTTAAACTAAGCAGGCCTCTTGGAGGCTGATTGTCCACTTTTGGGTGTGCATTTATATTCGGTTTCATATACAGTGGGGTATCCCAATTTGTAAGATAACCTACCCCAACCATGTAAACTAAATAGGCCTGTTGCAGCCTGATTTTCTCTGCTTGCGTATGGCCTGCATTACAATCTGTCTCTTTCAATGACACTGCTGCCTGGGGTATTCCAATTTGTAAGATAACCTACCCCAACCATGTAAACTAAAGGTTACGTCCTTCCAGAAGGAAAACTTATGCCGAACACTATTTTTGTTAGGGGCATTGACCTTTGGATTGATCGGCATGAAATTAAGGTTTTTTTTTCAAAGTATGGCACTGTAAAGAAGGTCAAAATTATTTCTCATACTTGGATTATTGTTACTTTTTGTTCAGCTTGAAATATACCAGGCCACACGGGCATCCCAAGGCACATGCTATTTTAACCCTATCTGTTATACAACATAAGCGTTGATCAGCATCAGCTGCTTTATTAAGCTACTTCAGCTTGCACTTGTTTTTGACTGCTTTTAATAAACCAGGCCGCAGGGCACCCCAAAGCTGCACCTTGCACCCTATCTGGTATACAACATAAGCGTTGATCAGCATCAGCTTCATTAAGCTACTTCAGTTTGCACTTCCTTTTTGACTACTTTCATTTAACCAGGCCGCAGGGCACCCCAAAGCTGCACCTTGCACCCTACCTGTTTATACTAAATAAGCATCTACAGCCTCAGCTTTATTAAGTTATTGAATTTTGAATTGGTTTTGGACTGCTTTAAATACACCAGGCCGCAGGGCATCCCAAACCTGCATGTTGCACCCCATCTGTTATACTAAATAAGCGTTGATCAGCATCAGCTTTATTAAGCTATTGCATTTTGCATTGGTTTTTGTACTGCTGCCAAAACACTAGGCCATATGGGCATCCCAAACCAGCACATGTCACCCTATCTGTTATACTAAATAAGCTTCTACAGGCCCTTTTTTTATTTATTTATTTTTCTCTTTCCTGCTGCTGCTGCTGCCAACTCCAGGGTGCGATTCATCCAATTTTTGGGCTCCTGAAGCCAACCCCAGTGTCTCTTTAAAGTAATCTTTGGGCTCCTGCTGCTGCTGCTGCCACCTCCAGAGTGTGATTCATCCAATTTTTGGGCTCCTGAAGCCAACCCCAGTGTCTCTTTAAAGTAATGTTTGGGCTCCTGCTGCTGCTGCTGCCAACTCCAGGGTGTGATTCATCCAATTTTTGGGCTCATGAAGCCAACTCCAGTGTCTCTTTAAAGTAATATTTTGGCTCCTGCTGCTGCCAACTCCAGGGTGTGATTCATCCAATTTTGGGCTCCTGAAGCCAACCCCAGTGTCTCTTTAAAGTAATGTTTGGGCTCCTGCTGCTGCTGCTGCCAACTCCAGGGTGTGATTCATCCAATTTTTGGGCTCCTGAAGCCAACCCCAGTGTCTCTTTAAAGTAATGTTTGGGCTCCTGCTGCTGCTGCTGCCAACCCCAGGGTGTGATTCATCCAATTTTTAGGCTCCTGAAGCCAACCCCAGTGTCTCTTTAAAGTAATGTTTGGGCTCCTGCTGCTGCTGCTGCCAACTCCAGGGTGTGATTCATCCAATTTTTGGGCTCCTGAAGCCAACCCCAGTGTCTCTTTAAAGTAATATTTGGGCTCCTGCTGCTGCTGCTGCTGCTGCCAACTCCAGGGTGTGATTCATCCAATTTTTGGGCTCCTGAAGCCAACCCCAGTGTCTCTTTAAAGTAATGTTTGGGCTCCTGCTGCTGCTGCTGCTGCCAACTCCAGGGTGTGATTCATCCAATTTTTGGGCTCCTGACGCCAACCCCAGTGTCTCTTTAAAGTAATGTTTGGGCTCCTGCTGCTGCTGCTGCCAACTCCAGGGTGTGATTCATCCAATTTTTGGGCTCCTGAAGCCAACTCCAGTGTCTCTTTAAAGTAATATTTTGGCTCCTGCTGCTGCTGCTGCCAACTCCAGGGTGTGATTCATCCAATTTTGGACTCCTGAAGCCAACCCCAGTGTCTCTTTAAAGTAATGTTTGGGCTCCTGCTGCTGCCAACTCCAGGGTGTGATTCATCCAATTTTTGGGCTCCTGAAGCCAACTCCAGTGTCTCTTTAAAGTAATATTTGGGCTCCTGCTGCTGCCAACTCCAGGGTGTGATTCATCCAATTTTGGCTCCTGAAGCCAACTCCAGCGTCTCTTTAAAGTAATGTTTGGGCTCCTGCTGCTGCTGCTGCCAACTCCAGGGTGTGATTCATCCAATTTTTAGGCTCGTGAAGCCAACTCCAGTGTCTCTTTAAAGTTATGTTTGGGCTCCTGCTGCTGCTGCTGCTGCCAACTCCAGGGTGTGATTCATCCAATTTTTGGGCTCCTGAAGCCAACTCCAGTGTCTCTTTAAAGTAATATTTTGGCTCCTGCTGCTGCTGCTGCCAACTCCAGGGTGTGATTCATCCAATTTTGGGCTCCTGAAGCCAACCCAAGTGTCTCTTTAAAGTAATGTTTGGGCTCCTGCTACTGCTGCTGCCAGCTCCAGGGTGTGATTCATCCAATTTTTGGGCTCCTGAAGCGAACTCCAGTGTCTCTTTAAAGTAATATTTTGGCTCCTGCTGCTGCCAACTCCAGGGTGTGATTCATCCAATTTTGGGCTCCTGAAGCCAACCCCAGTGTCTCTTTAAAGTTATTGTTGGGCTCCTGCTGCTGCTGCTGCCAACTCCAGGGTGTGATTCATCCAATTTTTGGGCTCCTGAAGCCAACTCCAGTGTCTCTTTAAAGTAATATTTGGGCTCCTGCTGCTGCCAACTCCAGGGTGTGATTCATCCAATTTTGGCTCCTTAAGCCAACTCCAGTGTCTCTTTAAAGTAATGTTTGGGCTCCTGCTGCTGCTGCTTCCAACTCCAGGGTGTGATTCATCCAATTTTTGGGCTCCTGAAGCCAAGCCCAGTGTCTCTTTAAAGTAATGTTTGGGCTCCTGCTGCTGCTGCCAACTCCAGGGTGTGATTCATCCAAGTTTTGGGCTCCCAAAGCCAACCCCAGTGTTTCTTTAAAGTAATGTTTGGGCTGCTGCTGCTGCTGCCAACTCCAGGTTGTGATTCATCCAATTTTGGCTCCTGAAGCCAACTCCAGTGTCTCTTTAAAGTAATGTTTGGGCTCCTGCTGCTGCTGCTGCCAACTCCAGGGTGTGATTCATCCAATTTTTGGGCTCCTGAAGCCAACTCCAGTGTCTCTTTAAAGTAATAATTTGGCTCCTGCTGCTGCTGCTGCCAACTCCAGGGTGTGATTCATCCAATTTTGGACTCCTGAAGCCAACCCCAGTGTCTCTTTAAAGTAATGTTTAGGCTCCTGCTGCTGCCAACTCCAGGGTGTGATTCATCCAATTTTTGGGCTCCTGAAGCCAACTCCAGTGTATCTTTAAAGTAATATTTGGGCTCCTGCTGCTGCCAACTCCAGGGTGTGATTCATCCAATTTTTGGGCTCCTGAAGCCAACTCCAGTGTCTCTTTAAAGTAATCTTTGGGCTCCTGCTGCTGCTGCTGCCAACTCCAGGGTGTGATTCATCCAATTTTTGGGCTCCTGAAGCCAACCCCAGTGTCTCTTTGAATTAATGTTTGGGCTCCTGCTGCTGCTGCTGCTGCCAACTCCAGGGTGTGATTCATCCAATTTTTGGGCTCCTGAAGCCAAGCCCAGTGTCTCTTTAAAGTAATGTTTGGGCTCCTGCTGCTGCTGCTGCTGCCAACTCCAGGGTGTGATTCATCCAATTTTTAGGCTCGTGAAGCCAACTCCAGTGTCTCTTTAAAGTTATGTTTGGGCTCCTGCTGCTGCTGCTGCCAACTCCAGGGTGTGATTCATCCAATTTTTGGGCTCCTGAAGCCAACTCCACTGTCTCTTTAAAGTAATATTTTGGCTCCTGCTGCTGCTGCTGCCAACTCCAGGGTGTGATTCATCCAATTTTGGGCTCCTGAAGCCAACCCCAGTGTCTCTTTAAAGTAATGTTTGGGCTCCTGCTGCTGCTGCCAACTCCAGGGTGTGATTCATCCAATTTTGGGCTCCTGAAGCCAACCCCAGTGTCTCTTTAAAGTAATGTTCGGGCTCCTGCTGCTGCTGCTGCCAACTCCAGGGTGTGATTCATCCAATTTTTGGGCTCCTGAAGCCAACTCCAGTGTCTCTTTAAAGTAATATTTGGGTTCCTGCTGCTGCTGCTGCCAACTCCAGGGTGTGATTCATCCAATTTTGGGCTCCTGAAGCCAACCCCAGTGTCTCTTTAAAGTAATGTTTGGGCTCCTGCTGCTGCTGCTGCCAACTCCAGGGTGTGATTCATCCAATTTTTGGGCTCCTGAAGCCAACTCCAGTGTCTCTTTAAAGTAATATTTGGGCTCCTGCTGCTGCCAACTCCAGGGTGTGATTCATCCAATTTTGGCTCCTGAAGCCAACTCCAGTGTCTCTTGAAAGTAATGTTTGGGCTCCTGCTGCTGCTGCTGCCAACTCCAGGGTGTGATTCATCCAATTTTTGGGCTCCTGAAGCCAACCCCAGTGTCTCTTTAAAGTAATGTTTGGGCTCCTGCTGCTGCTGCTGCCAACTCCAGGGTGTGATTCATCCAATTTTTGGGCTCCTGAAGCCAAGCCCAGTGTCTCTTTAAGGTAATGTTTGGGCTCCTGCTGCTGCTGCTGCTGCCGACTCCAGGGTGTGATTCATCCAATTTTTAGGCTCGTGAAGCCAACTCCAGTGTCTCTTTAAAGTTATGTTTGGGCACCTGCTGCTGCTGCTGCCAATTCCAGGGTGTGATTCATCCAAGTTTTGGGCTCCCAAAGCCAACCCCAGTGTTTCTTTAAAGTAATGTTTGGGCTTCTGCTGCTGCTGCCAACTCCAGGGTGTGATTCATCCAAATTTGGCTCCTGAAGCCAACTCCAGTGTCTCTTTAAAGTAATGTTTGGGCTCCTGCTGCTGCTGCTGCCAACTCCAGGGTGTGATTCATCCAATTCTTGGGCTCCTGACGCCAACCCCAATGTCTCTTTAAAGTAATGTTTGGACTCCTGCTGCTGCCAACTCCAGGGTGTGATTCATCCAATTTTTGGGCTCCTGAAGCCAACTCCAGTGTCTCTTTAAAGTAATATTTTGGCTCCTGCTGCTGCTGCTGCCAACTCCAGGGTGTGATTCATCCAATTTTGGGCTCCTGAAGCCAACCCCAGTGTCTCTTTAAAGTAATGTTTGGGCTCCTGCTGCTGCTGCTGCCAACTCAAGGGTGTGATTCATCCAAGTTTTGGGCTCCTAAAGCCAACCCCAGTGTTTCTTTAAAGTAATGTTTGGGCTGCTGCTGCTGCTGCCAACTCCAGGGTGTGATTCATCCAATTTTGGCTCCTGAAGCCAACTCCAGTGTCTCTTTAAAGTAATGTTTGGGCTCCTGCTGCTGCTGCTGCCAACTCCAGGATGTGATTCATCCAATTTTTGGGCTCCTGACGCCAACCCCAGTGTCTCTTTAAAGTAATGTTTGGGCTCCTGCTGCTGCTGCTGCCAACTCCAGGGTGTGATTCATCCAATTTTTGGGCTCATGAAGCCAACTCCAGTGTCTCTTTAAATAATATTTTGGCTCCTGCTGCTGCCAACTCCAGGGTGTGATTCATCCAATTTTGGGCTCCTGAAGCCAACCCCAGTGTCTCTTTAAAGTAATGTTTGGGCTCCTGCTGCTGCTGCTGCCAACTCCAGGGTGTGATTCATCCAATTTTTGGGCTCCTGAAGCCAACCCCAGTGTCTCTTTAAAGTAATGTTTGGGCTCCTGCTGCTGCTGCTGCCAACTCCAGGGTGTGATTCATCCAATTTTTGGGCTCCTGAAGCCAAGCCCAGTGTCTCTTTAAGGTAATGTTTGGGCTCCTGCTGCTGCTGCTGCCAACTCCAGGGTGTGATTCATCCAATTTTTAGGCTCGTGAAGCCAACTCCAGTGTCTCTTTAAAGTTATGTTTGGGCACCTGCTGCTGCTGCTGCCAATTCCAGGGTGTGATTCATCCAAGTTTTGGGCTCCCAAAGCCAACCCCAGTGTTTCTTTAAAGTAATGTTTGGGCTTCTGCTGCTGCTGCCAACTCCAGGGTGTGATTCATCCAAATTTGGCTCCTGAAGCCAACTCCAGTGTCTCTTTAAATAATATTTTGGCTCCTGCTGCTGCCAACTCCAGGGTGTGATTCATCCAATTTTGGGCTCCTGAAGCCAACCCCAGTGTCTCTTTAAAGTAATGTTTGGGCTCCTGCTGCTGCTGCTGCCAACTCCAGGGTGTGATTCATCCAATTTTTGGGCTCCTGAAGCCAACCCCAGTGTCTCTTTAAAGTAATGTTTGGGCTCCTGCTGCTGCTGCTGCTGCCAACTCCAGGGTGTGATTCATCCAATTTTTGGGCTCCTGAAGCCAAGCCCAGTGTCTCTTTAAGGTAATGTTTGGGCTCCTGCTGCTGCTGCTGCCAACTCCAGGGTGTGATTCATCCAATTTTTAGGCTCGTGAAGCCAACTCCAGTGTCTCTTTAAAGTTATGTTTGGGCACCTGCTGCTGCTGCTGCCAATTCCAGGGTGTGATTCATCCAAGTTTTGGGCTCCCAAAGCCAACCCCAGTGTTTCTTTAAAGTAATGTTTGGGCTTCTGCTGCTGCTGCCAACTCCAGGGTGTGATTCATCCAAATTTGGCTCCTGAAGCCAACTCCAGTGTCTCTTTAAAGTAATGTTTGGGCTCCTGCTGCTGCTGCTGCCAACTCCAGGGTGTGATTCATCCAATTCTTGGGCTCCTGACGCCAACCCCAATGTCTCTTTAAAGTAATGTTTGGGCTCCTGCTGCTGCCAACTCCAGGGTGTGATTCATCCAATTTTTGGGCTCCTGAAGCCAACTCCAGTGTCTCTTTAAAGTAATATTTTGGCTCCTGCTGCTGCTGCTGCCAACTCCAGGGTGTGATTCATCCAATTTTGGGCTCCTGAAGCCAACTCCAGTGTCTCTTTAAAGTAATGTTTGGGCTCCTGCTGCTGCTGCTGCCAACTCAAGGGTGTGATTCATCCAAGTTTTGGGCTCCTAAAGCCAACCCCAGTGTTTCTTTAAAGTAATGTTTGGGCTGCTGCTGCTGCTGCCAACTCCAGGGTGTGATTCATCCAATTTTGGCTCCTGAAGCCAACTCCAGTGTCTCTTTAAAGTAATGTTTGGGCTCCTGCTGCTGCTGCTGCCAACTCCAGGGTGTGATTCATCCAATTTTTGGGCTCCTGACGCCAACCCCAGTGTCTCTTTAAAGTAATGTTTGGGCTCCTGCTGCTGCTGCTGCCAACTCCAGGGTGTGATTCATCCAATTTTTGGGCTCATGAAGCCAACTCCAGTGTCTCTTTAAATAATATTTTGGCTCCTGCTGCTGCCAACTCCAGGGTGTGATTCATCCAATTTTGGGCTCCTGAAGCCAACCCCAGTGTCTCTTTAAAGTAATGTTTGGGCTCCTGCTGCTGCTGCCAACTCCAGGGTGTGATTCATCCAATTTTTGGGCTCCTGAAGCCAACTCCAGTGTCTCTTTAAAGTAATATTTGGGCTCCTGCTGCTGCTGCTGCCAACTCCAGGGTGTGATTCATCCAATTTTTGGGCTCCTGCTGCTGTCAATTCCAATTCAATTAGCGATGCCTCTGACCTGCATGTGATATTTATTTAAAGTATTATTTAACTAACCCAGCACGCATCCTATGCGTGTTACAGCAAGGCAGAATGGTTTACAACCCTATTGAGGCTCTCGGAGGCTCAGAAATAGCCGTTTTTAAAAGCGATTTGTCGCGAATAAATTCGGACCGAAACAAATTTTGTCGGAAAATTCGGCGAATCAGCCGAATCGAATTTTTCAAAAGTTCGCTCATCTCTACTTATAATTATTATTACACACATTTATATGTACAAAACTTGCATTGGAACTTGTCAGAAATTGAAAGGCAGGACCTAGATTTCACCAAATGATTTTTTAGTGGGATTAATTAATTGATTTTAACAACAGCCTCGATTCACTAATAATTGAAAGAATTTTGTAAAAAAAAAAATCAAATCATGAGAACAAATTAATCACCAGTGAGCGGAAAGGTTTCAAAGATTCGGGCATCCCAAATTGGACAAAGTAGTTACAATCCCAGGTTTTGTTCCTCCGGCAGCTTCTCTGCCATGATTGGTTGGTTGCTGAGGAGGTTCTCTGGAAGAGTCACAATGAAGCACCTTGCCTCTTGCTATCATTGTGGTGCCCATATACATCAAGCAGAAATACAATGTTCCAGGTAGAGATGAGCGAACTTTTGAAAAATTCGGCTGATTAAATTATTAATTAATTAAAAACGGCTATTTCTGAGCCTCCTAGCGCCTCAATAGGGTTGTAAACCATTTTGCCTTGCTGTAACATGCATAGGATGCGTGCTGGGTTAGTTAAATAATACTGTAAATAAATATCACATGCAGATCAGAGGCATCACTAACTGAATCGCAGAGCGGCACAATTGCAGAGAGTTGAAGTGGCATCACTATGAGGGGCAGGAGCCCAAACATTGCTTTAAAGAGACACTAGAGTTGGCAGCAGCAGGAGCCCAAAATTGGATGAATCACACCCTAGAGTTGACAGTAGCAGCAAGAGCCCAAACATTACTTTAAAGAGACACTGGGGTTGGCTTTAGGAGCCAAAAACTTGGATGAATCACACCCTGGAGTTGGCAGCAGCAGCAGCAGCAGGAGCCCAAACATTACTTTAAAGAGACACTGGGGTTGGCTTCAGGAGGCCAAAAATTGGATGAATCACACCCTGGAGTTGGCAGCAGCAGCAGCAGGAGCCCAAACATTACTTTAAAGAGACACTGTGGTTGGCTTCAGGAGCCCAAAAATTGGATAAATCACACCCTGGAGTAGGCAGCAGCAGCAGCTGGAGCCCAAACATTACTTTAAAGAGACCCTGGGGTTGGCTTTAGGAGCCCAAAAATTGGATGAATCACACCCTGAAGCTGGCAGCAGCAGCAGCAGGAAAGAGAAAAATAAATAAACAAAAAAAGGGCCTGTAGAAGCTTATTTAGTATAACAGATAGGGTGACATGTGCTGGTTTGGGATGCCCATATGGGCTAGTGTTTTGGCAGCAGTACAAAAACCAATGCAAAATGCAATAGCTTAATAAAGCTGGTGCTGATCAATGCTTATTTAGTATAACAGATGGGGTGCAACATGCAGTTTTGGGATGCCCTGCGGCCTGGTGTATTTAAAGCAGACCAAAACCAATTCAAAATGCAATAACTTAATAAAGCTGAGGCTGTAGATGCTTATTTAGTATAAACAGGTAGGGTGCAAGGTGCAGCTTTGGGGTGCCCTGCGGCCTGGTTAAATGAAAGCAGTCAAAAAGGAAGTGCAAACTGAAGTAGCTTAATGAAGCTGATGCTGATCAACGCTTATGTTGTATACCAGATAGGGTGCAAGGTGCAGCTTTGGGGTGCCCTGCGGCCTGGTTTATTAAAAGCAGTCAAAACAAGTGCAAACTGAAGTAGCTTAATAAAGCAGCTGATGCTGATCAACGCTTATGTTGTATAACAGATAGGGTTAAAATAGCACGTGCCTTGGGATGCCCGTGTGGCCTGGTATATTTCAAGCTGAACAAAAAGTAACAATAATCTAAGTATGAGAAATAATTTTGACCTTCTTTACAGCGCCATACTTTGAAAAAAAAAACTTAATTTCATGCCGATCAATCCAAAGGTCAATCCCCCTAACAAAAATAGTGTTCGGCATAAGTTTTCCTTCTGGAAGGACGTAAGCTTTAGTTAACATGGTTGGGGTAGGTTATCTTACAAATTGGGATACCCCAGGCAGCAGTGTCATTGAAAGAGACAGATTGTAATGCAGGCCATACGCAAGCAGAGAAACTCAGGCTGCAACAGGCCTATTTAGTTTACATGGTTGGGGTAGGTTATCTTACAAATTGGGATACCCCACTGTATATGAAACCGAATATAAATGCACACCCAAAAGTGGACAATCAGCCTCCAAGAGGCCTGCTTAGTTTAAATAAGAGAGCTGCTTAGTGTAAATAAGAGGCCTGCTTAGTTTAAATAAGAGAGCTGCTTAGTGTAAATAAGAGAGGTAGGTTATGCTATGTTACAGAATGGGATGCCCCCACAGCAGACCTGAGATCAGTATATATGCACAGCAACAGTGGATAAGCAGGCTCCAACAGGCCAAATTACTTTAAATAAGTTTTCAGCTTAGAGTAAATACAGGGGCTAATGGTATGTTACAGAATGGGATGCCCCAAAGCTGACTTGAGATCAGTATATATGCACACAGCAGCAGTGTGTAAACAGGCTCATACAGGCCAAATTTCTTTAAATAACTGTGCAGCTTAGAGTAAATGCAGAGGCTAATGGTATGTTACAGCAATGGGATGCCCCAAAGCAGACTTGAGATCAGTATATATGCACACAGCAGCAGTGTGTAAGCAGGCTCATACAGGCCAAATTTCTTTAAAAACTGTGCAGCTTAGAGTAAATACAGAGGCTAATGGTATGTTACAGAATGGGATGCCCCAAGCAGACTTGAGATCAGTATATATGCACACAGCAGCAGTGTGTAAGCAGGCTCATACAGGCCAAATTTCTTTAAATAACTGTGCAGCTTACAGTAAATGCAGAGGCTAATGGTATGTTACAGAATGGGATGCCCCAAAGCAGACTTGAGATCAGTATATATGCACACAGCAGCAGTGTGTAAGCAGGCTCATACAGGCCAAATTTCTTTAAATAACTGTGCAGCTTAGAGTAAATGCAGAGGCTAATGGTATGTTACAGAATGGGATGCCCCAACAGGAGTGCACCTGGCAGGCAGTAGTACTATGCACAGCAAAAGTGTCTTTATCAGGCCTAATTTCAATTAGAATAGGTGCAAATGGTTATGGTCTTAAATAGAGGCTGGTGTAGTCACAGAATAGGATGCCCAAACAGGAGTGCACCTGGCAGGCAGTAGTACTATGCACAGCAAAAGTGTCTTTATCAGGCCTAATTTCAATTAGAATAGGTGCAAATGGTTGTGGTCTTAAATAGAGGCTGCTGTAGTCACAGAATGGGATGCCCAAACAGGAGTGCACCTGGCAGGCAGTAGTACTATGCACAGCAAAAGTGTCTTTATCAGGCCTAATTTCAATTATAATAAGTGCAAATGGTTATGGTCTGAAATAGAGGCTGGTGTAGTCACAGAATGGGATGCCCCAAAAACCAACAGGAGTGCACCTGGCAGGCAGCAGTACTATGCACAGCAAAAGTGTCTTTATCAGGCCTAATTTTAATTATAATAAGTGCAAATGGTTATGGTCTAAAATAGAGGCTGGTGTAGTCACAGAATGGGATGCCCCAAAAACCAACAGGAGTGCACCTGGCAGGCAGCAGTACTATGCACAGCAAAAGTGTCTTTATCAGGCCTAATTTCAATTAGAATAAATGCAAATGGTTATGGTCTTAAATAGAGGCTGCTGTAGTCACAGAATGGGATGCCTCACAGCAGAGTGCACCTGGGACCAGTAGTGCTATGCACAGCAAAAGTGTCTTTATCAGGCCTAATTTCAATTATAATAGGTGCAAATGGTTATGGTCTTAAATAGAGGCTGGTGTAGTCACAGAATGGGATGCCCAAACAGGAGTGCACCTGGGACCAGTAGTGCTATGCACAGCAAAAGTGTCTTTATCAGGCCTAATTTCAATCAGAATAAGTGCAAATGGTTATGGTCTTAAATAGAGGCTGCTGTAGTCACAGAATGGGATGCCCCAAAAACCAACAGGAGTGCACCTGGCAGGCAGCAGTACTATGCACAGCAAAAGTGTCTTTATCAGGCCTAATTTCAATTATAATAAGTGCAAATGTTTATGGTCTGAAATAGAGGCTGGTGTAGTCACAGAATGGGATGCCCAAAAAACCAACAGGAGTGCACCTGGCAGGCAGCAGTACTATGCACAGCAAAAGTGTCTTTATCAGGCCTAATTTAAATTATAATAGGTGCAAATGGTTATGGTCTTAAATAGAGGCTGCTGTAGTCACAGAATGGGATGCCCCAAAAACCAACAGGAGTGCACCTGGCAGGCAGTAGTACTATGCACAGCAAAAGTGTCTTTATCAGGCCTAATTTCAATTAGAATAAGTGCAAATGGTTATATGGTCTTAAATAGAGGCTGGTGTAGTCACAGAATGGGATGCCTCACAGCAGACTTAAGATCAGTTCAGTATATATGCACAGTTAGTTAGTATAAGCAGCTTGAAAACGCTAACAAAGCCAGTCAGCCAGCTAGTAACACTCAGGCTGGATGAAAAAAAAAAAAATCTCTCTGTGACTGCCTCCGATTTTTCCTACCTTTCCCTGTTTTTCGCTGACTTTCTGTCTGTCTCCTGCCTGTCTCCAGCCTGTCCCTGTCTGTCCCTGCCTGTCTAACTGTCTCTCTCCCTGCCTACAGCAGAGTTCTGTCTCTCATGAATGCAATAGAGAAATGAGGAAAAGCAAGATGGCCGCCGGCCTTAAATAGCGCTGTGACGTTACCGGGCTTGCTGGCTGCTGATAGGCTGCATGTGACTGCCCCAGCATACACTGCCCCAGCTTACATGTCTGGACATGTCCCGTCCGCCATCTTAGAATGCCTGTAATGTAAATGGATGTTAAAGGAAAACTTCGAGCGATCGAATCGCGGGGAAATTCGGATTCAATCCGAATCAAATTTTTCATGAAATTCGGATCGAATCCGGGTTCGTCCGGATCGATTCGCTCATCCCTAGTGCCAGGTGCAGAATGGTTGTTGTTTATATTGCCAATATTCATTGTCTGTAAAATACTTATTTGCGTCATTGTCCATTTTGTCCCCCATCGCTGATTGCTCCTATTCTGTTTATTACCTGGTCACCAGATACAACACATCTGCATGTACAACAGGTCTCCGAACCCCACCATCTGTCAAAGCTGTGATGTGGAGCTCAGCAATTCTTCCCTGTCATTTTCTTGAGCAAGTACCTAACCCTCCTCCCCCCAACTATTCCCTGGGCGCAGGAGCAGCCCACCACTGCATATGTGTGCACTCACCGCTTGTGTTTTTCTGGGCTAATTGTGTAGGAAGACAACGGGCATTATGTGTGCAAACATACAATAATCATATATGCACAAATATTTATATATATATATAGTATGTATATATTTTGCAACCACTCTGCACAACAAAACTCATTCCACACTCACATTGCTATCTTTCCCCTTAAATCATGTTTAGAAAACAAATCATACCTAATAAATAAGATACATTCAATATTGAATGAGCATTTGGATCAGCATCTTAAAGAAAAGAAGGAGAAACACATATAAATAACATCTTACGGTCAATGCTGTGTATTGTTAGCCCCCCCCCCCCCCCCCCACACACACACACACACACACACACACACACACACAAACACACACGGCTAGAGGAGCGTTCGAACGTTTTTTGTAAAAACAATATATATTATTTTTTTTAATTAGTGTGTGGGCATCCCCATTGCAGGCAGTGTGTGGGCATCCCAATTGCAGGCAGTGTGTGGGCATCCCCATTGCAGGCAGTGTGTGGGCATCCCAATTGCAGGCAGTGTGCAGCATGTCCCTACCAAATATTATTTATATTCCTTATAATACTTATATTCCTCAGCTCCCATGCAGCCATCTCCCGCGGTCACACACATTACCGGCATGCCTCAGCAATTTCATCCTTGTAGCTGCCTCAAGCTCCCCGAGCGCCGGTTACTCCACAGGCCATGCCCCATACGGTTGTCTGAACCGGGTCTCTGGGAACTTGGGGCTGTGGGCAGTGGTGGCTATGGGGACAACAGCTGCAGTGGTGGCAGCAAGGGCAGCGGAAGCCGGTAATGTATTTATGTGTTTGTTTTTATGTCGGCAGGAAATGGCGGCTGAGACGTGGGAGCGGGGAATTTAAGTTTCCCCCCCTTTTGGGGATAAATAGGTGCGTCTTATAGGGGAAAATACAGTATATACCCATCTAGCATGTATATATATTGCTATCTTTCCCCAAAACAGGTTTAGAAGCAAATCATATTACCTGGATCGATTATCAAACGACCATCTTAAAGAAAAGAAGGAGAAACACATATAAATAACGTCTTATGGTCAATGCTGTGTGTTGTTATTTGGTAACAATCTTTACACTGTTATCACATGGACACTGCTGGCACATGCCAAGGCACAAGAAGAGAGAAGGGGGAAAAGAAAAAACGATGATGATGCAACTGAAAACTCAAACTAGAACATTTTTGTTAGAAAATGTTTGTTAAAAAAAGGCAGACTGGCCAACATACTAAAAACACGAGGAGCCTTATTTAGAAAGCGTGAGCACCAGACAGCGCACTTACCCTTCGATATAAGAAATAAAAAAATGTCAGCGTCAATATCACTGTTGGCTAGTGCGTTACTTAACACTAGCACCGAAATGGTCGTAGCGCCGGGCGCTCTGGTTGGAGCAGCGCCAGAGTAAACCTGACGCTGTAGCTAAATATTCCACAGAGCACAATGGGCAGAACTGTATTGTAGTATTTTATGCTTATAATTATTATTACACACATTTATATGTACAAAACTTGCATTGGAACTTGTCAGAAATTGAAAGGCAGGACCTAGATTTCACCAAATGATTTTTTAGTGGGATTAATTAATTGATTTTAACAACAGCCTCGATTCACTAATAATTGAAAGAATTTTGTAAAGAAAAAAAAACAAATCATGAGAACAAATTAATCACCAGTGAGCGGAAAGGTTTCAAAGATTCGGGCATCCCAAATTGGACAAAGTAGTTACAATCCCAGGTTTTGTTCCTCTGGCAGCTTCTCTGCCATGATTGGTTGGTTGCTGAGAAGTCTTTCTGGAAGAGTCACAATGAAGCCCCTTGCCTCTTGCTATCATTGTGGTGCCCATATACATCAAGCAGAAATACAATGTGCCAGGTGCAGAATGGTTGTGGTTTATATCGCCAATATTCATTGTCTGTAAAATACTTATTTGCATCATTGTCCATTTTGTCCCCCATCGCTGATTGCTTCTAATCTGTTTATTACCTGGTCACCAGATACAACACATCTGCATGTACAACAGGTCTCCGAACCCCACCATCTGTCAAAGCTGTGTTGTGGAGTTCAGCAATTCTTCCCTGTCATTTTCTTGAGCAAGTACCTAACCCTCCTCCCCCCAACTATTCCCTGGGCGCAGGAGCAGCCCACCACTGCATATGTGTGCACTCACCGCTTGTGTTTTTCTGGGCTAATTGTGTAGGAAGACAACGGCTATTATGTGTGCAAACATACAATAATCATATATGCACAAATATTATTAAAAAAAAAAATAAAAAAAAAAAATATATATATATATATATATATATATATATATATATATATATTATGTATATATATATTGCAACCACTCTACACAACAAAACTCATTCCACATTCACATTGCTATCTTTCCCCTTAAAACATGTTTAGAAAACAAATCATACCTAATAAATAAGATACATTCAATATTGAATGAGCATTTGGATCAGCATCTTAAAGAAAAGAAGGAGAAACACATATAAATAACATCTTACGGTCAATGTTGTGTGTTGTTAGATACACACACACACACACACACACACACACACGGCTAGAGGAGCGTTTGAACGTTTTTTGTAAAAAAAAATATATTATTTTTTTTAATTAACATTCACGAAACGAAAACCTGGATATTCAGATACATATTTTAATACAGAGGTGATCACTATGAGAGATTGTAACACTTTTCACAAAAGAATCTTATACAGTCAGCAGTGTGTCACATTTGTAACAAGACGAAAGCTGCCAAGCATCATGGTGTGTCTGATACAAGTTCACACTCTGGATATTACAATTCTCTAAAGAAAAACTTGTTAAAATAATGCCAAAAAAAGAAAGAACTATAAACATTTATTTACAATGGCGCCATCTGACCCCATCAGGGTTAAAACAAATGGGCTACTTACAGGGAAACTGTTTCAAAAGTAGTCACAGCTCAGCTGAATGTATCGTCACTTTGCTCTGTTCACGGCGTCAATGCAGCTTCCTTCATTGCTCCTCCATAGTGCAAAACATCCAATGTGTACCCCAGCATTTCAAATACAACTCTCCATTTAATGTAGACCTTAAGATCATCCAACAGCAGATGGGACTGAAGCAGCGCCTTGTCTATGGGCCTTATTCATCAAGTGATAGCGTCAGCTAGTGTCTCAATAGCGCCAGGTATCGCCAGCTATTGGCGGCTACCGACTCCAGAACGCCAGGCTGCGAACCCAATCACGCATTTATCACGCTAAATGAGGCTAGTGCCGGCGAGAGCGTCAGCTAGCGCTGGATTCATCATGTAGCGGACTTCAACGAACAGCGCCGCTGCTAATCCCATCACAGCGCCAGGTATGACCTCTCGCTACCTGGCGCTCTCCAATGCATTTCAATGGAGCAATCTTTAAAAATTCATAATTAATTGATATTAATGTTTTGTTTTTTGTTTTTTTTTTAAATGTCAAAAATTCTGTGACCACTTCTGCAATGTTAGATATTTTTTTAAAGGTAAAAAAAAAATAAATACATCTGTGCAGAATTGATATTACAGGTCTGATATTATTGTATTCATATTACAAAATGTTTAGAAAAACATGTTTATTTTTTTTTCTAAAAATATGGTTGTTTGGGGGTTAAAAAACTACTTTTAACACATCGCCGCCAACGCTCTGGGGTTTAAACAAGGATTTCACAGCGCGAGAATTTTTTGAGTGTGATTTGTTAAGAATATGCTGGGAGCCGTTCGCTATGGCCATTCGCTGTCATGCACTCCTATACACGCGGAACCTGTCAAACAGCGACTCCTAACCCCGTATTCAACATTACTGCACACCGAGTTGCTGTCAACAACCGAACAACGGCCAAGCACAGCGAATACTAGCGGGCGCTGTGAAAATAATGCTGCTGCCGCTCATCTGTCGCTACCTGGCGCTATTAATAAATCGGCCTCCCCGTCTGTTGTCCCACCTGCTGTTGGATGATCTTAAGGTCTATTCTCTATCTAACATATCTCTATCCTCTGGGGAATCTCAATGTGCGACCACTTGTGATTCTTCCCCTTTGTTTCCTTTTGCCTTAGATTGTGTATTTGTAAGAGCAGGGCTTTCTCTTGTATCTTGTTTCCTTAGAATTCAATTTAATTTTTGTAGCATCTTGGTTGGAATAGTCTATGTACTGTATGTTTGACCCTGTAGTCTGTAGATGGCTGAAGATGGCACTATATAAATATACAACAATAATAATAATTTGCTGGGAACAACCATTGAGCTCTAACTGCCTCTCCCATTGGCCAGCCTCAGTCACCTACACAGCAGAACTCTAACATTTGGTAATTCAGGCTTTTGCCACAAAATGTATTGATATTAAATAATCACCTTTACTTGCTGGAGCCTTGGCTGCATCATCTTGATAAAGACAAAGTAACAGAAATAAATGATAACTGCATTATGACTGATGCCACCTATTGTGAGGAAAGTCATCTGAACAACTTTCCAGAACTTCATTCATAAACAGTCAAGGGGTCAGCACCTTAATATTGGCAGCACAACCTATAATCTGATCATATAATAATATTATTATTTATTTATAATGTGCCTTTATTTCCATAGCACTGTACAAAGTAGATTCTAAACAATGTTACTAAATCTTGTATAAGAAGCCTTACTGACAGACAGTGGAGCATGGATGCTGTTGCATGTCTTTGTCTCGATCCCTCAGTGAGCCATTAGGAGGTCACAGGGTGAAGATATTATACAGCAGGCCGGGGGGAGGGTAGAGGAGGGCGGTTCATGATGTAGGCATTTTTGATTTGCTCCCTAATGAGGGGTTTTACCCCAGGTTTCGGTCTTCTTTAACTACCTGCCCCATGCTCTACCTTACCCTTACCCTCTCTGTCTTACTCCCTACTGAACACCCACCTCTGCCTCTCTGTACCCTATATCTGCTCTGCTCCATGCTGCACCCCCACCCCTGCCCTGCTCCATGGTGTACCTTTATCACTGCCCTGTTCCATGGTGTACCTTTATCACTGCCCTGCTCCATGGTGTATCTTTATCACTGCCCTGCTCCATGATGTACCTTTATCACTGCCCTGCTCCATGGTGTACCTTTATCACTGCCCTGCTCCATGATGTACCTTTATCACTGCCCTGTTCCATGGTGTATCTTTATCACTGCCCTGCTCCATGATGTACCTTTATCACTGCCCTGCTCCATGATGTACCTTTATCACTGTCCTGCTCCATGGTGTACCTTTATCACTGCCCTGCTCCATGGTGTACCTTTATCACTGCCCTGCTCCATGGTGTACCTTTATCACTGCCCTGCTCCATGTTGTACCTTTATCACTGCCCTGTTCCATGGTGTACCTTTATCACTGCCCTGCTCCATGGTGTACCTTTATCACTGCCCTGTTCCATGGTGTACCTTTATCACTGCCCTGCTCCATGGTGTACCTTTATCACTGCCCTGCTCCATGCTGCACCCCCACCTCTGCTCTGCTCCATGGTGTACCTTTATCACTGCCCTGCTCCATGGTGTACCTTTATCACTGCCCTGCTCCATGATGTACCTTTATCACTGCCCTGCTCCATGGTGTATCTTTATCACTGCCCTGCTCCATGATGTACCTTTATCACTGCCCTGCTCCATGATGTACCTTTATCACTGTCCTGCTCCATGGTGTACCTTTATCACTGCCCTGCTCCATGGTGTACCTTTATCACTGCCCTGCTCCATGGTGTACCTTTATCACTGCCCTGCTCCATGTTGTACCTTTATCACTGCCCTGCTCCATGGTGTACCTTTATCACTGCCCTGTTCCATGGTGTACCTTTATCACTGCCCTGCTCCATGGTGTACCTTTATCACTGCCCTGCTCCATGCTGCACCCCCACCTCTGCTCTGCTCCATGGTGTACCTTTATCACTGCCCTGCTCCATGATGTACCTTTATCACTGCCCTGTTCCATGGTGTATCTTTATCACTGCCCTGCTCCATGCTGCACCCCCACCTCTGCTCTGCTCCATGGTGTACCTTTATCACTGCCCTGCTCCATGATGTACCTTTATCACTGCCCTGCTCCATGCTGCACCCCCACCTCTGCTCTGCTCCATGGTGTACCTTTATCACTGCCCTGCTCCATGCTGCACCCCCACCTCTGCTCTGCTCCATGATGTACCTTTATCACTGCCCTGCTCCATGGTGTACCTTTATCACTGCCCTGCTCCATGGTGTACCTTTATCACTGCCCTGCTCCATGGTGTACCTTTATCACTGCCCTGCTCCATGATGTACCTTTATCACTGCTCTGCTCCATGATGTACCTTTATCACTGCCCTGCTCCATGATGTACCTTTATCACTGCCCTGCTCCATGATGTACCTTTATCACTGCTCTGCTCCATGATGTACCTTTATCACTGCCCTGCTCCATGATGTACCTTTATCACTGCTCTGCTCCATGTTGTACCTTTATCACTGCTCTGCTCCATGATGTACCTTTATCACTGCCCTGCTCCATGATGTACCTTTATCACTGCCCTGCTCCATGGTGTATCTTTATCACTGCCCTGCTCCATGGTGTACCTTTATCACTGCCCTGTTCCATGGTGTACCTTTATCACTGCCCTGCTCCATGATGTACCTTTATCACTGCTCTGCTCCATGGTGTACCTTTATCACTGCCCTGCTCCATGATGTACCTTTATCACTGCTCTGCTCCATGGTGTACCTTTATCACTGCTCTGCTCCATGATGTACCTTTATCACTGCCCTGTTCCATGGTGTACCTTTATCACTGCCCTGCTCCATGATGTACCTTTATCACTGCTCTGCTCCATGGTGTACCTTTATCACTGCTCTGCTCCATGATGTACCTTTATCACTGCCCTGTTCCATGGTGTACCTTTATCACTGCCCTGCTCCATGATGTACCTTTATCACTGCTCTGCTCCATGATGTACCTTTATCACTGCCCTGTTCCATGGTGTACCTTTATCACTGCCCTGCTCCATGATGTACCTTTATCACTGCTCTGCTCCATGGTGTACCTTTATCACTGCTCTGCTCCATGTTGTACCTTTATCACTGCCCTGCTCCATGGTGTACCTTTATCACTGCTCTGCTCCATGATGTACCTTTATCACTGCCCTGCTCCATGATGTACCTTTATCACTGCCCTGTTCCATGGTGTACCTTTATCACTGCCCTGCTCCATGATGTACCTTTATCACTGCTCTGCTCCATGGTGTACCTTTATCACTGCCCTGCTCCATGATGTACCTTTATCACTGCTCTGCTCCATGATGTACCTTTATCACTGCCCTGCTCCATGGTGTACCTTTATCACTGCTCTGCTCCATGGTGTACCTTTATCACTGCCCTGCTCCATGATGTACCTTTATCACTGCTCTGCTCCATGATGTACCTTTATCACTGCCCTGCTCCATGCTGCACCCCCACCTCTGCTCTGCTCCATGGTGTATCTTTATCACTGCCCTGCTCCATGGTGTATCTTTATCACTGCTCTGCTCCATGGTGTACCTTTATCACTGCCCTGCTCCATGGTGTACCTTTATCACTGCCCTGCTCCATGGTGTACCTTTATCACTGCCCTGCTCCATGGTGTACCTTTATCACTGCCCTGCTCCATGATGTACCTTTATCACTGCCCTGCTCCATGGTGTACCTTTATCACTGCCCTGCTCCATGATGTACCTTTATCACTGCCCTGTTCCATGATGTACCTTTATCACTGCTCTGCTCCATGGTGTATCTTTATCACTGCCCTGTTCCATGGTGTACCTTTATCACTGCCCTGTTCCATGATGTACCTTTATCACTGCTCTGCTCCATGGTGTACCTTTATCACTGCCCTGCTCCATGGTGTACCTTTATCACTGCCTGCTCCTTGGTGTACCTTTATCACTGCCCTGTTCCATGATGTACCTTTATCACTGCTCTGCTCCATGGTGTACCTTTATCACTGCCCTGCTCCATGGTGTACCTTTATCACTGCCTGCTCCTTGGTGTACCTTTATCACTGCCCTGCCCCATGGTGTATCTTTATCACTGCCTGCTCCATGGTGTACCTTTATCACTGCCTGCTCCATGCTGTACCTTTATCACTGCCCTGCTCCATGCCCTTATCCATACTGCACCCAACCTCTGTCCTGCTCTCACCTTTCAATTGGACTTTGCACTCTAAAACAAGTACGCAAATTAGTTTGCGATGGACCATAAATCAAATCTATTGTACAAATATTGTATAGGGGTCCCTTGGACACCTTAATAGTTCACAAAAAGTTCAAATAGAAAAAAAAAATACAACAAAGATAAAGAGATAACTCACAGTCACCGTGTCTTGCTTTATTTGTCCCCCATTGGTGGGCAGCGTTCTCTCTGCAGGGCTGCTGGGTTAGGGGACTTGTCTGCTGCTGTCAGGAAGCTGCTATTGCAGGCATCTGTAGTGCCCTCTTCCCTGGCGTCCCACCAAGCTAAGACCATCCTGCCGAGGCCGTACCATAGAGATGGAGCCTTTGTGGGGTTCTCAAGTGACTAATGACATCACTGGATGTGAGGAGCATGGAGGGAGATACCCCGCCAGCAGTAGACCAGCTCCCGACTCAACAAACCTGCAGAGGACGCTGCCAGGCGGGACATCACATGAAGGAAGATGCAACCGTAAGCTCTTTATTTTATTCTCTTTTGTTTTTTAAATGTTTGTGAGTTGGTAAGGGGTCCAAGGGACAATTTTACCAGTTCAGATGTTAGAGATTGGTGGGTAGCATGCTGGGTAATTTGACCTGCATCTGCCTGGTATCCAGGGTGGGTCACACGGATTGAATCAGCAAGATCCAGGTCTAATCTAGCTTTGGCTGGGATCCGAAGGGCATCATCACTTATAAGCCCTAAAATCTGGCCATTCTCCTGTGCTGGTGATATCCCTCACTCCCCTGCATTATTATTGCCCCGCAGGCATTGCTGTGCTTTGTTTTCTAGTAGATGGCAGTAAAAGAGAAAGAAGATATTTATTCCAATGTTTATGGTATTTGCCATGCTAAACATTGACCCCAATGAATCATGTTTTTATACACTTTTATTGCTAATATGTGGCTGAATAACCCCATATAAGGCCATTTAGGCACTGTAAGATTTTTTTTTCTCAAGTTTTTAAAAATATTTTTATTTTGATGTATTTTTCCTCTCTGATATACTGCATCATTTGATCTGTGCCCGATTGTTGTCCCATTGTCTCTGACTACATGTTGCACTGTCCCAAACTTCAATCCATTTTCAAAAAGATCCTGAAGTTATTTGTAAAAGATTATTAAAGCATTGGAGATATAGAGATGTATTGAGGAGAAACAATGGGTGTGACAACAGCAATGTGATGTAAACACACTGTGTGCTTTACATATTCATAATGGGTGGTCTCTAATGTGTGTTCCCTGAGACCACGTTATATCATAGGAAAGAAAAATAAGTTGTGCATCTAGTTATTATTGCCAGCACATAGTGTGATCAGATAAGGGGGGAGAGAGATGCTGCAGGAGATCAGAGAGGAGGGAGGAGGGCAGCGTTTCATTAAAAACAGGAAAAATGTTTTAATTGATAGAGTAAAACAAAAATAATAATAATAATAATTTAACTCCAGTAGATCTGCAGGAATAAATCTACGCAATTGCAATAACTGTTTATACTTCAATACGTTTCACAAGTCATCCAGCCACCTTTCCCAATAGATAATGTTAAATTCACACATAGACCCAGTGGTCAAACATGTGAAGCAAAAAAAAACAGCAAGTCCAGTTGTCTCGATCTATTACTAAATACATATCTAGCATTACATGGATAAATGGGATCCTTCATAACAAAGTGACTAGTTGCACAAGTGCATTAAAACACAATTGTTACAAATTCACACTGATATATCACATGGGGAGTCACCTGATCATTCTGGAGCTGTGTGAAATGAGGAAAACAAATGAACCATTTGGGGTAAAGGCCTCTCATCATCAGCTAATTATTCAGGAATTGTCGCTTACTAAAGCCAATTTTGCACAGAAATGTTTCATTTTTCACCTGCATTTTCTATCCTATTCAACTACATAAATTGAATTAGTCATCTTTGTTGAATCACTCGAAGTCACTTGAGTTTTTCACATTGGGATCCAATTTTTCCAACCAAAAGGTTTTTTTCCCCTGCTAGTTTAATGAAGCCCAAGAAGTCCTGTCACTGTGACCCACCACCCCATGGACTCTTTCCTTCGCACACAGGTTATAAGAGGCAGCTATGTCTACGGCTTGCCTCAACTTCACAGCGCCCCCGGGGCAGTACTGTATGTGGCCGCTCACTCTAATTGTTGTGTTTGTCTACTCGCATTGTGGCCAGAAGCACACAAATTGTGGCCTGCGTTGGATGGGCAAGATGTTCGCTGTATATGACCTCATATCCTATTTTACAGCCATGTCATAGACCTACGTTTCTGCAGAGGAGCAGGAGTTCATTAGGGAGTATTTTAGACCTGAACTAATGTTTCAGCCTCATATTATGTATATTATATATATGGCAGTATATGCTGGTATATGCTCATATAGGGAAAATACAGTCATGGATTATTGATGTACCGGGAAGAGTTTTACTGTTACACTCTGTGTGTTGATTTCCTAAAATGTATTTTGCAGACTGTTTATAGATTGTACAGAGCAATAGATTGCAAGGTGTGTGTGTGACCAACGGGATTTGTCATTTTATGTATCTTATTGTTTGATTGTTGCTAAGTATGTAAATGTCCTGTACATTGCAATGATGTGTTAGTTACAAAGCTATTTATCTTTTATTTTCTCTGCCAGACTATGACTGATCATTTGCAGGGTGAACAGAAGGTCAACAAAAAGGGTCACTGAGGGGAGTAAGAAGATCCTGAAATCATTGTCAGCACAGTTTTACATTCATAGGTTGAGGGAGTTGGTGGATAAGGTGTGGGCTGAAGGTATTCACTGCCAATGTACATATAGCGTCCAGTGCAAAGATCCTGCAGGGGATTCCCCCAGCCCAGCTCGCTACCCCCAGCTAACCTATGTGAAGCAAATAGTAAACCAGGCTGAGGAAAAAAACGAGCTACACCAGAGCCCCCCACTTACACGTTCAAGGTGGTACAGGGGGTGAGTCTAGGACTGGTAACAGGAGACCAGAGCCTAAGTCCCGGTTCGCACATCAAATAACTCTTGCCGAACCCATTATCAATTATTCTTCCCTCACCTTGTCGAGACAAGCAGGGTGGAATAATCTTCCCCCACAAGTTTAAGATACAAAGTGTGATGCAGAACACAACGGTGATTCTTCATGTATGTACATAACACAGAAAAACCTGTCATGTTCTGTTTGGTTAACCAGGGAAATCCCAAACCACAATGAGTACCCAGTGATTTAGGTCTCCTGGGCCTGACACCCATGTGATTGTATTATTGGTGTTTTGTGGTCACTTATGACTGGTACATAGATCACCCTTTACTATTATAGCCAATACACGTGAATGTGCAATTTTACTAACACTGTAATTATGGCCAGGGCTGGCAGCTTGGTGTCTGGCAGGAGTATTTCAGAGTGTTCCCTACTATCCTTCTTTCCATAAAACACAGTCCAAATCTGTTTCCAGAGCTTGATGCTGTACACTCCAGTGCTCCCAAAAAACATCTGTGAACTTTTTGTTAGGTGACCAAATAGGAAGTCACTGACAAAAAATGTACATCATTTTAGCTCCAAATTCTTCTTACTGTATCCAATATATAAGGCACAACATAATAATAAATATTCTTACTTGTTGGTTCTTCTCTGGGCACTGGATTTCCTATATCAGATGAAACACAGTTAATTGGCATAAGGACAATCATTATTTTTCTGTATTTGACACCGGAATCTAACAAACTTCTGGCTGAAGTCCATGTTTGGGTTTGCGAACCTGAACTCGCAAAGTTCGGTACAAAACCCGAACCCGGGCTCATCCATCTTTAGTAGCAACATCATTTTGTGCAGTATGCTTCAGGTAATAAGTGAACCCACCTACTCTCCTTCCACCCAACCAATGCAGCAGATGAGGCTGAGCCAGTAGACACCTGTCCGTATATATATATAAAAGCAGAGCCCTAAACAACTGATGTCATTTTTATTATTGCACCATGTGACCAGTAGGTGTCACAGCTCTTGATCAGGTTATACACCACCTGGTCTGCAGGACATGCGCCAGTGAAGCAGCAGTGGGCAACTGATAATTTTTAGGGACAGCGGTAGGGACCATAAAGAGCTGGAAATGCAATCCAATGGAATTTAATGGTCTTCACATGGGCACATAGGAGCAGCTGGCTCCTTAATTCAAATTAAAAGAGGAATACCCAGTTCTCGTGTTCCTCTGTAAGGGCGTCAAAAAAGCTTAGCCGCACAGTAACCCTGCGTAATTTAAAATGTGTGGAATAGCCGAGAGTATCATTTTGAATAGAAGAGAGCCGGCATTATGGCTGAGAAGGAGCATCCTCATACCAGGCACTGCAGACACATGGACCCTGATTTACTAAAGATATATCAGCCTGATCTGGTCCGGCATAGGTGGGCACAGCAAACACAGGATTATCACTGAGCTGAAGGAATTCCATATTTACTACTCAGCGCTGAGTTCTGAACGCAGGTCGGAGGACTCACCTCTTTATTCTGCACAGTCAGGCTCACTCCCATAGAACACAATGAGAACATATGGAAGCAAATGATTAAATATGAAGTTTGTTAAAGCGGTCCCACACCCATCTCCTCTGATTACCCGCCAGAGGCCAATCAGAGGATGGCATTTCAGCCAAGGATCGAGGTTCAGGTAAGGATTTCGGGGGTGTTGTGGGGCAATTGCATGGGGAGGCTCCAACAATCTGGATAACCCCCGAGCTTATCACAATGTGGCCCCAAACCCATTCATTAGGAAATGTGTGTGGGACTGCTTTAGACCTGCTTAATTCATAACACATTATATTACAGTGTGTAGATATTTGTAATAGAGCAAAGATATTTTTTCTTTTATTAAACAAAAAAAAACACATCTGTAAATGTTTACCATGATCTATTGTATTCATTTGTAACTCTGAGAATATTCACACACTGCGATATACATTACATAGAATTGTCACTCCACACATTTAAAGTGACAGTCCCCCTTAGTGGCTTTTTTAAAGTGCATTTGTTTTGTTCCAAAAGGACATATATAAATAATAGACACTTTTTTATACATTATAATATATTACATTAAAATACACATTTTTTCTCTTTTTCCTATATTGCTGGGCAGCTTGATTCAGCTTTGCCTGTGTGTGAATGTGCAAATGATTAAATATGGGCCTGGCCGGCAGCTTAGCAGCCATATCTATGCTAATTCCACTTATTTCAATGCTGCTAATAAGCACAAATGGCTTGACTAGCCAAAAATTTCCTTTTATTGTGTTTTCCTAAACCTCATCTGAGCCTCATATACTTAAAGGTTTTGTAAACCCCGAAAAAAATCCAAGTTCCAAGTATGGGGCTCCGGGTGTACTTGTTTGGTGCTGTCCCCACCTCAGGATTCGTTCTGTCACTACATGTTCATCAGCATGTGTACACAGTGCAAGCTGTTATAACGCTTCACATACCTATGATACAGTTATGTCTTAATTTAACCTCACCTGAACAAGCCATGACCAGGGCAAGTAGCCCAAATATCTGGTGAGCCTTCATTTCTGGAACAAAAATATAAACGTCTTATTTTATCTTTTACCCATTGGCTTTATGTTTATGATGTGGATTTGAGTCACACAAGACAAACTAGACTCCATATTGTTATTGAAAAAAGTGCACCAAACTCACCCACAATCTGAGTGGCCGGGGGGGCAAACAACCTGCTGCAGCCGGCTTCCCCGTCCCCCTTAACAAATCCTAAATTACCAATACTCACCTCTGGCGTCCTTCATTCCTCTGCTTCCTGCCAGGCAGCGTCTCTCTCAGGTCCGACCACATCCATGTCCAGAAGCAAACCCAAGCCCCAGCTTTACTGTCAGGGAAGAAAATTAGAGAAAAGTCCAGCTCATCCCAGTGTGATAAAATATAATCAAGTGAATAGGAGCTGGTAACCCAAGGCTCAGAGGCCGAGCAGCAAGCCATTAACCTTGCAAGTGTTCCAGACACTATGGCCTTTCCTTCTGGACAGGTTCATTTTTTTTCAAGGGAATCTGGAGAACCCTGCAGGGATTCTGGGCCCCTTACAATGAGGATCAGGTTCTACTGCACCCCTGTACCCTGTGGGGTGTAAGTAATCAGATGGGGCAGTTGGCAAGACATCAGCTGCATGAAAACAGGTGGCTTTCTGCCTCCTCTACCATTTGAGCTGGTATAGGGGTCTACCAGGTGCAGAGCATTAGTTAGGCATGCTGGCACCTGGGGCAAAGTTTCAAAATAGTGCCCCCCCCACCTGTGCTCAGGCCCCTCACTAGGTCAATTGCTGACACCCCCCTCTCATGACCCACACCTCAATTTGAAACAGGCAAGAGCTCAGTAGACATCTGCATGGGCCAATGGTTCTGGGGGCAAACCCTGGAATAGAACTAGAGCTTTGCAGAACACTTGGCTCCACTGGCTGACTGATTAGCAGGACTGGAGACCAGACACTTGGCCTCTGAGCCCTGAGTTACCAGCCCATATGCCTGGTGCACCAAGCTCACAGTTTTTAATGTTATTATTTTTTATTTCCTTAAATTTATTTTAGCTAAAAAATTGAAATTGAAATAATTTGGGTTTTCCCTCTTTATTATTTACAAAGTGAGTCAAAGAGGAACAATGAATTTATATTGGTTAAATGGTATCTGGGATTCAGAGTTACCAGATGTCAGATACCCCCGGGCTATGCGGCACCACAGCTTCCTGACCAGATAGACCCCTGTCCAGCTCATCACCATATCTAGTTATATGTTTGCCTACAATGATACTGTACAGAGGTACAATACCTGTGTCACCAGAGCTGACACTCTAACACACAGTGTGTACAGTAGATAAACCCCTTATACATAGGAAATATTTACACTTTTATTATTTGTATGACACAGCCTCCCCCAGTAAATCTGCATAAATCATAGCAGCCTGTATCTTCTTCCATTGATCTCCTTCCTGGCAGCCATAGCTGGTAATGTTATTACATGCAGGGAAGACACCCCTCACTCGTCTCTTTTACAAAATAAATACAAATAATTTTGACAGCCTTTCAGGGTTCTCTACTCCCCTCATCCATGTATTTAGTTGCCCACCTTTAACCACGTTCTGATATGTCTTTCTTATGCACTGGTGCCCAGAACTGTACAGAATATTCCATATGGGGTCTGACCAGTGACTTATACAGGGGTAAAATGATGCTCTGGTCATGGGCACCTATGCCCCTGATACACCCCATGATCCTGAACAACCTGCAACCCTATGCTACAAGGGTAGAACAAAGCCCCATAATAATCTGTGATGGCACCGCTATAAAAAAATGTATAAAGGATTTTATTAAGGCTTAAATATGACAACCCAACATATACACAAGCAGAAGCACATTTAAAACAACATAAGGGACTATCACCCCCCAATATAGAACCCCCCTCCTCCAACTGACCCTCTGAGGTGAAAATACAAAAGGGCCTAATAAAGAATTTTCCATAATATGTTTAATTTTTAAATGATATTGTGCAATCCACAGTATATAACAAGATAATAACTAGTAACCAACATACATACAAAGAGTGGGTTTGTTGGTGAGGCTAAATAGGAGAGGCCAACGTCTGGCTCTTCCATCTAGCCAACCTGCGCTCACTCCCCAACAAAATGGAGGAATTACATCTGTTGTGCAATAATCGTTCAGAGTTCTCCAACTCAGCGGTTCTTTGTTTCACTGAAACCTGGCTCAGTGCCAGCATTCCTGACGAAGCCCTAGAGCTCCCTAATTTTAGTATCATCAGAGCAGACAGGGACTGTAACTCAGCGCAAAAATTAAGGGGAGGTGGCATGTGCTTCTATGTGAACTCCAACTGGTGCAGAGACACAAAAATCCTTGTCACAAGTTGCTCTCCCTGTTTAGAATTATTGACAGTCAATTGTAGACCCTTCTACGCTCCAAGGGAATATTCCTCATTTATCCTTATTGATGTCTATATTCCTCCACAGTCATCCGTAAAAACTGCTTTAGATGGATTAGTTGACTGCATTACTGAATGTGAAAGGAAATTTCCCCAGGCCCTCGTCATCGTAATGGGTGATTTCAATCAAGCTATTCTCAATCTAGAAATGCCCAAGTTCATCCAGCATATTACCTGTCCCACCAGAGGCGGTAATTCCCTTGACCACTGCTACACTACGATAAAAGGTGCATACAAACCTATAGTTAAAGCGGCACTTGGTTATTCTGATCACGCCCTTATCCACCTTGTACCTGCATACAAGCAGCAATTGAAAAACAGCAGGCCTTACTACATTACTACTAAGAAGTGGACGGAGCAAGCAAAATCCAATCTACAGGCAGGCTTCGAATCCACTAACTGGGAAATCTTCAAAGATCCAAATAACATCAATGACTGGACTGACAAGGCAACGTCCTACATCAAGTTCTGTGAAGACATGCTGATTCAGTCTAGAACCTACAGGAAGCAGGAGAACAACAAACATTGGTTTAGGAGGTCGATCAAGGCCCTTAGAGTTAAAAAGGAGGAAGCCCACAAAAATGGCAATCTTCCTGAATACAGAAGACTCCGGAATAAGCTTTCAAAAGAGATAAAAGCTGCTAAAAGGCTATACTCAACTAGGCTGGAGGAGAAATTTTCTTCTGCCAATCCCAAAGCACTTTGGAATGGCTTAAGACATATTACTAACTTCAAGGGCTCCTCCCCTTCCATTACTCCAAACAAAGAGCTTGTTGAGGAACTAAACAACTTCTACAGCCGGTTCGAAACAGAGACGTCTGCTGGTGGTACTCACCCTGCTAATCCCCTACCATGTGCAGGTAGCACACCCCGTCCAGACTGTCCGTCCAATCTGGACTTTGAAGTATCAGACGTCAGGAAGCTTCTAATGTCCCTCAACCCCAGGAAGGCATCTGGTCCTGATGGCATTTCCACAACATGCCTCAAGGTATGTGCAGAACAGATTGCTCCAGTACTTACCGACATCTTTAGGAGTTCGCTTGAAGGTGGAATAGTCCCTGACTGTTTGAAGAGCTCACTTATTATCCCGGTCCCAAAATCTTCATCCGCTTCGGACTTGAATGACTTCAGACCAATTGCTCTGACCCCTGTGGTCATGAAGATTTTCGAACAATTGGTCATGTCATTCCTCAAGGAGGCCACGGGTTCTTTTTGGGATCCATTACAGTTCGCATACAGGGCAAACAGATCAGCAGAGGATGCTGTCAATCTGGCGATCAAGTACACATTGGATCACGTTGATCGTCCAAACTCATATGCCAGACTGTTATTCGTGGACTTCTCATCTGCATTCAACACCATTGATTCACAAATTCTCCATGAGAAGTTGCTCTCCTTGGGCATCCCACTAAACTTATCGGGTTGGATTTTTAGTTTTCTGACAGGCAGGTCTCAGAGGGTCAAACTGGGACCCTTCATTTCCACATCCAGGACCACAAACATGGGTGCACCAAAGGGGTGCGTCCTGTCTCCCCTACTCTTCTCACTTTACACCAATGACTTCATCTCCCCAGATCCAACGGTAAAGATCATTAAATACGCTGACGACACCACCTTAGTAGGGCTTATCAGTGACAATGATGAGTCTAGCTATAGGGCCCAAGTAGAAACCCTTGATTCTTGGAGCAAGGCAAACAATCTTATACTGAATACTCATAAAACAGTTGAACTTATAATCGACTTTAGGCGATCCCACCAATCACACCATCCCATTTTGATTGGTGAGGAGACTGTCAAGATTGTAACCAGTGCCAAATTCCTTGGTACTCAGATCACACAGGACCTGAAGTGGAGCAAGCAAGTGTTAAAGAAGGCCCAACAGAGGTTATTCTTCCTCAGACAGTTGATAAAATACGGTTTGTCCAAAAATATCTTGAAGGCATTCTACAACGGTGCCATTGGATCAATCCTGACCAGTTCATTTACAGTCTGGTACGGCAGGGCCTCAGCCAAAGACAAGCAGAGGCTGAAGAGAATAACCAGGATTGCTGAGAGGTTAATTGGATCCCCCCTACCTTCTCTGGATGATCAATACATGAGCAGAATCTCCTCAAGGGCTAAGAAGATATCTGGAGACGTGACGCACCCAGGTCATCCCTTCCTCAGGCTCCTACCATCTGGCCGTAGATTCATGGCTCATTCAACCAAAACTTCCAGACACAAAAACAGTTTTTTTCCTCTTGCCGTTTTAGCTTTGAATAATCCCAGTGTGTGAGTGGCACTTAACTACATCCTGCTCTGCATTGTGACAATTATATCAGTCTCTTTAGATTACCTAAACAGTATCATTATTCTTGTTATACTTTGTTATGTATGTAATTGTTATAGCTCTCATGGTGTATCTCCTTGCCAAAAAAACATTCCTTGTTTGTACCCTGTACTTACTTGGCGGTTCAATAAAGTATTGAAGTATTGAAGTACATAATGAATAAATACCAAGTGTATCTTAAACTCTCAGTGTAGCAGCCCAGTGACGCATATGGAATACCTTAATCTGTATGTAGCTGCATGAATTCAATTACACAGCTTAGTATCATCTGCAATGATTGATATTCTACTGTGTATTCCCTTGTGCCCCCCCCCCCCCCCATGTACTGACCCCTACAGTACTATGCTAGTAACAGTGATTCAATGAGTAAATACCATTAATAACCAAATAACCATCAATTGTTTCCTATAATATATCCTATGACTTGTCCATGTCCATGATTCCCCCAGGCCAAGCTTTGTCAGTTTTGCCATATGTTACCATCACCTGAGTGCAAAACATGTTACTCACTTTGCTATTGTCAGTAAATATATTGAGTCCTTGACCTCCTAGAAATATGCTCTATAATAAATGGGATTGCTATTGGGGGATGTTCTGCTAACAGTGTCTTTGCAGAGATTATTTAGCTATTCTAATTATTAAGAACCAGCAACATAACTGCACCCAGATACTCCCAACTACCTCTGAGGAGACTGGCAGCAAACCTAGGATCAGCCAACATATATAATGAATAAATACCAAGTGTATCTTAAACTCTCAGTGTAGCAGCCCAGTGAGGCATATGGAATAAAAAAACCCAGCAAATTAAGTAAGTAAAAATCATATCACCAGCAAAGTCCAATGATACTGAGTACTGAGGTAAGTGGGACGCACCTGCGAAATGTGCAGGGTCTGCTGTGGCCCCCCTCAGCCTCCTTCTCGCTTGATTGGACTTTGCTGGTGCTTTGCTCATTCGCCAGTTTTCTGCCCATACTTCCAACTTATCTTAATCTGTATGTAGTTGCATGAATTCAATTACACAGCTTAGTATCATCTGCAAAGATATTTTACTGTGTATTCCCTTGTGCACCCCCCATGTACTGACCTCTACAGTACTACGCTAGTAACAGTGATTCAATGAGTAAATACCATGAATAACCATCCATTGTTTCCTATAATTTATCCTATTACTTGCCCATGTCCATGATTCCCCCAGTCCAAGCTTTGTCATCTTTGCCATATGTTACCATCACCCGATTGCAAAACATATAACTCACTTTGCTATTGTCAGTAAATATATTGGGTCCTTGACCTCTTAGAAATATGCTCTATAATAAATGGGATTGCTATTGGGGGATGTTCTGCTAAAGCCTCCCATCCAAATAATAGAGATGACACTTACCTGCTCGTTCTCCTCGTCCTCTGGAATAAGAGCTTCAGGCTCCTCTCGCTGTTAATATAGATCAAATTGTGTTTGCAGAGCTATTCGAATAATTAAGAACCAGCAACATAACTCCACCCAAGACACTCCCAACTACTTCTGAGGAGACTGGCAGCAAACCTAACAACATGGTAAAGCTTTCTCAGGATGATTTTACTTGTTTGGTAGACACTATGTAGCACTGATTATATGTTTTAGAAAAGTTAGTGCATGGAAAAGTAATTTATCCACCTTCTACTGTAATAGAGGAGTTCCCGAGGGGTTGAAGGAATCCAAATGCAAAGTTCACAGGGGAGGATTGCTGAGCTCTACTGCTCTGTATGTTTCTCCCCATTATACAGTGAGTATCACTAGTGAGGTTAGCTCAGGGGATAGACAGTTAGAGCTACATCAGCACCATTTGTCAGTGAGCACTGTTACTGAACTGTTATTCATGTTCTTCAAATTCCTGTCACCCTTTGTTCTCTTTTGTTATATGTAGCATCATCAGAATTACCAAAGATACACAATTACATAAATTGGTCACCTAGACGCATAATTCAGAGTTCTCAAAATTGTCTTTAGGAACATAAACTCCCTATTACTAGGGATGGGGAAACTCATATTGCAAAGTTTGCAGTTCGGGTTCTCCCATCCCTAGTAATGAGGAGATTGTGTTCAGTCAGAGGCCTGTGCCTGGATTGGCTTTTGGCCAGAACAGTTGCTGAGCAGCCCATCAATCAGCTTCTAGCCCTCCCTGCAGCCGATCAGGTCAGCCAGCAGGGCGAGTATGTCACTGCCCCCACCCATGCCCTGCCCCCAACCAATCAGGAAGGGAAGTAGGCGGTGCCAGGCCACAATGGAGTATGGCCAGAATCTGGGGTGAAAGCTCCCAGCCAGGTGCACACAGCACTCTGCCTACTACAGTGTATGTCTGTACAGAAGATTGTCAGTGTCTGCTGTGGGATGATAGGGGTTGTTCTGCAACACAGTCTGCTATGGGATGATGGGGGTTGTTCTGCAACACAGTCTGCTATGGGATGATGGGGATTGTTCTGCAACACATTCTGCTATGGGATGATGGGGGTTGTTCTGCAACACAGTCTGCTATGGGATGATGGGGGTTGTTCTGCAACACAGTCTGCTATGGGATGATGGGGATTGTTCTGCAACACATTCTGCTATGGGATGATGGGGATTGTTCTGCAACACAGTCTGCTATGCGATGATGGGGATTGTTCTGCAACACAGTCTGCTATGGGATGATGGGGGTTGTTCTGCAACACAGTCTGCTATGGGATGATGGGGGTTGTTCTGCAACACACTCTGCTATAGCAGAAGATGGGGGCTCTGTCACACAGTCTGCTATGTGATATTTTTGGGCCCCCAAGTTTGGTTCTCTATTGACTTCAACTTTGGCAGCAAGTTTGGCTGAACTTGGCCAACCTGAACTTCTACAGATCTGCTCTCCCTACTCATTACCAAATCCCACAATGATATAGGAGCAGATTTAGAGTATGACATTAAGTCAATCCGGCTGCCTCAATGGTCCATGTAACTAATTTTTCTGCACCTGCACCCCCGAAAGACAATTCAAAAGATCACATATTCTAAGTATACAGCACGTCCTGTTCCAGAATATTCCTTACACATGGGAAATACATCCACAAGATGGCGCTGGACTGCAGAAAACGTCTTGTGGCTCCTCCCAGCCCTATATAAGTCAGGGACCTTCCACAAATTCCCCAGTTTTCATCCGCAGTCTGGGCTGCGAAGATAGAAGATGGCTCTCTATATACGCAGGCCTGCGGCCCTGCAAGACTATTTTTTTCACCCGTTCAGGACCCACTGCCTCCCAGCCTCGGGTGACTGGTTCGGGTGAAGGTAGGCAGCACCGGGTCAGGTGCTTGAGGATCGCTGCTCCGACCGCAGTCCCTGCTTTGACATGGGTATAGGCCTGTGGTGAGCCTTGTGGGATGCCCCCTTCCGCTTCCAGGGTTCCCCCTTAATCCCTATGCCCCTTAGGTGTCTGCTCCCTCCTCTCCTTTTTATTTCGCTTTGGGAGTTATGTGACTGCTGCTCCCTAGCCTTACTTTCCCTGGGGAGATCTGGGGGGGGGGGGGGGGGGGGGTTGGTGCGGTCGGTCAAGCAGCCTGAATTGCTTACTTTACTTGTGCCTAATGTGTTTTACTGTTAGCCGCCACAGCACGATTGTACAGCGTTCTGCGGACGGCGACGACATTACCTCAGGCGCTACCCGTGCCGTCATTGGACGGCGGGATCACGTGGGCGCGTTTCGCGCTCTTCGGGGGAGGGGGCGGGCTCTGCGGATTACGTTCTTCAAATCACTTCTCTGCCGCCTGCCCCTCGAGGTATATGCGGATGCCATTTTTACCTTCCTTGTGATGCGTGTCTGCTGTTTCCTATCGCGGTCCGTGAGTGCTCCTGCGGGGTGGCTTTTTTTATATATCTTTAATTTATATATTTTATTGTATATATTTTTATGGGAATGTATTCTTATGTTTTCAGGCGGGTAGACCTCATTGTGGTTTCTTCTGGTCCTTCCCCTTTTTTGGTTAAGGCTATTGCTATTATATCTCCCACTTCCCTAGCGGGCTATTGGGGCATCCCGGGTTGCTATCATTAGCGTTAACCCTATATTGGCCTGTTGTGCCACTCTAATCTCCATATGGAGGCTTCTGGAGATAATGTGCTTGGGGTTCCTTCGGGACAAGCCTGGCTATGTGTTGTGTGTGAAGTATCCCCTATAAGTGATGTCAGGGTGTGTGTACCCTGTGCCCAGCGAGTGCTTGCGCTGCAGTCTGGGTTGCCTGTTACTGGGCCTGGTGCTGCGCCCCCTCTGGCTTCGCCCACACCCCCACACTTACATCTGACCCCCACCGAGGGGCATACTAGCGGGGAGTCTCAACCTGATTTAGCTGCACGGGTGGCCAGCATTGAGAAACATCTTGCTGGGTCTGCCCCACGTAAGGCTTCTGCTAAGAAGTGGCATTTATCACCCGCTGCTTCCCTCTTCCTCATAGAAGATGAGGGCCCCTTCTCACTCTCAGGCCCCTACCCCCTTGAGGAGGGGGAATTATTTTCTGATTCTGAATCCTCTGAGGAACAACCTAAGATTTAAGGTGGTACTGGGACTCCCTTTGGGGAAGACCCGTGGTCCCCTGATGACACTGACAGATTGCTGAGTCATATTTTTGAAGTGCTTTGTATTTCTCCCCCGGCAGTGGCTCCACAGCAGCAGGGTGAGCTTTTTCATACGGTTAAGCCACGCTGTGAGTTCCCTGAGCAGTCTCACTTTAATAATCTAGTGCTCAAGGAATGGGAATGGCCTAGCAAGCTGCCAGGGGTGCCTAAGAGTTGGGACAAGAGGTATCCCTTTCCAGCTGATGTTGTTAAGCGTTGGTCATGTCCTCCCGAGGACCGGCGCTTGGACCAACTGGCCTGTCACGCCTTTGCCTGTGTGGGGACGGCGCTGCGCCTGGTTTGTGCCTCTGCTATAACGGCTATTGCCATTAAAGGAGTGATTAAGTGTCTCTTGGACAGGGTATCTGAGGATTCGGGTAGAAAAGAGTATAGATCTCTCCTGCTTTGTGAGGAATTTATTGCATATATTCTTTCTGCTATGGATGATGCCATTAGAATGTGTTGTAGGACTTCTGCCCTGTTGGCGGCTATACGCCTCTCTGTCTGGCTACGTCAGTGGATAGCTGATAATGCTGCTAAGAAGGCTCTCGCTGGTTTCCCTTTCAAGGGCCTGTGCCTGTTTGGTGAACGTTTGGATTTGTTTCCCAGGGGTGGTAGGTTACCTCAACGTAGGAGGCCGTCAAGGTCCTTTCGGGGGATGAGTGCCTTTCTCCCATCCTTCCGTGGTTCCAGAACTGGCCGAGGAGTCTCCTTTAAGGGGGACCCGTGGAGATCACTGGGGAAGGGGCAGAGGACATGGGCGTCCTGGCCTCTCCTGGGGTCCCAAGCCAAAATCCTCACCCCAGCTCCCTCAGGTATGAAGGGGCACCCTCACCCATCCGGGTGGGGGGACGGCTCCAGGCCTTTGCTCACGTCTGAAGGCTTCACGTCTCAGACCGGTGGATTCAGGAGGTAGTGTCCTCCGGTTACAAGATGGAGTTTGCAGCCTGGCACCCCCCCAAAGATTCATCAATTCCCGGATGGCTCAACACCCCCTGTCAGCTCAGGGTCTGTGCCTTGCTGTCCAAAACCTTCTGGAGTTAGGGATCATCTGCCAGGTGCCTTTGAGGGAAAGGGGCAGAGGCTACTATTCCAATCTTTTCACTGTCCCCAAAAAAAGACGGGTCCATCAAACCTATCCTGGATTTAAAGTGCCTCAACAAATTTGTCAGATTCAAACACTTTCGCATGGAGACTCTGCGCTCAGCTGTCAATTCAGTATGCCCGGGCGACTTCATGACCTCTGTAGACATCAAGGACGCTACCCTTCATGTACCAATCTTTCCAGGTCATCAGAGATTCCTCAGGTTCGCTCTGGAGGATCAGCAATACCAATTTGTGGCCTTGCCCTTCGGTATCACCTCGGCTCCCAGGGTATTCACCAAGGTGCTGGCGGGCGTAATGGCTCTGCTGAGATCTCAGGGCATTTGCATCCTTCCTTACTTGGACGACATTCTCATAATGTCTCAGTCCTTCCAGCAGGCCGAGAGGGATACCCAGCTGGTGGTGTCCACACAGGAGTCCTTCGGCTGGGTGATCAACCACCCCAAGTCTTTTCTGTCTCCGACAATGATGAGGTCCTTTCTGGGCATGACTCTGGATACATCTCAGGTCAAGATTTTTCTCCCTCAGCAGAAGGTGGAGAGTCCTCATGCCCAAGCCAGGCTTCTTATGTCTTGCCCTCATCCCTCCATCCAACAGGGGATGCAGCTGGTGGGCCTGATGGTGTCTTGCTTCGAGGTGGTTCCATATGCTCAGTTTCACATGAGACCTCTTCAACTTCACCTCTTGTCAGTATGGGATCGGGACCCTCGGTCCCTGGATCAGGTGTTGGTTCTGTCACCTCTGGCCAGATGGTCTCTCTTGTGGTGGCTGGACTCAAGAAACCTGTTGGTGGGCAGATCCTTTCTGGCCCCGTGCTGGGAGACAGTCAGTCAGGAGGCTCACACCCCTATTAACATTCTGGAATTGAGGGCGATAAGGTTGTTTCCCGCCCAATTGACTCCACACCTTCGGGGTCGGGTGGTTCAGGTCCGCTCTGACAACCAGACAGCGATTGCCTACATCAATCATCAGGGAGGAACTCGGAGCAAGAGGGCCCTCAAATAAGTGTCCCTTATACTGTCTTGGGCAGAGGAGAATGTTCCCTGCATCTCAGCTGTGTACATCCCGGGGGTGGAGAATCTGGAGGCAGACTCCCTCAGCAGGGGGACTTCTCGTCTGGGAGAATGGTTCCTCAGCAGCAGGGTGTTTAGCTCCCTGTGCCACCGCTGGGGTCCACCAGATGTGGATCTGTTTGTGTCCCGTCACAATCACAAGCTTCCAGTCCTTGTCTCTCTGTCCCAGGACCCTCTGGCATTGGCCACGGATGCATTAGCAATGTATTGGAAGAGCTTTCAGCTCCTCTATGTGTTCCCTCCTTTTCCTCTGCTGGGCAAGGTGTTGCGCAAGATTGCCCAGGAAAAGGTGCCAAACTGGTGGCCCCCTGTTGGCCAAGAATGGTGTGGTTCGCAGACGTCGTGCAGTTGGCAGTAGATCAGTATGCTCTGCCCAAGGATCCAGACCTGCTCACGCAGGGGCAGCTACGCCATTCCAATTTACAAATGCTGGCTTAAATGGCCTGGCTGCTGAAACCTCCATCTTGATGGAAAAGGGGCTGCCTGCCTCTGTTGTTAATACCATGATTCGGGCTAGGAAGAAGTCCTCATCATCCATTTACTATAGGGTATGGCATGCTTACATTGACTGGTGTGAGTCTAAGTCGCTTCCCTGTCGGGTGTTTTTTATCCCTAGGATTCTGGAATTCATGCAACATGGTTTGGATTTGGGTCTTCAACTTAGTACCCTCTAAGATCATGTTTCTGCTTTGGCTATTTTCTTCCAAAGATCCTTTGCTCACCATCGTCTGGTCAAGACCTTCTTCCAGGGGGTTATTCATGTGCTTCCTCCACGTAAGCCAGGGTGTGAGGGTCCGTAGTTTTAGGAAAAATTGGGACAACCCACACAACGAAAATACCACAGTGAACCAAAACTTCAGGCGCCTGGGCACTCTCACAAATTCTGTAAGTTAACTACTTTAACCCTTTCTCTGCACATTGTGGAATTTTAAGCCTAATGTTTACCTATCCCCATATATATGAATGTACTGTCAATAGAAACTACGGACCCCTTACACTGAGGAAGCCATAGGCGAAACGTGTATGTGACGGAGTACCAATACCTTGCTACAACCCATGGAGGGGAAACAGCTTGCTACAAATTGTGAAGAAACAACCCCAACCCACTAATTGCTACAAACCGAGGGAATCAACAACAATACAGACGGGCAAGTACCCAAGCCCATCCAATCCATAAAATCCATGAAAGACTGATTCTTGGGACATTAAACCACTAAGGCTATGATCACTTATGTAAATAACAGTAACGATATTAATGTGTAACCTGTACTAAAGATGTTCATACCATTTATTACTATTTACTTTTATGTAGAACTTGCTTATAACTAGGAATAAATACACTAGAAAAAGCAAGAGTGAGATTCTGAGGTATTTTTCAAGGATCCACCGCCCCCCACAAGGACTTCCGCATAGACATCACACTGTCATTCGGGGATCCAGGGTGAGTCCAGTGGACCCAGAAAACCCCCCTTCCCCCTTCACACAGCATAACCTGGGACAAGGACCAAAACCCAGGATAGTCAAAATCCTGGATTTTGGTCTACTTGAAAAAAACTTTGTAATACATTCTTTATGAAATACACCCACCCCCAGCATCTTCTTCATTAGCTTCCTCCCACTGCTCCACTTTTTCTAGTTGGTGCCAGCAGTGTCTTCCGGTAAGCATTTTTTTTAAGGGGGTTTTTGAATAATTTTGTAAAGGGGGTTCCAGAGACTCTTATACCAGGTCTAAGGGTATGTGGGGGGGGGGGGGGGAAGTCATTTGCTGACATGCGGTGGGTGGGCCTTTCGCATGCACCTTTATTGTTCATGAGGAGTGGAGAAAGAGCCCAGTGCTCATCGGCATGGGCCCAGTGTTCTTCCAGGCCAAACATTTCTTACACTAACAAAATCCCCCCCATAGGTGTGATGGTTTTCAGATTTAGATTCATAAAAAAATGTCCAACACATTTGAATAAACAGCCTCTGAACTGAATAAGGGCCTGTTTGGCCAAGGTCAGCCATTGAAGTGTGCAGATGGAGCAGCCGCACAGGTTGCCATTATCCTGGGGACCACAATGGTGCACCAGACTTGCTGGATTCTAAAGCTAAATCTTCTTTCTCTGGGAACATGGTGAGGATGTGGCCGGGATTTTATTCATTGCTTCTGGGAGATGGACACTCTTATTAATAAGGTTGAATGAAAGCCGGTATTTCCCATCATCCCCCAGCACAGCTTGTCAGTCTCAATCCTGAGGAGATTGGATGTGTGCAGAGATCCCCTGAATAATATTTGATCTATTTGTCACATTATTTAGAATTATTCAGCTTTTCCATCACAGTCCTGACTAAGAGGGATAACCCCACTGACAATCCCCCCACAAAAGGTTCATCAGGGAATGTGTCACACTGTGCGAGGCTCCTGTTTGTGGGAAACTAATGGCTCAGCGAGTTCACATATAAATAATGTGTTTCTGGGTATTTACACCTTTTACACTAGAACCAGGCCATGGGCAGCCTTCATTATGCTTATAGTATGACTTACCTTTTATTCAGCCTTATTCCCTTTTACAGCGTCTTATTATTATATGACTTTGCTGAGATTGTATATTGATGTGGCTGCGTCCACTTGTACTATCCGGATTCAGCGCTTTATCCAATGACAGCGGCAGCTTATATTACACTACAACATGGCGCTGAACCACAACTCTGCTGTTTTCTCTTTGTCATTATTTGCCTGTTGGTGCGAGTGCTGCGTAGCAGAAGCATTCACGCTCACACGCTGCTGACTGGACTTCAGGAGGTAGGGAGGCTTCCTGTTGGCTTCCTCATTTACCTCATGGAGTACTTCTAAGTGTGTGACGCACGTATATTCCCTGCAGCAATGGACGCCGACATCGCTCTCTTCTTTAGGCGTCATTATCACACAATTACTAACATATTTAGGATTTTGTTTTATAGAATCTGGCAAAGCTTCTACAGCCTTCCATAGGTTTCCTATACACTAAGGATTTATTCATTACATCTTTGTTTTACATCAATTTTAAACCAGTTCAGCATCACATCCCAAGAGGAAAGGTAAAGGAAGACACATCTGTAACAAAGCTCTGTAGGGTATATGATAAGTCTTTTAGAGATCCCAATCTTAAACTAAATATCCCACTATGTGCCGTATATGTGATCAGCAAGAGGTGATCTCTTAAAGCTGAAGCCATTATTGTTGCCAGATTCTGATTGGCTGAATGTCTTCTGCAGGAGCTGGAAGTCCACCATGACACTTCATATATACGCTTTGCCTGAATGAGATAAAAGGAGAAAGCAGCAATGTCTGCGCTTTGCTTCCTCTGGAAATACATTGATAATAAATGTGACTATGGGCCTTATTTATGATGTACGCTGTTTAGCATCTTCCTATGTGGCTATAGCGCCAGTTTAGGAGCACTGGCATCTTTGTCTTTTCTGGCGCTGCGCTTCTCACTACAATGGCGTTAGAAGTCACAGCGTCGGATGCTAATTTGATGTGATTGTTGCATTAGGTATTGGCTGGGCTGTGTCAGCACCTGTTGGATGCCGCTGCCAATTAAACCAGCGCCAGTGAGCGCCACTTTGTACCGCCATCTGCTGCACAGCATATTTATCATTTTTTCCACACAAGTTTGGCGCTGCATTTTCCCCGCACTGGTCAGCGTTTCATCATTACAGTTACAAGATATCACCGCTGGGGACAATTAGGACAAACTTTAATGGCCGAGTTCTCAGCTGGATAGATCATTAGACTGCTAAGACTAAAGAGTTCACCTGTTACTTTGGGAAGATTGCGGGACTTGTAGTCCATGTGTTTTACTTGGGGCCACGAAAACCACTCTCACGTAGCAAAACTGAGCCCCAGGAATATGAGAATCACGGAAGCAGCATGGTGATAAGTAAATCACAGGCCTGGGGGCACAATCCTAATACTAATGTTTATTTTACATTTCAAACGAGGGAAACAATAAGGCAGAACACCAAAAACATGCCAAAAAGGGAGTTTTCCTTTAAATTGTACACTGAGTGTTGTGAGGCAAAAAAGTGTGTGACACTGATGCTTCATAAATCAGGCTCCAAATCTTGGGGCTTACATATGTACTTACTTTTCCTTACTCAAGATCAAAAGAGCAGTTTTCTTTCATATAAGCTGATGAAACAATTACACAGTGACCACGTCTGAAAGCAAAATATAAACTTGTAGCACAAAGATTCAATAAATTCACATTGAAGCTCAAAGTGTCTCTTTATTTTACAGACAATGAAACTTGATGGAACTATAGATGGTGATAACTTGTTGTGTTAAAAAGATTTCCAGGAGGAAGACGAGGGCATGGCGATGGGCACCAGACTCTTCTGCACCCTCAGTACACAGGAGTGGGTAAGGGTAATCAGACGGGGTGTGTCAGTAAGCCACCCACTGATAACACTGATAACTGATAGCGAGTAACTTGCTGCCCCCGTTTCCTCCTCAACAGTCATTCTATTTTATTTCATATGCCCTCCTACTAACTAGGGGATCCATTCATGACTTAAATTGAACCAAAACCCAGGATTTTGACTATCCTGGGATTTGGTCTATTCCCCCGGGGCACCCCCCCTCCCCCGATCAGGGGTGCCCTGCTATGTGAAACCCCCTAGATCACCAGCTTCAACAGATTCTTCTTACAGATTCCTGGGCCGAACAAACTGGGGTTTCAGTCCACTTTAAGGCTGGGTGAGGCGATGGAAGAATTTCTCCACCTTATAATAACTGTAAGACATGCTAATAGAGACATCTTGTATTTCGTTGATGTATCAGGGCCTGGAAACCTCATCATAACAGAGTCCACTATAAATCCTTCATTGTATCAGAGCATTATGGAGGATAATTCAGACCACACAGCTTTCAGTACATCCACCGAAAATAATGGAGGGACCTGGAATGGTCAAACTAAAGCCTATGAGGCTGATTTACTACTAGCATCAGGTATTGCCAGATAAGGGGCTGTACAGAGGCGCTTAGAGCGACCGCTAGTAGACGCTGTAAGCGGGTAGCGGTCGCTGTAGTAACCTGGCCGGCATTGATGAATATGATGTGTGTTGGTCGCTCTAACATCAGTTCTACCCTGCAGGGAGCGAGAGGAAGCACCAGTGGGTCCGGCACTCAGCGCTCCACACCATTTTTAACAAAAATCTACACACACAGCGTTGGTGCTCTAAAGCTGGGCGCTGTAGCATAGAGCGCCAGATGATGTGTGATCAAAGTCTGTTTTTGAACACATATCCACCAGTAACAAAAACAAAAACACGTGGAATGACTTTGTTTAAACACCGGGACAATAACACTTTAGTGTCAGACCTGTAAAAATAATTCTGCATAAAAATATAAAAAGTCAAAAACATTTATAAAAGTGTTTGTTTGCAGCCAGGAGACGTCACACAATGATTGGAGCAAAAAATAATCATTTTAATTGCCAAACATGAACTAATGAAAGCCCATAGAAATGTATGGGAGAGCGACACTGAGCGAAAGGTAATACCTGCTGCTCTTGAACCTAGAGCGCCGTCGCTATACGCTGAGCCGCCTGTAATAATACATGTGACGCTACATGGCGCTGTTAGAGGTGCTATACACTGACCTGCCTGTAATAATACATGTAACGCTACATGGCGCTGTTAGAGGCGCTATACACTGATCTGCCTGTAATAATACATGTGACGCTACATGGCGCTGTTAGAGGCACTATACACTGACCTGCCTGTAATAATACATGTGACACTACATGACGCTGTTAGAGGCGCTATACACTGACCTGCCTGTAATAATACATGTGACGCTACATGGCGCTGTTAGAGGTGCTATAAACTGACCTGCCTGTAATAATACATGTGACGCTACATGACGCTGTTAGAGGCGCTATACACTGACCTGCCTGTAATAATACATGTGACGCTACATGACGCTGTTAGAGGCGCTATACACTGACCTGCCTGTAATAATACATGTGACGCTACATGACGCTGTTAGAGGTGCTATAAACTGACCTGCCTGTAATAATACATGTGACGCTACATGGCGCTGTTAGAGGCGCTATACACTGACCTGCCTGTAATAATACATGTGACGCTACATGACGCTGTTAGAGGCGCTATACACTGACCTGCCTGTAATAATACATGTGACGCTACATGGCGCTGTTAGAGGCGCTATACACTGACCTGCCTGTAATAATACATGTGACGCTACATGACGCTGTTAGAGGCGCTATACACTGACCTGCCTGTAATAATACATGTGACGCTACATGGCGCTGTTAGAGGTGCTATACACTGACCTGCCTGTAATAATACATGTGACACTACATGGCGCTGTTAGAGGTGCTATACACTGACCTGCCTGTAATAATACATGTGACGCTACATGGCGCTGTTAGAGGTGCTATACACTGACCTGCCTGTAATAATACATGTGACACTACATGGCGCTGTTAGAGGTGCTATACACTGACCTGCCTGTAATAATACATGTGACGCTACATGGCGCTGTTAGAGGTGCTATACACTGACCTGTCTGTAATAATACATGTGACGCTACATGACGCTGTTAGAGGCGCTATACACTGACCTGCCTGTAATAATACATGTGATGCTACATGGCGCTGTTAGAGGTGCTATACACTGACCTGCCTGTAATAATACATGTGACGCTACATGGCGCTGTTAGAGGCGCTATACACTGACCTGCCTGTAATAATACATGTGACGCTACATGGCGCTGTTAGAGGTGCTATACACTGAGCCGTCTGTAATAATACATGTGACGCTACATGGCGCTGTTAGAGGCGTTATACACTGACCTGCCTGTAATAATACATGTGACACTACATGGCGCTGTTAGAGGTGCTATACACTGACCTGCCTGTAATAATACATGTGACACTACATGGCGCTGTTAGAGGCGCTATACACTGACCTGCCTGTAATAATACATGTGACGCTACATGGCGCTGTTAGAGGCGCTATACACTGACCTGCCTGTAATAATACATGTGACGCTACATGACGCTGTTAGAGGCGCTATACACTGACCTGCCTGTAATAATACATGTGACGCTACATGGCGCTGTTAGAGGCGCTATACACTGACCTGCCTGTAATAATACATGTGACACTACATGGCGCTGTTAGAGGTGCTATACACTGACCTGCCTGTAATAATACATGTGACGCTACATGACGCTGTTAGAGGCGCTATACACTGACCTGCCTGTAATAATACATGTGACACTACATGGCGCTGTTAGAGGTGCTATACACTGACCTGCCTGTAATAATACATGTGACGCTACATGGCGCTGTTAGAGGCGCTATACACTGACCTGCCTGTAATAATACATGTGACGCTACATGGCGCTGTTAGAGGCGCTATACACTGACCTGCCTGTAATAATACATGTGACGCTACATGACGCTGTTAGAGGTGCTATACACTGACCTGCCTGTAATAATACATGTGACACTACATGGCGCTGTTAGAGGTGCTATACACTGACCTGCCTGTAATAATACATGTGACGCTACATGGCGCTGTTAGAGGTGCTATACACTGACCTGCCTGTAATAATACATGTGACGCTACATGGCGCTGTTAGAGGTGCTATACACTGACCTGCCTGTAATAATACATGTGACGCTACATGACGCTGTTAGAGGCGCTATACACTGACCTGCCTGTAATAATACATGTGACACTACATGGCGCTGTTAGAGGTGCTATACACTGACCTGCCTGTAATAATACATGTGGCGCTACATGGCGCTGTTAGAGGCGCTATACACTGACCTGCCTGTAATAATACATGTGACACTACATGGCGCTGTTAGAGGCGCTATACACTGACCTGCCTGTAATAATACATGTGACGCTACATGGCGCTGTTAGAGGCGCTATACACTGACCTGCCTGTAATAATGCATGTGACGCTACATGACGCTGTTAGAGGCGCTATACACTGACCTGCCTGTAATAATACATGTGACACTACATGGCGCTGTTAGACGCGCTCACCAGATTCACTTTCTTAAACGTTCACCAGATGCTGCCTGCCGCTAAGAGGCGCTACTTGGGGCTATCCCTTCTTAAATAACCCCCTATATCTAAATAATCATCATTTATAAAGCCTTTTGTAACTTTCATATTATCAATACAATTTAGTTCCATACACTTATGTTTTATGTTGGCTATAAAGATATATAAATAATATATTGCTGTACAGAGGAGCTGAGGTCAGCTGACTCTGTAGCCAATGGCTGGGATCCTGGTGGAGCCTTTATTCTCCTCAGCTGGCGATGATGCTGAAGATCACATTTTCTATCTTTTTCAAGATGCGGGACGAGATATAACACAGAAATCTGTTGTATACTTTTATTTGTAGGTTTCCATAAACAAGCCGAGGGTTCCCCTACAATCCCCCTTTAAACACAGTGCAAGAGACTAACCATTGCACTCAAGCCTTTTTAGAGAATATTTCAATTCCATTTTATTGTAGCAAATCAACATAAAGACATGATTACAATCCTTTAAAATACATAAAACATGTTATAGCCACTATCTGCCAGAGGGGGGCGCTAATGATAGTGGATATAACATGCTGGACCTTCAGCCCAAACCCTTAAAAAACTATTCCCCAGCATCTAAAATTAATATATTTTAAGTTTAAAGTCATTTACTTATTATTCTTTCCCTCACTGGGCTGCAACTCTGTTCAGGACTCTAGGATATGGGCACCTTCACCTTTCCTCAAAAGCATTACACATTCTGAGGAGAGGAGAGCAGGATAAAGTACAGGGGGCGGGGTTATAGCTGTGCCTTGCACAGAAAGAGCACAGCTAGGGTCCGGGAAAGGACAGCAATCCCAGAATGCAGAGTGACACAGTCAAAAGACACTTCCTGTTTGCATGCTGCCTGATGTCCCATAAGCCTCCATCTTGGATGTTTAAAGGCTCTTAACATGCAGTAGATGCAGGTAGGATGATTTTTAATGTGAACAATCTGTATGTGCAGGGTGTGAGAAACATATAAGATAGGCTCTTATTCAGGGTTAGGGTCTGGATTAATGTGAGCAATCTGTATGTACAGGGTGTGAGAAACATATAAGATAGGCTCTTATTCAGGGTGAGGGTCTGGATTAATGTGAGCAATCTGTATGTACAGGGTGTGGGAAACCTATAAGATAGGCTCTTATTCAGGGTGAGGGTCTGGATTAATGTGAGCAATCTGTATGTACAGGGTGGGGGAAACATATAAGATAGGCTCTTATTCAGGGTGAGGGTCTGGATTAATGTGAGCAATCTGTATGTACAGGGTGTGGGAAACATATAAGATAGGCTCTTATTCAGGGTGAGGGTCCGGATTAATGTGAGCAATCTGTATGTACAGGGTGTGGGAAACATATAAGATAGGCTCTTATTCAGGGTGAGGGTCTGGATTAATGTGAGCAATCTGTATGTACAGGGTGTGGGAAACATATAAGATAGGCTCTTATTCAGGGTGAGGGTCCGGATTAATGTGAGCAATCTGTATGTACAGGGTGGGGGAAACATATAAGATAGGCTCTTATTCAGGGTGAGGGTCCGGATTAATGTGAGCAATCTGTATGTACAGGGTGTGGGAAACATATAAGATAGGCTCTTATTCAGGGTGAGGGTCTGGATTAATGTGAGCAATCTGTATGTGCAGGGTGTGGGAAACATATAAGATAGACTCTTATTCAGGGTGAGGGTCCGGATTAATGTGAGCAATCTGTATGTACAGGGTGGGGGAAACATATAAGATAGGCTCTTATTCAGGGTGAGGGTCCGCTTTAAAGGATTTTAATCATGTCTTTATGTTGATTTGCTACAATAAAATGGAATTGAAATATTCTCTAAAAAGGCTTATATATACCAGAGCAGTGCACCTTATACCTAGGCCCTTATTTAAGAAAGGATAGCGTCAGGTAGCGCCTGGTTAATGACAGGTAGCGACAGATAGCGACTGGTGAACGCCGGACACAGCAGCAATTACACATTTATCAAGCAGAATCTGTTTAGCGACTGGGATAGCGCCATGTAGCGTCTGATTCATCATTTTCACAGCCTCAGCGAACAGCGCCAGCGTTCAGCCTTGCACAGCGCCAGGTATAACCTCTCGCTACCTGTCGCTCTCCCATACATTTCAATGGACGATCCTTTTCTTCTCTTTAAACTGGGTATTTTTTTTTTTTTTTAAATGATTTTTTAAATATTTCTTCAGAAATGACATTACAGCTCTGCCATTATAGTGTTATGTTACAATGTTGTTACAATGTCATTCCATATGTTTTCGCTTTGTTACTAGTGGATAGATGCTGCAAAACAGACTTTAATCACACCGCCTCCTGCGCTCTGGGCTTCAGAGAAGCATTTTTCAGCGCCAGAGATTTGTGAGGCTGTTTTTTTGCTGAATATGTTGTGAGTCGGTCGCTATGAGCAGTCGCTAACATGCGCTCCCATACAGCGCTGTACTGGTCAAATAGCGACTCCTCACAATGTATTCAACATTACTGAACAGCGACTGAGTCGCTATAAACTAGCGACTCACGGCCGAGCACTGCGACTACTAGCGGGCGCTCTGAAAATGCCGCTACAGACGCTCATCTGTCGCTACCTGCCGCTATTAATGAATCAGCCTGGCCGTTTATTGCTAGTTGGTGCCGCCCATCTTTTGTGTACATTTATTTGTATTTAATATTCTTTTTATAAAAAATAATATCCAGTGAAGTGTTTTCATTTATAAGGAGATGTGCATTTATTTTAATACAGTTTAGATTTCTGTTGCTCCCTGCAGACAGTTCATATTTACATAAAGTGTTCTTATTAACAAATCACCGCCTAATTTTTACTTAAATAAATCTGAGCAGAAGTTCTAAGCATATGATATAATTACTTGTGGCCGGTTAATCCAGTTTCAACCTATGGAAGGATTCCAGCTATTCATAAGTGTAGCGGCCATCTTGTTCTGTGACTTCCTGTTCATCGTTTTATTGCAATAAGCAAGCTTTACAGAGATCTTCCTTCAAGGCACAGTGGTGCTTAAACGTTTGTTAAGCCTTTAGAATTCACTATCTGTATAAATTTCACATAAAGCTACAGCATATTTTCAGAAAAGTCAAAATAATTAGTTTGGGGTAATGTTCCAATATTTACATATTTGTGGTTGGTAAAAGTATGTGAACCTAGAATCCCAATGGTTATATATAATACAACTATAATACGACTATACTGGGTATAACTTATCTTTGTCCATCTGCATAGAATTTACTGGGTATTTAATACAAATAATCTGTGCCAATACATATTGAATTTACTGGGTATATAATACAACTCATCTCTTCCCATCTGCATAGAATTCACTAGGTATATAATAAAAATAATCTGTGCCTCTACATATTGAATTTACTGGCAGGCTGATTCATTACTAACGCCAGGTAACTACAGACGTACACAGCACAAATGGGCCCGCCAGAATTGGCCCAAAAATGGTCACAGGTAACTACAGATGAGCGTCTGTAGAGTGGATTTCAGAGCGCCAGGTCGCTGTCCGGCATTGATGAATATGATATGTGAGTCGCTATACTACGCTGTATGTGAGCGAACCGTAACGCCAGCTCAGTGTGACTGATTCACACCACATTCATCAAAAAAACAGCCACAAACATCGCCGGCACTCATGTAATTGTAGCCCATAGCGCCAGAGGCTGTGTGATTAACGTCTGTTTCTGAACATGTATCCACTAGTAACAAAGCGAAAACATATGGAATTACATTGTTATAACATTGTAACATGAACACTGTAATACCAGGCACGTAAGGACAATTCTGCATAAAAATATTATTAATCCAAAAAGTTTTCAAAAAAGTAATTTTCTTGCCCAGAATACATGTCAGAAGGTTTGTTTTTTTTGGGAAAAAAAATTGGGATCAGGAAAGGGATTTAAGGATCATCCATAGAAATGTATGGGAGAGCGCCAGGTAATGACAGGTTAGGCCTGGCGCTCTGCAAGGATGAACGCCGGTGCTGTATGCTGAGCCTGGGATAATGATGAATCGAACGCTTCATGGCGTTGTTCTAGTCACTCACCAGGGTATATAATACAACTCATCTCTGCCCAACTGTATTGAATTAACTGGGTATATACAGTCAGACCCGTATTTGCCACAAGGCAGACATAGGAACGTGCCTAGGATGGAGCTTTCTGACAGGGATGGGGACAGGGCGGCGGCCAACAACTTAATTTTTTAATACCTTTTTTTATTAACGTAGCAGGTGATGCACGCTAGCCTGCTGTTTATTTCATACATGCATTGGTGGTTCTGTCAACATGTGCTACAAGTGAGCAGATCAGCGGGGCATCCCAAATCTGAATGCCCCCCCCCCCCCCAAAAAAAAAGGACCAAAACCCAGGATAGTGAAGATTCTGGGTTTTGGTGTGAAACCCAGCAGGTCATCAGTATTCACTCACCTTTCCCTGATCCAGTGGGGCATGCACAGCCTCTCATCCAAAGACATTTGTCATGCCTATACAACTCTGTTTAGCACAGAGAGTGAGAATGGGCGCATCCCCTGCATCCTCAGGATGTGCACAAGCTGTTCAGATAGGCTGGGACGTGAGTGCGTGCTGCTGGGGATGCGGCTCCTCTCTCACTCCTCATTGAGGCCTATCAAAGCCATTTACTAAATGACACATATTGCCCATTGGATGTGAGCCCACACATGTGCTGTTTGACCAGGAAGAGGTGAGTTGCCCTGGGCAATCTAGTGGGTTTCACACAGCGGGGGTTACGGAACAAACACCAGGATAGTTAAACTCCCATTTTTTTCTTCTTTAAAGCAGAACAAAATCCAGGAATTTGACATTCCCATGTTTTGTTTTTTTTTCATGGGCTCTTATTCAATCAGTTCTTTTTGTTCTGAATACTAATGCAGTTGTTTTGAACTGAGCGTTGGCATAGAAAGTGGTCGGAGCTGCATCTCTGCAAGGGGGTTCACACAGTGGGGCATTCTGAATCATATAGTGCCTAGGGCAACACGAACCCTAAATACGGCCCTATATACAGTAATACAAGTCATGTTTACCCATATGCACTGCATTTACTGGGTATATAACGCAACTCATTTCTGTACATCTTTATAGCAATTACTGGATATATAATACAACTCATCTCTGCCCATTTGTATAGAATTAAGATCAATGTATATCCAGAGGAAGCAAATCTCAGACATTGCTGGTTTCTCCTTTTATTTCATTCAGGCAAAGCATATACATGAAGTGTCATGATGGACATCCAGCTCCTGCACATAACATTCAGCCAGTTAGAATTTGGCAACGGTAATTGCTTCAGCTTTACGAGATCACTTCTTGTTGGATATATAATACAACTAATCTCTGCCCATTTGTATAGCATTTACTGCATATATAATGCATCTGATCTCTGCAGATATACATTGCAATTACTGGGTATATAATACAACTCATCTGTGCCCATCTGCATAGAATTTACTGGGTATATAATACAACTCATCTGTTTCAATCTGTATTGCATTTACTAGGTTTATAATACAATGCATCTCTGCTCATCTGCATTTCATTTACTGGGTATATAATGCAACTCATCTGTGCCCATCTGCATAGAATTTACTGGGTATATAATACAACTCATTTGTGCCCATCTGCATACAATTTACTGGGTATATAATACTACTCATCTGCGCCCATCCGCATAGAATTTACTGGGTATATAATTCAACTCATCTGTTTCAATCTGTATTGCATTTACCGTATATACTCGAGTATAAGCCGAGTTTTTCAGCCCACTTTTTGGGCTGAAAAAAGCCACCTCGGCTTATACTCGAGTCCAGGGGCGGCCGCCGCTGATCTCATTCACACAAACAAGCACACACATTCACACACTGACCGGCACTTCAGGCTGCTGCGCGCTGGTCGTCAATGGGCGGCGTCCAATGTTTTCATTGGACGCCTGCCATATGGGGCACGCCCACCGACGACGAGCGCGCAACAGCCAGGAAGTGCTGGTGTGTGTGTGAGAACGGTGGTGGCGGCTGGCGGCTGCGGAGGAGCGGAGGAACGGAGGAGGGGAGGAGGGTAACCTCGGCCAAACCCTGACCCCCGACACCTGCGCGTCTGAGAGCGGCGGCGGTGGCAGCAGCAGCAGGTACCCACAGTGTGTGCATACCTTCCAACATTTCAGGGTGGGAAAGTGGGACAATTTTTAACTGAGGGAACATTCCTCACTAAGCAATGTATAGGAGATAGGGTGAATACTTACAACAATAGAAACACTTTGAATAGGGGAATTAATCATTTATTAATGCAGATCTGCATGTTACACCTCAAAGAGGGACAAAGGAGAACAACGAGGGACATGGGGGCATGAGCTTCAAAGAGGGACAGTCCCTCCAATTCAGGGACACTTGGGTGGTATGGTGTGTGTGTGTGTGTGTGTCTTTCTGTGTGTGTGTGTCTGTTTCTTTTTCTGTGTGTGTGTCTCTTTCTGTGTGTGTGTCCCTGTGTGTGTGTGTGTGTGTGTGTGTGTGTGTGTGTGTGTGTGTCTTTCTGTGTGTGTGTCCCTGTGTGTGTGTGTGTGTCCCTGTGTGTGTGTGTGTCCGTGTGTGTGTGTGTGTGTGTGTGTGTGTGTGTGTGTGTGTCTTTCTGTGTGTGTGTCCCTGTGTGTGTGTGTGTGTGTGTGTGTGTGTGTGTGTGTGTGTGTGTGTCTTTCTGTGTGTGTGTGTCTGTTTCTTTTTCTGTGTGTGTCTCTCTTTCTGTGTGTGTGTCCGTGTGTGTGTGTGTGTGTGTGTGTCCCTGTGTGTGTGTGTCTCCCTTTCTGTGTGTGTCTCCCTTTCTGTGTGTGTCTCCCTTTCTGTGTGTGTGTCCCTTTCTGTGTGTGTGTGTGTGTGTGTGTCTCTCTTTCTGTGTGTCAACTCCAATTCCAATTGAAAAAAGCCGCCTCGGCTTATACTCGAGTCAATAACTTGTTCCATTTTTTTGTGGTAAAAATAGGTGCCTCGGCTTATATTCGGTTATATATGGTACTAGGTTTATAATACAATGCATCTCTGCCCATCTGCATTTCATTTACTGGGTATATAATGCAACTCATCTCTGCCCATCTGCATAGCATTTACTAGGTATATAATACAAATCATCTCTGCCTATCTGCCTTTAAATTACTGGGTATATAATACAACACATCTCTGCCCATCTGTATTGCATTTACTGGGTATCTGAATAGCATATAGTGGGTAATTATTTTAACTCATCACTACCCACCTGCATAGCATATACTGGGTAATTATTACAACTCATCTCTGGCCATCTGCATTGCACTTACTGAGTATTTAAATCAAGAACTCATCTCATTCCCAATTACATTGCTAATCCTGCGACATGCTGCCAATACACTGTGTCCAACAATGCAGAAAGCAGCAAACGGGGGCAGGGACCTGTCCATGGTGCTGCTGGTGCTGCTATTAATGCTTTTGATAATGAAGCTGGTGCTGCTGCTGGTGCTGCTGGGGGAGGATGTGTTTCATCTGTTCCTGCTAGACCTTCTTCCGGTGCAAGCTGGCGACAGATTTGCAGCATCTTTGCCCCAAGTACCAGAGTCAGAGCAATGAAGCCAGAACAAGTTGAGGTAGTCACAGATTATATGGCACACAGTGCTACCAGATCCATGGGATTGTCTTCCACCCGCTCCACTTCTGCTGAAAGTGCAGAGACCTCCCCCTCACCCCTCTCAAAATCAGCAAGGCCGTCCCAGCCACAGCTCATAGAATCAGTAATGATCCATGATGAAACTCATAGCTGGCATTCCATGGACCATCCACCATCCACCATTTGGTGTTCTGCCTTATTGTTTTCCTCTCTTGGAATGTGAAATAAATATTTGTGTTAGGATTGTTTCCCCCGGCCTGTGGTTTACTTATCACCATGCTGCTTCCAGGATTCTCATATTCCTGGGAGTGGTTTTTGATAGTGATGGTTTTCATGGCCCAGAGTAAAGCACATGGACTACAAGTCCCACAATCCTTCCAATGTAATAGTTGAACTCTTTAGCAGCTTTGGCTAACAGGCTGATTCATCATTAACGCCAGGTAGCGACAGATGAGCGTCTGTAGCGGCATTTTCAGAGCGCCCGCTAGTAGTCGCAGTGCTCAGCCGTGAGTCGCTACTTTATAGCGACTCAGTCGCTGTTCAGTAATGTTGAATACATTGTGAGGAGTCGCTATTTAACCAGTACAGTGCTGTATGGGAGCGCATGTTAGCGACTGCTCATAGCGACCGACTCACACCATAATCAGCAAAAAAACAGCCTCACAAATCTCTGGCGCTGGAAAAAGCTTGTTTGAAGCCCAGAGCGCAGGAGGCGGTGTGATTAAAGTCTGTTTTTCAGCATCTATCCACTAGTAACACAGTGAAAACATATGGAATTACATTGTAGCAACATTGTAACATGAACACTTTAATGGCAGACCTGTAATGTCATTTCTGAAGAAATATATAAACAAAGGAGGAGTGGCAGCCGCTCAGACCATTTTATAACTAACCTGGGAGGTGCAAGTCAGCAGGGCAATTAGGATACAAAAGTCTTAAAGGAGCCGCAGCACTCAACCCTGTCAGCTTGCAGGCCAGTCTATAATCTGTCTCTAAACTTGGTTAAAAACAGAGGACTCGGTCACACACATCTGCAGAAGTAGCTTAAGCTGCACCACTACGCCAAAGTGCCTCTGTGGGGTGCAGTCCTAACTCTAATCTCTGAGAGCCCCATCTGGGACATACAATGCAATAGATAAATTGGGAGCAGGCTTACCTGAGATTGCCCTAAACCTCTCAAGTGCAAGGCATAGGGTGGAAGGGTCAAAGACCTTGCAATACAGCCTAGACCCCACACAACATGTGCTTGCACAAATTCGAAAGAAACAAAAGAGGGGTGGCAGCCGCTCAGAGGCACTTATGGCGTAGTGGTGCAGCTTAAGCATGGTCTGAGCGGCTGCCACTCCTCCTTTGTTTATATATTTCTTCAGAAATGACATCACAGCTCTGCCATTAAAGTGTTCATGTTACAATGTTGCTACAATGTAATTCCATATGTTTTCGCTTTGTTACTAGTGGATAGATGCTGGAAAACAGACTTTAAACACACCGCCTCCTGCGCTCTGGGCTTCAAACAAATATTTTTCAGCGCCAGAGATTTGTGAGGCTGTTCTTTTGCTGAATATGGTGTGAGTCGGTCGCTATGAGCAGTCCCTAACATGCGCTCCCATACAGCGCTGTACTGATCAAATAGCGACTCCTCACAATGTATTCAACCTTACTGAACAGCGACTGAGTCGCTATAAAGTAGCGACTCACGGCTGAGCACAGCGACTACTAGTGGGCGCTCTGAAAATGCTGCTACAGATGCTCATCTATTGCTACCTGCCGCTAATGATGAATCAGCCTGTTAGCCAAAGCTGCTAAAGAGTTCAACTATTACATTGGAAGGATTGTGGGACTTGTAGTCCATGTGTTTTACTCAAGGCCATGAAAACCATCACCATCAAAAACCACTCCCAGGAATATGAGAATCCTGGAAGCAGCATGGTGATAAGTAAACCACAGGCCTGGGGGCACAATCCTAACACAAATGTTTATTTCACATTCCAAGAGAGGAAAACAATAAGGCAGAACACCAAATGGTGGATGGTGGATGGTCCATGGAATGCCAGCTATGAGTTTCATCATAGGTCATTACTGATTCTATGACCTGTGGCTGGGACGGCCTTGCTGATTTTGAGAGGGGTGAGTGGGTGGAAGACAATCCCATGGATCTGGTAGCACTGTGTGCCATATAATCTGTGACTACCTCAACTTGCCTCACTGCTCTGACTCTGGTAATTGGGGCAAAGATGCTGCAAATCTGTCGCCAGCTTGCACCAGAAGAAGGTCTAGCAGGAACAGATGAAACACATCCTCTCCCAGCAGCACCAGCAGCAGCACCAGCAGCACCATGGACAGGTCCCTGCCCCCGTTTGCTGCTTTCTGCATTGTTGGACACAGTGTATTGGCAGCATGTCGCAGGAATAGCAATGTGATTGGGAATGAGATGAGTTCTTGATTTAAATACTCAATAAGTGCAATGCAGATGGCCAGAGATGAGTTGTAATAATTACCCAGTATATGCTATGCAGGTGGGTAGTGATGAGTTAAACTAATTACCCACTATATGCTATTCAGATACCCAGTAAATGCAATACAGATGGGCAGAGATGTGTTGTATTATATACCCAGAAATTTAAAGACAGATGGGCGGAGATGATTTGTATTAAATACCCAGTAATTTAAAGGCAGATAGGCAGAGATGATTTGTATTATATACCTAGTAAATGCTATGCAGATGGGCAGAGATGAGTTGCATTATATACCCAGTAAATGAAATGCAGATGGACAGAGATGCATTGTATTATAAACCTAGTAAATGCAATACAGATTGAAACAGATGAGTTGTATTATATACCCAGTAAATTCTATGCAGATGGGCACAAACGAGTTGTATTATATACCCAGTAAATTCTACGCAGATGGGCACAGATGAGTTGTATTATATACCCAGTAAATGCAATGCATATCTGCAGAGATCAGATGCATTATATATGCAGTAAATGCTAAACAAATGGGCAGAGATTAGTTGTATTATATATCCAATAAGAAATGATCTCGTAAAGCTGAAGCAATTATCGTTACCAAATTCTAACTGGCTGAATGTTATGTGCAGGAGCTGGATGTCCATCATGACACTTCATATATATGCTTTGCCTGAATGAAATAAAAGGAGAAACCAGCAATGTCTGAGCTTTGCTTCCTCTGGATATATATTGATCTTAATGCTATACAAATGGGCAGAGATGAGTTGTATTATATATCCAGTAAATGCTATAAAGATGTACAGAAATGAGTTGTTTTATGTACCCAGTAAATGCAGTGCATATGGGTAAACATGACTTTTATTACTGTATATAGGGCCGTATTTAGGGTTCGTGTTGCCCTAGGCACCATTTGATTCAGAATGCCCCACTGTGTGAACCTGCAGAGATGCAGCTCCGACCACTTTCTATGCCAACGCTCAGTTCAAACCAACTGCATTAGTATTCAGAACAAAAAGCACTGATTGAATAAGAGCCCATGAAAAAAAAAAAACATGGGAATGTCAAATTCCTGGATCTGTTCTGTAACCCCTGCTGTGTGAAACCCACTAGATTGCCCAGGACAACTCACCTCTTCCTGGTCGAACAGCACATGCGTGGACTCACATCCAATAGGAGCCCTTTGCCAATATGTGTCATTTAGTAAATGGCTTTGATAGGCCTCAATGGGGAGTGAGAGAGCGGCCGCATCCCCAGCAGCCCGCACTCCCATTCCAGCCTATCTGAACAGCTTGTGCACATCCTGAGGATGCAGGGGATGCTCCCATTCTCACTCTCTGTGCTAAACAGAGTTGTTTGCTGAATTATATAGGCATGACAAATGTCTTTGATTGGACGAGAGGCTGTGCATGCCCCACTGGATCGGGGAGAGGTGAGTGAATACTGATGACCTGCTGGGTTTCACACCAAAACCCAGAATTTTCACTATCCTGGGTTTTGGTCCTTTTTTTGTGGGGCATTCAGATTTGTGATGCCCCGCTGTATGAAAAACCCAGTTTACTCACCTTTCCTGGTCTGACAGCACTTGATCTTTGGGAAGGAAGGGAGGAAGCAGTGGGGAGGGGCAGGTGGGGACCTCCTACACAATCGATCTGCTCACTTGTTGTGGTGGCAGCGGCAAAAGCACATGTTGACAGGAGTTGGCCGCCGCAATGTCCCCATCCCTGTCAGAAAGCTCCATCCTAGGCACGTTCCTATGTCTGCCTTGTGGCAAATACGGGTCTGACTGTATATACCCAGTTAATTCAATACAGTTGGGCAGAGATAAGTTGTATTATATACCCTGGTGAGCGACTAGAACAACGCCATGAAGCGTTCGATTCATCATTATTCCAGGCTCAGCGTACAGCGCCGGCATTCATCCTTGCAGAGCGCCACGTCTAACCTGTCATTACCTGGCGCTCTCCCATACATTTCTATGGATGATCCTTAAATCCCTTTCCTGGTCCCAATTTTTTTCCCAAAAAAAAACAAACCTTCTGACATGTAGTCTGGGCAAGAAAATTACTTTTTTGAAAACTTTTTGGATTAATAACATTTTTATGCAGAATTGTCCTCAGGTGCCTGGTATTAAAGTGTTCATGTTACAATGTTATAACAATGCAATTCCATATGTTTTCGCTTTGTTACTAGTGGATACATGTTCAAAAACAGACTTTAATCACACAGCCTCTGGCGCTATGGGCTACAATTACATGAGTGCCGGCGATGTTTGTGGCTGTTTTTTTGATGAATGTGGAGTCTGTTGCACTGAGCTGGCGTTATGGTTCGCTCACATACAGCGTAGTATAGCAACTCACATATCATATTCATCAATGCCGGACAGCGACCTGGCGCTCTGAAATCCACTCTACAGACGCTCATCTGTAGTTACCTGTGACCATTTTTGGGCCAATTCTGGCGGGCCCATTTGTGCTGTGTACATCTGTAGTTACCTGGCGTTAGTAATGAATCAGCCTGCCAGTAAATTCAATATGTAGAGGCACAGATTATTTGTATTATATACCTAGTAAATGCTATGCACATGGACAAAGAGGCCGATTCATCAATAGCGCCAGGTAGCGACAGATGAGCGACTGTTGCGTGATTTTTTCAGCGCCAGCCAGTATTCGCTGTGCTTGGCCGGCATTAGCTTGATGACAGCGACTCAGTCGGTGTGCGGTAATGTTGAATACGGGCTGGGGGGTCGCTGTTTCACAGGTCCAGCGTTGTATGTGAGCGCCTGACAACGAATGGCCAGAGCGAACGGCTAGCTTCATATTCATCAAAAAATCACGCTCCGAATGTGCTGTCGCTGTCCATTCCTTGTTTAAACCCCAGAGCGCTGGCGGCGATCTGTATTAACTAGTTTTTAACCCCTAAACAACCATATTTTTTAATGTAACATTATACATGTTTTTAGAATCATTTTGTAATATGAATACATTAATCTCAGACCTGTTAGATCAATTCTGCACATATTTTTTTTTTTTTTTTTTTTTACTTAAAAATAAATCCTAACATTGCAGAAGTGTTCTCCGATTTTTTGACATTAAAAAAATTAAAAAAAAAATTATTACCAATTAATCATGAATAATTATAGATTGCTCCATTGAAATGCATTGGACATCGCCAGGGAGCGACAGCTTATACCTGGCGCTGTGAAGGAATTTGCAGCGGCGCTGTTCGGTCCAGGCGGCTTCATGATGAATGCCGCGCTAGCCGTCGCTCTCGCCGGCGCTAGCCTCATTTTGCTTGATAAATGCGTCATTGTGACCGCCGCCGGGCGTACTTGAGTCGGTAGTCGCCGTTAGCTGCCGCTACCTGGCGCTCGTCAGACACTACCTGGCGCTATCGCTTGATGAATAAGGGCAAAAGATAAGTTGTACCCAGTATAGTCGTATTATAGTTGTATTATATATAACCATTGGGATTCTAGGTTCACATACTTTTACCAACCACAAATATGTAAATATTGGAACATTACCCCAAACTAATTATTTTGACTTTTCTGAAAATATGCTGTAGCTTTATGTGAAATTTATACAGATAGAGAATTCTAAAGGCTTAACAAACGTTTAAGCACCACTGTGCCTTGAAGGAAGATCTCTGTAAAGCATGCCTATTGCAATAAAACGATGAACAGGAAGTCACAGAACAAGATGGCTGGTACACTTATGAATAGCTGGAATCCTTCCATAGGTTGAAACTGGATTAACTGGCCACAAGTAATTATATCATATGGTTAGAACTTCTGCTCAGATGTATTTAAGTAAAAATTAGGCGGTGATTTGTTAATAAGAACACTTTATGTAAATATGAACTGTCTGCAGGGAGCAACAGAAATCTAAACTGTATTAAAATAAATGCACATCTCCTTATAAATGAAAACACTTCACTGGATATTATTTTTTATAAAAAGAATATTAAATACAAATAAATGTACACAAAAGATGGGCGCCACCAACTAGCAATAAACGAGCAGGCTGATTCATTAATAGCGACAGATGAGCGTCTGTAGCGGCATTTTCAGAGCGCCCACTAGAAGTCGCTGTGCTCAGCCGTGAGTCGCTACTTCATAACGACTCAGTCGCTGTTCAGTAATGTTGGATACAATGTGAGGAGTCGCTATTTGACCAGTACAGCGCTGTATGGGAGCACATGTTAGCGACTGCTCATAGCGACCGGCTCACATCAGCAAAAAAACAGCCTCACAAATCTCTGGCGCTGAAAAATGCTTCTCTGAAGCCCAGAGCGCAGGAGGCTGTGTGATTAAAGTCTGTTTTTCAGCATCTATCCACTAGTAACAAAGCGAAACCATATGGAATTACATTGTAACAACATTGTAACATGAACACTTTAATGGCAGAGCTGTAATGTCATTTCTGAAGAAATATTTAAAAAATCATTTAAAAAAAAAAAAAAAAAGTTTAAAGAGAAGAAAAGGTTCATCCATTGAAATGTATGGGAGAGCGACAAGTAGCGAGAGGTCATACCTGGCGCTGTGCAAGGCTGAACGCCGGCGCTGTTCGCTGAGGCTGTGAAAATGATGAATCAGACGCTACATGGCGCTATCCCAGTCGCTAAACATATTCTGCTTGATAAATGTGTAAATGCTGCCGTGTCCGGCGTTCACCAGTCGCTACCCGTCGCTACCTGTCATTAACCAGGCGCTACCTGACGCTATCCCTTCTTAAATAAGGGCCTAGGTATAAGGTGCACTGCTCTGGTATATATAAGCCTTTTTAGAGAATATTTCAATTCCAATTTATTGTAGCAAATCAACATAAAGACATGATTAAAATCCTTTAAAACGGACCTTCACCCTGAATAAGAGCCTATCTTGTATGTTTCTCACACCCTGTACATACAGATTGCTCACATTAATCCAGACCTTCACCCTGAATAAGAGCCTATCTTGTATGTTTCTCACACCCTGTACATACAGATTGCTTACATTAATCCAGACCCTCACCCTGAATAAGAGCCTATCTTATATGTTTCCCACACCCTGCACATACAGATTGCTTACATTAAAAATCATGCCACCTGCATCTACTGCATGTTATGAGCCTTTAAACATCCAAGATGGAGGCTTATGGAACATCAGGCAGCCTGCAAACAGGAAGTGTCTTTTGACTGTGTCGCTCTGCATTCTGGGATTGCTGTCCTTTCCCGGACCCCAGCTGTGCTCTTTCTGTGCAAAGCACAGCTATAACCCCGTCCCCTGTACTTTATCCTGCTCTCCTCTCCTCAGTAATTGTAATGCTTTTGAGGAAAGGTGAAGTTGCCCATATCCTAGAGTCCTGAACAGAGTTGCAGCCCAGTGAGGGAAAGAATAATAAGTAAATGACTTTAAACTTAAAATATATTAATTTTAGATGCTGGGGAATAGTTTTTTAAGGGTTTGGGCTGAAGGTCCAGCATGTTATATCCACTATCATTAGCGCCCCCCTCTGGCAGATAGTGGCTATAACATGTTTTATGTATTTTAAAGGATTTTAATCATGTCTTTATGTTGATTTGCTACAATAATATGGAATTGAAATATTCTCTAAAAAGGCTTGAGTGCAATGGTTAGTCTCTTGCACTGTGTTTAAAGGGGGATTGTAGGGGAACCCTCGGCTTGTTTATGGAAACCTACAAATAAAAGTATACAACAGATTTCTGTGTTATATCCCGTCCTGCATCTTGAAAAAGATAGAAAATGTGATCTTCAGCATCATCGCCAGCTGAGGAGAATAAAGGCTACACCAGGATCCCAGCCATTGGCTACAGAGTCGGCTAACCTCAGCTCCTCTGTACAGCAATATATTATTCATATATCTTTATAGCCAACATAAAACATAAGTGTATGGAACAAAATTGTATTGATAATATGAAAGTTACAAAAGGCTTTATAAATGATGATTATTTAGATATAGGGGGTTATTTAAGAAGGGATAGCGCCAAGTAGCGCCTCTTAGCGGCAGGCAGCGTCTGGTGAACGTCGGGCGCTGTACACTAAACCACATTTATGAAAGTGAATCTGGTGAGTGCGTCTAACAGCGTCATGTAGCGTCACATGTATTATTACAGGCAGGTCAGTGTATAGCGCCTCTAACAGCGCCATGTAGTGTCACATGTATTATTACAGGCAGGTCAGTGTATAGCGCCTCTAACAGCGCCATGTAGCGTCACATGTATTATTACAGGCAGGTCAGTGTATAGCGCCTCTAACAGCGCTATGTAGCGTCACATGTATTATTACAGGCAGGTCAGTGTATAGCGCCTCTAACAGCGCCATGTAGCGTCACATGTATTATTACAGGCAGGTCAGTGTATAGCGCCTCTAACAGCGCCATGTAGCGTCACATGTATTATTACAGGCAGGTCAGTGTATAGCACCTCTAACAGCGCCATGTAGTGTCACATGTATTATTACAGGCAGGTCAGTGTATAGCGCCTCTAACAGCGCCATGTAGCGTCACATGTATTATTACAGGCAGGTCAGTGTATAGCGCCTCTAACAGTGCCATGTAGCGTCACATGTATTATTACAGGCAGGTCAGTGTATAGCACCTCTAACAGCGCCATGTAGTGTCACATGTATTATTACAGGCAGGTCAGTGTATAGCGCCTCTAACAGCGTCATGTAGTGTCACATGTATTATTACAGGCAGGTCAGTGTATAGCACCTCTAACAGCGCCATGTAGCGTCACATGTATTATTACAGGCAGGTCAGTGTATAGCGCCTCTAACAGCGCCATGTAGCGTCACATGTATTATTACAGGCAGGTCAGTGTATAGCGCCTCTAACAGCGCCATGTAGCGTCACATGTATTATTACAGGCAGGTCAGTGTATAGCGCCTCTAACAGCGCCATGTAGCGTCACATGTATTATTACAGGCAGGTCAGTGTATAGCGCCTCTAACAGCGCCATGTAGCGTCACATGTATTATTACAGGCAGGTCAGTGTATAGCGCCTCTAACAGCGTCATGTAGCGTCACATGTATTATTACAGGCAGGTCAGTGTATAGCAGCTCTAACAGCGCCATGTAGCGTCACATGTATTATTACAGGCAGGTCAGTGTATAGCGTCTCTAACAGCGTCATGTAGCGTCACATGTATTATTACAGGCAGGTCAGTGTATAGCACCTCTAACAGCGTCATGTAGCGTCACATGTATTATTACAGGCGGCTCAGTGTATAGCGCCTCTAACAGCGTCATGTAGCGTCACATGTATTATTACAGGCAGGTCAGTGTATAGTGCCTCTAACAGCGCCATGTAGCGTCACATGTATTATTACAGGCAGGTCAGTGTATAGCGCCTCTAACAGCGCCATGTAGCGTCACATGTATTATTACAGGCAGGTCAGTGTATAGCACCTCTAACAGCGCCATGTAGCGTCACATGTATTATTACAGGCAGGTCAGTGTATAGCGCCTCTAACAGCGTCATGTAGCGTCACATGTATTATTACAGGCAGGTCAGTGTATAGCGTCTCTAACAGCGTCATGTAGCGTCACATGTATTATTACAGGCAGGTCAGTGTATAGCAGCTCTAACAGCGTCATGTAGCGTCACATGTATTATTACAGGCGGCTCAGTGTATAGCGCCTCTAACAGCGTCATGTAGCGTCACATGTATTATTACAGGCAGGTCAGTGTATAGTGCCTCTAACAGCGCCATGTAGCGTCACATGTATTATTACAGGCAGGTCAGTGTATAGCGCCTCTAACAGCGCCATGTAGTGTCACATGTATTATTACAGGCAGGTCAGTGTATAGCGCCTCTAACAGCGCCATGTAGTGTCACATGTATTATTACAGGCAGGTCAGTGTATAGCGCCTCTAACAGCGCCATGTAGTGTCACATGTATTATTACAGGCAGGTCAGTGTATAGCGCCTCTAACAGCGCCATGTAGCGTCACATGTATTATTACAGGCAGGTCAGTGTATAGCACCTCTAACAGCGCCATGTAGCGTCACATGTATTATTACAGGCAGCTCAGTGTATAGCGCCTCTAACAGCGTCATGTAGCGTCACATGTATTATTACAGGCAGCTCAGTGTATAGCGCCTCTAACAGCGCCATGTAGCGTCACATGTATTATTACAGGCAGGTCAGTGTATAGCGCCTCTAACAGCGCCATGTAGCGTCACATGTATTATTACAGGCAGGTCAGTGTATAGCGCCTCTAACAGCGCCATGTAGCGTCACATGTATTATTACAGGCAGCTCAGTGTATAGCGCCTCTAACAGCGCCATGTAGCGTCACATGTATTATTACAGGCAGGTCAGTGTATAGCACCTCTAACAGCGCCATGTAGCGTCACATGTATTATTACAGGCAGGTCAGTGTATAGCGCCTCTAACAGCGCCATGTAGTGTCACATGTATTATTACAGGCAGGTCAGTGTATAGCACCTCTAACAGCGTCATGTAGTGTCACATGTATTATTACAGGCAGGTCAGTGTATAGCACCTCTAACAGCGCCATGTAGTGTCACATGTATTATTACAGGCAGGTCAGTGTATAGTGCCTCTAACAGCGCCATGTAGCGTCACATGTATTATTACAGGCAGGTCAGTGTATAGCGCCTCTAACAGCGCCATGTAGCGTCACATGTATTATTACAGGCAGGTCAGTGTATAGCACCTCTAACAGCGCCATGTAGCGTCACATGTATTATTACAGGCAGGTCAGTGTATAGCGCCTCTAACAGCGCCATGTAGCGTCACATGTATTATTACAGGCAGGTCAGTGTATAGCGACTCTAACAGCGCCATGTAGTGTCACATGTATTATTACAGGCAGGTCAGTGTATAGCACCTCTAACAGCGCCATGTAGCGTCACATGTATTATTACAGGCAGGTCAGTGTATAGCGCCTCTAACAGCGCCATGTAGCGTCACATGTATTATTACAGGCGGCTCAGTGTATAGCGCCTCTAACAGCGTCATGTAGTGTCACATGTATTATTACAGGCAGGTCAGTGTATAGCACCTCTAACAGCGCCATGTAGCGTCACATGTATTATTACAGGCAGGTCAGTGTATAGCGCCTCTTACAGCGTCATGTAGTGTCATATGTATTATTACAGGCAGGTCAGTGTATAGCGCCTCTAACAGCGCCATGTAGCATCACATGTATTATTACAGGCAGGTCAGTGTATAGCGACTCTAACAGCGCCATGTAGCGTCACATGTATTATTACAGGCGGCTCAGCGTATAGCGACGGCGCTCTAGGTTCAAGAGCAGCAGGTATTACCTTTCGCTCAGTGTCGCTCTCCCATACATTTCCATGGGCTTTCATTTGTTCATGTTTGGCAATTAAAATTATTATTTTTTGCTCCAATCATTGTGTGACGTCTCCTGGCTGCAAACAAACACTTTTATAAATGTTTTTGACTTTTTATATTTTTATGCAGAATTCTTTTTACAGGTCTGACACTAAAGTGTTATTGTCCCGGTGTTTAAACAAAGTCATTCCACGTGTTTTTGTTTTTGTTACTGATGGATATGTGTTCAAAAACAGACTTTAATCACACATCATCTGGCGCTCTATGCTACAGCGCCCAGCTTTAGAGCACCAACGCTGTGTGTGTAGATTTTTGTTAAAAATGGTGTGGCGCGCTGAGTGCCGGACCCACTGGTGCTTCCTCTCGCTCCCTGCAGGGTAGAACTGATGTTAGAGCGACCAACATACATCATATTCATCAATGCCGGCCAGGTTACTACAGCGACCGCAACGCTAGGTTACAGCGCCCGATACCCGCTTACAGCGTCTACTAGCGGTCGCTCTAAGCGCCTCTGTACAGCCCCTTATCTGGCAATACCTGACGCTAGTAGTAAATCAGCCTCATAGGCTTTAGTTTGACCATTCCAGGTCCCTCCATTATTTTCGGTGGATGTACTGAAAGCTCAAGTTGTGTGGTCTGAATTATCCTCCATAATGCTCTGATACAATGAAGGATTTATAGTGGACGAAATACAAGATGTCTCTATTATCATGTCTTACAGTTATTATAAGGTGGAGAAATTCTTCCATCGCCTCACCCAGCCTTAAAGTGGACTGAAATCCAGTTTGTTCGGCCCGGGAATCTCTACGAAGAATCTGTTGAAGCTGGCGATCTAGGGGGTTTCACATAGCAGGGCACCCCTGATCGGGGGGGGGGGGGTGCCCCGGGGGAATGGACCAAATCCCAGGATAGTCAAAATCCTGGGTTTTGGTTCAATTTAAGTCATGAATGGATCCCCTTAACACCTAGTTGGTAGGAGGGGATATGAAATAAAATAGAATGACTGTTGAGGTGGAAAGGGGGGCAGCAAGTTACCCGCTATCAGTTATCAGCGTTATCAGTGGGTGGCTTACTGACACACCCCGTCTGATTACCCTTACCCACTCCTGTGTACTGAGGGTGCAGAAGAGTCTGGTGCCCATCGCCATGCCCTCATCTTCCTCCTGGAAATCTTTTTAACACAACAAGTTATCACCATCTATAGTTCCATCAAGTTTCATTGTCTGTAAAATAAAGAGACACTTTGAGCTTCAATGTGAATTCATTGAATCTTTGTGCTACAAGTTTATATTTTGCTTTCAGACGTGCTCACTGTGTAATTGTTTCATCAGCTTATATGAAAGAAAACTGCTCTTTTGATCTTGAGTAAGGAAAAGTAAGTACATATGTAACCCCCAAGATTTGGAGCCTGATTTATGAAGCATCAGTGTCACACACTTTTTTGCCTCACAACACTCAGTGTACAATTTAAAGGAAAACTCTCTTTTTGGCATGTTTTTGGTGTTCTGCCTTATTGTTTCCCTCGTTTGAAATGTAAAAAAAACATTAGTATTAGGATTGTGCCCCCAGGCCTGTGATTTACTTATCACCATGCTGCTTCCGTGATTCTCATATTCCTGGGGCTCAGTTTTGCTACGTGAGAGTGGTTTTCATGGCCCCGAGTAAAACACATGGACTACAAGTCCTGCAATCCTCCCAAAGTAACAGGTGAACTCTTTAGTCTTAGCAGTCTAATGATCTGTCCAGCTGAGAACCCGGCCATTAAAGTTTGTCCTAATTGTCCCCAGCTGTGATATCTTGTAACTGTAATGATGAAACGCTGACCAGTGCGGGGAAAATACAGCGCCAAACTAGTGTGGAAAAAATTATAAATATGCTGTGCAGCAGATGGCGGTATAAAGTGGCGCTCACTGGCGCTGGTTTAATTGGCAGCGGCATCCAACAGGTGCTGACACAGCCCAACCAATACCTAATGCAACAATCACAGCAAATTAGCATCCGACACTGTGACTTCTAACGCTATTGTAGTCAGAAGCGCAGCGCCAGAAAAGACAAAGATGCCGGTGCTCCTAAACTGGCGCTATAGCCACATAGGAAGATGCTAAACAGCGCACATCATACATAAGGCCCATAGTCACATTTATTATCAATGTATTTCCAGAGGAAGCAAAGCTCAGACATTGCTGCTTTCTCCTTTTATCTCATTCAGGCAAAGCGTATATATGAAGTGTCATGGTGGACTTCCAGCTCCTGCAGAAGACATTCAGCCAATCAGAATCTGGCAACGATAATGCTTTGCCAGATTCTATGAAAAAAATCCTAAATTTGTTAGTAATTGTGTGATAATGACGCCTAAAAAAGAGAGCGATGTCGCCGTCCATTGCTGCAGGGAATATACGTGCGTCACACTTGGAAGTACTCCATGAGGTAAATGAGGAAGCCAACAGGAAGCCTCCCTACCTCCTGCTTCTGCTACGCAGCACTCGCACCAACAGGCAAATAATGACAAAGAGAAAACAGCAGAGTTGTGGTTCAGCGCCATGTTGTAGTGTAATATAAGCTGCCGCTGTCATTGGATAAAGCGCTGAATCCGGATAGTACAAGTGGACGCAGCCACATCAATATACAATCTCAGCAAAGTCATATAATAATAACACACTGTAAAAGGGAATAAGGCTGAATAAAAGGTAAGTCATACTATAAGCATAATGAAGGCTGCCCATGGCCTGGTTCTAGTGTAAAAGGTGTAAATACCCAGAAACACATTATTTATATGTGAACTCGCTGAGCCATTAGTTTCCCACAAACAGGAGCCTCGCACAGTGTGACACATTCCCTGATGAACCTTTTGTGGGGGGATTGTCAGTGGAGTTATCCCTCTTAGTCAGGACTGTGATGGAAATGCTGAATAATTCTAAATAATGTGACAAATAAATAAAATATTATTCAGGGGATCTCTGCACACATCCAATCTCCTCAGGATTGAGACTGACAAGCTGTGCTGGGGGATGATGGGAAATACCGGCTTTCATTCAACCTTATTGATAAGAGTGTCCATCTCCCAGAAGCAATGAATAAAATCCAGGCCACATCCTCACCATGTTCCCAGAGAAAGAAGATTTAGCTTTAGAATTCAGCAAGTCTGATGCACCATTGTGGTCCCCAGTAGAGATGAGCGAACTTCTCAAAAATTCAATTCGGGCAATTTGCCGAATTTCTCAAAGAAATTCGGGTTCGTCCGAATCGAACTTTAGTGAATCGCTCATCTCTGGTGGGAGCGGGGAGGCCGGCTGCGCTGTCAGCGGGCGGCGGAAGCCGGCTTCCGCCGCCCACTGACAGTGCAGCCGGTCTCCCCGCTCCAACCATGCCGGCATTTTTTTTTTTTTATTTCAGGGAAAATTCGGTCAGCACGAACCACTAAAAATTCGGGTTCGTGCTGAATCGAATTTTCCCTGAAATTCGGAGTGAATTCAGGTTCGTTAGAACCGATTCGCTCATCCCTAGTCCCCAGGATAATGAGACCTGTGCGGCTGCTCCATCTGCACACTCCAATGGCTGACCTTGGCCAAACAGGCCCTTATTCAGTTCAGAAGCTGTTTATTCAAATGTGTTGGACCATTCAGTTTTTTTTTTAAAGCGGAAAACCATAACACCTATGGGGGGGATTTTGTTAGTGGAAGAAATGTTTGGCCTGGAAGAACACTGGGCCCATGCCGATGAGCACTGGGGTCTTTCTCCACTCCTCATGGACAATAAAGGTGCATGTGAAAGGACCACCCACCGCATATCGGTAAATGACTTTCCGCCCCCCCCCCATACCCTTAGACCTGGTATAAGAGTCTCTGGAACCCCCCTTACAAAATTAATCAAAAATCCCCTTACAAAAAATGCTTACCAAAAGACACTGCTGGCACCAACTAGAAAAAGTGGAGCAGTGGGAGGAAGCTAAGAAGAAGATGCTGGGGTGGGTATATTTCATAAAGAATGTATTAAAAAGTTTTTTTCAAGTAGACCAAAATCCAGGATTTTGACTATCCTGGGTTTTGGTCCTTGCCCCAGGTTATGCTGTGTGAAGGGGGAAGGGGGGTTTTTCTGGGTCCACTGGACTCACCCTGGATCCCAGAACGACAGTGTGATGTCTGTGCGGAAGTCCTTGTGGGGGGCGGTGGATCCTTGAAAAATACCTCAGAATCTCACTCTTGCTTTTTCTAGTGTATTTATTCCTAGTTATAAGCAAGTTCTACATAAAAGTAAATAGTAATAAATGGTATGAACATCTTTAGTACAGGTTACACATTAATATCGTTACTGTAATTTACATAAGTGATCATAGCCTTAGTGGATTAATGTCCCAAGAATCAGTCTTTATGTGGATTTTATGGATTAGATGGGCTTGGGTACTTGCCCGTCCGTACTTTATCCTTTCTGTTGGTGATTCCCTCGGTTTGTAGCAATAAGTGGGCTGGGGTTGTTTCTCCACAATTTGTAGCAAGCTGTTTCCCCTCAGTGGGTTGTAGCAAGGTATCGGTACTCCGTCACATACGCGTTTCGCCTATGGCTTCCTCAGTGTAAGGGGCCGTAGTTTCTATTGACAGTACATTCATATATATGGGGATAGGTAAACATTAGGCTTATAATTCAACAATGTGCAGAGAAAGGGTTAAAGTAGTTAACTTACAGAATTTCTTTGTGAGAGTGCCCAGGCGCCTGAAGTTTTGGTTTGCTGTGGTATTTTCGTTGTGTGGGTTGTCCCAATTTTTCCCAAAACTACGGACCCTCACACTGAGGAAACCATAGGCGAAACGTGTATGTGACAGAGTACCAATACCTTGCTACAACCCACTGAGGGGAAACAGCTTGCTACAAATTGGGGAGAAACAACCCCAACCCACTAATTGCTACAAACCGAGGGAATCAACAACAATACAAAGGGGCAAGTACCCAAACCCATCCAATCCATAAAATCCATGTAAAGACTGATTCTTGGGACATTAAGCCACTAAGGCTATGATCACTTATGTAAATAACGGTAATGATATTAATGTGTAACCTGTGCTAAAGATGTTCTTACCATTTATTACTATTTACTTTTATGTAGAACTTGCTTATAACTAGGAAAAAATACACTAGAAAAAGCCAGAGTGAGAGGATCCACCGACCCCCACAAGGACCCCCGCATAGACATCACACTGTCATTCGGGGATCCAGGGTGAGTTCAGTGGACCCATAAAAACCCCCTTTCCCTGTTCTAATTTGTGCCCCAAACAGGCTAAACCTGACCTCAACACTTTGACCGTGTAAAGAAAAACTATTTCTCACTCGCATCCCATACAATTCTCTTTCCATCTCTCCCCCCCTACTCTCTTATGCTATGTGAAACCCCCTAGGTCGCCTGAGGAAACTTACCTTTTCCCGGTCCTAAAACATATGCGCGGTCTCATGTCCAATCAACTTGTCTAATACAAGTGGATCCAAGCACACTGGCAGCCGCATCCCCTGCTACCATCCAACAGGGAGCGTGCCTGCGCCAGGCTGCTAAAGGGATAGAGGGGATGCGGCCTGCTTCTTGCACATGCGCCAGTGCACCAGGAACGAAGGTGACTTTTTGTGCGTCCCGATCGTTGTGCCTCGGCTGCCGGGAGTATACCTGCCCAGGGTGGGTTTTGGTCCTCTTTAATTTGGTGTGGGTTTATTATTTATACTTTTACTGAATTAGTAAAAGATTCCAAGGGTCTCTATACCAGTAAAGTAAGTTAGTAAAAAAAGAGTAGCAGCCTAGACAATACCCTCCCCTCCGACTGATTAAATGCTTCCCCACCCAAATATTGATCCAATATGCAAGTTTTAGGTCCAAAATGAGCAGACTCCATCTTTAATATGTAGCAGCGAGGCAGCAGGAATTAAGCTTCTCCATGGTGCATTAGTATCATTAAACTAGAGAAAGGGGCCTCGTGGGTCTCCTCACCTCTTCCTGTATTCTCATCATGGAGCAGCCTATAAGGCCCGAGGGCTGGCGGATGCACAGTAATGTAATGTGCTGGGTCACCGATCACCCTGATAGGTTGCTTGTTGTCACATGGGGTCATTTCTGCCTTTTACACTGACTTGAATCCAAAGCTCATCAATAATAACAAATCAGCAGCAATATCATTTTAGCACAAGCAGATGTTCCTGTATTGTATCTCATCACGAGTAACATGATGAAGGTTTCCCTTATGAAAATGTGTTACCTTATTGGGAAACCTCTTCACCTCACCCAGGGAACTTCTCAAAACTGCATCACAAACAGGGAATTATAAAATGAAGCAAATTAGTGCCATTGGGGATAACGCCATTAGGTTATTGGACACACCAAGCTCACATGGGTCACCTCAATCCATATCTATATGGAAACATGGTTTGCTGTATATAGAGAAACCAGACTGGCGGGCGGGGAGTCACATAGCGGAGCATCACTAATTGGGAAAGGTAGGTAAAATCTCAGGGTTTGGTCCTGTGTAAGGCACAAATAAAATTACATGAATTTAAGAATTCTTTGAGAAAAATACAACTCTGTGATTACTCACCTGTAGAACTGGTATTATACGTATACAGCACGTCCTGTTCAAGAATATTCCTTACTCTTGGGGTAATACATCCACAAGATGGCGCTGGACTGCAGAAAACGTCTTGTGGCTCCTCCCGGCCCTATATAAATCAGGGACCTCCCACCAATTCCCCAGTATTGACAAGCAGTTAACAAGAAGCCGGGAGAACAATAATAACAAGAATTCGAAAAAGAACATATGAACAATCACCATACAGAGGTAACTAAGAATAATGATAACAAGGGCGGGATGGAACAGGACGTGCTGTATTCATATAATACCAATTCTACAGGTGAGTAATCACAGAATTGTATCATTCTAAGTATACAGCACGTTCGTAAAGTAGGGTGGGATCCCCAAAAAGTAACAGCGGGCAGTTTAAACCACTGCCGCCTGCAGAACTTTGCAACCAAAAGCAGCATCAGCTGAGGCCCTAACATCAACCTTGCAAAACTTAGAAAAAGTATGAACAGAAGACCAAGTAGTGTCCTAGCAAACTTGTTCAGCAGAAGCTTGGTGCTGAAAAGCCCAAGAGGCACCAATATCACGAGTAGAACGGGCAGTAAGGCGGAAGGGAGGCTCCTTCCCCTTAGTAGAATAGGCCTGTATCACAGCCTGACGGATCCACTTGCTGATAGTGGACTTATCTGGCGCCAGACCCTGCTTAGGTCCAGACGGGAGTGGCCACCAAATAGAACTTCAGAGTCCTGACCACATCTAGAGAATGTAAAACCCGCTCCTTAGTGTTACTAGGATTAGGGCACAGAGAAGGCTAAACAATGTCCTGATTGAGATGAAAGGCAGACACAACCTGAGGCAGAAAATCTGGCTTAAAGCGAAACACCACCTTGTCCTGGTGTCTCTAAAAATAAGGGGGCTTGATGGAAAGCGCCGCCAACTCAGAAACACGGCTAACAGAAATAATAGCCACCAAAAAGACTACCTTAAGAGTCAAAATGGACAAAGGGGCCTCACGCAAAGGCTCAAAGGGGGAACCCTGCAAGGCAGATCCAAGTTCAAATCCCAGACAGGTAACATAGGCTTACGTGGAGGAAGCACATGAGTAACCCCCTGGAAGAAGGTCTTGACCAGACGATGGTGAGCAAAGGATCTTTGGAAGAAAATAGCCAAAGCAGAAACATGATCTTTGAGGGTACTAAGTTGAAGACCCAAATCCAAACCATGTTGCATGAATTCCAGAATCCTAGGGATAGAAAACACCCGACAGGGAATCGACTTAGACTCACACTAGTCAATGTAAGCGTGCCATACCCTATAGTAAATGGATGACGAGGACTTCTTCCTAGCCCAAATCATGGTATTAACAACAGAGGCAGGCAGCCCCTTTTCCATCAAGATGGAGGTTTCAGCAGCCAGGCCATTTAAGCCAGCGTTTGTAAATTGGAATGGCGTAGCTGCCCCTGCGTGAGCAGGTCTGGATCCTTGGACAGAGCATACTGATCTACTGCCAACTGCACGACGTCTGCGAACCACACCATTCTTGGCCAACAGGGGGCCACCAGTTTGGCACCTTTTCCTGGGCAATCTTGTGCAACACCTTGCCCAGCAGAGGAAAAGGAGGGAACTCATAGAGAAGCTGAAAGCTCTTCCAATACATTGCTAATGCATCCGTGGCCAATGCCAGAGGGTCCTGGGACAGAGAGACAAGGACTGGAAGCTTGTGATTGTGACGGGACGCAAACAGATCCACATCTGGTTGACCCCAGCGGTGGCACAGGGAGCTAAACACCCTGCTGCTGAGGAACCATTCTCCCAGAAGAGAAGTCCCCCTGCTGAGGGAGTCTGCCTCCAGATTCTCCACCTCCGGGATGTACACAGCTGAGATGCAGGGAACATTCTCCTCTGCCCAAAACAGTATAAGGGACACTTCCTTGAGGGCCCTCTTGCTCCGAGTCTCTCCCTGATGATTGATGTAGGCAATCGCTGTCTGGTTGTCAGAGCGGACCTGAACCACCCGACCCCGAAGGTGTGGAGTCAATTGGGCGCGAAACAACCTTATCGCCCTCAATTCCAGAATGTTGATAGGGGTGGGGCCTCCTGACTGACTGTCTCCCAGCACGGGGCCAGAATGGATCTGCCCACCAACAGGTTTCTTGAGTCCAGCCACCACGAGAGAGACCATCTGGTCAGAGGTGACAGAACCAACACCTGATCCAGGGACCGAGGGTCCCGATCCCATACTGACAAGAGGTGAAGTTGAAGAGGTCTCATGTGAAACTGAGCGTATGGAACCGCCTCGAAGCAAGACACCATCAGGCCCACCAGCTGCATCCCCTGCCGGATGGAGGGATGAGGGCAAGACATAAGGAGCCTGGCTGGGGCCTGAGGACTCTCCACCTTCTGCTGAGGGAGAAAAAATCTTGACCTGAGATGTATCCAGAGTCATGCCCAGAAAGGACCTCACAATTGACGGAGACAGAAAAGACTTGGGGTGGTTGATCACCCAGCCGAAGGACTCCAGTGTGGACACCACCAGCTGGGCATCCCTTTCGGCCTGCTGGAGGAACTGAGACGTGATGAGAATGTCGTCCAAGTAAGGAAGGATGCGAATGCCCTGAGATCTCAGCAGAGCCATTACGCCCGCCAGCACCTTGGTGAATACCCTGGGAGCCGAGGTGATACCGAAGGGCAAGGCCACAAATTGGTATTGCTGATCCTCCAGAGCGAACCTGAGGAATCTCTGATGACCTGGAAAGATTGGTACATGAAGGTAAGCGTCCTTGATGTCTACAGAGGTCATGAAGTCGCCCGGGCGTACTGAATTGACAGCTGAGCGCAGAGTCTCCATGCGAAAGTGTTTGAATCTGACAAATTTGTTGAGGCACTTTAAATCCAGGATAGGTCTTTTTTGGGGACAGTGAAAAGATTATAATAGTAGTATAGTAGCCTCTGCCCCTTTCCCTCAAAGGCACCTGGCAGTTGACCCCTAACTCCAGGAGGTTTTGGACAGCAAGGCACAGACCCTGAGCTGACAGGAGGTTTTGAGCCATCCGGGAATTGATGAATCTTGGGGGAGGGCCAGGTTGCAAACTCCATCTTGTAAACGGAGGACACTACCTCCTGAATTCACCGGTCTGAGACGTGAAGCCTTCAGACGTGAGCAAAGACCTGGAGCCGTCCCCCCACACGGATGGGTGAGGGTGCCCCTTCATGCCTGAGGGGGCTTGGGTGAGGATTTTGTCTTGGGACCTCAGGAGAGGCCAGGACGCCCACGTCCTCTGCCCCTTCCCCAGTGATCTCCACGGGTCCCCCTTAAAGGAGACTCCTCGGCCAGTTCTGGAACCACGGAAGGATGGGAGAAAGGCACTCATCCCCCGAAAGGACCTTGACGGCCTCCTACGTTGAGGTAACCTACCACCCCTGGGAAACAAATCCAAACGTTCACCAAACGGGCACAGGCCCTTGAAAGGGAAACCAGTGAGAGCCTTCTAAGCAGCGTTATCAGCTATCCACTGACGTAGCCAGACAGAGAGGCGTATAGCCACCAACAGGGCAGAAGTCCTACCACACATTCTAATGGCATCATCCATAGCAAAAAGAATATATGCAATAAATTCCTCACAAAGCAGGAGAGATCTATACTCTTTTCTACCCGCATCCTCAGATACCCTGTCCAAGAGACACTTAATCACTCCTTTAATGGCAATAGCCATGATAGCAGAGGCACAAATCGGGCGCAGCGCCATCCCCACACAGGCAAAGGCCTGACAGGCCAGTTGGTCCAAGCGCCGGTCCTCCCCATCCTGCAGGGTAGTAGTATCAGGAGAGTGCATGACAGATGTATTGGACAATCCGAGAACGGGTGCATCCACCTCGGGAGGACATGACCAACGCTTAACATCAGCTGGAAAGGGATACCTCTTATCCCAACTCTTAGGCACCCTGGCAGCTTGCTAGGCCATTCCCATTTCTTGAGCACTAGATTATTAAAGTGAGACTGCTCGGGGAACTCCCAGCGTGGCTTAACCGTATGAAAAAGCTCACCCTGCTGCTGCGGAGCCACTGCCGGGGGAGAAATACAAAGCAATTCAAAAATATGACTCAGCAATCTGTCAGTGTCATCAGGGGACCCCGGGTCTTCCCCAAAGGGAGTCCCAGTACCACCGTAAATCTTAGGTTGTTCCTCAGAGGATTCAGAATCAGAAAATAATCCCCCCTCCGCAAGGGGGTAGGGGCCTGAGAGTGAAAAGGGGCCCTCATCTTCTACAGGGAGGGAAGCAGCGGGTGATAAATGCCACTTCTTAGCAGAAGCCTTACATGGGGCAGACCCAGCAAGATGTTTTTTAATGCTGGCCACCCGTGCAGCTAAATCAGGTTGAGACTCCCCGCTAGTATGCCCCTCGGTGGGGGTCAGATGTAAGCGTAGGGGGGTAGGCGAAGCCAGAGGGGGCAGCACCAGTCCCAGTAACAGGCAACCCAGACCGCAGCGCAAGCACTCGCTGGGCACAGGGTACACACACCCTGACATCATCACTTATAGGGGATACTTCACACACAACACATAGCCAGGCTTGTCCCGAAGGAACCCCAAGCACATTATCTCCAGAAGCCTCCATATGGAGATTAGAGTGGCACAACAGGCCAATATAGGGTTAACGCTAATGATAGCAACCCGGGATGCCCCAATAGCCCGCTAGGGAAGTGGGAGATATAATAGCAATAGCCTTAACAAAAAAAGGGTAAGGACCGGAAGAAACCACAATGAGGTCTACCCGCCTGAAAACATAAGAATACATTCCCATAAGAATATATACAATAAAATATATAAATAAAAAATATATTAAAAAAAGCCACCCCGCAGGGGCACTCGCAGACCACGATAGGAAACAGCAGACACGCATCACAAGGAAGGTAAAAATGGCATCCGCATATACCTCGAGGGGCAGGCGGCAGAGAAGTGATTTAGAGAACGTCATCCGCAGAGCCCGCCCCCCCTGAAGAGCGCAAAACGCACCCACGTGATCCCGCCGTCCAGTGACGGCGCGGGTAGCGCCTGAGGTAATGTCGTCACCGTCCGCGGAGCGCTGTACAAGTGCGCGGCGGCGGCTAACAGTAAAACACATTAGGCACAAGTAAAGTAAGCAATTCAGGCTGCTTGACCGACCGCACCCCCCCCCCCCCCCCCCCCCGAGATCTCCCCAGGGAGAGTAAGGTTAGGGAGCAGCAGTCACATAACGCCCAAAGCAAAATAAAAAGGAGAGGAGGGAGCAGACACCTAAGGGGCATAGGGATTAAGGGGGAACCCCGGATTTGGGAGGGGGCATCCCACAAGGCTCACCACAGGCCTATACCGCCTACCCATGTCAAAGCAGGGACTGCGGTCGGAGCAGCGATCCTCAAGCATCTGACCCGGTGCTGCCTACCTTCACCCGAACCAGTCACCTGAGGCTGGGAGGCAGTGGGTCCTGAACGGGTGAAAAAAATAGTCCTGCAGGGCCGCAGGCTGGTAAGCCCTGCTCGCCTGCGTATATAGAGAGCCATCTTCTATCTTCACAGCCCAGACTGCGGATGAAAACTGGGGAATTTGTGGAAGGTCCCTGACTTATATAGGGCCGGGAGGAGCCACAAGACGTTTTCTGCAGTCCAGCGCCATCTTGTGGATGTATTACCCATGTGTAAGGAATATTCTGGAACAGGACGTGCTGTATACTTAGAATATGTGATCTTTTAATTGTCCTTCGGGGGTGCAGGTGCAGAAAAATTAGTTACATGGACCATTGAGGTAGCCGGATGGACTTAATGTTTTACTCTAAATCTGCTCCTATATCATTGTGGGATTTGGTAATGAGTAGGGAGAGCAGATCTGTAGAAGTTCAGGTTGGCCAAGTTCAGCCAAACTTGCTGCCAAAGTTGAAGTCAATAGAGAACCAAACTTGGGGGCCCAAAAATATCACATAGCAGACTGTGTGACAGAGCCCCCATCTTCTGCTATAGCAGAATGTGTTGCAGAACAACCCCCATCATCCCATAGCAGACTGTGTTGCAGAACAACCCCCATCATCCCACAGCAGACACTGACAATCTTCTGTACAGACATACACTGTAGTAGGCAGAGTGCTGTGTGCACCTGGCTGGGAGCTTTCACCCCAGATTCTGGCCATACCCCATTGTGGCCTGGCACCGCCTACTCCCCTTCCTGATTGGTTGGGGGCAGGGCATGAGTGGGGGGAAGCGATATACTCGCCCTGCTGGCTGACCTGATTGGCTGCAGGGAGGGCTAGAAGCTGATTGATGGGCTGCTCAGCAACTGTTCTGGCCAAAAGCCAATCCCGATACAGGTCTATGACTGAACACAATCTCCTCATTACTAGGGATGAGCGAACCCGAACTGAAAAACTTTGCGGTATGAGTTTCCCCATCCCTAGTAACAGGGAGTTTATGTTCCTAAATATGATTTTGAGAACTCTGAATTATGCGTCTGGGTGACCAACTTATGTAATTGTGTATCTTTGGTAATTCTGATGATGCTACATATAACAAAAGAGAACAAAGGGTGACAGGAACTTGAACAACATGAATAACAGTTCAGTAACAGTGCTCACTGACAAATGGTGCTGATGTATCTCTAACTGTCTATCCCCTGAGCTAACCTCACTAGTGATACTCACTGTATAATGGGGAGAAACATACAGAGCAGTAGAGCTCAGCAATCCTCCCCTGTGAACTTGCGGTTGGAGGCCTTCAACCCCTCGGGAACTCCTCTATTACAGTAGAAGGTAGATAAATTACTTTTCCATGCACTAACTTTTCTAAAACATATAATCAGTGCTACATAGTGTCCACCAAACAAGTAAAATCATCCTGAGAAAGCTTTACCATGTTGTTATGTTTCTCATAGGTTTGCTGCCAGTCTCCTCAGAAGTAGTTGGGAGTGTCTTGGGTGGAGTTATGTTGCTGGTTCTTAATTATTCGAATAGCTCTGCAAACACAATTTGATCTATATTAACAGCGAGAGGAGCCTGAAGCTCTTATTCCAGAGGACGAGGAGAACGAGCAGGTAAGTATCATCTCTATTATTTGGATGGGAGGCTTTAGCAGAACACCCCCCAATAGCAATCCCATTTATTATAGAGAATATTTCTAAGAGGTCAAGGACCCAATATATTTACTGACAATAGCAAAGTGAGTAACATGTTTTGCAATCGGGTGATGGTAACATATGGCAAAGATGACAAAGCTTGGACTGGGGGAATCATGGACATGGGCAAGTAATAGGATAAATTATAGGAAACAATGGATGGATATTCATGGTATTTACTCATATTGAGTCACTGTTACTAGCGTAGTACTGTAGGGGGTCAGTACATGGGGGGTGCACAAGGGAATACACAGTAAAATATCTCTGCAGATGATACTAAGCTGTGTAATTGAATTCATGCAACTACATACAGATTAAGATAAGTTGGAAGTATGGGCAGAAAACTGGCGAATGAGCAAAACACCAGCAAAGTCCAATAAAGTGAGAAGGAGGCTGAGGGGGGGCCAAAGCAGACCCACACATTTCATAGGTGTGTCCCACTTACCTCTGTACTCATTGGACTTTGCTGGTGATATGATTTTTACTTAATTTCCTGGGTTTTGTATTCCATATGCTTCACTGGGCTGCTACACTGAGAGTTTAAGATACACTTGGTATTTATTCATTATATATGTTGGTTGATCCTAGGTTTGCTGCCAGTCTCCTCAGAAGTAGTTGAGAGTATCTGGGTGCAGTTATGTTGCTGGTTCTTAATAATTAGGAAAGCTAAATAATCTCTGCAAAGACACTGTTAGCAGAACATCCCCCAATAGCAATCCCATTTATTATAGAGCATATTTCTAGGAGGTCAAGGACCCAATATATTTACTGACAATAGCAAAGTGAGTAACATGTTTTGCAATCGGGTGATGGTAATGGCAAAATGACAAAGCTTGGACTGGGGGAATCATGAACATGGGCAAGTAATAGGATACATTATAGGAAACAATGGATGGTTATTTGATTATTAATGATATTTACTCATTGAATCACTGTTACTAGTGTAGTATTGTAGGGGTCAGTACATGTAGCATTGCAGATGATACTAAGCTGTGTAATTGAATTCATGCAGCTACATACAGATTAAGATAAATTTGAAGTATGGGCAGAAAACTCGCAAATGATCAAAGCAAAGCACCAACAAAGTGCAATAAAGTGAGAAGGGGGCTGAGGGGGGCCAAAGCAGACCCCGCACATTTCGCAGGTGTGTTCCACTTACCTTGTTACTCAGTATCATTGGACTTTGCTGGTGATATGATCTTTACTTACTTAATTTGCTGGGTTTTGTATTCCATATGCTTCACTGGGCTGCTACACTGAGAGTTTAAGATACACTTGGTATTTATTCATTATATATGTTGGTTACTAGTTATTAACTTGTTATTTGCACAATATTATTTCATAATCAGCTATATTTTGGGGAATTATTTATTAGGCTGTTTTGTATTTGCACTTCAGAGGGTCAGTTAGAGAGGGAGGGTTCTATTTGGGGGGTGATAGCACCCTTTGTTGTTTTTAAATGTCCTTCTGCTTGTGTATATGTTAGGTTGTCTTTTTATGCCTTAATTAAATCCTTTATACATTTGTATATAGTGGTGCCACTACAAATTATTATGGGGCTTTGTTTTATTCTTGTGGCATAGGGTTGCAGGTTGTTCATCGGGGCATAGGTGACTATGACCACAGCATCATTTTACCCCTGTATAAGTCACTGGTCAGATCCCATATGGAATATTCTGTACAGTTCTGGGCACCAGTGCATAAGAAAGACATATCAGAACGTGGTAAAAGGTGGGCAACTAAATACATGGATGAGGGGAGTAGAGTACAATAAAAGACTGGCCAAATTATTTGTATTTATTTTGTAAAAGAGACGAGTGAGGGGTGTCTTCCCTGCATGTAATAACATTACCAGCTATGGCTGCCAGGAAGGAGAGCAATGGAAGAAGATTTTCTTTTATATACAGGCTGCTATGACTCTTCTGTGAAAACATTGGGACATTTATGCAGATTTACTGGGGGAGGTCGTGTCATACAAATAATAAAAGTGTAACTATTTCCTATGTATAAGGGGGTTTATCTACTGTACACACTGTGTGTTAGAGTGTCAGCTCTGGTGACACAGGTATTGTACCTCTGTACAGTATCATTGTAGGCAAACATATAACTAGATATGGTGATGAGCTGGACAGGGGTCTATCTGGTCAGGAAGCTGTGGTGCCGCATAGCCCGGGGGTATCTGACATCTGGTAATTCTGAATCCCAGATACCATTTAACCAATATAAATTTCTTGTTCCTCACTGAGTCACTTTGTAAATAAAAAAGAGGGAAAATCCAAATAATTTCAGTTTTCTCATTTTTTTAGCTATTAAAATACATTTAAAGAAATCAAAAATAATAAAATAAAAATACATTTAAAGAATAAAAGTGTGAGCTTGGTGTACCAGGTATATGGGCTGGTAACCCGGGGCTCAGAGGCCAAGTGTCTGGTCTCCAGTCCTGCTAATCAGTCAGCCAGTGGAGCCAAGTGTTCTGCAAAGTTCTAGTTCTATTCCAGGGTTTGCCCCCAGAACCCCAGGCCCATGCAGATGTGTACTGAGCTCTTTCCTGTTTCAAATTGAGTTTTGGGTTATGAGAAGGGGGTGTCAGCAAGTCACCTGGTCAGGGGTGTAGCTAGGGAGGAAGGGTGGGCACATGCCCCCAGTATAGCAAAGGTCAGGGGGCACCAAAGGGGGGCCTGAGCACAGGTGTGAGCGCCATTTCAAATTGTTGCCCCTGGTGCCAGGATGCCTAGCTACTGCTCTGCAGATCCCCTATAGCAGTTCAAATGGTAGAGGGGCAGCAAGCCACCTGTCAGCATGCAGCTGGTGTCTTGCCAACTCCCCCATCCAATTACTTACACTCCCACTGGGTACATGGATGCAGTAGAAGGGTTCTCCAGACCCCCCTGCAAAAACATGAACCTGTCCTGAAGGAAAGGCCATAGGGTCTGGAACACTTGCAAGGTTAATGGCTTGCTGCAGCAGCGCCTATTCCTGGTGCACTTGGCTATTAGACCTTTTTTACTGCAAACATGTTTAAAAAATAAAAATGAATATGTATTAATGGATACGAGTAAAGGCTTTATTTTACCAGACTGGGGTATGAGCTGGACTCTTGTAATGTTCTCCCCTGACAGTAAAGCTGGGTTAAGGAAAGGTGGCTGCAACAGGTTGCTTGCCATTACTCACTATCGGATTACCCAGAACCCCCCCTGGCCACTCGGGTTGTTGGTGAGTTTGATGCTAATGGGTAAAAGATAAAATAAGACGTTTATATTTTTGTTCCAGAAATGAAGGCTCACCAGATATTTGGGTTACTTGCCCTGGTCATGGCTTGTTCAGGTGAGGTTAAAATAAGTCATAATTGTACCTCCATAGCTATGTAAAGTGTTATAACAGCTTGCACTGTGTACACATGCTGATAAACGTGTAGTGACAGCACACAGATAGAATCCATTGTGGGACGGATTTCCTATGTGCGCCATCATGGGGAAATTAATCATTTCACTTAAAGAGACTGTAATCCCAAATCATAAAACAAACAGGCATTTAGCAATTACCTTCAGGTTTCCAAGAAGAAGGGGGCAGTGGCCCTGCACCCCAGAATTCCTTGGCCCATGACCAATGCTTGCTGTCAGTTGTGGCTCCGCCCCTCTGCGCCAGTCACAGTGCCTTTGCCCTGCATTGCAGTGAATATAGGGAGCATAGAGTCACTGGGACTGATGTGAGGGGGGACAGCACCGGATGAGAACACCCGGAGCCCTGTACTTGGACACCAGGAGGTTTCTGAGCAGTGGACCATTTGGCAGGGGAAAGTGTCTGTTTTTTTTTTTCTGGGTTTACAGAACCTTTAAGTATATGAGGCTCAGATGAGGTTTAGGAAAATGCAAATCCTATAATAGGAAATGTATGTGATAAATAGACAACATAAGATTCTAACAACACTTTGCAGCCAGAAATATTGTCTGTATTTGGCTGTTCAGGCCATTTGTGCTTATTAACAGCATTGAAATAAGTGGAATGAGCATAGATATGGCTGCTAAGCTGCCGGCCAGGCCCAGATTTAATCATTTGCACAGTCAGGCACAAAAAGAGAAAACATTTATATTTTAATGTGATATATTATAATGTATATAAAGGTGTCTATTTTTTGTTTGCTAAATGATGATGTCCTTAAGCTGCTGAGCTTATCGAGTGTGTGTTTTTTGGAAGCAGTTTTCACTAACCGTACACCAAGTCTGTACATGAAGATCTACATGAGAGAAATGAGTCCTGTACACACAGAACACTGCAGCTGGGCCTGTGTAAGGCGGAGTGAGCTCCCTCACCTCAGCAGCTCAGCACTTTGACAATATCATTTTGGAAAAAAAAAAATCACTTTAAAAAAAGCCATTGAAAGAGGACTTTCACTTTAAATGTGTGGAGTGACAATTCTATGTTCTGTATATAGCAGTGTGTGAATATTCTCAGAGTTACAAGTGAATACAATATAACATGGTAAAAATTCACAGATTTAAATTAAATATGTATTTTTTTGTTTAATAAAAGTATTTATATATTTTTGCTCTATTATAAAGATCTACACACTGTAATATAATGTGTTATAAATTAAGCAGGTATAAAGCAGTCCCGCAGACATTTCTTAATTAATGGGTTTGGGGCCATAATTGTGATAAGCTCGCGGGTTTTCCAGATTGCTGGAGCCCCCCATTCAGTTGCCCTGCAACACCCCCGAAATCCTTACCTGAACCTTTATCCTCGTCCGAAACGCCATCCTCTGATTGGCCTCCGGCCATTAACCCTTCTAGTGCTAGTGAGACTCACGTAGTTGACTTTAGAGCCCCATAAAAAAAAAAGTAAAAAAGATACAGACTTACCTGACCCCTCATTTGAAAGTGCCAGCGATTCTCTTCAATAATCAGCTATTTGATTCTGATCTTCAGGAGGGGGCCCGGAATAGGCCCCTCCCGCGCCATCTGAAAGAAAAAAATAAATAAATAAAAATGACACAAACTCACCTGACAGCATGATCGCTCTCCCCCGTTCTTCTCTTCACCAGGGGGGGCTCCGACCCCCCCTGGACTTACCACTCTTCGGGGGAGGACCCAGCAACGGGCCCTCACCGTCCTCTCTGACCAGCGCTGGCCCCACCCCTAGCCCTGCCCTCTTGTGGGAGGAGCTGGATGACGTCATCCCACTCCTCTATACCGGCACCCGGGCTCCGACTGTCACTTATCGTAGCGATTGGAGCTGGGAGGGTGGGAGGCAGGGTGGCTCTGATCTCCCTGCCTCCCACCCTCCCTGCTCCGATCACCACCGACAACTGTCATCTGCAGCGGAGCGGGACACGGGATCAGAGGTAAGTATAAGTGAAAAAAGAATAAATAAAGAATTTTTTTTCTGGTGTCTTTTTTTTACTTAACCCTTTGTGAACTGGTAAGGGGTCCATGAGACCCCTTATACCAGTTCACAAGGCTCTGGGGCTGGCAATCACCTGCGGCTTGCGGGTGACTTGCCATAACCCCCAGCCCCCCCATTACCTGCCTCCCCAACGGCCGGGGGGGGCAGAAGGGCCCGGGCCACTTAGTGGCTATGTGGGCTAGTACCCTGCAGGGCCAGGGGCCACCAACGCTGGCCCCTGCGCCCTGTTCTACAAGCCCCCATAGCTGGTCTGGGTCTGTAATGCTGGGTAAGGGGGACCCTACGTAATTTTTTTGGGGTGATTTTAAGGGTTTTTAACCCTTAAAATTCCAAAAAAAATGAGGTCCCCCCCCCCCGGGAGGGGGGACTCTATGTCATTTTTTTTTTTAAGTTAACCCCTTACAACTATGCAATCATATTGCATAGTTGTATCCTATCTGAAATCTCCTAAACTGCTGTTTCAGTTTGGGGGAGTCTCCTGGGCAGGAAAGGGTGTCTACCAATACATATGTGGTACCGTTGTAACCCGGAGAAATAGGGCTTTCACACGCAATAATATTTTATTTATAAATTTAGATTTTTTATCACAAAAAAACACTACAAATTATTTTTTTTTTTTTGCACGTATTTCACCCAAAAGTATTGAGAATACACTAAAAAAGGACCAAACAAGACATTTCATGTTGAAGCCCAGACTCTGCTGAAAAAAAACAATTATCATTTTCCTGGAAAATCCCTGGAAATTCCTTCAAAAATCAAGGTTGAACATGTGTAGCGCAAAAACGTGAAAAGTCGTCTGGCAACAGAGCGTGACAAAAAATCTAGGTAGGCCGGCACTCAAAGGGTTAATCGATATGCTTCCATATGTTCTCATTGTGTTCTATGGGAGTGAGCCTGACTGTGCAGAAAAAAGAGGTGAGCCCTCCGACCTGCGTTCAGAACTCAGCACTGAGCAGTAAATAAGGAATTCCTTCAGCTCAGTGATAATCCTGTGTTTGCTGTGCCCACCTATGCCGGACCAGATCAGGATAATATACCTTTAGTAAATCAGAGTCCATGTGTCTGCAGTGCAGCTGCTCCTATGCGCCCATGTGAAGACCATTACATTCCATTGAATTGCCCTTCCAGCTCTTTATGGTCCCTACCGCTGTACCTAAAAAAAATAGCAGTTGCCCACTGCTGCTTCACTGGCACATGTCCTGCAGACCAGGTGGTGTATAACCTGATCAAGAGCTGTGACACCTACTGGTCACATGGTGCAATATTAAAAATGACAACAGTTATGTAGGGCTCTGCTTTTATATATACGGACAGGAGTCTGCTGGCTCAGCCTCATCTGCTGCATTGGTTGGGTGGAAGGAGAGTAGGTGGGGTCACTTATTATCTGAAGAATGCTGCACAAAATTATGTTACTACTAAAGATGGGTGACCCCGAAGCGCAAAGTTTGGGTTTGTACCTTACTGTGCAAGTTCAGGTTTGCAAAGCCGAACATCCAGAAGTTTGTGTTAGAGTTCGGTGTCCGGCACAAATACCGAAAAAATAATGAATGTCCATGAATGCCAATTAACTGTGTTTCATCTGATATAGGAAAACCAGTACCAGGAAAAGAACCATCAGGTAAGAATATTTATTATTATGTTGTGCCTTATACATTGGATACATTAAGGAAAGATTGGAACTAAAGTAATGTAAATTTCTTGTCAGTGATTAATCACTTCCTATTTGTTCACCTTACAAAAAGTTCACAGAATGTTTTTGGGACGGGGTGGGGTATGGAAATATTTCTTTCCCTGACTGTCTTTTATGGAAAGAAGGATAGTAGGGAACACTCTGAAATACTCCTGCCAGACACCAAGCTGCCATTCCTGGACATAATTACAGTAATAGTTGCCACATTCACGTGTATTGTTACGCACCGGGTGCGAAGAAGTGGACCCGCAGGGTCTGCAGAACTGTTTTGGCAGATACCGCGTCAGGGGAGCGGAGTCTAAGGAGCCACTGGTTTTCACCAGAGCCCACCGCAAGGCGGGATGGTCTTGTGCGGCAGGTGACTCCCAGGTCGCTACCCCCCAACAGCGGCACAGTTCCACAAACTGCTGAAGTGACGTGCAGCAGAGACAAACAGTGGTCGGAGGAGAAGGTCGAGGTCAGGACTGGCAGCGCGGGTTCAGTAGCGGTGAGACAAGCCGAGGTCGGGACTGGCAGCGCGGGTTCAATAGCGGTGAGACAAGCCGAGGTCGGGACGGGCAGCACAGGTTCGAAGGTCAATAGGAGAGCCGAGGTCATACACGAGGAATCAAGCAATACAGCGATAATCATTCAGGGAACAACACCGAAGATCCGGCACAGGAAGTAAGGCAGGGTTTAATTTATAGGAAGCGCCAAAAAGAGATTGGATGGCAGAGACCAATTAACAGGGCCTTGGCCCTTTAAATCTGAGGAGGTTGACGCGCGCGCCCCCTAGTGGCCGGGGACGTGCGCGCAGGGAAGACGGAACAGACACAGAAGGAGGAAGCCGGCGGCCATGCCGGTCAGAGGAGGAGGCGCGGGGACCAGGTAAGGGGGAACTGCAGCCAGGGGGGCCAGCAGCAGACGCCCGGATGGCGGTGAAGCGGGGAGCGCTGCAGGAAGGGGACGCAGCGCTCGCCCGAGCAGAGGCACGGAGAGGGGCGCTGCGCGGGGAAGACGCAGCGCTCGCCCTAACAGTACCCCCCCCCTTAGGTCTCCCCCTCTTTTTGGGACCGAGGAAGTTTGAAATAAGGCTCCGATCGAGGATATTCTCCTCAGGCTCCCAGGACCTCTCTTCAGGACCGCAATTCTCCCAATCCACTAGAAAGTATCGTCTCCCTCTGGATATTTTGGAAGCCAGAATCTCTCTCACCGAGAAGGCATCTTCGGTACCCGCGACCGGAAGTGGCTCCAACGTTTTAGAAGAGAATCGATTAGTCGTCAGAGGTTTTAATAATGAAACATGAAAAGAGTTGGGAATACGTAAGGAGGCTGGCAAATGAAGTTTGTAACAGACCGGATTAATTTGTTGCTTGATCCTGTACGGCCCTAAATAGCGAGGGCCCAATTTATAACTGGGTATCTTGAAACGAATGTACTTGGCTGAAAGCCAAACTTTATCTCCAGGAGAGAAAACAGGAGCGATTCTCCTTTTTTTAATAGCGCTGCTCTTCATGCGGGTAGAGGCTAGAACAAGAGAATGTCGTGTTTCACGCCAGATAGAGGAGAAAAACTGTGTTAAGTCATCCACGGCGGGTACCCCCGACTGTGTAGGTAAGGGTAGAGGAGGCAAAGGTTGGCGGCCATAAACAATGAAGAATGGAGATTTCTTTGTGGCTTCAGAATCTTTGAAATTATAAGAGAACTCCGCCCATGGCAAGAGATCGACCCAGTCGTCTTGTCGGGCCGAAACAAAGTGACGTAGATATTGTCCTAGAACCTGATTGACCCTCTCCACTTGGCCGTTGGACTGGGGGTGGTAAGCCGAGGAAAAATCTAATTTCACCTTTAACTGAGTACAGAGAGCCCTCCAGAATTTTGAAACAAACTGAACTCCCCTGTCGGAGACAATATGGGAAGGAAGTCCACGGAGCCGAAAAATATGTTTAAAAAAGTTCTTAGCCAACTGAGGTGCGGATGGGAGTCCTGGAAGCGGAACGAAGTGCGCCATTTTTGAAAAACGATCCACAACAACCCAGATCACTGTATTGCCTTGAGATGGAGGAAGATCCGTGATAAAGTCCATAGCGATGTGAGACCAAGGGATTTCAGGAATAGGAAGAGGATGAAGAAGACCCGCCGGTCTTTGGCGAGGCGTTTTATTACGTGCACAGGTGGTACAAGCTTGCACGAATTCTGCCACATCCTTCTCAATGGAGGGCCACCAATAATATCTGGCAATAATTGCGTTAGACTTTTTGATACCAGCATGCCCGGCAATACGGGAAGCATGACCCCATTTTAATATTTGGAGGCGTCGGCGAACCGGGACAAAGGTTTTCCCAGGCGGAGCCTGCACTAGGGAGGCAGGAGCGGAATGAACCAAATGATCAGGAGATATAATGAACTGAGGAGCAGCGTCCACGTCTGTGACGTCCGAGGAGCGAGATAGAGCATCTGCCCTGATGTTCTTAGAGGCAGGTCGAAAATGAATGCGGAAATTAAACCGCGCGAAGAATAGTGACCAACGAGTTTGGCGAGGATTCAAGCGTTGAGCAGTTTGAAGATACAAAAGGTTCTTATGGTCGGTAAAAATAGATATGGGGTGAAGCGACCCTTCTAGAAGATGTCTCCACTCTTCAAGAGCTAATTTGATAGCCAGGAGTTCACGATCCCCAATAGAATAATTTCGCTCCGCGGAAGAAAAAGTCCTAGAAAAGAACCCACAAGTATGATTTTTCCCTGAAGGAGACCTCTGTGTGAGAACAGCTCCTGCTCCGATGGAAGAAGCGTCAACCTCTAGAGAAAAAGGACGAGAAGGGTCTGGTCTGGTGAGCACCGGGGCCATAGAGAAAGTCTTTTTCAAAGTTAAAAAGGCTGCCTCCGCCTGTGGAGGCCATGACTTGGGGTTGGCTCCCTTTTTGGTGAGAGCCACAATGGGGGCCACGATAGTGGAAAAATGGGGTATGAATTGACGGTAATAGTTGGCGAAGCCCAGAAATCGTTGAATGGAACGCAGACCAACAGGCCGAGGCCAATCTAAAACCGCTCTCAATTTGCTAGGGTCCATTTGTAGTCCTTGGGCTGAAACAGTATAACCCAAAAAGGGCAGAGCGGTTTGGTGAAAGAGACACTTTTCTAATTTGGCATAAAGATGATGCTGCCGAAGGCGGGATAGTACCAGACGAACGTGCCGGTGATGCTCTTCGAGGGAAGAAGAGAAGATGAGGATATCATCTAAATAGACCACGACACAGGAGTACAACAAGTCCCGGAAGATGTCATTGACGAACTCTTGAAATACGGCAGGGGCATTACAAAGCCCGAAGGGCATCACCAAATACTCGAAATGACCGTCACGGGTATTAAAGGCAGTCTTCCATTCGTCTCCCTTGCGGATGCGGATCAGATTGTAGGCTCCTCGGAGATCCAGTTTGGAAAAGATCCTGGAGCCACGAAGACGGTCGAAGAGTTCTGGAATTAAGGGTAAGGGGTATCGGTTCTTTACCGTGATCTTGTTAAGACCCCGATAATCGATACAGGGTCGGAGAGAACCGTCTTTTTTCTGTACAAAAAAAAAGCCAGCCCCAGCGGGAGAAGAGGACTTCCGGATGAAGCCCCTCTGCAGATTTTCTTGTATGTAAGTAGCCATTGCTTGAGTTTCGGGGACGGATAGTGGGTAGATTCGGCCACGAGGAGGAGTGGTCCCAGGCAGGAGGTCGATCGGGCAGTCATAAGGGCGATGAGGCGGAAGAGTCTCAGCTTGCTTCTTACAGAAGACATCAGCGTAAGCCCGGTAAACTTCGGGTAGGCCCGGTAGAGATGTGGTAGGATGATCGGTTCGAACTGGTAAAGCTTTCAAGCAATTCTTGAAGCAGGTTGTACCCCACGCCTTGATGTCCCCAGTGACCCAGTCTAGGGTAGGATTATGAAGCTGAAGCCAAGGAAGACCCAATAGGATTGGGGAAGTACAATGGGGTAACACAAAGAGTTCCAAGTATTCCTGGTGAAAGAGGCCAATCTTAAGGAGCAAAGGCTTGGTACGGTACTGCACCATACAATTCAGTCTATCTCCATTAACTGAGGCGATGAATAACGGTTTGGCCAAGCGGTTAACTGCTATGTCGTATTTCTTGATCAGGGAGGCCTCTATGAAATTGCCCGCCGAACCAGAATCCAGGAAGACCGGCAAATTAAGCACAGAGGCAGATGAGAGACAAAGCTGTGCAGGTACGGTAAATCTTGGAGAGGAAGCACACACACCCAGAGACGCCTCTCCCACCGAGTCTAGGTGCGCCCGTTTCCCAGTCGAGAAGGACGAATGGGGCAATCTCTTAGAAAATGATCAGGACTGGCGCAATACAGACAGAGATTTTCATTTCTCCTGCGAGACCTCTCCACGGGGGTTAGGCGAGAGCGGCCGACCTGCATGGCTTCCACCTCTGGAGAAGATGGTACAGACAAAGGTTTCTGAAAGGTGGGAGCCAAACGGAACATTCTCCTGTCACGTTGGGAATCTCTCTCCAGGCGAAGTTCCTCACGCCTCTCAGCAAAGCGTATGTCAATGCGAGTGACGAGATGAATGAGTTCAGAAAGGGAGTCAGGTATCTCTCGGGCCGCTAGAACATCTTTGATCTTGCTAGAAAGACCTTTCTTAAAACAAGCGCAGAGGGCCTCATTATTCCATGCTAACTCGGAGGCCAAAGTACGGAATCGAATAGCATATTCACCAACAGAAAGATCGCCTTGCGTTAAATTCAATAGAGCGGACTCGGCAGATGAGGCCCGAGCGGGTTCTTCAAAAACCTGACGGAATTCAGTAACAAAGGCCTGAACGGTGAAGGTGAGAGGATCATTACGGTCCCACAAGGGAGTGGCCCAAGCCAAGGCTTTTCCGGAGAGCAGACTAATGATGAAGGCCACTTTAGAGCGTTCGGTGGGAAATTGATCAAACAATAATTCCAGGTGCATAGAGCACTGGGCTAGAAAGCCTCTGCACAACTTCGCGTCCCCCTCATATTTTGCTGGTAAGGAGAGGCGGATTCTGGATGGGGAAACTGCTGGAGACTGCGGTGGCGGCGCCGGTGGCGGTGGAGAAGGCGACAGCTGCTGGGTCAAGAGTTGCTGCATCATAGCGGTAAGCTGATTAATCTGCCGAGACTGCAAAGCCACCAGCGCTGGGAGTTCGGAAGTCTCCGGCAAGGGCACCTCAGCGGGATCCATGGCCGGATCTTACTGTTACGCACCGGGTGCGAAGAAGTGGACCCGCAGGGTCTGCAGAACTGTTTTGGCAGATACCGCGTCAGGGGAGCGGAGTCTAAGGAGCCACTGGTTTTCACCAGAGCCCACCGCAAGGCGGGATGGTCTTGTGCGGCAGGTGACTCCCAGGTCGCTACCCCCCAACAGCGGCACAGTTCCACAAACTGCTGAAGTGACGTGCAGCAGAGACAAACAGTGGTCGGAGGAGAAGGTCGAGGTCAGGACTGGCAGCGCGGGTTCAGTAGCGGTGAGACAAGCCGAGGTCGGGACTGGCAGCGCGGGTTCAATAGCGGTGAGACAAGCCGAGGTCGGGACGGGCAGCACAGGTTCGAAGGTCAATAGGAGAGCCGAGGTCATACACGAGGAATCAAGCAATACAGCGATAATCATTCAGGGAACAACACCGAAGATCCGGCACAGGAAGTAAGGCAGGGTTTAATTTATAGGAAGCGCCAAAAAGAGATTGGATGGCAGAGACCAATTAACAGGGCCTTGGCCCTTTAAATCTGAGGAGGTTGACGCGCGCGCCCCCTAGTGGCCGGGGACGTGCGCGCAGGGAAGACGGAACAGACACAGAAGGAGGAAGCCGGCGGCCATGCCGGTCAGAGGAGGAGGCGCGGGGACCAGGTAAGGGGGAACTGCAGCCAGGGGGGCCAGCAGCAGACGCCCGGATGGCGGTGAAGCGGGGAGCGCTGCAGGAAGGGGACGCAGCGCTCGCCCGAGCAGAGGCACGGAGAGGGGCGCTGCGCGGGGAAGACGCAGCGCTCGCCCTAACATGTATTGGCCATAAAAGTAAACAAAACACCAATAATACAATCACATGGGTGTCAGGCCCAGGAGACCTAAATCACTGGGTAGTTAAGGTGGTTTGGGATTTCCCTGGTTTACAGGCATGATAAAGAGTAATAGTATTAGTGAACACATTGTATCCTAGCCAAACAGAACATGACAGGTTTTTCTGTGTTTTGTACATACATGAAGAATCACCATTGTGTCCTGTATCACACTTTGTATCTTTAACTTGTGGGGGAAGAATATTCCACCCTGCTCATCTAGACCAGGGGAGGGAAGAATTCGGACTAAGACATGGCCCCCAATCACTGACAGTGCATTTGGCAGGAGTTATTCCATGTGCAACTGAGGCTTAAGCTCTGGTCTCCTGTTTTAAGTATCGCCCCCAAATTTTGGGACCAGGTTGGGTCGTCCAACACTAATAGAGCCTAGACAACAAAAAACAAAAGGCATTTCTTACAATAAATAAGCATTCAACAACAGTCCTCTGAGAGAGCAGAGGCAGAAATGTACTTTCTGGGAGCACAAGCATGATAAATAAAAACATACTCACCTTGTGTTCACAGCAAATGATCAGTCATAGTCTGGCAGAGAAAATAAAAGATAAATAGCTTTATAAATAACACATCATTGCAATGTACAGGATATTTACATATTTAGCATCAACCAAATGATCACATGCACAAAATGACAAATCCCGTTGGTCACACACACCTTGCAATCTATTGCTCTGTACAATCTATACACAGTCTGCAAAATACATTTTAGGGAATCAACACACAGAGTGTAACAGTAAAACTCCTCCCAGTACATCAATAGTCCATGACTGCATTTTCCCCATATAAGCATATACCAGCATATACTGCCAAGTACTTTAGTACCTTGAAATACATAATTTGAGGCTGAAACATTAGATCAGATCTAAAATACTCACTTTAATAATAAACTCCTGATCCTGCAGAAACGTAGGTCTGTGGCATGGCTGTAAAATGGGATGTGATGTCATATACAGCGAACATCTTGCCTGTCCAATGGAGGCCACAATGTGTGTGCTTCTGGCCACAATGCAAGTAGACAGGCACAACAATTAGAGTTGGACATGAGGTGGCGGGTCACAGTGACAGGACTTCTTCAGCTTCATTCAACAAACAGGAAGAAAACTGTTTTCTGCCACCGGGAGGAATCTTATGAAGTCCTCACATACCACATGCATTGGGCAGGACTGTAACTGTTACTAAATTAGTGTAGTGCTGTGAATTTACATTATACTCATCCATGTCCAACCATATGCTACAATATCATTATAGTTTTCCTCAGTGCGTTTCCTCAGTGATTGGAAACCAGTCCAATCACTTTAAATAGGGTGTTGCCATCGGTAAAACCAAAAAAATGGCTGTCTGGGAACTCACCTCTTCCGGGTCCTCTTCCATGGCTGCCGTGGAGCAGCCTATCAGCCATCACCACAAGCGCTGATAGACTAGGACACTGTCAATGCTGATAGGCTGCTCGGGAAGATGCACCCACATGAACACGAACAGCCTATCAGCATGTCCATAAGCTGAGCCTATCAGCGCTAGCCAATGCTGGTCCATGGCATCCTAGAAGTGAGCAAGTGATACCATGCTCCTCTCATAAGCGTGGCTGGGGATTTAATTCAGCTTCTCATGCTGCACATTAATATGCGTGATTGCAGAAGCTGATTGGATAAGGGGCTACGCCTCTGCCATAGGCTCAATGAGAGGTGATTTTGCCCGGCATTCTAGGGTGTTTCACACACAGCGGTCACACCATACCTGAAAATCCTGGGTTTTGGTCCACTTTAACCCTTTAGGGGCTTCACAGGAATTAACACATTGTGGGAAGCTCCATATGAACATGACATAACAGTACATTGTATGTCAGGAAGAGGTTATCCACAATCAGCTCCGGTTGGACTTCTTATAAAACCCCTGATCAGAGACATACCTAGCTGCATTCAGTAACCTGCTGACCATCTAAATAAGCTTAGTGCCATAGCTCCACTACCTCATGGACCATTCTAACCATAATGAATGCGGGGTCACTGTACACAGAGAGGTCCTCCACCCGATCTGACATCCACTCCACTTTGGTTCTCTGCTATTCGGGAATATTTGGTGAGCTCTTCATCTCAACATACGAATGGTAAAATAGATATTCTGTACAAAGCTCTGCACATGAGGGCCCAAGAAGTTGAACAAGTTCTCCACACTGTGAGAATTTATCTACAACATGTAAAAATTCTCCACTTCAACAACCAATCCAGTGAGAGAGATCCCATTATTTCATAGTCCTTGCACAGGTTCGGGGGCTTACAGGTTAGTATTTTATCCTCTCTGCTTCTAACAAGGGGCAGCAGAATAAAGTTATGCAGCAACACGGGGCCCGCTCATTTTATACTTGTTAAACTTTTAACAGTCTGAACAACTTTCTAATATTAAATAGAAGTAAGTGACATAAGAAAATTATCATTTCACAATGTTTGTTCTTTTTTTTTCAAGATGATGCAAAAAATGTTCCACTGAGTCCAGGTACTATGAATTATTGTAAAGAGATACACATTAAGGCGAAGGCTTTTTTAAATATCAGAATGACCCTGAAAAGACGTGTTAAATATATACACATGTTAGGTAAAAGGACAAGGGTTCCCACTCCCTGAGTAACGATATACTTGACTAAAACAAAAAAAGAAAAAGTGACAATGATTTGGATGACAGGGAACTGTCTACTACTGAGGAGTATTGGAGAAGTGGAGTATTTGAGAGGAAGCCGGTAACTACAGGTCAGTTAGTGCAACAGTTGTAAAAGTAGTGAAAACTTTCCTGAAAAAGTTAATTGACCAATTGAAAATTAACAGTTTGTTGGACCCCTAAGAACATGGGTTTACCTAGAGCAGATCATGCCTAGACTAATTCTATTGATTTCTTGGACTATGCTCTCGATTCAGAGCCAGATGAGAATTCTCACTCATTTTTTAGAAGGGAAAACTGCCTCCAACATTTATTGTCTATTGGGTGGCTTCACCTGGCTCTGAATCAGCCCCAAGGTAGACAATGAAAGTCAATGACAGTTTTCTCTCCTAAAAATGAGTAAGAATTCCCATCTGGTTCTGAATCGTTTCCAATGTCACTGGATGTACAGGTAGACCATAGACTAAATAACAGCATGCAATGCCAAGCAGCTGCTTCTAAGGCGACCAATATATTATCGTGCATTAAAAGAGGCATAGAATCATCAGACAGAGATGTAATTTTGCCTCTTTACAAGGCACTGGTGCGCCCTCACCTGTAATATGCACAGTCGAGTCAGATGCACAGATGGGTGCACGGTCAGTTAGACGGTTGCAACAACATACAACTTGTCAACTGCCTGTGTCTTTGCTGTTTCAGGTACTGGCGTGTGGCAGCACATCCGTCATGTGCAATGACAGACAAGACACTGGACCCCCAGCCACGTCGTCTATATACACCCCAGTGGATACAGCATCTGTATCCCCCTGCAGAGGGACTCATGCCGGCCTGCCCTCAGCTCTAGCACACTTGTCTTCTTCCACTGCAGGAAAACCAATAGACACAGTGAGCCAAGCAAGGGAAGAAGACAAGAAGGGGGTGAATGTGTTGAGCATTGGCACATTGAACAAGGGAAACACAGAGTAGACAACATTAAGATCACACAAAAACATGGATCCTCTGGGATAAGCACACATCTATCCTAAGGCAAAGAGTACATACAGTATACACATAAGGGCAGACTAGATGGACCGTATCGTCTCCTTCTGCCGTCAACCTTCTATGTTTCTATGTTTCTATGTTTCTCTTCTGTGTTCCTCCTCTTGTGAATGCAGACAACCACCAATTCTTGCTGTCTGATCTCCCTTTTTATTCCCTTCAGCTCCTCCCCCGTCCAACATTGTTGCCACTATCAGCCTATTAGAGCCCTATGACTTATGCTAAACAATTTTTGTTGCTTCTACCAGCCTATCAGGATCCTCTGACTCATCATGTAGTGCTTCCTGCCTATTCTGAGAATACATATTCATTTCTTATACTATGCTTATGATTTTCTGCCCTCCAGTTGCCTAACCATGTAACTACACCTGGTTTTTGCTCTATCCCCTAAATAAAAATAACCCAAGTTCTATTTGTCGGGGGGGGGGGGGGGCTGCTTCTTGTTCCTACAATTGCCACCCCACCATGAGGTTGATCCAGCCTCAGCAGCCCTGCCTAGTCTTCCCTTGTCAATGTGTAAAACAAAAAAAAACACAAGGTATACCGATAATACAGCAATATCAATACAAGAATACAAGAACTTATTTTAATACAATATAAATAAGACGCTTCCTCCAGCACAACACCTAGTAGGAAAGAAAGGTTAACACCTTATTTACTCTTTATCACATCACAGTAAAGTTAACAGTGCAGTGAGGGCCCAACCCACTTCAGGGCAACACAACCCACTGCTTGAGAATCAGGGTATGGGCCAACAGGGACTGGTGGAAGGGGATGGAGGTAATTTTTCAGGGCCTGTCTCGGGGTTACTGGCAAAACAACTTTAACCATTGCTACACATTACAACACTTTGGAACAATTCTATCTCAGAAAACAAAGAGTTAAACTGTCAAAGAGTCAAAGAGTGAATGATAAAGAGTAATAGTATTAGTGAACATATTGTATTCTAGCAAAACAGAACATGACAGGTTTTTCTGTGTTTTGTACATACATGAAGAATCACCGTTGTGTTCTGCATCACACTTTGTATCTTTAACTTGTGGGGGAAGATTATTCCACCCTGCTCGTCTAGACGGTCCCCCAATCACTGACAGTGGGTTTGGCAGGAGTTATTCGCTGTGCAACCAGGGCTTAGGCTCTGGTCTCCTGTTTCAAGTACCAGCTCTGTAGGACATGTGGAGCCCCAGTCTCACCCCCTGTACAACCTTGGATGTGTAAGTGGGGGCTCTGATCTAGGCACCTTTTTCCTCAGCCATATCCAGGTCTACTCTTTGCTTCATATAGGTTAGCTGGGGGGTAGCGAGCTGGGCTGGGAGCGCCCCCACAGGATCTTTGCACTGAATATGTACATTGGCAGTGAATACCTTCAGCCCCACACCTTATCCACAACCTCACTCAACCTATGAGTGTAAAACTTTGCTGACAAGGATATCAGGATCTTCTTACTCCCCCAGTGACCCTTACACTGGTGTCCCTGGTAAGCCACCCACCGAACCATATTTCGGGACAGTAACACTTGCTGTGTGGTTCAGGAGCATCCGGGTATGCATACTCGCATACATAGGACCCCTCCCTTGACCTGCAACCTGTTCCATTGCCCCAGCAATTTACTATCCTCCTCCTACCAGCTCCGGCTAACCATGAATATGTCACATGGCAAATGGCCCTGATTTGACCTTGATTTTGGGTTCAGAGAGTTCACAGTTTCTGCCAATGTGGAGCTATGAAATCAGGGCAAATAATTCTAATCCTGTGTCATTTAAAGTTTGTGTATAGAATCAAAGCTTTCTGCATCTGTTGTGCTGCTGCATGAGGGTGTTGCTGGTCTCCCATTGCTAGGCCAAAAGATGGACTTAACTCCACCCATTCTGTATCCCACTATGTGAAACATACCATATACTGTGCATGAATAATAACTTCTTCCTCTGTCTATATGAATACTCTGTCAATATGAATACTGGAAATATAATGTGCTTCCAATGTGCAAGAGACTGAAAGATGGGATGAGTGCCCTTCTTCACAGATTAAATGTACCAATGCTAGTCTGTTGTGTTGGGCGAGCCTGAATGGTAAAGTTAGGGTTCGTAGCGAAATTTGTGGGTTTGGGTTCTCAAAAAGGAACACAGACTTCAGCCAGAACCCGGAAAAGCTGGTTAAATGCGCTCAGCTGAAGTTGGGTCCCTGAACTTTTATTTCTGAACCCCAAATTTGGGGTATTCGTCCAGCGGCGCCCGGGGAGCATTTGGGGGGTTGGGTGCCAAGAGCGCTTCAGTCATGTCCTAGGACCGGGATTCGGACCTGCAACCCTCCAGTCACAAGTCCGCTCCCTTTACCTCTAGGCCACAACTGCCCCTATATATTTGTATAAATATATTCTGGGCAATGGTAGGATATAAAGCGGACCAGAAGTCATATATTAAAGATTCCTAGGGGGGCATCCTGATTTGGGAATCGGTGCTTAACCCCTGCCCAAGCCTCTGTACTTACCAAGCCATGATCCAGCCCTGTATTCAAATACTGCACAGACATCACCTGCTTCCCTGCTGTGCGCACTTCCGCCCAGGAGACTTGGACAAGGAATAGGCAGCGATTCTGACTGTGAGGAATCCCAGATCTGGATGCCCCAAAGCTGGTTCCCCATTGATTTCAATAGGGACCAGGTTCAGAATCCCAAATTTTATTCGGACTTGCCGAACCCAAAATTTGGGGTGTTCATCCAACACTAACAGTCTGTGATTCAAATAGAGACTAGAGAACAAAACAATGAGATCGAGTCCCGCAACATGCAGATGTGTTCTTACTTCATAGGTGATCCTTTCCCCCAGTCGTGTCCGCAGCTCATCCACTGCATTCCCTGCCATGTAGGGACATGTCAAACCTTGGCCTTCAAATATGACCTTTTCCATTTAATGAAAAGAACACATGACATGGATCTGATGGGAATAATCATCTCTATACATTTTTCTTTTCAGGTTTGACATTGGATAGAGGTATTTTGAGTACATTTGTATTTATATTTGTATAAATATATTCTGGGCAATGGTAGGATATAAAGCGGACCAGAAGTCATATATTATAGGTTCCTAGGGGGCATCCTGATTAGGTAATTAGTGCTTAACCCCTGCCCAAGCCTCTGCACTTACCAAGCCATGATCCAGCACTGTATTCAAATGTGCCACAGACATCACCTGCTTCTCTACTGTGCACGCTTCCGTCTAGGAGACAAGGAATAGGCAGCGATTCTGACTGTGGGGCATCCCAGACCTGGATGCCCCATAGATATGTATTTAATACCAGACAATATCATACACTGTATATATCTGGAGTCTTCTGTGTGGATTTCTAACAAATAAATCTGCTGAATGGAAATGACTTAGGGCCTTATTCAAGAAATGCTAGTGACACGTAGAGACATGTAGTGGCAGGTGTTTTTCTTTAGCGCCACCAAGTCATATATATCATGGAAAAAAAAGTTTAGCACCATGTAGAGTTCCATGTATCACGAGCACCGGGTGTTTGGTTAGCGCCCGCGGTGTGTTCCCTACAGCACCACATCACATCAGACACTCACAGGCTGATTCATCACTAACGCCAGGTAGCGACAGATGAGCGTCTGTAGCAGGCATTTTCAGAGCACCCGCTAGTAGTCACTGTGCTCAGCCGTGGGTCGCTACTTTATAGCGACTCAGTCGCTGTTCGGTAATGTTGAATACATTGTTAGGAATCGCTATTTGACCAGTACAGCGCAGTATGGGAGCGCATGTTATGACACTGAAACATTTTTTTTTCTTTTTATTATAAGAAAGCCATTTTTTTAGGCTTTTTTAACATTCTTGGTTTATCAAAAATATAACAATTTTTTTTTTTTTTACTTTAAAAAACATTTAAAAAATTTAAAACATTAAAAATTTAAAACTATTTACAAACAAAAAATACAGTGACAAGACCCAGGACACTGGTCTTCTTCTGTTCTCCCCAACGAGTCAACCAGCTGCTGCATATCGGCCACCAACTCGAGGACCCTTCGATTCATTGCTTCGACTCTTGCCCGTGTGGTCCCTGTATAAAATTTGGAAAAAAACATTAGTTTGAGATAAATACATGAAGTTTGCACTAACAAATTGGGCACAAAAAAAGACATGAGTTTCAAATCAGGTGTGATGTTTTTAGTAATGAATTTCTTACTCTTTTGTACCGAAAAAATAAACAAACACACACAAAGGGCAAAAAACTAAATTAACAATGAATAAAGTAACAAAACAAACAAAGGGACAACAAATTAGGAAAAATGTGTGGCTATCAAATTTGACCGCACGGCTTGGCCAGACGCACAAGGTGGCCCACGGTAGTCCTCCTCTGGGTCATCGGTGGGTGGAGAGGGGGGCAAATCCACATACCGGGGGACACGCTGCAATATGGCAAAATTATGCAACACTGCACACGCCATGATAATATCTATGACCTTTTTGGGGTCATACTGAAGTGCTCCCTCGGTATGGTCCAAGCATCGGAAGCGGGTCTTTAATAGGCCAAACGCCCTCTCCACCACGGCCCTGGTCTTCCTGTGTGCCCGATTGTATGCATCCTGGGCGGCATTATGGGGCCGTAGGACGGGCATCAGCAGCCAGGAAAGCAGTGGATAGCCTGAATCACCTGAAAAAATTAAAAAAGAATAGCATCAATTACACATTACTCCCTACATTGAATCAAAAAAACGGTCCTTCCCCATGACTAAGAGGCTATGTTACATTTGAGCAACACCCTGAGCACACAGATTGCACAGCCCAAAATAAACTCTAGCCCCATCTAAGGGATGTTGGGACAATTTAAACATCAAAGATGGCGGATGATGGCCAATCAGGCAGACTGCTAACAGGTATTGGTTTAGGACTGTGCTGCTCAGCATTCTTAGATGTCCTAACTTTTCAGGACCCCGTATCTGCTTTGTGTGAGGCAAAAACAGTTCTAACCCGGCCCATGCACTTTATCCCACTCTCCTCTACTCAGTAAGTGTAATGCATCTAAGCAAAGATGGCGCAGACCATAAAGTCAAGAACATAATTACAGCCGAGTGTGGGGAAGCCTAAAAATTAATTTACTATAAAGTAGAATTTGACAATTTGGAAATGCCGGACAAACATTTGTCAAGGCTTTGTTGTTTGATAAATGTAATGGTTAAGGTCGTGTTTCACATGTAAACAAGGGGTCCAAATAGGCACAGTTTCATACATGGGTCAAAAATTAAATTCAAAGGCATACATTGAAAAGTCAATGACGTTCTTGGCGTCAACTTACCAAGGAGCCATCCACCGGAGAATTCTCCAGACTCAAAGCGACCATACAATCCAGATATTCTAAGAATGTAGGCGTCATGGGATGAGCCGGGGAACCGCATGTCTGGGGCCACCACTGCTTCGACATTCAGTGAGTGGCCCATTTTGCGGTTCCTGGGATAAAAGAAAATCTAACTAATAACACCCTCCCAAAAAACTGTGGGCCAATACAAAATCATGGCCGCAGCTCACTATACAACTTATGGAGGGAAGCGCGAAGTCTGGTGAGCTCGAACAGCTCAACGTCATGCATGCCATCGATGTGCATGCGTCGCCGGTGCAATCTGGCCTCAGCCCTCCGGACGAAAACATATCAGATTTGGATGGGAAAATGATCCAAACTAACGCAAATGTTCCGATTTGCTTTCCTTCATCGAAAGCGCATATACGCATTTGCCCGATCGTTCGTACGAATAAAAAATGAAAGAAAAAAAACAAAAAAATTACAAACACCCACAAAAACTTTCACAGACAGCTACAGAAGTCCAGACGAATGTGCCTCTGAATTGAGCCTATTGTGTCCGCAGCTCATCCACTGCATTTCCTGCCATGTAGGGACATGTCAAACCTTGGTCTTCAAATATGACCTATTCCATTTAATGAGAAGAACACATGACATGGATCTGATGGGAATAATCATCTCTATACATTTTTCTTTTCAGCTTTGGAAATCAAGATTAAACTGAATGGAGGTATTTTGAATACATTTGTATTTATATTTGTATAAATATATTCTGGGCAATGGTAGGATATAAAGCGGACCAGAAGTCATATATTATAGGTTCCTAGGGGGCATCCTGATTAGGGAATCAGTGCTTAACCCCTGCCCAAGCCTCTGCACTTACCAAGCCATGATCCAGCCCTGTATTCATATGTGCCACAGACATCACCTGCTTCCCTACTGTGCACGCTTCCGTCTAGGAGACAAGGAATAGGCAGCGATTCTGACTGTGGGGCATCCCAGACCTGGATGCCCCATAGATATGTATTTAATACCAGACAATATCATACACTGTATATATCAGGAGTCTCCTGTGTGGATTTCTAGCAAATAAATCTGCTGAATGAAAATGACTTAGGGCTTTATTCAAGAAATGCTAGTGACACGTAGAGACATGTAGTGGCAGGTGTTTTTCTTCAGCGCCACCAACAAGTCATATATATCATGGAAAAAAAAGCACCATGTAGAGCTCCATGTATCACGAGCACCGGGTGTTTGGTTAGTGCCTGCGGTGTGTTCCCTACAGCACCACATCACATCAGACACTCACAGGCTGATTCATCACTAACGCCAGGTAGCGACAGATGAGCGTCTGTAGTGGCATTTTCAGAGCGCCCGCTAGTAGTCGCAGTGCTCGGCCGTGGGTCACTACTTTATAGCGACTCAGTCGCTGTTCAGTAATGTTGAATACATTGTAAGGAGTCGCTATTTGACCAGTACAGCGCTGTATGGGAGCGCATGTTAGTGACTGGTCATAGCGATTCACAGCATAAAAACAGCCTCACAAATCTCTGGCTCTGAAAAATACTTGTTTGAAGCCCAGAGCGCAGGAGGCGGTGTGTTTAAAGTCTGTTTTCCAGCATCTATCCACTAGTAACAAAGCGAAAACATGGAATTACATTGTAGCAACATTGTAACATGAACACTTTAATGGCAAACCAGTAATGTCATTTCTGAAGAAATATATAAAAAATTAAAAAAATTTGAATAAACAGCTTTTATAATGCCAGAAGAGGTCACAGAAATATTTGTGATTTTTGCAAAAAAACAAAAAAAGACAAAATCCCAGTTTAAGGAGAAGAAAAGGATCGTCCATCGAAATGTATGGGAGAGCGGCAGGTAGCGAGAGGTCATACCTGGCGCTGTGCAAGGCTGAACGCCGGCGCTGTTCGCTGAGGCTGTGAAAATGATGAATCAGACGCTACATGGCGCTATCCCAGTCGTTAAACAGATTCTGCTTGATAAATGTGTAATTGCTGCTGTGTCCGGCATTCACCAGGCGCTACCTGTCGCTACCTCTCATTAACCAGCCGCTACCTGACGCTATCCCTTCTTAAATAAGGGCCTCAGTGTCATTCTCCCATAGATTTCAGTAAATCATTCCAGTTATGTTATTAAGTGACACGGGATATCTGGCCTGTTCTGAATGTTTTACTGTTAATTTTTGTACTTAGGCTACCTGCGGCTAACTTGCGGTTTCATGCCTTCCAATCATGTGTCATGTCATTTGTATGTCCCCAATGTCATTCCATGCGTCTTGGTCGCTGTACTGCCATCCCCGGTTAAAGCCATTTTCTGTATTGCACATGGCGCTGTATGCCTGAGTGTCATGGTTTCATAGCGCCAGCACAGGTGCTGTTATTTTCCATGTTCTATTTTATTGGTTTCTGGCCCTCCCCACAGGCGCTACCTGTTGCTCACTCAATTAGAAAAGAAACAAATGGGGGCATAGCATCACATAGCCTTCAGTGTCAAACACTAGCAGCGCCATCTGTCTGTGGCCGGTGTTGTGGCAGAGGTGATAATAGCGCCTCTTGCCAGACGCTCAAGTGGCACTGCGAGGCACTAGTGATAAATTAGGCTGCCCATGTACAAAGAACACTTCACACTTCATACCTTGCAATCTAATTGTACAATCTATACATGAACTTACGGGAACTTAACAAAACTGTTTAGGGGTGCAAAACCCTGGTTATCCCAGCTCCCACATTAATGGGGTCGGTTCAGAGCCAGTTGAGAAAATTAACATATTTTTTAGGAGAGAAAACTGCCATTCACTTTCATTGTCTACCTTGGGGCTGATTCAACAACCAGGTATACATTTTCACAATGTGTTCAATCAGCCCCTAGGTAGATAATGAAAGTGAATGGCAGTTTTCTCTCCTAAAAAGGAGTGAGCTTTCTCATCTGGCTCTGAATCTACCCCAATGTGGGTGCAGATTTAGTGTCCATCAATCGACTATGTAACATGAATAGTCCATGAGGCCCAATTCCCTGTGCCTGCTGTGACAGCCATCCTTAAAAGAATCCATTTAATTTAAAGTGGACCAAAACCCAGAATTTCGACTATCCTGGATTTTCCACTCCCCCGGGGCTCTCCGATTGGGGGTGCCCCACTACGTAAAACCCCCCAGAGATCGCGCATTAACTCACCTCAGTCCAGTCCTACCACGCATGTGCGTCCGCTCGTCCAATCAGTGCACTCAGAGCCGCTGAGCTATGGACGTCCAACCCGATGTTGTAGCTCAGAGGCTCCGAGTGAGGCTGGCGGCCTCATCTCACACTTCCCTTTATCAGGGAGCGTGCCCGTGCCGGCCATTCACAAATGGCCAACGTGGGCACACGCCCTGCTAGAGGATTAGCGGGGATGCGTCTGTGGCCAGCGCATGTGAGAGCATAGTATTCTGCTCTGGTGCAGTTCTGCCCAATAGTTTCCAATACTCTGCTTATGCGTCACTCAAATCCCAATTCCATTACAGTCTATAGGGGGGGGCAGGATGTACTTGTGGGTCTCTGGAAAGCAATTAATGTAGCCAATGCCCCAAATTGCAGGATGGGAAGAAAACAAAACAAAACATCGGCGGATTTTTGAAATAGGGAAAAGAATCTCTCTTTAACTCCTTGAAAATCTAGAGGTTTTTACAGAATAATGTAGTTTTAGAGTAGAGGAATGTCCTTTTAGTACAACATCTGTATATAAAACTAGGGCCAGAGAATGAACTAGAGAATGAACCTGGGATTTTGACTATCCTGGGTTTCGTTGTGAGACCCCTCAGATCACCCATAATAACTCACCTCTCTCCACCATTGCGTATAAATTCGTCATTTCCCAATTACAACAGAACACTCACATGTGCAGGCTGCTCAGCCAATCAGAGGAGCTTGTTCAGTTCAGGTGACCTTTGCCGCTCTATGCTGAGAGCATCTAGGAAATCTGAAGGGAGCAAGCTCTGCCGGCCACATCCAGCTTCCGGCTTATAGATGTGGGTGTGCCCGTGTTGGCCATTTAGAAAGGCCTGGAGCAGATACATGCCTAGCTAGCTAATAATATTGGGAAGCACTGTTTCAGGTAAAATCCTCTCTAAAGATAAGGGGACACTTCCCTGGGAGCACACTTATTGATGTCTGGTTACAAATGAAAACAGATTCTGAACACACATTCACCCTTAGCCTCGTATGGCATTATACTTGTTGTGTCTATGCGTTTGCACAGAGGCCTAAGTGGGGTTACACGAATTACGTCACACACACTTCCGGGACACACGCTGGAGAACAGGGGAAAGGCACATGCAAGATGGTGCCTGCACTGTTTACCCCAGAGGAGGAAAGATGCAGCATACATGTAAGAAGCTAGAGAAAATACAAGGATGTGTCTGTGGGAAGTGCATACAGGCAGACTATGGTGTATTGCGGCCCCCACTACCAAGGCCTAGTGACACCGCGGACACTGTGTACATGTTGGCACAAACTGGCCCTAGTTATGCCGCAGCCAGTGGCACCACTGTGCGTGTAGTGGATTAGTACCTCAATGTATACATGGTGAGCCAATCATTCCCGCATACATGACACTCTGCATTCATTTACTTGGAACACAAACTGCATGCCTGCACTTTTGCTGCAACTGGGGGTGCATTCTGCGTGCATGCAAGCATGCGTCATTATCATTATCTGGGTAAGTCACTAGTCAGATGCACAGATGGGTGCATGGTCAGTTAGACGGTTGCAACAAAATACAACGTGTCAGCTGCCTGTGTCTTTGCTGTTTCAGGTACTGGTGTGTGGCAGCACATCCGTCATGTGCAGCGTGAGACAAGACACTGGACCCCCAGCCATGCGTCTATATACACCCCAGTAGATACAACATCTGGCACACAGAGGGGCTCATGCCGCCTGCCCACATCCTCGGCTCTAGCACACTTGTCTTCTTCCACTGCAGGAAAACCAATAGACACACTGAGCCAAGCAGCGGAAGAAGACAAGCGGGGGGGGGGGGGGGGTGAGTGTGTTGGGCAAGAAGCAGGATTCCCCCAGAGATTGTATCAACACCCCACCAAGCATTGGCATGTGGAAAAGGGGAAACACAGAATAGACAACATTAAGCTCACACAAAACACGGAAGCCCAGATAGGAAGAACACGCAAGGCTCCACTTTGAGGAGACCAAACAGCCAGTGCTGGCCAGCTTCTGTAAAGCAATCATGAGCCTGCTATTGAAATGTAAGTAGATAAAAGATAAGTTCCAGCCTTGTGTGATGTGTCCATCATGCTGCTGTGATGGAGAGAACACTGTGAAGATCGTCTCCTCTGTACCATTACTAATCTGCCAATCACATAGAGACTAGAGAACAAAACAAAAGGCATTTCTTACTATAGGAGATAAGAATTCAACAACAGTCTTATGAGAGAGACGACTGGCAGAAATGTACTGTCCAGTGCAGAGTGCAGGTGAGTTAAATAAAAAGAAGCATACTCCCTTTTTGTCCACTGCAACTTATTAATCATGGTCCGGCAGTTCAAAAAATGGTTCCTCTCCTCCCACAACTTGCAGATGTGTCAAGCCTTAGCCTTTGAACATAACCTTTTCATTTAATAGATTAGCATATGACAAGGATCTGAAGGGGAATAATCATCTTTATACATGTTTTTCATTTTTTTTCAGAACTCGAAATCAAGGTTGAATTGGAGATAGGTACTTATTTGTATACATACATTCTGGACAAATATATGACCGAAAGTCATATATTAAATATTCCTGGGGTGCATCCCAATTTGGAATTGCTGTGCCCTACCCAAGTCTCCTCACTTGTGGCACAGGCATCTCCTGCTTCCCTGCTGTGCACACTCCCACCCAAGAGCTAATGAGGAGTGTGCACAGAAGGGGAGACGGGGATTCCTCTGCATTCACTTCCTGTGCCACATTTGAATACAGCGCTTTGAGCCTGGTAAGTACAGATGCCCTGGTGAGGGATAGGCAACTGTTTCCACTGTGGGATCTAGATGCTCTGTAGGTACAGTATCTTTAATAGCAGCCCAAAATATGAAATATGCCTTTTGGTCTGGTGAACATCACTATACACTGTAACTGTCAGAATTCTGCTGTGTAGATTTGTTACAGGGATAAATCTGCCGGATGGAAATGACAAAGGGGGCGATTCAGAGTCTGGTGAGAAAACTCACTTTTTTTCCAAAACAGAAAATTGCCATTCACTTTCATTGTCTATCGGGCGTAAATTGTCACTAGGCTCTGAATCAGCCCCAACGTGTATAAAATAACGCTTCATACTTCATACTTTGCAATCTAATTGCACAATCTATGCATGAACTTTACAAAAACTGTTTAGGGATTCAAAACCCAGATTATCTTACTCCTCCATAATGTGGCAGCAGATTCAGGGTCCATGAATTGACCGTGTACCATCAGTAATCCATGAGGACCAACTCCCTGTGCCTGCTGCAGCCATCCCAAAAAGAGTCACTTCACAAGATCATTTTAAACCCACAAAATCTTTGTTGTGCTCCCTACACATTGTGAAATACATTATTTCCCCCCAAAAAGGTCCTTGGCCACCTTCACCTTATATACATAATAAACACACACATACAGGGGAGAGCCCAAGAGGGTGGCCCAGGCATCTGGACCCCCTCAGACCTGGTGAAGCACATTGCTCCTGCAGCAGACTTTTGTGAGGATCTTGAACACAACATGGCTGCTATTTGCATTATCAGATGCTTAGAGGCAATGAGCAGCCTGGAAGAGATTATGAGGCTAATTCATCATTAGCGCCAGGTAGCGACAGATGAGCGTCTGTAGCGGCATTTTCAGAGCGCCCGCTAGTAGTCACTGTGCTCAGCCGTGGGTCGCTTCTTCATAGCAACTCAGTCGCTGTTCAGTAATGTTGAATACATTGTGAGGAGTCGCTATTCGACCAGTACAGCGCTGTATGGGAGCGCATGTTAGCGACTGCTCATAGCGACCGACACCATATTCAGCAAAAAAACAGCCTCACAAATCTCTGGCGCTGAAAAATACTTGTTTGAAGCCCAGAGCGCAGGAGGCGGTGTGATTAAAGTCTGTTTTTCAGCATCTATCCACTAGTAACAAAGCGAAAACATATGGAATTACATTGTAACCACATTATAACAGGAACACTTTAATGGCAGACCTGTAATGTCATTTCTGAAGAAATATTTCTAAAATGTAAAAAATTTAAAAAAAACTTTTTCAGTACCAGAAGAGGTCACAGAATTATTTGTGATTTTTAGAAAAAAAAAAAAAAAAAAAAAAAAAAACAGCCCCGTTTAAAGAGAAGAAAAGGTTTGTCCATTGAAATGTATGGGGGAACGACAGGTAGCGAGAGGTCATACCTGGCGCTGTGCAAGACTGAACTCCGGCGCTGTTCGCTGAGGCTGGGAAAATGATGAATCAGATGCTACATGTCGCTATCCCAGTCGCTAAACAGATTCTGCTTGATAAATGTGGAATTGCGTGCCGTGTCCGGTGTTGACCAGTCTCTATCTGTCGATACCTCTCATTAACCAGGCGCTACCTGGCGCTATCCCTTCTTAAATAACCCCCTTAGTAACATGTGAGAGCAGGACTCAAAGGAAAGCAGTGACATGGAATAGAAGGAGGAGAGAGAGAGGGGAACAGGAGCCACAGGTTCATGGAGCTCAGGACACATCTGCCTCTATTCTGCTCTGGTGCAGTTCTGCCAAATAGTTCCCAATATTCTGCTTCTGCATCACCCAAACCCCAATCCTATTACAGTCTATGGGGCGGGGCTGAGGATATGTAAACATTTTAACAGTTAAAAATGTATTTGGGAATTGTTCTTTTTTAACGGGGGCTTTAGCTATTATAAAGTAATTAAAGGAAGATTTTTGTTTCTACACCAAAAATGCATTACTTGGCTGTGACCTTTGATGTTTTAGTTTTAAGGGGCTTTTGGCTGCTGAAGCTGATTTAAAGAGACCCCAAATCACATCCTGAACTTTAAGTGAGACTATAATGAGATTCAGATGGTGCAGACCCAGAAAATTACTAATTCTTTAGAAGAACTGCACCAGACCAGAGTAGAGGTAGATTCTGATCAGCACTAATAATGACCACTAATTAATTCAGTGAAATGAATCTACCAATATATTTTATCAACCCCACAATTGTGCATTACAGCACAGGGGCTGCCAACCCTCCTCCTCCTCCTCAGGGCCTGACAACATGCCATGGTGTGGATCTCCATACAGATGCAGAGGTGAAGTAATTAGTGCACCAGTATAACTATAGAGTCAACTATGGGGTCAGTTCAGAGCCAGTACCCAAGATATACAATGAAAGTGAATGGCAAATTTCTCTCCTAAAATAATAAGTGAGTTTTCTCACCAGGCTCTGAATCAACTACTATGTGGAGATACACAAAACACGACCTGCTGGTGGGCCTTGATGAGGAGGGTTAGAGAAGACTCCATTACACTATATGATATTTAACAAATGTTAACCCAAAAGCAAAACACAGATCATAGTATTAGTATAGCCTGAGAAAAAAACAACACATGAAGCTAACAAGGTGACCACTACTGCTCTAAATTATGCTTTTGTAGGAGCGATTATGAGGAATCGCTCCTGCTAGACTATGAGGAATCGCTCCTGCTAGACTATGAGGAATCGCTCCTGCCAGACAAACCTAATCAGCTTTATTGAGAAGGTAAGTTCAGGATTGGATCAGGGGGAGTCATTGGATATCTGGGGTCAATACAAAGATCTGTTCCACAATCTATTTAAACCCCGGAGTGTAACCATAACCTGAGGGCATCCATTAAGATTAGAAAGTTATTTCCTCCACGACATAGGAGGGGATTCTTCTCTGTAAGAGCAGTGAGACTATGGAACTCTCTATCAGAGAAGGTAGTTATAAAAGAAACACTAAAAATGTTCAAAATGTCTTCCTTGCATGTAATAACATTTCCAGCTATGGCTACTAGACCACTGGAAAGAGATAAACAGGCTGATAAACAGGCTGGACTAATGTCTTTATTCAGCGGCACATACTATGTTACTATGTAAATGAAAGTTACTTAGTGCCAAATTCAGACTGTCCAATTGTCTTCTGCAGGTTATTATTAATCTGAAGGCAGCACTCTGCCTGAATGAGATTAAGCTGAGCGTAAATCAAGCCTTTGAACTAAATATTCAGACGGAAGAAATACACTTATTTTCGGATTTAATTGGAATACACAGAAATCCATTTAACATTTTTACATGTTTATATCCCTGGGACACACTGATTGCTCTATTCATTAATACAATACCAATGTTTAAAAATATATGTTAACCACTGTATTCAATAAATTCAATAAATTCAACTAGTAAATTGTCTGTATTTCTCATCAGCCTTATTGAAAGCAATGGGAAGATTGGTCTGAATGAATCCAGGTTCCAACTGAATGAGGTCAAATATAAATAGGTGTATCCCCCAAATACATCACCCCAACCTGTAGCCCCTGAAAGATCATTTTAAACCCACAAAATCTTTGTTGTGCTCTCTACACATTGTGAAATACATTATTTCCCCCCCAAAAGGTCCTTGGCCACCTTCACGTTATATACATAATAAACACACACATACAGGGGAGCCCCCAAGAGGGTGGCCCAGGCATCTGGATCCCCCTCAGACCTGGTGAAGCACATTGCTCCTGCAGCAGACTTTTGTGAGGTTCTTGAACACAACATGTCTGCTATTTGCATTATCAAATGCTTAGAGCCAATGAGCAGCCTGGAAGAGACTATGAGGCCGATTCAGTAATAGCGCCAGGTAGCGACAGATGAGCGCCAGTAGCGTGATTTTCACAGCGCCAGCTAGTATTCGCTGTGCTTGGCCGTTGTTCGGTTGTTGACAGCGACTCAGTCGGTGTGCGGTAATGTTGAATACGGGGTTAGGTGTCACTGTGTCACAGGTTCGGGTGCGCCTGACAGCGAATGGCCATAGCGAATGGCTCCCAGCATATTCATTAACAAATCACGCTCAAAAAATTCTCGCGCTGTGAAATGCTTGTTTAAACCCCAGAGCGCTAGCGGCGATGAGTTAAAAGTAGTTTTTTAACCCCCAAACAACCATATTTTTTGATTAAAAAATTAAACGAGTTTTTCTAAACATTTTGTAATATGAATACATTAATATCAGACCTGTAATATCAATTCTGCACAATTTTTTTTTTTTTTACCTTAAAAAAAATATCTAACATTGCCGAAGTGGTCACAGAATTTTTCACATTTAAAAAAAAAAACAAAAAACATTAATATCAATTAATTATGAATATTTAAAGATTGCTCCATTGAAATGCATTGGAGAGCGCCAAGTAGCGAGAGGTCATACCTGGCGCTGTGATGGGATTAGCAGCGGCGCTGTTCGTTGCAGTCCGCTACATGATGAATCCCGCGCTAGCTGACGCTCTCGCCGGCGCTAGCCTCATTTAGCGTGATAAATGCGTGATTGTGTCCGCCGCCTGGCGTTCTGGAGTCGGTAGCCGCCGATAGCTGGCACTACCTGGCGCTAGTGAGACACTACCTGGCGCTATCCCTTGATAAATAAGGCCGTATGTAACATGTGAGAGCAGGACTCAAAGGAAAGCAGTGACATGGAATAGGAGGAGGAGAGAGAGAGGGGAACAGGAGCCACAGGTTCATGGAGCTCAGGACACATCTGCCTCTATTCTGCTCTGGTGCAGTTCTGCCAAATAGTTCCCAATATTCTGCTTCTGCATCACCCAAACCCCAATCCTATTACAGTCTATGGGACGGGGCTGAGGATATGTAAACATTTTAACAGTTAAAAATTTATTTGGGAATTGTTCTTTTTTAACGGGGGCTTTAGCTATTTTAAAGTAATTAAAGGAAGATTTTAGTTTCTACACCAAAAATGCATTACTTGGCTGTGACCTTTGATGTTTTAGTTTTAAGGGGCTTTTGGCTGCTGAAGCTGATTTAAAGAGACCCCAAATCACATCCTGAACTTTAAGTGAGACTATAATGAGATTCAGATGGTGCAGAACCAGAATTAATTCTTTAGAAGAACTGCACCAGACCAGAGTAGAGGTAGATTCTGATCAGCACTAATAATGACCACTAATTAATTCAGGGAAAATGAATCTACCAATATATTTTAGCAACCCCACAATTGTGCATTACAGCACAGGGGCTACCAACCCTCCTCCTCCTCCTCCTCAGGGCCTGACAACAGGCCATGGTGTGGATCTCCATACAGATGCAGAGGTGAAGTAACTAGTGCACCAGTATAACTATAGAGTCAACTATGGGGTCAGTTCAGAGCCAGTACCCAAGATATACAATGAAAGTGAATGGCAAATTTCTCTCCTAAAAAAAGGAAGTGAGTTTTCTCACCAGGCTCTGAATCAACTACTATGTGGAGATACACAAAACACGACCTGCTGGTGGGCCTTGATGAGGAGGGTTAGAGAAGACTCCATTACACTATATGATATTTAACAAATGTTAACCCCAAAGCAGAGCCAGTAAAAACACAGATCATAGTATTAGTATAGCCTGAGAAAAAAACAACACATGAAGCTAACAAGGTGACCACTACTGCTCTAAATTATGCTTTTGTAGGAGCGATTATGAGGAATCGCTCCTGCTAGACTATGAGGAATCGCTCCTGCTAGACAAACCTAATCAGCTTTATTGAGAAGGTAAGTTCAGGATTGGATCAGGGGGAGTCATTGGATATCTGGGGTCAATACAAAGATCTGTTCCACAATCTATTTAAACCCCGGAGTGTAACCATAACCTGAGGGCATCCATTAAGATTAGAAAGTTATTTCCTCCACGACATAGGAGGGGATTCTTCTCTGTAAGAGCAGTGAGACTATGGAACTCTCTACCAGAGAAGGTAGTTATAAAAGATACACTAAAAATGTTCAAAATGTCTTCCTTGCGTGTAATAACATTTCCAGCTATGGCTACTAGACCACTGGAAAGAGATAAACAGGCTGAACTGAATGGACTAAAGTCTTTATTCAGCCGCACATACTATGTTACTATGTAAATGAAAGTTGCTTAGTGCCAAATTCAGACTGTCCAATTGTCTTTTGCAGAATATTAATCTGAAGGCAGCACTCTGCCTGAATGAGATTAAGCTGAGCGTAAATCAAGCCTTTGAACTAAATATTCAGATGGAAGAAATACACTTATTTTCGGATTTAATTGGAATACACTGAGATCCATTTAACATTTTTATTATTTTGGAGTGGGCATCATATTTACATGTTTATATCCCTGGGACACACTGATTGCTCTATTCATTAATACAATACCAATGTTTAAAAATAAATGTTAACCACTGTATTCAATAAATTCAATAAATTCAACTAGTAAATTGTCTGTATTTCTCATCAGCCTTATTGAAAGCAATGGGAAGATTGGTCTGAATGAATCCAGGTTCCAAATGAGGTCAAATATAAATAGGTGTATCCCCCAAATACATCACCCCAACCTGTAGCCCCTGAAAGTCATCATACAATTTTACATTTTCTTCTTTTTCTATTATTGAATAAGTAAAAGCATAAAATGACAAGATCAAGCTCATGACCACCTATGGCTAAGCTAAAACTCCCACAGTATAGTCAGAGGGAACCAAGTATGATTCCTGATATAATCTACACCCAGAGATTTAATGGAATTAAACCCACCTTGGAAAACCCACCTTGAAGTGAGTCCACAACCTCCAACCATCCATAATTTGCAGGGCAGGATCTTCAGGCAAGAGTCCAAAGGCCCAGGTCTAGGGGTTTCCCAGGAGCAAGGAAAATACAATGCCCAGTCTCTGGGGCTCTGGTCCAGTTGAATGGGGACGTAGCTTAAAATACAGCTTACAAGCAGTGTTCCCTTTAAGCTGAGCGGATGCGTGTCCACTCAAAATCTGCCATCATTCCTCTCAGCAAGAATGTTAGCTCGAGCAGGGTCAGCACCCTGCAAAACAGCAGTAACAGCAGGTACACTTTGGGAGATGGGAGAAGTAAGCCATTCTTCACTCCATACAATACTGCACACTGCTGCCCCCTGTGGACACAGGCTACCACTGATTGTATGAGCTGCCTTCAGGAAGCAGCACATTATGGACCCCGCCCTATAATACGCACGTGTATCACAAAGCTTCTACAAGTTGCTCCCGAAGTGAAGGAGAAATGGAAGCTCACAGAATGAACCCAGCATCGGCATGCCACATGTGAATTTACATGCTGCCTTGTGTGACTGCTGAGTAGGATTACGGGCAGACCTGAATGTTTTTCAGCAGGCAGCGTAACCCTTCATGAGGCCTCTATCTCTGTGTCGTCCCAGAATATCTCACAATGTGCCCTGACACTTGTCCAGTCACAACCTTTATCTCAGAATGTTTGTCAATGCATCCACACTTTCTGATTTTACTTGACAGCAGTCCCTGTCAAGCAGTAGTCTTTACCAGTGCCTGTACTTATCAGGAGCTACTTCACTACAGGGCTTTATTGATTTGGGACGTTCTATGCAGTCAGATTGAGGCGCTATAAATAAGAAGCAACGTTTATCCTGACATTACTTTTAGGCGGCTGATTGCCATACAATTCTGTGATCCAAGAAATGTGGAGAATGACGATCAGTCAGAAGGGGTTTCCTATGAAAAAATCTTCAAATTATTTGGATTGGGAATGCCCCTCAGAAATTCTCTTGTCTGGGCCAAAAGTCTAAATCAGGCCTTTGCTCCACTTTAAAGAGTTACAACACCCAATAAATTGATTTTATTGGGGTTTTCTTCTCTCCCTATTTGAGATGCCCCTTTGTGTGTATCCCCCTGGCTCATAAACTCACCTTCTCACCATCTTCATGGTGCATGCACAATATAATATAATAGCTACAGGTATGCTTTGGCTGCACATGGGGCATAGAGATGTTGAGTGTGCTGGTGGAAGAGATGAGTGGATCGGGCAATCCAAAGGGTTTCACACAGAATCTTCTAGACTCAAGGGGGTGCTCCACTTTAACATGACTCTAGAGGGCATTTTAGTTGAACACCTCCCACATGGTATTGAAGGGCACTGCTATTATTGTCCACTGTTATCAGCCCCAAACAATGGCTCTGTTTATAGGATGATCTCCAATAAAACGAATGATAATTCAGGCATTTATTAAAATCAGATTATTGGAGTTGGGCTTTAATACCTATACTTGGGCTTTGGAAGCTAGATAGAAGGAGATAGACTTATAGCTAGATAGACTTATCTCCACATGAGGTGAGTGTAATGGCAGAGATGAGCCCAGGCCAATGGGCTGGGTGTCTTCACTGGTGGTGATCAGTGGACAGTGTGGTCTCTGAATGTATGGCTGGGGCATCCCTTTTTGAATGTCTTGGTCTGCTTCTTTATACATGTTGTGAAGTACAGCCAAGCAGCATGTTGGGGTGCTGGACATGGTGTGGATGTTGAGTTTTGGCAGTTACAGATTAATCTGTGGGATTTATTAGTTGTTTAGGCAGAGATAGAGTGTGCCTACAGATTATTACAGCCATATATTTCATGGACATGTCAGGTGATTCAGGGTTATGCCATCTAGAGTGTGCAAGTAGAACTTATTTGCTCACTTTTGAGATCTCCCACCTTTTATGGAGCATGGCCCAGCTCCCTAAACTGCCCACTCAACAGCTTCCAAGCCTTAGAGGGAACATTGCTTACAAGCATTCTGAAAATTTTAAACTTTTGGCGTTCCCCCAGAAAACTTCTCAGGAAGGGGAACCTTAGGTTCACCGGGAGGTATAGTCACTTGTGGGGCAGGTGGCTTGTGGTTCTCCATGCGCTGAGTAAGTTGGTTGATAGCAAAAGTCATGGTCTGCACATGTTCCAGATCTTCCATATTTTGGGGCCCATTCTAATGTCAGGCCCCGTGGGACACCCACCTTCAGATAAGTCGGCAACCCCTAATCTCTGCTGCTGCTTCTACCTATAGACAAGACTCCATTTGCCAGGGCGCTGTATATGCCTCACTGGACACAGTTGCCCCCAGGACTTAGACAGCACAAAGCATGCAGACTTACAGGGGGAAGGCAGATGAGCCAATGACCAGGCTGGGCAGAAGTTGGTCTGGCTAAGGTCATACACAGGAATGAAAGTCCTTCTGATTCAGGCTTCCAAGGGGATACACCGGAGAATGGTCAAGGGTCAAGCCGGGTTGTCAGAGGGTTCATGGTACAGATGAGTAAACAAGCTCGAGTGTAGGCAGACAGGCAGTAACCAGAGGAGGGTCAGACAAAGCTAAAGTAACAGGTAATCAGAATCCAGCTAACAGTGGCCAATCAGGACAAGAGGCCAGAGTCAGCCCACCACCTTAATCCCAGCAATATCTGTGGGGAAGCTAACTAAAACATTAAAGTATAGATAACACAGAGCAATAACTAAATTTTAAGATAAGTCTTTCTAGCTATAATAGAATGAGAATCCCACGGTGCATAAACTCAATAATAGAAAATGGTCGTGCTTTAATATCCTCCACCGTCCAAAAGGGATGCTTACCAGACACAGCTAGTAAAAAAGCCTCAAGTAAATTTCAATCCTCTGGATTTCCAGATTTTTCATTAATCAAACATCCTTTATTGAAGTAAAAGGCTCTTTAAATGGTGAGCAGCAGAGATCACTTGTCCCTCAGGAAATGGGCCAGCATAAAAAGAGGGAAGGAAGCATAGACAGAGACCTAGAGGCCGATTCATTAATAGCGCCAGGTAGCAACAGATGAGCGCCAGTAGCGTGATTTTCACAGCGCCAGCTAGTATTCGCTGTGCTTGGCCGTAGTTCGCTTGTTGACAGCGACTCAGTCGGTGTGCGTTAATGTTGAATACGTGGTTAGGAGTCGCTGTTTGACAGGTTCCGCGCTGTATGGGTGCGAATGGCCAGAGCGAACGGCTCCCAGCATATTCATTAACAATCACGCTCAAAAAATTCTCGCGCTGTGAAATGCTTGTTTAAACCCCAGAGCGCTGGCGGCGATGGGTTAAAAGTAGTTTTTAACCCCCAAACAACCATATTTTTTGATGTAAAATTTACACAAGTTTTTAGAAACATTTTGAAATATGAATACATTAATATCAGACCTGTAATATCGATTCTGCACAATTTTTTTTTTTTTACCTTAAAAAAATATATAACATTGCCGAAGTGTTCACAAAATTTTTGCCATTTAAAAAAAAACAAAAAAACATTAATATCAATTAATTATGAATATTTAAAGATTGCTCCATTGAAATGCATTGGAGAGCGCCAGGGAGCGACAGGTCATACCTGGCGCTGTGATGGGATTAGTAGCGGCGCTGTTCGTTGCAGTCGGCTACATGATGAATCCCGCGCTAGCTGACGCTCTCGCCGGCGCTAGCCTCATTTAGCGTGATAAATGCGTGATTGTGTCCGCCGCCTGGCGTTCTGGAGTCGGTAGCCGCCGATAGCTGGCGCTACCTGGCGCTAGTCAGACACTACCTGGCGCTAGCCCTTGATAAATAAGGCCCCTAGTGCAACTCTGTATGGCAAACTTGAATATTTTAATAGTTAAAAGTAATGCACTTACAAAACAATCTTCAAATAGCAGCGTTTTTCAAAACTACAAAGCTTTCAAAAGTACAAAGCTCCAAGAAGAATTGCTCCTTTCAGAACCAGTTATAAATATAAGCTGGCAACAGTTCACAGTAACAAAGCTGATAAAAAATCTCCTTTAAAATAACGCCATATCCCGCCTAAAACATTGTCATAAAATGAGACAGCAAGTCAAAGATGTGCCGGGGATGCACAGCTATACTGACCGCCACACAGAAAGGTGATTAACCAGCATGTGGGGAACCCATGACATTAACCTAGAGGTGGATAGGGAACATTGGGTGCAAAGATGTAGACAAGGTGGGAAAGGCGGAAGGTGTAAGACAGATAAAAGAAAAAAGTGGGGCACACACACACAATCACAACACAACGAGCGGACCACACATTCCTGAAAATTGCCCACACACACACACACACACACACACACACATTTTCATAACTTGACAAATTTTAATTTAAAATTCCTTGCGGGGATGGGGCATCCAGCCCCATCCACCACTCTCCCCTGTCTTCAGTGAAGCAGATGATTGTTGAGTGATGGGTCAAATCCAGATAGACATTTGGGATGTAACATGAACTGGCTTTACTGGACCATGAGTGCAGTAAGTGAAGGTCACCATACATGATGGATAACATAGACAGAAAAAAGAAGTCATAGATATCGTCTCAATGTACAGGAAACACAACATAGCAGAAAAATGCATAGAGAGACTACAGTTAAGCATTGGTAACAGTGTCATCAAGTTTCCTAACTGTAAACTACCATAAATCTAACAAAGTCACAAATCACATTTAGAGACAAGCAGATATATAGATATAGATCCTCCATGCTGCTCCCAGCTTCTGCTGCTCACTCCCGCTGCAGCTCAGGAATAGTCTTGTAGACGGGAGTGAGAGGTTCAGATTATTGTGGATGTTAGTTGTTAATCATTTGCAGAGCATACAGTAGATCACGGGAGGTAAACAGAGGCAATTTAGGGGGGTGAAGCCCCATGGAGAGCTTTTTGGGTTAGATTGTGCAGTTTAAATCTAGCTTATCAAGTTTACCAAACACACTGTCAGACTACGCTACACCGCTGCAAGTCAGAGTAGTGCAAAATATAGTTTATAAGCATGTTGCTGCATTATTGCACCGATGTGGTGTGGTCTGGCAGACAGTGCTTGATAAATCAGGCCATTAGTGTATCGTGGAGTCTTGGTGTGTTGAACAATCTAGGGATCTCTTTGTTTCATTGTTCTCTGGTTGAAGACATCTTCTACATCATCACATAGAACTGCAAGTCAATCTCAAAGTTATTTGGGTTAAATTATTGTTATTGTGGTTAATTATTGTTAAATATATATTGCTTTTATGGTTATAAATCAGTTTGTCTATTTTCAGAAGAAAAACAAATCCCTCATTATTAGTAGTGTTGAGCAAACCCATAGAGGTTCGGGTTTGGCAAGTTGGGTCAAACTTTTAACAAAAGCTTGTTTCAGGAACCCGAATCTGAACCCTATTGAAATCAATGGGGATTGGCCCAAAAATTATCCACAAATACATATGAGGGGTGACTGGTGGGGGGTTTGGTGGCCCACCTGTCAAGGGGCCCCCAGAGACAGACCTGGACCTGTAGGGCTGGCGTGTTAATGAGGGCGGCCTACTTATTGTAGACTGAGAATGCGCAGACCCTGATCGCTAGCTCAGGTAAGTGTTCAGTTGCTTTCTATCTGCAGCACGCTCTGCATTAGATTAAAGGGCACCTCTCACTTACCCCTATGGGTCCAAAGCTGGTTAATAGGCTTTACTGGTTCTGGCTGAAGCCTGTATTCGGGGTCATGGGCCTGAACTCTCAAAGTTCGGCCCGGACCCTCTATTTGCGGTTCGGCTTTGCTCATCACAAATTATTAGAATAGATTAGAATATCTTATAAAAGAACAATTCTCATTAGAACACACAATAACGGACAACAAACATATACTTTTTAAACAAAAAGTCTATTGCTCAACTTTAATCCCCCCCGACTTGATTTCAGACAAAAGACAAAAGAAAGAGTAATACAAAGTCAATCACCAATGCATGGGCCAATATTATGGCTCGGAGCTGTATGGTCCATGGGATTTAATTAGTAATAGGCAGGACTTAGTTAGCACCCATTAAGAAAGGGATGTTACATAATGGCATTACATAGAAGGTTGTGCATGCACCTGTCACTTTATATACATTCAATGACTCCCCCAGACCACTCCATCATAGGATGGTCAAATTTAATTAAAGTGGACCAACACCCAGGATTTTGACTATCCTGGGTTTTGTTCCACTTCGGTGGGGCACCCTGATCGGGGGTGCCCCGCTGTGTGAAACCCCCCAGAAACCCCAAAAAACTCACCTCTCCCCGCTCCCACGTGAACGCCGCAGCCAATCCCCGCCAACGTCTAGGCGGGGGACAGGAACGTACAAGCCTCTTCCGCCACCGCCGCCTCCCGCGCGTCACTCTCGGCGCCCGCGGGCGTGCGCACGTCTGGAGGGGCGCGCGGGAGGTGGCGGCGGCGGAAGATGCGGCGGATCAGGTAAGGTCTTTTTGGGGTTTCTGGGGGGTTGTCCCGCGGGGTGGGAGGTGATCGGCCCGGGAATCTTATAGATTTCCGGGCCGATCACCCCTGGGTGTTGGTCCACTTTAAACAGGACCAACACCCGTTATTATTTTAACAGGTGTTGGTCCCTCTCTCTGCAGATATCAAGAATCTTGGGGGGGGGGGGCATCCAGAATGCTGGAGTCCCCTCGCGCCTAACTGAACAGATCGCTTGTAGCACTTACCTTCATTACGAGCCAGTGCTGGGATAGTAGCCCAGTGATTGGCCACCGGGCGGTCATGTGGGCAGGTCCTGCGGGTAGCCGGCCCAGGGGATGCGACCCACCTGACCGGCCAGCAGCCAAACGCAGGTCTCGCAACAAAGGTGAGTATTCTGCTCGATCTGTTCAGTTAGCTCCAGCGTTCTGGATACACTCCCGAGCTTCTTGCTATCTGCAGAGAGCGGGACCAACACCTGTTAAAGTAATAATGGGTGTTGGTCCGGTTTAAAACTGTAAACAAACTGTAAATGAAATGCATAACTGTAGGTTTATACACATGCAGTCAAGAGGCTTGAACACATTAAAGTAATTTCCCAGCCAAATAATAAAACTAAATTGTACTCAAGACTTGTCCCCCGCAGTGAATCTATCCTACTCTGCTGATCAGCACTGAATCACATCCTGTGCTGGCCAGGTCCAAACTTCAACTTTATGGAATGGCACCCCTACGCCATTAGTCACAGAGCACCGACCAAACCTTCTCCATTTACTACAATAAGAGGGCATTCTGCAGCCACACCCCGGTGATTGATAGTGGAGGGACGAGACCCCCACAGTGAAGTGCAATCCATTGTTTGCTTAAGTGGCTGATCCCCAAAGTAGGACCGGTCAGCTGCAGAGGGACAAAAGTTGAGTGAGTGCCTTTTATTGGCTGGTCAATCCCTGTAAAGCAGGGGTCTCCAACCCTCCTCCTCAAGGCCCACCAACAGGTCATGTCTTGTGGATCTCCTCACTGATGCACAGGTGCAGTAAAAAATGCAGAAGCAGAGTTATAGACCCGGGTATGTGGAGATCCACAAAACATTACCTGTTGGTAGACCTTTGCGTCCAGGCATTTCATGCCCCGCAGCCGATGGCTCTTATCCAGCAGTTTCAAAATAAACTCCTAATTAGAGATGAGTAAACTTTTTAAAAGCTCAATTCAGGCGATTCACCAAATTTCCCCAAGAAACTTTCAACAAACTCGCTCATAAAACAATAAAAAAATAAGCTTACCTCAGTCCCCGTTTTAACACAGCAGTGTCCTCCTCCTCTGGCTCTCCGCAGTGTCCTCCTCCTCTGGCTCTCCGCAGTGTCCTCCTCCTCTGGCTCTCCGCAGTGTCCTCCTCCTCTGGCTCTCTGCAGTGTCCTCCTCCTCTGGCTCTCCGCAGTGTCCTCCTCCTCTGGCTCTCCGCAGTGTCCTCCTCCTCAGGCTCTCCGCAGTGTCCTCCTCCTCAGGCTCTCCGCAGTGTCCTCCTCCTCTGGCTCTCCGCAGTGTCCTCCTCCTCTGGCTCTCTGCAGTGTCCTCCTCCTCTGGCTCTCCGCAGTGTCCTCCTCCTCTGGCTCTCCGCAGTGTCCTCCTCCTCTGGCTCTCCGCAGTGTCCTCCTCCTCAGGCTCTCCGCAGTGTCCTCCTCCTTTGGCTCTCTGCAGTGTCCTCCTCCTCTGGCTCTCCGCAGTGTCCTCCTCCTCTGGCTCTCCGCAGTGTCCTCCTCCTCTGGCTCTCCGCAGTGTCCTCCTCCCCTGGCTCTCTGCAGTGTCCTCCTCCTCTGGCTCTCCGCAGTGTCCTCCTCCTCTGGCTCTCCGCAGTGTCCTCCTCCTCTGGCTCTCTGCAGCGTCCTCCTCCTCTGGCTCTCCGCAGTGTCCTCCTCCTCTGGCTCTCCGCAGTGTCCTCCTCCTCTGGCTCTCCGCAGTGTCCTTCGCGGGACAGAGGACACATCCTCTGCTCCATGATTTGCTCCTGGCATCTCACTCCCTGCTGCAGGGTGGGGCTTTTATACTGGTGAGTGAGCTGATGTCATTTTAAAAGGTCCCTCCCTGCAGTGGAAAGAAAGATGTCACCGGCTGTCATAAGCAGGAAAGTATTTGTCATTAGGCATGGCGAGGCACAGACCTAGGGCGGGCAGAGAGTGAGGGGGCGGGTGACTGGCAGCGGCAGTGTCATAGCAGCACTCCCAGGCACTGCTGCACTGTACGTGACAAGTATTGGTCGTTTTTATTCAATGAACAGCCTCTGCGCAGCCATCCACACAGACAGCCAGGAGCTTGGCTGTGAAATGTATGGAATTGCACTGAGCAGGGAGGGGAGGAGGGCAGCGGGGGCGAGATCCTCCTCACCTCACACCCTGATCAAAGAGGGGGGGGGGTGACATGAGAGCTTGTGGTGTCCAGTGCACGGAGTCTGGCTGGATGGCAGCTTCCTTGTAGCCCCTCTTCCTCCCCCTGCCCAGCTCATCGTGCAACCAACAGCAGGTTCTGAATGTGGGCAGCCATGTTGCAGCCTGCCTCAGCTATAAGTGTGTATGTAATGCTGGAGGGGACAGGTCATCTCTATCCTAAGTTCCAGCCCCCACTTATCACATGTTTCCCTTATTTCCACATTCCCTTATTCGGTCTTCCCTTTCCATGTTCGTTTTCTCTTTTCTGTGTCTGCTCCTTCTTTCACTGTTTTCCGCATTCCCTTTCTCATCCCTCTCTTTTCCACTTTCCATTCTTTGTCTCTTTTCACATTCCATTTTTTTCTCCCTTTTCCACATTCTATCCTTTTTCTATTTCACATCCCCTCCTTGCTCTCTATTCCACAATACCTTCTTTCTTTCTTACAATGCTTTCTCCCTTTTCCACATTCCCTCCTTTCTCTCTTTTCCACATTCCCTCCATTCTCTCTTCTCCACATTCCCTATTTTCTCTCTTTTTCCACATTCCTCCTTTCTCTCTTTTCCACATTCCCTCCTTTCCCTCTTCTCCACATTCCCTCCTTTCTCTCTTCTCCACATTCCCTCCTTTCTCTCTTTTCCACATTCCTCCTTTCCCTCTTCTCCACATTCCTCTTTTCTCTCTTTTTCCACATTCCTCCTTTCCCTCTTCTCCACATTCCCTCCTTTCTCTCTTTTTCCACATTCCCTCCTTTCTCTCTTCTCCACATTCCCTCCTTTCTCTCTTTTCCACATTCGCTCCTTTCTCTCTTTTCCACATTCCTCCTTTCTCTCTTCTCCACATTCCCTCTTTTCTCTCTTTTTCCACATTCCTCCTTTCTCTCTTTTTCCACACTCCTCCTTTCTCTCTTTTCCACATTCCCTCCTTTCTCTCTTCTCCACATTCCCTCCTTTCTCTCTTCTCCACATTCCCTCCTTTCTCTCTTTTCCACATTCCCTCCTTTCTCTCTTCTCCACATTCCCTCCTTTCTCTCTTTTCCACATTCCCTCCTTTCTCTCTTCTCCACATTCCCTCCGTTCTCTCTTTTCCACATTCCTCCTTTCCCTCTTCTCCACATTCCCTCCTTTCTCTCTTCTCCACATTCCCTCCTTTCTCTCTTCTCCACATTCCCTCCATCTTTTTCTCTTTCACACATTCCCTCCATCTTTCTCTCTTTCCCACATTCCCTCCATCTTTCTCTCTTTACCACATTCCCTCCAGCTTTCTCTCTTTCCCACATTCCCTCCATCTTTCTCTCTTTCACACATTCCCTCCATCTTTCTCTCTTTCACACATTCCCTCCATCTTTCTCTCTCTTTCCCACATTCCCTCCATCTTTCTCTCTTTCACACATTCCCTCCATCTTTCTCTCTTTCACACAATCCCTCCATCTTTCTCTCTTTTCCCATATTCCCTCCATCTTTCTCTCTTTTCCCACATTCCCTCCATCTTTCTCTCTTTCACACATTCCCTCCATCTTTCTCTCTTTATCACATTCCCTCCATCTTTCTCTCTTTCCCACATTCCCTCCATCTATCTCTCTTTCCCACATTCCCTCCATCTTTCTCTCTTTCACACATTCCCTCCATCTTTCTCTCTTTCACACATTCCCTCCATCTTTCTCTCTTTACCACATTCCCTCCATCTTTCTCTCTTTCCCACATTCCCTCCATCTTTCTCTCTTTCACACATTCCATCTTTCTCTCTTTTCCCATATTCCCTCATTCTTTCTCTATTCTTCATTCTCTCCTCCTCTCTTTATTTTCCTTCCTCCGGTACATGCTGGGTGCACAGCCAATCAGATGCATTTGCTGCGCATATGTAATTGGGCAAACAGCTCTGATAGACTGCAATTGGGACGAGCGGGTTCATCCCCAGCAGCAGCAGCAGCGCACTCCTGTGGCGTCCTATCTGAGTGGCTGGGGGGGGGAGGGGGGGGGGCGCACACACAACAAATTCATTTATTTTATTTAGTTTATTGAATCATTGTGATATGAGTTTATATTTTGCTTTCAGAGGTATTTATTATCTGGGCCTAAAACTGTCCTGAAGATCTGAAGATGTCAAGTATTTTATGCAGATGTCCCTGAGTAGAGAAAGGAAATGACCACGATTTGTTCACATTTACAATGTGTGAGTTTGCAGGACTGCATGTGTGTTTGCCAGGTGTGCATGGTGTAAACCACAGCGAATGTAGCGAATGCAGCAAATGCAGCGAATGTAGCGAATGCAGCAAATGCAGCGAATGTAGCGAATGCAGCGAATGCAGCGAATGTAGCGAATGCAGCGAATGTAGCGAATGCAGCGAATGTAGCGAATGCAGCGAATGTAGCGAATGTAGCGAATGCAGCAAATGTAGCGAATGTAGCTCAAACTTGCTGTGTTTTTGCACCAATTTGCTGGTGACACATAGTGGCATTTACTTGTGAAAATTGTTTGGTGAATGAAGTGCTGTTCTGGATTTTTGTTAAGAAGAGAACAGCATGTCGACATGGGAAGGGTCTCAGACTATATGTATGGTGTATTGGGAGTATCTTGATTGAAAAGCTTTAAAAAAATTACAATTTGAATTACAAATATATAAATAATGTGAAAACAGTATCATTAGTTGTTTTTCACGTACTAGTTACATATCTGACGTTTATGCGTAAAATACAAGTTAAAAAGTTAAAAATAAAAAGACCTAAAGTGACATTCTCCCCTAAAATAACATTGATTCCTAGGGGCTTCGCCACTAAAAGCTTGTGAGCAGAAAAGGGGGCTGTCAGCATTCACCAGCAAACTAAACTGCAATTCAATACTGCAAACACGGGAATATGTCATGTTTGGCAGGGGTGTACATACCATAGAGGCAGGGGAGGCAGCTGCCTCCAGGTCCAGGGGAAAAGGGGGTCAAGTGCAAGTTGCCTTTCCAGACCTTGCAGAACTTAGGACAATTGCAGCAGACTGGCTCCCCCAGTATGCATTGTTGGTGCTCTGTCTGCAGGAAGCACCAGGGGCCAGAGCTGTATGTTCTGCAGGGCGGAACTAAAATTACAGCATATTGTTTACTACCAGTGCTATACATAGATTGCTGGAGAAAATAAGGTGCTGACATCTTAGTTCCATCCTGTGGAACCTACAGCGCTGGCCCCGGGTGCTCCCTGCAGACAGGCCACCAATATTGCATACTATGTAAGCGTCCTTGGAAAGAACCTTAATGGATCCCAATGTAGATGACTGAAAGAATGAGCCTGTCTACTCTAGAGCGATCTCTCTGGATCCTCTTTTAGGCACGCTGTCCTGCAATTGCGATAAGTCTTATGTGTGATTTCAGATATCTGAGAGGCTTGTACCGAGACGCATAATAACAACACACAAGGGGGTCTCGTTACAAACTCTACTTTACTTCCGCTTTAGGGTGGACTTATAAAGCAAGAAACCACAGACACAGTATGTGCTTGTTCCATATTTGCGACATATATGTCAAAACCACAGAGAAGTGCAAAAGTTACAGTTTCCACAAAGAAAAGGTCAGCACGTACGCAGTTACCGAGAAGTTGCCCCATTTAGCTGTTATTGCGGTTTGACAGTTAAATTTCGCTAGCATACATTTCTGCAATAAATTTCCACTAAGAATCCTGCAAAAAAGCCTTGCATGTAACTATATCTGGCAGCCATTTTGTTCGCTTCAGTCATTTTGTTAGCAAGATCCATGAGGCCTATTGCCTCTGCCAACAAACCTTTCTTTGAGTCTCAGAACTTATTACAAGTTCTCAGACTCACCAACCATGGTATCATCATATGTCCCAGATTCAGCCCTGCAAACTATATATGTTTGAAGAATCTCCCATACAAGGATATACATCGCACAGATCAAAAGTGTAAATCATGCTGGGCTCTGAGGTATTGAACCAGAATGTTACTTCACCCTTGGCATTTTTACTCACATATTTGGAGATGAGTTTATCTCCAGTAGACCTTTTCTTTACAACATGGGGCATGGGAGTTTCAGGCTGTGGACGCGGGGAGGGGGATATAAGGGCACTCTGACTCAAACCCAAAGGTTCACATACCTGCTGAAGTGGACCTATGGTGGGGCGATCATAAACACAGTTACACACAACCCATATTACTGACACTATCAGAAAAGACAGAATCATTGCAGTGCAGAAATTATTGGAGCCATAGAACCAGCGGGCAAGCCAGTGCTGGCCTTTCTTCGGACCCATTCCTTGCTGGGGGTCTGCAACCAGCTTCTTCTTGTCCCCTTGGTGGGACGTCTGACTGTGGCCCCCTGGGTAGGGCGTCTGATCCTTTAACTTGCAATACTTCATCCTCGTCCAGTATCTGAAGTGTAGGGACTTTCTTCACCCGAGTGGCATGAATCCAATTTTGATTTACTTCCACAAGCACGGCCGTCCAAGCGACTGCTATCACCTTCGTCGGCTTCTCGAAAGGGAACTCGATCTTCGGTTGATTACCGTGCTTTTTCACCAACACCGTGTCTCCAATCTTTATGTCATGAAACGAGTCCTGTAAAAGAGAAGGAAACTTCTGACAGACAAGTGTTTCACTAGCAGTGAGCTTCTCCACCAGAGCCCTGGTGTATTCGTCCTGCCTGCACTTCCCTTCTTTGCTAGTCTCTCGGATGGTCCTGTGCCATGGCAAGGGAAATGGTCTACCCATTAGTATTTCATAAGGAGAAAGTTTAGTTACTTTATTAGGTGTCATCCTTATTTCAGCTAAAACTGCGGGTAGTTTGTGTTTCCAGTTTTTAAAGGTTCCTCCAGTTGCTTTTCTAAGTTTGTCTCTTATTGTTCTATTCATGTGCTCCACTAAATGCTCTACTAAATCTTGACATATTTTGGCTTTAAAGGCTGTGCCATTATCGCTGTGTATGCGCAAAAAGCACCCAAAGCGCGGTATTATTTCTTGTGTCAAAATTTTCACTACGGTCTTAGCATTTTCTTTCTTGACTGGAAAGCATTCTGGCCATTTTGAAAACATGTCTACCAGACCTAGTAAAATGTCAGGCTTACCTCCTGGTTCTAACTGTAATGTGTGTATGGTCAATGTTCCAATCAGTACAGGGTTCTGTGGGGTGTACTAGATGGTCATGCTGTGGCTTATGTGAAATGTTGGGGTTATTCATTTGGCATGTTATGCATTTCTCTACATAAGCTTTCACCTGTTTCTCACATTTTAAAATGAAAAAACTCTGTTTCAACTCCGTGTAGGTGTGTTGTACACATTTGTGTCCTATGCCGTGTGCTTGAGAAATAAATAGGGGGGCTCTGTGTATGGGTATACATGGTTTACCCTCGATACACCAAATCCCAACTATCGATCTCTGCGCCCCTGCCAGCACCCAATCCCCTATTTCAAAAACAGATGTGTTCTCCTGCAGACATCCTATTGTAAAATCAATAGCATCTAGTGTTAGCATAGGAAGGGTTAATGGAGTGTGAGCATTAGGACCCAGATGACTTCCTGTCAGAGTCTGCTGTCTGGCTGCTGCTCTCGCCGCCTTATCTGCCAGATAATTACCCCTCCCAATTTCCGTTTGAAGTCCTGTGTGTGACCTGCAATGTACGATCGCAAGTCGGGCTGGTAGCATGATGGCTACAGGTGACTCCAGGTCTGGTCCTGGTGCAGTCTCTTGTTGGATTACGTCATTACGATCATGGCGCGGAGGAATTTTGTCAGCCTAACTTTTTAAACCTAATAATGCATTTAAAATCGGGGCGGGTCCCTCGGTATTTGGGGCATATCTGATCTCTATATGGGGATTTGACAAAAGGATTACTTCATACCCGCTGAATCGCAGCGCTGTCATATGTTGGGTATGTAAATTGTTCATTAAATGTTTTACATTGTGATCTGCAGTACTGTGTGGTGTCCTAGCGTGACCGAGGTGGCCTGCTCTATCGCCATTGCAAAAGAGGCTAAGGACCTCAAACATCCTGGCATCCCTTGGACTTGTACCGGGAGAAGTTTAGAGAAGTATGCCACGGGTCTCAATTTACCCCCATGGCTTTGAGCTAAAACCGAGCTGTACCCCTTTCAAAAGTCACGTACATACAGGTGGAACACCTTCACATAGCTTGGTAAACCGAGCCCGGGGGAACATGTCAGTGCCTCCTTCAATTTTTTAAAAACATTTAACATTTCATCAGACCATTCTATGGTGTCAGGTTGATCTGCACGTGTGGTAACTCTCAGTATGTTGTCATAATAAGAGCAGTCAGGGATCCATTGACGGCAATAACTAACCATTCCAAGAAATCTTAACATGTCTTTCTTATTCTGTGGAGTGCCCAATTCCACGATTGCCGCTACTCGTTTGGGATTTAATTCTCTCTTTCCCTGTGACAACACAAAGCCCAAATATTCAACTTTCTGCTGACACTGTAATTTCTTCACAGAAATTTTCATACCATGCTGACAGAGACATTTCAATAGGAGGATTCCGTCCTCTCGGGCTGCGGTTATTGATTGACTGGCCAGTAATACATCATCTCAGTAGGTCAGAACAATCGAGTTACAGTTCGGTTTATATGCTTTTAGCACTTCTCTAAAAACAATAGAAAAAACCAACAGGACTATTCAAGAATCCCATTGCCAAACGGGTAAAAGTTAGGGATTATCCGCGGTATTGGAATGCAAAGAGCGGGCGTGTCTCGGGATGTACTGGGATCCCAAAAAAGGCATTTTTTATATCGCAGACGCTGTATATTTTGGCGTCTTCGGGGATGGCGGTTAGAAGTGACACCACGTCGGGCACAATTGGAGCCAACGATACTACCAAGCTATTTATTGCCCTCAGGTCCTAAATGAATCGATAAGTCCAATCAGCTTTCTTAACTGGATGAATTGGGGAATTATACGGTGATACCGCTTTTTCTAATATGCCCTGTTGTAGAAAATTGTCTATTAAAGGTCTTATACCCTCTTCCCTTTCTTTGTTCAAGGGGTATTGTTTAATAAAGACTGGCTGTGATCCCTTCTTTAAGATGGCTCGATAAAGAGTGACATTTGTAAAGCCCACATCGTAGTCCCCAGTAGCCCATACCTCAGGAGGGACCAATTTGAGGCAGGGGTCATCTGGGAGAATTACGGGGAAGTAGGAGTCTGCATGGCAGCTTCTCCTCTTGTTTACAGGTGTGAGACGATAGGTGTCACTATCAATTCGGACCCCGCCTTCAGAATTTACCCTTAGGGAAATAGCCATTTTAGCCATTAAGTCCCTGCCTAACAGGTTAACAGGACAGCTGGTCATGATTTTAAAGACATTTGATTGAGGGGCTCTGATGGAGGTCCGTCACCGTGAGTGGTGGTGTTTCAAATGTTTGTGTCAAAATCCCATTAATTCCCATGGAGGGGGCAGTCTCTTCCCTTGGTCCTGTGTATGCATTTCTCCCCAATACGCTGCATGTAGCTCCAGAATCCACTTAAAAATGTTAACTTCTTTTACTAATCATCAAATCAATACATGGTTGTTGTGAGAAATGCTGTGTGACTACTGGGAACGTGGGATTTGCCCCTAGGCACCTTCATTGGGGTCCTACATTTTGCCAGTCAACATTGAGGCGTGGGGTATTGTGTTGAGTATTGGCGGGAGCAGCCTGCAGAGGTCTGTTTGAAACCTGCTTGTGTGTATCAGGGTATGGGCAATCGGCTCTCCAATGATCCATTGCGCCACAATTGAAACAACCGGCACTCCTAGCCTGTTGTTTGGGGGGTCCCTGCCTGTCTCCCCATTGCTGTTTGAGATTTCCTCTATTTCCCCTGCCTCGTTCTCTACACCTAGGTGCTGCACGGGCTGACCTGCGTTTATCTTCCCAGTATTGTTGTTGTCCCCATGGGTCCCCATAGGGATATGGAACTGGCTCTGGTATGCTGAATTCATTCACATCAGTGAGCTGGGCTGCGTGTGTCACTGACGATCTTATTATTTCAAAACATCCTGCTGCATCTTTACATATTAACCTTCTACCAAACTCTTCTATTGGCAACTCAGTCCATCCATCTATTTGCTGCTTAATTTGTAAACCTAAGCTCGGTAGGCAGTTGGAGATAAATGTACTGATACACAGGGCGGGTATGCCAGGGCCATCTCCCATCTGGCTTTCTAAGTGCCAAACCTGTAGAAATCTCTTCCAAAACTCAGTCAATGATTCACCTTTTTCCTGTTTACATGCAAGAGAGGGTGCCATATCAGCTCTGGGCTTAAACGCCTGGTTTAAGTGATCTTCTAATACTGCCCACATTTCAGCTTCATTCCCTTCTTGGTACAGGGGTATGTTACCTGGCTTTGTATCTGCAGGTGTGTCCACTTCCATGTGAGGTATCCCTTTCCAGCTAAGTGGACTATTCTCCCCAACTTCCATCTCTAAAACCATCTTAATGTCTTTGGGCATATAATTTTTCTTGGAGGGGTGAGGACAGTGCTTGGCCATGTGATCTAGTTCTTTCATATCAGGAGGGGTGATGACCAGAATGTCTCCTGCTGTTATGAAAGGATTGTATGTACTAACCATGGTCATGGAGCTTGTTGCTGCAGTGGGCGCTGCTGCTGCTATTACTCCGGGGGTCTCTATGGAATCTATGTCACCTGCTGGTTCCTTAAGTGTATTATCCAGTGCTCATTTGGACTGGTTCCTGGTCTGTCTCTGGGACTCCCCTATGTTAACGTTAAGTATGATTTGTTTGTCCTGACTCTGGCGTGTTTAGTTGGTTTAGTTTGTTCATCAGTATTATTAATTGTGAAAGATTCTGTGTGTAATTCCTCTTCATGCCCCTTATCCTCTTCCTCTCCTAGCGTCATTTCTGGTTGCTGTTCATCAGCATGTGACCACTGGTTCTCATTCTGAGGAAGGATATTTTGTGACATTTTCTTTTGTTCTCTCTCTAGTTTCTCTCTTTTTTCTCTTTCTCTTTTTCTCTTTATTTCTTCCACATCTATTCTCTCCTCTTTTTGTTTTTTGTTGTATTTAGTTTGTTCAACTGCTGCCATTGTTATCACGGCTGCCGTGGGACTCAAATCATTTCCTTGGAATGGCATTAAGGAGGGATATTGTGGTAGTTACAGTTTTTACTTTTACCTATTTAGGTCTGTGCTGCTTCGTATCATACGGTGGGGGCGGAGCGCTAGGTTTAGTGTCGGGGTTGGAATGATTTCTTATTTCATAATTCAATTTCTCACTTTTATGTCTCTTCTCTAATTCCTTTTTACTAACTTTTTTTCTGAGACTCATTAATCCATTTCTCCTATACCACCCTGGCGCTATTTCTAACCATTTTATTCCACACTCTCTCATATAGGACTTTTCCCAATTAGGGTCCCCTGAATAATAGGGCCACGCCTTTTTATCCCCAAGGCACATTCCCATTATCATTTCCATGTAATAGGGATGATTACCTCCTGTTCTAGGGAAGGGATAGGAACTACCCATAGCCTCCGTCCAACCTGCCATATTTTCCACAAACGGTAAGGTATAATAAGCCCCTCCCGTTAATCGCTCTACATAGCGAATACAATCTTCACCAACGTGGGGGATCTTGCTTTCTGTCTGACCCATAATGACAAGATATATCTTATACTTCTAAAGTCAATTGCCTGAGTCCTGCTCACCTTCAGGACTGTCCGACAATACAAACAGATAAACTTATAACTTTATCACCATCAACACCAAGACAGACTAATCAAACATTAGAGGTACCCAAATGCAGACACGTCCTATGAATTTCTATAGCGCGCTTTTTCAATTGAGGTGACAACACGTGTCCCTGTTAAAACTCGCCTAATTGCGAGAGGCAACTAAAGGGCCAACACTTTTAACCTTCCCTCAGGGTTTAGTAAATAAAATGACTTACCCCCTTTAAGGTGTGTTGCCCGCATTTAAATCCACCACTGAAAGAATGAGCCTTTCTGCTCTAGAGCGATCTCTCTGGATCCTCTTTTAGGCACGCTGTCCTGCAATTGCGATAAGTCTTATGTGTGATTTCAGATATCTGAGAGGCCTGTACCGAGACGCATAATAACAACACACAAGGGGGTCTCGTTACAAACTTCCACTTTAGGGTGGACTTATAAAGCAAGAAACCACAGACACAGTATGTACTTGTTCCATATTTGCGACATATATGTCAAAACCACAGGGAAGTGCAAAAGTTACAGTTCCCACAAAGAAAAGGTCAGCACGTACGCAGTTACCGAGAAGTTGCCCCATTTAGCTGTTATTGCGGTTTGACAGTTAAATTTCGCTAACATACATTTCTGCAATAAATTTCCACTAAGAATCCTGCAAAATATTCTATCTTGTAAAGCCTTGCATGTAACTATATCTGGCAGCCATTTTGTTCGCTTCAGCCATTTTGTTAGCAAGATCCATGAGGCCTATTGCCTCTGCCAACAATGACCCACTCCCCACACTGCTTAGAATTCCAATCAGACCACAGACCTGATTTAGGATGCCTCTGTGGCTGTGAAAACCCAGGATGATCTGAAGTATTATTCAGACTCCGGCTCCAACGGTGCATACACAGGCTCTAATGCAATCAGCATTGATCAATGCATTGCAAACAATGCTGAATGAATTGACCATTCTTTCATCTTCCACTGACCACTTCCTCCTGCTATGTCCTGCACATGCACTATGAGATCAAGGAACAAGGCGATCAAAGGGGGAGGGTTTGCACAGTGGGGCTTTAAAATTGCGATGTCCCTGGGGACTCTAGGGCTGGTTGTTATGGGTTTGATTCGCTTTAATGCTGAGGGGGATAAGCCCTTTTTAGGGGGACTCACTATGAATTCTTCAATTGGACCCTGTGAAATCTATGTACGCCCCTGACATTTGGTTCTGTGACTACCACAATTATACTTGTGAATTAGCAGCGAATATGCGGCGAAATATTTAGTAAATTACTAAAGCTCAGACATTTCTGGTTTAAGTTTTAATTGTATTCATGCAAAGTGCTTCAGCTTCATTGGTAGAAGGAAGAGTCATGCTGGTGAATTGCAGCTCCTGCAGAAGACAATCAGCCAGTTAGAATTAGGCAAGTGCTAATGGCTTTAGCTGTAAGAGATCACCTTGTGTTAATCACATATACAAAGTGGGCTATTCAGCACAAAACTGGAAGCTCTATCAAATACCCCTCAGAGATTTATTTATTACAGATGTGTCTTCCTTTACTCTTCCTCTTGGCCTTTTTTGTTTCTCTGTCCTTCAAATAGTTTCTGAGAGCAACGACTCTTCACAACAGCATATTGTTGTGATATTCTGTCAGAGATGGTCAACTAGCTTTCCATTGTGGGTCAACATGCGGCCCCACCCAGTTGTTATGTCAATTATACCCTGTGTTTTGCAGGTATGTGGTCATGCTGTGCTAAGGTGGTTTCATGGGAAATTGCAGTCCTTTACCAAATTAACAATGAGGTGAGAGTGGCATATCGCTTTTGACTGGGTTGTGGTTAATGTCTTTGTACAGAAACCGTTAACACCAGAGATAACGGCAAGGTTCAGATAACAGTATGTATATTCAAATAATTTAGGTCCAAAATTAATATAAACTTTCAGGGGTTAGTTTCCAATGAATCAGATACTTTGCCTGCTACTGTGTATGTTACATGTCCAGATTGACATAACATGCTGGGGTAGTATTTTTAGCAGAACAGCAACATTTTTTTTTAACATTGTAATAAATTTAAATTAAATAGCGCCAGTGCTCCAGAGCTGATCCTTTAGCCACAAGAAAGGTGCAAATTTCAGTTAGCCTGAAAGGCATCGCCTTATTTCTTCACTTTCTACAGCTTTGAATGCCATAACATGGTACAACACAATAATGCTTCCAATCCTCCCCTGTAAATTTACAGCACCACAATCCCTGTCACCCAAAGCCACATTTTATATTGTTTTCATTTTGTATGCTTCCAGTAAAGGATTAGAATGTATATATATTTAAAAAAGAAAGAATAAAAAAATCTACACAGCACAATCCTAATATTGTGAAATCATATCATTGCCAATAAAAGTATTTCTATAAAATAATTCATATTACCTTTAAGCTCATTAGCCACATCTTAAACAAAGAGAAAACATAGAGAAATGATGATTGTGTTATGAGTGATGAAGCCTGTTTCTATCTGGTAACAATCTTTACACAAATATCTGCATGGGCCGTTATTAAAATTACATATCAGCATTTTTCTTTTTTACAGCACTGGAATCCTTTAAATTCTATTTAAAAATTGACAGCATAGCGTGTTATGTTGATCAGTTTACACAACCTCTGACGTCATACATTGATTGGATAAATTGTGTTAGACCTGCAAGTCCTCACATTTCCCCCCCCCCCCCGCTCTGATCACTGTAATGATCCTCACACTTTGCTCCATCTGACTGACAACATTTATCAGCACCCGATGCTACTAGAAAATAAAACACAAGCTGCTTCTTGTGGATAAGCCGCGCTTCTCTTTCGTAAAACTGCCACACCCACCATCACCACTTTCCCATCACTAAAAAATAACACTACTATATCTGTGATTAGAGATGGGCAAATCCCCTAAAGTTTGGGTTTGGTAAGTTCAGCCAAACTCTAAATCAATTGGAACCTGAACATTGTGGGTGGCTGTGGTGGGGGGTGCAGAGCATGCAGCAGAAGTACTGCTGTAACCTACCTGAGTCCCGTTCCTCCTCCAGCAGTGGAGATGGTGGACCAAACTGGCCCCAGCCAGACAGGAAGGTGAGTATATGGGGAAATCTGTGTGGGATACACAAAGCAGAGTATTCCAATTTGGGATGCCACCCAATAGAGTAACAACCCCCAAAAGGTCAAAATTGGGGTATGTTGTTCCTCTTTAACAACTGGCTCTACTAAAACCAGGGGGAACCTGCTGCATGGCACTCCTTTGTAAGTAGGTTTGTTAAACTGAACTCCAATCTGGACCGAGTGTATATTTCTGTGGCCGGCATTCTGCTCTGTGTTTTGCATAAAGCCTCTCGGTAGTTTGAATGGAGAAATAGGTGGAAATGTGACGCCAGAATGAACCTGACACCAAAAGTGACCAGGAAAATGAACTTGCCGTCACTCTTGGGGGAAAATAGTCTGAAGTGAAAGTCGGGGCACATGTTCATTTTCTGTTCCACTTTCTTTAGCCTGAGCCTCACTGCTTATACATATAAAAAAAAAAGGAATAACAAATCCACACTGCACTATAATAACAAATTTCCCAAGTGTCCCTAATTTGTAGGGAATGTCCCTCATTTGAGTCCATGTCCCACTGTCCCTTGTTTTTCTCATTTGTCCCTCTAGGGTTTATCATGCAGTTCTGCTTCAATAAATGATTTGTTTGCCTAGTCTAAGGGGTTTATTCATGAATCTCTAGCTCCAGGTAGCGCTTTGTAGCGACAGGCAGAGTCTGTTGAATGATGGGCGCTGTACGCAAAACCATATTTATCAAAACGATTCTGTAGAGCGGCTGGAACAGCGCCATATAGCGTCCGATGTATTATTACAGGCGGCTCAGCGTATAGTGCCACCGCTCTAGCTTCCAGAGCACCAGGTATTACCTGTCGCTACCTGTTGCTCTCCCATACATTTCAATGGACGTTCCTTTTCTTCTGTTTAAACAGGGTTTTTTGTTTTTATTTTTTTTTTATCTCTCAAATCATTGTGTGACCTCTCCTGGCCTAGTAAAAGTCATGTTTAAAAACTTTTTAGATTTTTTATATTTTTATGCAGAATTGCAGGTCTGGCATTAAAGATTTATGCCCTTATTCATCAAGCGATAGCGCCAGGTAGTGTCTGACGAGCGCCAGGTAGCGGCAGATAACGGCGACTACCGACTCAAGTACGCCCGGCGGCGGTCACAATGACGCATTTATCAAGCAAAATGAGGCTAGCGCCGGCGAGAGCGACGGCTAGCGCGGCATTCATCATGAAGCCGCCTGGACCGAACAGCGCCGCTGCAAATTCCCTCACAGCGCCAGGTATGAGCTGTCGCTCCCTGGCGATGTCCAATGCATTTCAATGGAGCAATCTATAATTATTCATAATTAATTGATAATATATTTTTTTTTTTTTTTTTAATGGCAAAAAATCGGAGAACACTTCTGCAATGTTAGGATTTATTTTTAAGTAAAAAAATATATATATATATATATATGTGCAGAATTGATCTAACAGGTCTGAGATTAATGTATTCATATTACAAAATGATTCTAAAAACATGTATAATGTTACATTCAAAAAATATGGTTGTTTAGGGGTTAAAAACTAGTTAATACACATCGCCGCCAGCGCTCTGGGGTTTAAACAAGGAATGGACAGCGACAGCACATTCGGAGCGTGATTTGTTGATGAATATGAAGCTAGCCGTTCGCTCTGGCCATTCGTTGTCAGGCGCTCACATACAACGCTGGACCTGTGAAACAGCGACCCCCCAGCCCGTATTCAACATTACCGCACACCGACTGAGTCGCTGTCATCAAGCTAACGCCGGCCAAGCACAGCGAATACTGGCTGGCGCTGAAAAAATCGCGCTACAGTCGCTCATCTGTCGCTACCTGGCGCTATTGATGAATCGGCTTCCCCATGTCACAATGTTACAACGTCATTCCATGTGTTTTCGCTTTGTTACTGGTGGATACATGTTCAAGAGCGCCTACGTTGTGTGTGTTTTTTTGTTGAATATAGTGTGAATCGCTGAGAGTTGGTCGCAAAGAGCTGGCGCTACCTTTCGCTCCCTGCAACGCTGTACTGGTGCTAGAACGCCCAAAATACATCTCATTCATCAATGCTGGCCAGATTACTTCAGCGACTTAGGCGCTCTGTTACAGCGCCCGATAGCCAATCACAGGATATACTAGAGGTCGCTCTTAGCGCCTCTGCACAGACGCTCATCTGCCGATACCTGGCGCAAGTAATGAATCAGCCTGCCCGTGTTTCTATTGTTGTAACTGTTACACTCTATCTCCTATTATTGATCAATCAATGAGGGGACGTGGCCTAATATTACAAATGTCCCTCTGTCCCATCCTGAAAAGGTGGAAGATATGTAATAACATTTTACAACCAAATCATTGCCAACAAATGTGTTTATATAAAATAATTTACCTGCAAGCTTGCCACGCACAGCTTAGAAAAAGAAGAAAACACAGAAATGATGTACACAAATATCTACAAGCACAGGCCATTATTAATATTATAATTCAAATGTTTTTTCAAAGAGCTTGTTTTTCTCTTTTTATGTTATTTTTTTCACACATTTTTCTCACTTATCATATCACATAATTGAAAGAAATGTCTGAAATGGGGACAAATACACCTGAATTAACCAGGTGTAAAATAAAAGTACAATTCTGCATAGAACAGCGGCAAAAATACACAATACACTTTCACACATTTAATGAAAAACATGTCACACATGCTGGCATGGCAAGCTATATTTTAATATGTTTTTTTTACTGTTTTTATCTATAAGGTTCTATTCACACCTCTCCGGTTGCTCTGCTTTGGGCAACGCAGTCACAGCATGAGGAAATTGCTGGCCATTATTTATGATTGTCCAGCTCACACAGTGTATATAAAACAATGGGCAACATTTTTCCTTGCACTGTGACTGTGTTGCCCAATGCAGAGCAAGCGGAGAGGTGTTAATAGACCCCCCTCTTCCCCTCCAGGCTGGTTTCTACTTGACTTGCCTTCTGACCATCCCTTTTGGATTAACCCTTGGACTGCTCCTTTTGTGTATGAACTCGGCTTCATTTACCCCTGCACCTCTTCCTGATACCCCAACCTTTCTGGCTCCACCTTTGGATTTGCTACAATGTCTGTGTCTGTGACCCTGGCTACCCATTCTTTTTGCCTCCATCAAGCTTGGCAACCACTACTGGCTGTCCCTGTCCTTGTCCAGACTGTCTATGAAGGACATGGCTGACCTCACCTTCCCCCCCCCCCCCCCCGTGTATATTGCACAGCAGGGGGGAGCAGGGCAGGCCAGCCTTGCTGTCAGCTGTACAAGCAGGCTTCAACTCACACAGCACCTGCTGCTAGACTAAAGTGATGGGACGGGAACAAGGATAGAGGTGAGTGTTTTTTTTTAATTTTCCAGAGAGGAAAGCCCACTGCCCAAGAAGCCGAGCAGCAGACACCGGCACCCCCACCCGCCACCGGGAACAGGAGGGTTTATATTTATTTTAAACTGTATAGATTAACAATTTGAACTTGCTCATCTCTCGTTGATGACTAAGGATACATATGCTAAAACAGAGTGATTAAAGTCTGCCAATCCTCTTTTACCATAAGAACTAAAGAAACAAATCTGTTGAATAGCCTCTCATGGTAACTTGTTACAGCATCATCACCTAAAGCTTAAAAAAAAATTATTGGAGACTCAAGACTCATGAATCACGGTGCTGTGTAAGTAGATATGTTAAATCTGAGCACTATAATAACATACTTCCCTGATTTGTATGGAAAGTCCCTCATTTGGGTCCATGTCCCACTGTCCCTTGTTGTTCTCATTTGTCCCTCCTTAGGGCTTATTATGCAGTTCTGCTTCAATAAATGGTTCGTTTGCCTATTCAATGTGTTTCTATTGTTGTAACTGTTACACCCTATCTCCTATCCATCAATCAATGAGGGGACGTGTCCCTCTTTCCCATCCTGAAAAGTTGGAAGATATGTAATAACATTTTAAAACCCTATAATTGCCAACAAATATATTTATATAAAATAATTCATATTACCTGCAAGCTTGGCGCCCACAGCTTAGAAAAAGAAGAAAACACAAGCATAGGCCGTTATTAAAATTACAATTCAACTGTTTTTTAAAGATCTTGTTTTTCTCTTTTTATGTTATTTGTTCGCACATTTTTCTCACTTATCTTATCACATAAGTAAAAAAGATGGTGACAAATACACCTGAATTTACCAAGTGTAAAATAAAAGTACAATTCCGCGTGGAGCAGTTGCATAAAATGCACAATACACTTTCACACATTTAATGAAAACATGTCACACATGGTGGCATGGCGTGTTATATTCTAATATCTAATTCACTATTCTATAAGGTTCTATTCACACCTCTCTGCTTTGAGCAACGCAGTCACAGCACAAGGGAAAATGCTGCCCATTAGTTTTGATTGTCCAGTTCACATATATACACAGTGTATATAAGTAATATGGACCATTAAAGCAATGGGCAGCTTTTTCCTTGCACTATAACTGTGTTGCCCAATGCAGAGCAAGCGGAGAGGTGTGAATAGAGCCTTAATGCTCACCCCCCTCTTCCCCTAAGGCTCCTGATTGGCTGGTGGCCACATAAAGCCAGGCCTCTTCCAGCAAGGAATTGCCTTTTATAATGAAAAGCTGGGGTGCTCTGCACCTACTTGGATTTTACCTCTTTCTATGACTGTTGTGACCTCAGCTTTACCTGTTTACCACTGCTTCCATCTTAGCTCCTTGGCCTCATGTCTGGCACTGGGGCAACCGTGTATGGTGAAGCATTTCCAGCCTCCCTGTGAGCGGGGGCTTGAATAGACAGATGTAATGGTGGAGATCAGGGGTTATAACCTGACTGAAGGTGAGTTTCCAACTGGTCATTACAATGTTATTGTGTTTTGAGGTGGAGAGCTCTATGTACTTTATTTACTTGGGAACTAAAGTGAAAAGACTCTAATTTCATAATCCTGTGCGCCCGGCTGGCTCTGTACAGGTGTGATCAGCACATGCGATTGCTTCTTTCAGGAGTCAAGAAGCACGTCTAGATGGGCGCGCGGTAAGGTAAGGTTTTTTGGGGGTTTCACCCCGCGGGACATCCCGATCTCGGATGTCCCGTGGTGAGGGAGGTGATCGGCCCGGGAATCTTATAGATTCCCAGGCTGATCACCCCTGGGTGTTGGTCCACTTTAAAATGGTAATGTGGAAACACATTTCTGGGTCCACCGCTCATCTTTTGATACCCCAGCCCGGCTCTGCTGTTGGTTTGATGGTTTTCTTTTAAAACTGGGCTTTTCCACCGCCGAAGCCACGCCCTGTGAGCCTTTTTTTGAGAGCCAATTGCCTCTTTCAAAAGTACCACTATGATGAGGTACAGCTAGCTGGTTGAATCCTGGGAAATGCCGTTCAGGCACGCGCTCCCATGCCCAGCCCACTTACCTTATCAGCTGATGCATTGACCATGTCAGCTGATGTTTACATCCAATCAAGACACATCTAGGCCTTTATAAGGAGATCCTGGACAGCAAAATGGCGCCAGGAGTTTTGACTGTGCCCCCTTTGTCCCTTTGATCTCGGATTATCCTTGAATTTTCAAGTGACCTTAGCTTGCTTCTCAACCACGCCTCTTGGATTAACCCTTGGACTGCTCCTTTTGTGTATGACCCCGGCTTCATTTACCCCTGCACATCTGCCTGATACCCCGACCTTTCTGGCTTCACCTTTGAACTTGCTACAGTGCCTTTGCCCCGCTGACACCGGCTACCCATTCCGTTTGCCTTCATCAAGCTTGGCAACCACTACTGGCTGTCCAGGGTCTTGTCCAGAGTGGCTGTCAAGGCCATGGTCAGCCTCACAATGCTCCTCCCCCCGCTGTGTATATTGCACAGCAAGGGGGAAGCGGGGCAGGCCAGTCTTGCTGCTAGCTGTAAAAGTAGGCTTCCGCCCACACAGCACCTGCTGCTAGACTGGAGTAATGGGGCTGAAATGAGGACAGAGGTGATTTTTCTTTATTAATTTTCCAGAGAGGAAATCCCGCTGCCTGAGAAGCCGGGCAACAGACACATGCACCTGCAACTCTAGAAATGAGCAATTTGAAGTTCACTCATCTCTCTTGTTGATGGCTAATGTTACAGATGCTAAATGGAAGTGCAATAAGTCTGACGATCCTCTTTTACCATAAGAACTAAAGAAATAAATCTGTGGAATCTCTCTCATGGTAACTTGTTACAGCATCATCAGCTGACAGCTTAAAAAATAATTGGATGCCTTTTCTTGAGAAGAAAATAACATTACAAGATACTGTTTATTTGAAAATACATTTTCCTCTACCACATTCTTTAACTAAATGTGATGTGAAATGTGATATGTGAAATATAACTATTTAATTCCCCATCGCGCATGTGCGGAAGATTTTGATTTTCAAATAGAAGAAACGTTTTTTAATTCATTTTATTATTTGCAAAGTGGGAAAAGCTCCCGCTGTCTCTCTGAACTCCAAAATCACTTAAATAACCCCCCACTGTGTGTGACCCTTCCTCTTTCCAATTAGCGTGTTTATATGCAGAACACATTTACACTGCAGAATTCTAACTTTATAATATTACCCAAAATTTAAGTTATAGAAAAAAAAAAGAAATTGATAATACCTGACATTCTTGCAGCCAAATCACTAGTAGCTTAAAGAAAAAGAAGAAACACACATAAATGATGATTGCGTTGTGATTGATGGGGAGGCCGATTTATTAATAGCGCCAGGTAGCGACAGATGAGCAACGGTAGCGTTATTTTCACAGCGCCCGCTAGTATTCGCTGTGCTTGGCCGTTGTTCGGTTGTTGACAGCGACTCAGTCGGTGTGCGGTAATGTGGAATACGGGGTGGGGAGTCGCTGTTTGACAGGTTCCGCGCTGTATGGGAGCACATGACAGCGAAAGGCCATAGCGAATGGCTCCAAGCATATTCATTAACAAATCACGCTCAAAAAATTATCGCGCTGTGAAATGCATGTTTAAACCCAAGAGCGCTGGCGGCGATGGGTTAAAAGTAGTTTTTTAACCCCCAAACAACCATATTTTTGACAAAAAAAATTAAACAAGTTTTTATAAACATTTTGTAATATGAATACAATAATATCAGACCTGTAATAACAATTCTGCACATTTTTTTTTTTTTTACCTAAAAAAATATATCTAACATTGCCGAAGTGGTCACAGAATTTTTGACATTTAAAAAAAAAAAATTTAATTATGAATATTTAAAGATTGCTCCATTGAAATGCATTGGAGAGCGCCAGGTAGCGAGAGGTCATACCTGTCGCTGTTCAAGGTCGGACGCTGGCGCTGTGGGGTGAGGCTAGAATAATGATGAATGCTTCGCTATCTGGCGCTCTGTCAGTCGCTAAGCAGGATCGGCTTGATAAATGTGTGATTGCGGAGGGGAGCCGGCGTTCTCGTGGCGGTGAGCGTCATTACCGTTCGCTCACCATTCGCTACCTGGCGCTATCCCTTGATAAATAAGGCCCAAAGTCTGTTGCTATTTGGTAATAATTGTTACACTTATTTCTGCAGACATAGGGTTAGATTCAAATCACATGGAAAACAGTTGGTTTTGGTTGAAAATCGGATTGCATGAGAAACACTTCTACTGATTCAGCACAACTGACTAATTAGAGGCTTTATTTTAGAAGCTTGAAAGCCACGTAGTAGCACATAACGTCAGATGAACACCAGGAGCAGTATGTGAAAACCATATATATGAAATAAACTGGTGAGCGCCTCTAATAGCGTCATGTAGCGTCACATGTATCACTAGCGGCGTCTCAGTGTAAAGCGCCAGCGCGTCGCCTCGTACAATTCAATGGTCTTTAATTTGTTTGTGTCCAATTTTTCCCACTATTTTATCATATGATGATTGTTTTGCCTTTCCTGGCCAGAAACCAAATACTTATATTGTCACATATTTATGTTTTTTATTTTTGTCAGAATTGTATGTGTTGGTGCCATTGCAGTGTTACAGCTTCCAGTGCACAGCGTTAGAGTTTTATTGCACCGACGCTGGAATTGTGTTTTGTGTTCTTAAGTGCGTCCGACACTTACCACTGAAGCCCATATTTAACTGGCGCTACCTATCGTACGCTGCAGATTTGTCCTGTTATATGTGGCATCGCCTTGGCCGTCTTTCCCTCGGGCCGCTACATGAAACAATAGCAGCATTGTAACGCTCAGGCACTGCATTGACTCAGGGACAGTGCTTCCACAGCGCCCTCCAGACATCACTTTTATCAATACTGGACAGGATACTACAGCGTCACTTGTCCAGCGCCAAAGCTACTTTATAGGACCAGACACCCGTACTCTTGTGGATGCTCTCAGCGCCACTACATAGACGCACAAATGGCAATACGTGGTGCTAAATTAGCCTCTACATGTATCTAGTCCTCCCCTGTAAATTTACAGCACTACAATCCTTGTCACCCAAAGCCACGTTTTAATTTTTTTCTTCTTCGTATTCATTATTTGCTTCCAGTCAAGGACCAGAATGTGTACACATATAAAAAAGAAAGAAATACAATTCTAATATTGTAAAATCCTAATATCACCAACAAATGTATTTTTATAAAATAATTCATATTACCTGTACGTGAGTTAGTTACGCCTTAAAAAAAGAGGAAACATGATGATTGTGTTATGAGTGATGAAGCCTGTTTCTATTATGTAACAATCTTTACACAAATATCTGGATGGGCCGTTATTAATATTACATTTCAGCTGTTCAATGCGTTTTTCTTTCCTTTATTACAGCACTGGAATCCTTTACATTCTATTTACAAATTGACAGAATAGAGTATTATGTTGATCAGTTTACACAACCTCTGACTTCATACATTGAGTGGATAAATTGTGTTAGAACTGCAAGTCCTCACATTTCCCCCCGCACTGATCTGACTGACAACATTTATCAATACCTGATGCTACTAGAAAATAAAACACAAGCTGCTTCTTGTGGATAAGCCGCGCTTCTCTTATGTAAAAATGCCACACCCACCATCACCACTCTCCCATCGCTAAAAAATAACACTACTATATCTGTGATTAGAGATGGGAAAACCCCCAAAGTTTGGGTTCGTCAAGTTTGGCCGAACTTTGAATAAACTTTCAAGGACCCAAATCCCCCGGTCCCCAATGAAATCAATCTGAACTTTGGGGGGGGGGGGGGGGTGCATGGCTGTGGTGGGAGGCTGCAGAGTGTGCAGCAGAAGTACTGTTGTAACTTACTTGAGCCAGGGCTCCAAAATGATGGCCATTGGCTCCCATAAATGAGGATATGGCTACCGCCAGCACTAGTAGTGTCCTCACTGATGGGAGCCAGCAGCCATCATTTTGTATGAATTGGAAATGCTGCTGCTGCCACTCTGCCTCCACTTAAAGAACAGTATTGGGACTCAGAGAAGTTACAGCAGCGCTTCTGCTGCTGAAACCTTAGGTGAAACTGGTTGTTGGGCTGCTCAGCTTTTCCGTGTTCGAAGCGACACCGAAGTCGAGCACGGAATTCTGGCTGAAGTCCATGTTCAGGTTTGGGACCCCAAACTTGCAAAGTCTGGTGCACAGACAGCCCTTAAGATGAAAGTGATTCCTTGCAGTGCTTGTCCGCCTTGGAGCTAAGAGCTGCTGTTCAGTCATGGTGTAGGTAAGTGAAATTCTGGTGCTGATGCCCCCTGCTTGGTGCTGAGGTGGATTTGGGCATTTAATATAACAAACACAGCTTACATTGGCCACGCCCTCCCCTATAAGGAGCAGTGCTTCCACATTCTAAACTCCCACTCTGACCGTGACTATATGCCCAGTCAGCCAATCACTGTGCAGCAACATTCCATGCTGCATATAACATGGAAAGTTCTTTTGCACTTTTACAGGGGAGGACTACTGAGCTCTAACTCTCAGTTAAAAGTCTCTTTTATAGAGCAGCATGTGATTGAGGTGGACGATAAAAAAGCTTTAAATTCTGCACAGAGCATTGTATAAGCTTCTAGGGGAGTAGGGGGTAAAAGTATCTATCACAATACTGCTTCCGATCCTCCCCTGTAAATTTACAATGGTACAATCCCTGTCGCCCAAAGCCACGTTTTATATTCCATCCAGTCAAGGATCAGGGGGAGGGTCGTGCTAAAGACCCGGGTTCACACTGAGGTTTACATAAATGCACTTGCAGGCAGGGGCGGACTGGGGCTAAAAAACTGGACTTTTTGGGGCACACCGGCCCTGCTGCACGATTCCTGGCCCGGTATAGTATCTTAATGTCACTATATATACACCTTATTTTCGTTCCATAAGACACACCCAGGGTTTAAAGGACAAAAATAAGAAAGAAAATATTCTGAACCAAATGGTGTACTTAAATCCCCCCATTACATGCAGAATCCCCCATTACAGGCAGTAATATGTATCCCTCATTAAAGCACATTAAAGGCACGTTGCAGCATCTACCATTACGGGCAGTGGGGAGCATCCCTCAGTGCAGCCAGTGGGGGGCATCCCTCAGTGCTGCCAGTGGGGAGCATCCCTCAGTGCAGCCACATAGGGGCATCTCTCAGTGCAGCCACATAGGGGCATCTCTCAGTGCAGCCACATTGGGCATCCCTCAGTGCAGCCACATAGGGGCATCCCTCAGTGCAGTCACATAGGGGCATCCCTCAGTGCCACCACATGGGGCATCCCTCAGTGCAGCCACATAGGGGCATCCCTCAGTGCAGCCACATAGGGGCATCCCTCAGTGCCACCACATGGGGCATCCCTCAGTGCAGCCAGTGGGGGGCATCCCTCAGTGCCGCCACATAGGGGCATCCCTCAGTGCAGCCACATTGGGCATCCCTCAGTGCAGCCACATAGGGGCATCCCTCAGTGCCACCACATGGGGCATCCCTCAGTGCAGCCAGTGGGGGGCATCCCTCAGTGCCGCTACATAGGGGCATCCCTCAGTGCTGCCACATAGGGGCATCCCTCAGTGCCGCCACATAGGGGCATCCCTCAGTGCCGCCACCCCTCAGTACAGCCAGTGAGGCACCCCTCAGTGCAGCCAGTGGGGCATCCCTCAGTAGAACCACATGGGGGCATCCCTCAGTACAGCCAGTTGGGCACCCCTCAGTACAGCCAGTTGGGCACCCCTCAGTACAGCCAGTTGGGCACCCCTCAGTACAGCCAGTGGGGCATCCCTCAGTACAGCCAGTTGGGCATCCCTCAGTACAGCCAGTGGAGCATCCCTCAGTAGAACCACATGGGGGCATCCCTCAGTACAGCCAATTGGGCACCCCTCAGTACAGCCAGTTGGGCACCCCTCAGTATAGCCAGTGGGGCACCCCTCAGTATAGCCAGTGGGGCACCCCTCAGTATAGCCAGTGGGGCACCCCTCAGTACAGCCAATGAGCAGCATCCCCCCTCCCCCCACTGCGCCGTGCCACGCCACTCACACACCCACACATGCTTACCTGGTTGTATATGGTTCCTGATAGTCGAAGGGCCGGCTTGCCTGGCCCTGCTGCCGCCTCCGCTCTCACACACACACAAACACACACAAACACACACAAACACACATGCTTACAAGCACTTCCTGGCTGTTGCGCACTGGTCGGTAGGCGTGCCCCATATGGCCGGCTTACATTGTTTTCATTGGACGCCGGCCATATGGGGCACGCCCACCAACCAGCGCGCAACAGCCAGGAAGTGCCGATAAGCATGTATGTGTGTGTTTCTGTGTGTGAGAGTGACGGTGGTAGTGGCAGCAGCAGGAAGGGAAGGCCACAACCCCATGGAAAAGATGCTGCCCCTCACCCTCCAGCATCTTTTCCACAGGGTTGTGGGCTTTCTCTGACGCCGGCCTACCGGGATTTTGCCCGGTATGCCCTATGGCCAACCCGCCCCTGCTTGCAGGTGTGTGTGTGGACATGCTAACTCTTAAAATCAAAATTGAGTTCAAACTCCAGAGCACTTGTTCAAACTCAGGTGCACACTGCGGCTTAAAATAAGGTCTGCACCCGAGAGTGCTCCATGTTTTTGCAGGTCTGTACTTTTACTTTACGTTATTTTCCAAGTGTTAAAATCACAAATGTTGTATGGCCAGACTCAGAGCATTACCAGTTTTTTTTCTAGTACATTACAGCTTTGCAAAAAGCCATAATGATTATATTTTTCAGTTAAGCAGTGGGAGGCAGCTTTTCGCGGGGCACATGGCAGTGCACAAACTTTGCGCTGAACTCTGCTTTCTCATATGTATTTGCACTGCAAATGGACCTATCAGCTATGTTTATGTTATGTTTTTTCTTGGGGTTTTTTTGTCCACGTTTTTATTTGTGTTTTACGTTTCTGTCTGTGTGTTATAATATCCCTGTTTCAATGGATGCCTTTGAGGTCAGGACGCAGTAGGCAGGACATTTTGTGTCCAAGTTATTCACCTCTGTGTCACACCGGAGAGGTGCCATGGAAGAATATTTTTTGTGGTACTGCTACATCTGCCGGGAATGCAGTAAAGTATCCAGTACCGGACAGGTGTGAACGAGGGCTTCATTAGTTGGTTTACATCGCAGTCCACAATAATAAGCATGTGTGAATCGCTGTCTGCCTTTCCCCTTGGGTGGATTAGTGCTCACAAATTCATGCAAGTTGCGTGAGTGAGTCAGATGTGCGCAGTGTCGTTTTTTGAAGTGCATGGTGTGATGTTGTTACTAGGATTTCTTTATTGAGTTGCTTGCTTGCATGTTCTGCCTGAAAACAGTGAAATATGGAGGAGGAGGAGTTAATAAAGGAAGTGGTTAATACATCAGCCAGCATGGAATAAAGATCTCTTTGATCATCTAATCCAGCATCATGGTGTGTCTTCTGCATTGCAGCTACAACACTACACATGTAGCTATGCCAAAGTGACCCACAATCTGCACAAAGATGTGACCCAAGATGTGAGCTGTGTAGTTTCTTGTGGATCACAGTCTGAATCATGTGAATCTTTAAGTACAGAGGTGGGATTTAAATCAATACATAAAGTTGTCCAGCACTGCACACATTTATATTGTTATAATAAATGTATATATATAAAACAGCAAACAGTGTAATACTAATAAAATGTCTCTAAGCAATATGTGGTGGGTATAGACTAGTTTACCATTAGTTTAGGTATGCATTAATATACACTTCCTTAAGTTCTACTTTCTACGCTGGAGGTAGTAGAGCTTACACTGTAGTTTAACTTAAAAGGGAGTGAAGTTACAGAAGATAAACCACAGGTAATTCAGTGGAAGTGCAGAGGAAGAACATAGGACCTGTGCTGACAGCTGATGGATGGATACATTGGTCTGACTCACAGTTGGGTTTAGGAGAAACGCTAACCTTTAGTTTAGTAGAACACTAGATAAGGGTTAGGGCATCTGTAGATTGGAGAGAACTCATTAACTGCAGTGAGACAAGATGTGTGTAGGAGGAAGAGGAGACAGTAGCCAGATAGAGAGAAGGATCCAACCAGAGCCTGATTCTGCCTTTCTAGAGTGGAAATAGAAACGAGAGGTACACCCTGGTTCTTGAGGAGATCCCAAATGACCATGAGAAGGGACAGAACTTGCTGCAGCCTTTTTTCTAGTAATGGAGAACTGACTTTGTATGCTGTTGATGGAAGTGATAACATTGGCTTGTACCTGTGACTACTGATGTACCAGAAGCTACAAAAACAGTGAGTAACTACATTTTAAGATTGGTCACCTGTGGATTGTATGTGCACCCTGCAAGTGTTTGAAGCCTTCCAGGATCCCAATTCCGCAAGCCATTGACGAGGCCCTCCAGAGCTCGGCATCCCAAACTCACTCCCCACATGCCTGAGCGTTAACCCCTCAGGCCACGTGTGCTACAAATATTAAGGGATTGTATACATTTTTGGGGCCAGTTCTCCTTGGTTCTGAGAACTGCTACCTTTTCAAAGAGACTCCGGGGCCATTCGAGTTCCACTCCTTTGGGGCATCGACAATTGTGATGCCCCACAGTTTAAGACTCCCCCTAGAATCCCCAATACAATCACTCTCTACCAGAGCCCTCGCTGTGTCTCTGTGCCCTGGCCGCATCCCTGCTCACCTTTAGCAACACGTGCACCCGCTCAGCCTGTACAGGCACGCCATGGCTGAAAGGTGAATGGGGGATGCTGAGTGAAAGTGAGTGTGATGTCTGGCTAAGGGGGCCACGCTCCTTTTCACCCTAGTCTGTGCCGTGGGAGTGACAGGAAGGTGAGTGTATGGGGCGACCTCACGTATGTGAGATACACACAAGAGGGTATTCCAATTTGGGATGTCACTGCATAATAAAATTGGGTGTGTTTTTCCACTTTAACAATTGGTTCTGCAGAACCAGGGAGAACCTGCTGAATGGCACCCCTGTGTAAGTAGATATGTTACACTGAACTTCAATCTGGACCGAGTGTATATTTCTGTGTACGGCATTCTGCTCTGTGTTTCGCACAAAGCCTCTCGATGGTTTTAATGGAGAAATAGGAGGAAATGTGATGCCAGAATGAACCTGACACCCAAAGTGACCCGGAAAATTAACTTGCCGTCACTCTTGAGGGGAAAATAGTCTGAACTGAAAGTTGGCGCACGTGTTTTTTTTTCTGGTCCACTTTCTTTAGCGTGACCCTCACTGCGTATACATATAAAAAATAAAAAATCCACACAGCACTATACTAACATATTAACATTTTAAATCTCTATCATTGCCAACAAATGTATTTATATAAAACAATTCATATTACCTGCACGCTCGCCATCCGCAGCTTAAAAAAAAGAAGAAAATAAAGAAATGATGTACACAAATATCTACAAAGACAGGTCATTATTAATATAATTCAGCAGTTTTTTACTCTAAAGAACTTGTTTTTCTCTTTTTTTATGTTATTTTTTCACACATGTTTCTCACATAAATGAAAGAAATGTATGAAATGGTGACAAATACACCTGAATTTACCAGGTGTAAAATAAAAGTACAATTCTACAGGGAAAAGTTGCAAAAAATACACAGTGCACTTTCACACATTTAATGAAAAAAAAACACGTTACATGTGCTGGCATCGCATGCTATATTTTTTTTACTCAATAAACATTAAAGCTATTGTATTACAAAAAAGGAAAGGAAAAAGAAGTTGACCCCACGTGGGGGCCAAAGTATTGAGGGGGGGGGGAGAAAGAAAGGGGGGAGGGGTTGTCACTCCTGCGCTCCACCAGACGCCACATATGGTTATTATAGTGCCCGCAGAGATTCACCAGGCCAGGCAAATCTTATCCATGGTTCCCATACCGAGAGGAATTTGTCATGGGATTCGGTGAGGATACTAGACAACCTCTCGTTAATGAGAAAGCCGTTCATTCTGGCCGACACTTCCGAAATTGGGGTAAATTGCTTCTTCCAGGCCTTAGCTATAGTCTGCTTGGCCGCCAGGAGAAGGTAGACAAAAAGTCTGTGTTGCTTATTGGACAATGCACAGGGTCTACAGTGCAGGAGGGCTACCCAGGGATCTTTCTTCATGCTAGATCCGAAGATTTCATTGGCCATCCTGAACACCTGGTTCCAAAAGCGAGCCAGCATAGAACAGGTCCACCAAATATGCATAAAGTCTCCATCTGCACTGCAGCCCCTAAAGCATGACTTAGCCTACCCTGGAAACATCCTGCTCAAGCGGCTCGGCACGAGGTACCAGCGGAGCATTACTTTATAGGCCGTTTCCACTGTCAGGACGTTAATAGAACATTTTGAGATACGAGACCAGATCTCTGTCCACCCCCCGTCACCCCCAGGCGGACCCAGATACCTTTCCCAGTTACTCACATATGCATGGGACTCTGGCTTGGTTACATTTAGCGCAGAATAAATTAGGGAGATTATTCCCCTTTGAAAGGGGTTGTCAGCGCATAAATCCTCAAAGGGGGTCTTCGCCTGGGAGGAAGGACACAGTTTTGTCAGGAGCAGAATCCAAAGCCTTAGTTGAATATAACAGAAATATTCCTTGTGGGGGATACCATATTTCTCCTGCAGGTCGCAGAAAGACCCCAGGCCTCCCTCCATGAGTAGGTCAGATATTTTATTTATACCCCGGTCCTGCCACCATTTAAAACCAATTTGTTCTGCACACCTGGGGAGAAACTAGGGTTATCCCATAGATGTGCTAGGGGGGTGTGGGGGGACATCAAGGAGGCAGAATACTTGACCGAGTCATATACTGCTAGTGAATGTCTCATTAGGGGGCTAAGCGTTTTGGGCCTAAGTCCGGGGTCCGTTCAAAGTAAGCCATCGATAGGTATCGGTGCGCAATTGGGAAGTTCAAGGAAAACCCACAGTGGGGGCCTGAGGGTCGAGTGCATGGGGACCAGCTGGGCGATCTGCGAGGTTTTATAATATTTAAATATGTCGGGCACTCCCAGCCCCCCTTGTGCTCTGTGGGCTAGCATAGTACGTTTGGATACCCTCGGGTGACCCGCAGACCATACAAAAGCCAAAATCCTCCTCTGCATCACCCGGAGCATGTACAACGGGATTTTAGTTGGCCGCGCTCTGAAGAGGTAGAGCAATTTCGGGAGAATCTTCATCTTGACCGCGTTAATGCCACCTATCCAAGAGATCGGGTATGACCTCCAGACCTCCAATAGGCGGGTTAGAGACTTAAACAGAGGAGGATAATTGGCTTCATATAGGTTGGTATATTTAGCTGAAATGTGCACCCCCAGATATGGAAGCAGCCCCGTTGCCCAGCGGACAGGGAAGTTAGCTTTGATCTGATCCACCACGACCAATGGCAGAGACACATTAAATGCCCTTGACTTCTCCTTGTTGATTGTTAAGCCTGAGACTTGGGCAAATTGGCCAAGGACTTTGTACAGGTTCGGGAGCGAGGTGACCGGCTGAGTTATGGCAAGCAGGGCATGGTCCGCGAAAAACATATCTTTGTGCTGGACGACTGCTACCTTCAGGCCTTTAATGCTAGGAGAGTTTTGGATTGCTATGCCCAGCGGCTCCATGGCCAGGATGAAGAGGAGCGGGGATAAAGGGCATCCCTGCCGAGTCCCCCTAGCAATGCCGAATGTCTCTGAAGTAAAGCCCAGGTATCGTACTCGGGCTGCAGGTGTCTTGTAGAGGGCTCCCACCCATTCCAGGAACCGCTGCCCAAAGCCCCATCTCCAAAGCACCCACAACAGGTAGTCCCAAGATAGGGAGTCAAACGCCTTCTGGATGTCTAGGGAGAGTAGAAAGGCCGGGATACCTCTGGAGTGGGTGTGGTGGACCAGATGTGCAGCCCTCCTGATGTTATCCCCGGCCTGACGGTTGGAACAAATCCTACTTGGTCTCCATGTATAAGGTCAGCTACAAATGTGTTCAGCCTCGCCCGCCAAAACTTTTGCCAGCAGCTTCACATCGATGTTTATCAAAGATATTGGCCTATAATTTTGAGTGAGCAGACCATCTTTATCTGGCTTGGGAACCATGCAGATATCTGCCAACAGCGAACTGGGGTTAAGCGAGGTATCTGCACACAAGGCATTAAAGAGGTTCGAAAGATGTGGAGCCAGAATGGGGGCAAACTTTTTATAATACAGGCCACTGAACCCGTCCCGGCCCGGGGTCTTGGCGGTCTTCCAAGATTTAATGGCAAGGAGCACTTCATTTTGTGTAATGGGAGCCTCCATCCTGTCCACATATCTCTGCTCAATGTGGGGTAATTCAACCTGGTCAAAGAACTCATCTCGCACAGCCATGTTCGTGTCCGCTGGGGCTGAGTAAAGAGCCGAAAGGAAGCCCCCAAAGGTCGAAATAATTTTATTGGGGTCCGCCGTAACTACCCCCGAGCTGAGCTTCAGTTTTATGGGTTGTCGTCTATCAAGGTCGGCGGCCCTCAACCTCTGGGCCAACATCGTGTCTGGCTTATTGCCTCTTGAATAGAATCTTTGTTTCGACCACCTGAGTCGTTTCTTAGCCTGCTCGTCCTGGAGAGCTTTAAGCTCTAATCGCAGTTTGTCCAGAACCTTTTTATTTCTAGTGTTCGGGGCCCCCTTCCACTGGATCTCAGCTCGCTCAAAACTCATGGTCAGCTCCCTCAATCTACTTAATCTTTCACGCTTTTCAGCAGAGGCTATAGAGATAATATTCCCTCTCATGGTGGCCTTATGGGCCTTCCACAGGGAGATCGGGGAAGAGACCGAGCCAGAGTTGAGCGAGAAGTATTCCTGATGGGCCTCTTGGATTTTAAGGCAGGTGGGTTTTTTTGATAGAAGAGAATCATTGTGCCACCAGCTATAAGAGTGCTTAGTCGTGACCAGGAGGTCCAGGACCGCCATTACTGGACTGTGATTGGACCAGGCTGTGGAGTAAATTTTAAAGTCAACAGCAGAAGGTAGCGCTGATTGGGGGACTAGTATGTGATCTATCCTACAAAACGTACCATGGGGATTAGAATAAAATGTGAAGTCACGGACTCTGGGGTTCTTTTCCCTCCACACATCGCACAGGCTGTGGTGACTAAGGAGGTCGGGGAAGACCACAGACTGGGCATCTGGGGCTGGGAGCACCATCCCAGGTCACCCTGAACGCCGCCTGTGCAATCCAGGGTTTATTACCAGGTTTGAATCCCCTTACATTATCAGAACCCCTCTGGTATTATTCTGGACTACCGTCAACAGATGTTTGAAGAAACGGGTCTGGAAGGTGTTGGGGGCATAATACGTGACCAAGGTCTCCACATCATAGAGGGTACCTTGCAGTATGAGATATCTGCCGGTGGGGTCCGAGATCTCCATAGAGCAGATAAACGGAAGGTTCTTGCGGAAGGCAATCAGGACTCCCCTTTTCTTTTCTTTAGCACAAGCAAGATAGGCCAAAGGGAAGTGACCACTAAGGTACTTTGGCCTGGAATGGGTGGAGAGTCTGGTCCCTTGCAGATAAATCACATCTGCTTTACAGGACTTATAGTAATGGAAGGCCTTGTTACGCTAAGTGGGAACATTAAAGCCCTGGACATTGTGAGACACGACCTTAATGTTCAGCCCAACCATGGCGGACCTGGTGGAGTAGGACGTTAATGTCCGGCCTAGTGGAACATGGGAAACCCAGATGGGGGAGGGGGGACGGAAGAGGGAGCAGGAAAGGAATATAGGGAGGGCAGAAGAAAAGGTTAGGAAGCATAAAACTCATAAAAACAGAAAACCTTGGGTCGATGCACGGAGCAATACCGCCAAAGACCCGTCCAGATTCTGCAGTAGCAGAAATAGGACTATTAGTCAAGGCCAAGAATGGACTGGACCATTTGACAACTTGTCAATCGGGGGGCTTACCCCGGGGACATAGGACAAACCTGCAGAATAAACAACTTATTCAGGCAAAAAACAGGGAAGCAAACCGTAATGAAGTAACCCAGCATTTAGCAGTAGTATAGGACTCAATATTGGGCAACAGAGGCCAGCATGGAATAACGCATCTCAAGTTTGACATTCGGCAAGCATAAAAAGTTACAAACGAGTAATCAGAACTTTGCAAAATTCCCGACTATTGGTAGAACCGCATGGCCCACAGCCAAAGCCGCCTCCCAATACGAAGCCCAGGGCAGCACCAGGTGATGTGAGCCCAGCCCTGTACCTGAGCCCCACAGGTGGGCCAACCCGGATCGCGTGGTAAGCCACCATCATGGGAGACCAATTTGGTCTGCCGCAGCAGCGGTCCCCACCACCAGGAGGCCAACACAGCAGGGCCCATCCACCAAGGGTAGTTAACTTTAGAACAATGAACCATTTTGAAATTCAAAACTTTCATCTCAAGAGGGGGAGTCATCAAACACTAAATGTATTACCACTCAGGCGAATCCTCATCCCAGATCCAGGCCGGAACTCGCGGGGCGCCCAGCGGCTCGGTCACTCTTCTTGCGGGGGCGCACCTTCTCCCATAAGGGCTGGAGCGTCGGCCGTCTGGAAGGCCGGGCGGCCGCGTCGGATGTGCGGGTCGAGGAGTTGGTGGGGGCCAGGCCCAGGTCTTTCAGCGTGTTTCGCAGATCTTCTGGGGAGCTGACTGCATACTGACGGCCTCCCTGTGCGTGAACGCAAGCTTGAAGGGGAAACCCCACCGGTATTTTATGTTGTGGCTCCATAGTATCTCTAAGCCGGGTTTCATGGCCTCCGCTGCAGGGTTTGGGGTGCGACGTCTGGGAAAATGTGGTAGCGGTGATTTTGGAAGCACAAGTCCCCTTTCTCTGGCGGCCGTCAGGATCGTTTCCTTGGTACGATAGTAGGTCGGCTTGACAACAATGTCCCTGGGGAGACCATCAGATCGTTTAGGGCCCAGTGCTCTGTGGGCGCGATTTAACTCCAGGCATTCAATAGGCATAGAGGGGATCAGCTCCTGCAAGAGGGCTGTAACGGTAGCTGGCATGTCCTCTATCGATTCCGAGAGGCCCCGAATACGGATGTTTACCCTCCTGGAACGGTTCTCTAGGTCCTCAAGTTTTTGTTGCAGCAAGTCCATGTCGTCCTTGAGGGATGCGGACTCAGACCCTCTGTTCTCCATGGCCACCACTATGTCATCCATTTTCTCCTCAAGCGTGTTGGTCCTGTCGCCCAGGTCCTTGCTTTCCTTAGAGTAGCTGGTTGAGAGCTGGGTCACGGCCGCCGCCAGCTCCTGTTGCAATAAGGCCTTGAATTTGGCCAGTAGGTTAGCATCTCGCACTATCGGGTCAGAGACCTCGGATTCCGCCTCCCCCCCCCCGTCCAGATAGCGACTCATCCTCGGCTGCATCATCAATCAATAGCTGGGAAAAAGCACTTCCTTTTGGCGAGAGCTGAACTCCAGAGAGTGGTAGGTCACCATTAGAAAGTGACAGGGGTGGGCTCTCATGTAGACATTGAAAACGACCTGTGGGCACAGGGGGAGAGCTGGGACATCCTTCTTCATCAGGCGTCATGCCTGAGTCGCTTTCAGCGTGGCAGGTGTCTATCTCAAAATCTGCGCGCCCCCGCTGCTTATGGAAGGATGGGCCCCTTCCAGCTAGGGCCCCTTCCTCTGCTAGGGGGGAGAATGGTGGGGGTGATATGGATGTTAGTGACGGAGGGGGGGAACCCCCCTCAAAACTGCAGCCCAGGGCAGGACTTGTCACAGATGATGTGGAGTGCTGGGAGTACTGAGAAGCAGGTGACATTATGCTGGGGGGCCATTTGTGAAGGGTGTGGGGTGAGCTCCGCTGGGGTCTGTAGCCACCCTCCCTTCGCACTGCAGGGGGCCACCACCTCTCCCATCTCCTCCAAGTCATTCACTTTCCGTCCTGCCGAGCGCAACTGGCCATATTGCGTCCGGGAGACGGCCCCTCCCGCCCACCGTCACCATGATGTGCGCCTGTTGCTGCGCTGTCCCTGTGCTGGGGGCCATTTGTGAAGGGAGCAGGGAACTGCAGCTGTTCCCCCTGTGTGCTGCTGCGGGGGATCGCCGTCTCTCCTACCTCCTCCGTGCCTCTGACACTCCGGTCCACCGAGCGCTGCTGTCCATACTGCCTGCGGGGGGTGGGCCCCTCCCCTCCCCCCTCTCCTCCAACTCCGCCATGCTGTGAGCCCGTTGTTGAGAGCACGCTGGGGTCCCGCTGCTCTTTCCGGGCCCTTGGCCTCCCGTTTGGCCTCCAGACTTTCCCATAGCGGGGCAGTGGGTGATGGGAGCGCTGATAGTAGCTAGCTGAAAAAAGGTGTTGCGTGTCTGCAATAGGAGATTCGGCTGCCTCTATGTCCCCGGGAAGCAGAGCTGCCTTAACAAGCGACCATCTACCTCAGCAGCCGGCCACGCCCCCTTTTTTACTGTTTTTATTTACAAGGTTCTATTCGCACTGCACTGATTCTGGCAACACAGTCGCAACACACAGGAAAATGCTGCCCATTATTTTTAATGGGCCAGTTCACATATATAAGCAGTGTATATAAGTGAACTGGTGAATTAAAACAATGGGCAGCATTTTTCCTTGCACTGTGACTGTGTTGCCCAATGCAGAGCAACAGGAGAGGTGTGAATAGAGCTTTAATGCTCAACCCCCCTCTTCTCCTCCAGGCTAACTCTGGCCTCCATTCCTGATTGGCTGGTGCCACATAAAGCCAGGCCTCTACCAGCAAGAAATTACCTTTTGTAATGAAAGCTGGGAGCTCTGTACCTACCTGGATTTTGCCTCTTTCTCTTTCTCAGCTTTACCTGTTTACCACTGCTTCCGTCTTAGCGCCTTGGGCACCATGTCTGGCACCTGGGGCAACCGTGGTAGCCATTCCTTTTGGATTAACCCTTGGACTGCTCCTTTTGTGTATGACCCTTCATTTACCTCTGCACCTCTGCCTGATCCCCTGACCTTTCTGGCTCCACCTTCGGACTTGCTACAGTGCCTGTGTCCAGCTGACCCCAGATACCCATTCCATTTGCCTTTAAGTCTGGCTCTCACTGCTGTCTTTCCAGGCCCTTTTCCAGCAAGCCATGGCCAGCCTCCCCTGCTCCCCCCCCCTTCTCGCTGTGTGTATTGCAAGGCAGGGGAAGCGGGGGGGGGTCAGTCGTGCTGTCAGCTGTGCAAGCAGGCTTCCATGGACACCAGTAACCCACTCGCTGCCAGGCAAAGGAAGACTGCATCACCTCCAGCCACTGGAGAAGCAAGGCCAGAGGAAACCTGCCATTGGAAATAGGTAAGTTTATTTTTTTTTTCAACTTTAGAGATGAGAAATAATTTGCGAATCGTCCAAATCAAACTTTTAAGAAGTTTGCTCATCTCTTTTGTTGATGACTAAGGATACCGATGCAAAATGGCAGTGCTTTAAGCCTTATTATCCTCCTTTAACATAAGAACTATAAATCAGCGGAATAGCCTCTCTTGGTAGCTTGTTACAGCATCATCAGCTGACAGCTTAAAAAAATAATTGGATGCCTTTTCTTGAGATGAAAATAACATCATATGCTACTTTTTGTATATTAGATTTTGGGTTAGGTATCCCGTTTTTTGGTTAGTCTCTGATTATGACCACACTAATTTTCGTTTAAAAAGTTATCTTTATTTAACATTTATTTAATTATTTATAAGTACATTGATAAAATACAATTTCATGCATTAGGTTGTACATCCAAGTATCTGATTATCATTAACCATAAGGTTACATTAGGTAAGTATTCGTTCCTCGTTGCCATTTAAAAATACCTTACAGGTGGGCAGACATGTTTCGCCTTACTGAATAGGCTTTATCAATGCCCCTGCACCTGAATGGAAACATAGTACAATGTGTAAGACCAAATGTATTCACATGTATGGCTGGCAAGAAAGTCTTGTCAGTCTTTTATATATTTGTACAGTATTGAGTAAACGATACATAAATAAACAATGATATACCTTATTTGTAGTTATATTGTCTCAATTGTTTATTGTTGTCCAGTTTATGGTTATTCCTGAGAAAGGTCTGGTCAGAGGGCACCCTCTTTTTACGGCCGTGTAGTCGACCTTGTACTTTTGGTGTGTATAACGCACTGTCACTTTAAATACGCTTTTTGCAGCTTTTCCTAAATAGGGTTAAGGCTTATAGTTAATTTTAAAGGCCTTTTATCAATATATAGGCCTCTCTATTGTATTTGTCTTACCTCTGGCGGTCCGTGCCTATTTTAAAGGAGAGTGCTCTTTTTATATGTTTATGTATAAGGCTGGCGCTGTCCCACTGTACACATTGCGCCTATGGTCTGTGGAAAGAAGAAGGCATTGTATATTATGCTATGCCTTTCATATGTGTTGTTTGCCTCTTGTTTATAATAAGACTTTGCTTCTGGTAGTTCTAATAGTTGCATCTCAAGACCCTTACCTTGTTTTTCTGCAGTTGGAGCGTGGGGGAGAAGCCTATTTAGGAAAAGCTGCAAAAAGCGTATTTAAAGTGACAGTGCATTATACACACCAAAAGTACAAGGTCGACTACACGGCCGTAAAAAGAGGGTGCCCTCTGACCAGACCTTTCTCAGGAATAACCATAAACTGGACAACAATAAACAATTGAGACAATATAACTACAAATAAGGTATATCATTGTTTATTTATGTATCGTTTACTCAATACTGTACAAATATATAAAAGACTGACAAGACTTTCTTGCCAGCCATACATGTGAATACATTTGGTCTTACACATTGTACTATGTTTCCATTCAGGTGCAGGGGCATTGATAAAGCCTATTCAGTAAGGCGAAGCATGTCTGCCCACCTGTAAGGTATTTTTAAATGGCAACGAGGAACGAATACTTACCTAATGTAACCTTATGGTTAATGATAATCAGATACTTGGATGTACAACCTAATGCATGAAATTGTATTTTATCAATGTACTTATAAATAATTAAATAAATGTAAAGATAACTTTTTAAACGAAAATTAGTGTGGTCATAATCAGAGACTAACCAAAAAACGGGATACCTAACCTGAAATCTAATATACAAAAATGTCTATATGTCTTGACTATGTACCCACGTAATGAGACGATACAATAGGGGGCATACTGTACAAAGGGTCGCACAATACAGGGAAGCTCACTATGAGCAACCCTAGAATGGAAAATCATATGCTACTGTAATGTTTCCTCTACCCCTATCCCTTAATTAAATGATAGAAATATAACTATGTAATTCCCCATCACGTGTGCAGAAGATTTTGATCAGCAAATAGTTTTTTATTTTATTTTATTGTGTGGAATGTGGGAAAAGCTCTCGCTGACTCTCTGAACTCCAAAATCATTTAAATAACCCCCCACTGTATGTGACCCTTCCTCTTTCAAATAAGCAAGTTTATATGCAGAACACATTTACACAGCAGAATTCTAACTTTATAATATTGCCCAGAATTTAATTCATAGAAAATATAAATTGATAATACCTGAAAGTCTTGCAACCAAATCATCAATATCTTAAAGAAGACACATACATGAATCATGATTGTGTTGTGATTGATAAAGTCTGTTGCTATTTGGTCACAATTGTTACACACTTATTTCTGCAGACATAGGGTTACATTCAGAACACATGGAAAACAATTGATATTGGTTGAAAATCAGATTGCACGAGAAACACTTAAAGGAGCACTATTGTGAAATATGGCCCAATGTTAAAATCCATAAAATGTGCTGGATGGCGGGGGAGGGGTCACTTATACAGCCAGCATCAAGAAATATCCAACCAAGATTGTTTTTCTTTCTTTTAATGGAATTAAAAGACATCCGGGGTGACAGGATCTGTCACCCCTGATAGACTAAACCTGTCAACCCTGGATTTATTCCTACCATGAGAGAATAAACCACAAGCTTGGTTTTATTCAATTTGGGTGTATAAGTGACCCCTCCTCTCATTAGCCAATGTGTTTATATGTATTTTTAATATTACACAATTTTGCGATAGTAACTTCTACTGATTCAGCACAGCTAACTAATTAAATGTGTCCAGTTGAAAAAGATCATAAATGCATGTGGGAAATTTAAAGGGTAATTCCACTTTTGATTCCACTTTTGATTGAATTGATTGAAGTGTATATTATTGTGTGGCAGAATTACGTATTAAAGGTATTGATCCGATGTGGTATTTTTTCATTTATTTAAAATTTTAGCAAATGTGAGTTAAATGGAAGCAGTTTTCACTATCTGCAATCTGTTGCTATTGGTAACTTGATTTGAAATGAAAAAAATCATGGCCTATCCCTCTAGATTAACAGACTGGTGCACCAAGCATAGTAGGTAGAGATGAGCGAATCGGTTCTAACGAACCTGAATTAGCTCCGAATTTCAGGGAAAATGCGAATTTTCCCGAACCCGAATTCAGCACGAACCCGAATTTTCCCTGAAATTAAAAAAAAAAATGACGGCATGGTGGGAGCGGGCAGGCCGGCCCGCTGACAGCGCAGCCGGCCTGCCCGCTCCCACCATGCCGGTATTTTTTATAAAAAGCAAACACTTACCGGCATGGTCGGAGCGTGGAGGCCGGCGCCGCTCTCAGGCGCCCTCTGATGACGCGCCCTCTGATGACGCGTCCTCTGATGACAGCTGAGAGCGTAGCCGGCCTGCCCGCTCCCACCATGCCGGCATTTTTTTTTTCAGATGAGCGATTCGTGAAAGTTCGATTCGGGCGAACCCGAATTTCTTGGGGAAATTCGGCGAATTGCCCGAATCGAACTTTCAAGAAGTTCGCTCATCTCTAGCAGGGAATGCCACTTTGTGCAGCCTCACTTAAATGGCTGCACCCAGGGCCACAATCACCAGGGGAATGGTACTGGACCACCCCATCCTGCTTCAGTGCCAGGGGAGGGCGGCAGGGTGAGGGTTTTTTTTTAGAGACTGGACTGCCACTTAAAATATGCATGTCTTTTTCACTGATAAAAAAACTTGCTTTTAATTGCTGGCCTGGCTTTTTTAGTTAAAAAAAACATGCAGGAATGTACCAAGTATTTTTTACACCTGCTCATGGCAGGGAATCACACAAATGTTTTACACTTGTACTGTAGATTTTGGTGGATTTTTTTTTTCAACTTTTCAATTATAGTTTTTGCTCATAAGTAGAGCTGGGTAACCCAGAAGGGCAACGTTTGGCTTCGTACTTTACTTTGCGAATCTAGGTTCCCGAATACGGACTTCAGCCAGAAGTCTGTGTTCGAATTCAGCATCCGGCTTAAACATATAAAACCTAAGGATGCAGCAGAAGGAAACTACTGTAACAAATTTCATCCCACGATCCTCTTCCTCAACTGCAATGGAGAAACAATGGTGTTTGAATTTGGCCCCAACTGTGGCTAAAGAAAGATGCTCACTGTCTCCCATGAGTGAGGACACCTCTAGTGCCAGCCCGTAATGCCCTCACTCATGGGAGCTGGTGGTCACCTTTCTGTAGCCCCGGCTGGGGCAAAATTGAAGTGCTGCTGCCGCCGAGAGAAAGAGGATGCTGAGGTAAGTCTCAGCAGCACGCTTACTACTGCATACTATGCCGGGTCCCCATTGATTTGAACTGGGACCAAACCTTTATCCAAAGTCCAGCCAAACATGCAGGACTCAAACATTGGGGGGTGCACCCATCCCTATTAATAAGATAGGTGGAAAAAAATAGTGAAAAAGATAATGCCTGCTACTGTGTATGTTGCATGTCCAGATTGACATAACATGCTGGGATAGTATTATAAGCAGAACAGCAACATTTTTGTCACATTGTAATGAATGCATTTTAATTAAATAGCGCCAGTGCTCCAGAACTGTTGCTTTATAGCCACGAATGCAAATGATGCAAAAGATGCACATCTCATTTAGCCTGAAAGGTATCACCTTATTTCTTCACTTTCTACAGCTTTGAATAAGATAATATGGTACAACACAATATTGCTTCTGATCCTCCCCTGTAAATATACAGCGCTACAATCCCTGTCACCAAAAGCCACATTTTATAGTTTTTACATTTTTTTTTTTGCTTCCAGTCAAGGATTACAATGCGTGTGTGTATATATATATATATATATATATATATAATAAAAAATCTACACAGCACAATCCTAATATTGTGAAATCCTATTATTGCCAACAAATGTATTTCTATAAAATAATTCATATTACCTGTCAGCAAACCTTAAACAAAGAGGAAACATAGAGAAATGATGATTGTGTTATGAGTGATGAAGCCTGTTTCTATTTGGTAACAATCTTTACACAAATATCTGCATGGGCCGTTATTAAAATTACATTTCAGCTGTTCAATGCATTTTTCTTTTTTACAGCACTGGAATCCTTTAAATTCTATTTATAAATTGACAGCATAGCGTGTTATGTTGATCAGTTTACACAACCTCTGACTTCATACATTGAGTGGATAAATCGTGTTAGAACAGCAAGTCCTCACATTTCCCCACTCTGATCACTGTAATGATCACCACACTTTGCTCCATGTGACTGGCAAAATTTATCAGCACCCGATGCTGCTAGAAAATAACACAGAAGCTGCTTCTTGTGGATAAGCTGTGCTTCTCTTATGTAAAACTGCTTCACCCACCATCACCACCCTCCCATCATTAAAGAATAACACTACTATATCTGTGATCAGAGATGGGCGAACCCCCCAAAGTTCAGGTTCGGCAAGTTCTGCCAATCTGTGAATAAACGTTTGGGAACCCAAGCTTTGGGGGGCGGCTGTGGCGGGGGGAGGGGGGTTTTGCAGAGTGTGCAGCAGAAGTACTGCTGTAACTTACCTGAGCCCCAATCCTCTTCTACCAGCAGTGGCGTTCCAAACTGGCCCCAGCCAGGGCTACAAGATGGCCATCAGCTCCCATAAATGAGGACACTTCTAGTGCCGGATACCAAACTCGAACATAGACTTCTAGCTGAAATCCATGTTAGGTTTGGGAACCCAAATTTGCAAAGTTTGGTAGGAACCTGAACTTTGTGGGTCAGGTTCGCTCATCTCTATCTGTGATGTGAGCCAACACCAGCCACCAGAATAAATAAGCAGGATGTGTGTTAATCACCCCATAGCTCCTTATAAAATAGAAATTAGAATGTGCACAGACTGCACTTAAAATTTCCCTAAAGTGATTCCTTGTAGTGGTTGGCTCCCTTGGAGCTAAGAGCTGCTGTTCACTCACAGTGTAGGTAAGTGAAATTCTGGTGATGATGCCCCCTGCCTGGTTCTGAGGTGGATTTAGGCATTTAAAATAACAAACAAAGCTTACATAGCCCCCCCCCCCCCCGAGGAGCACTGCTTCCACATTCTAAACTGCCACTCTGTCCAGGGGAGGACTACTGAGCTCTAACTGTCTCTTCTCTAGCGCAGCCTGTGATTGAGCTGGAAGATAAAAAAAAAGCTATATAGTCTGCACAGAGCATTGTATAAGCATTTAGGGGAGTATTGGGGAAAAAGCATCTTTCACAATATTGCTTCCGATCCTCCCCTGTAAATTTACAGTGCTAAAATCCCTGTTACCCAAAGCCATGTTTTATATTCTTTCATTTTATTCCATCCAGTCATGGATTAGGGTGAGGGTCATGGTAAAGACTAGAGATGAGCAAACATTTTAGGAAAAGTCTCGTGCAGTCCAAATTAATTCTAGCAGAAAAAAAAGGTGAGAGCTGACATTTTCACACAAAAAAAATGTCAAGAAAAGGGCTCTGAATCAACCCTAATGCCTGACAGCCCTAAAAGTTCCTTATATCACCCAAAGCTGTATAAAACATGTTTTATTGGACTAATTTGCATTTCATTTGGCTGTGACTAATTAACATAGGAAACACACCTGTTCTAATTAGCGTTTCAATAGCCTGCAACTGTCTTCGATAGTTTAAAGCACATATAAAAATGGGGAGAAGCAATAGGGTTGGCATTAATGGTAAGTGAAAAAATTAATGGATTTTTACAAGCATTGGAAAACTTACCCATTTTGGGCATCACAGGGGGTAGGCCTGCGGCTGTGTAGGCCTGGCTGTAACAAGCAAGCCCTCAAAAAATTGTCCCATTTGTAACAGGGGTAGCAGCGGGTTTGGCACCCTTAAATTTTAGCTGAAGAAGAAGCAATGGCTTTTTGCAAGCCTTGAATATTCTTTCCATTTTGGGCATCACAGGGTTGATCTGCATGTGTGTTGTCCTGGCAGTAGCAGAGGGTGGTGGGCTGGCAGTGAAGGCGCTGTTGGTGGTAGTAGTAGTAGCAGCATTAGCAGAAGCTGCAGCTGTGGAAGAAAAACTAGGCGGAGGTACAGGAAACCTTTGGTGATTGTGAAGGCCTGGCAATAGCGGGTAAGCCCTCAAAAAACTGTCCCACTTGTGACAGGGCGTAGCAGCTGGATTGGCACCGTTAAATTTTAGGTGAAGAAGAAGCAATGTCTTTTTTGCAAGCCTTGAAAAATGTGTCCATTTGGGGAATCATCAGGTTGACCTGCATGTGCGTTTGCCTTGCAGTAGCAGGGGGTGGCAGGCTGGCAGCGGAGGCACTGTTGGTGGCAGTAGTGGCATGCTAATCAGTGGCATCAGGCAGCATCAGGGAGTTTAAAATCATCACCTTTCCATACCTGATTCTTCTTTACAACAGTTGGTTTTTCTACGCTTTTGGCAGACAACCTAGTTTGCTTAGGGGTGACGGCACCACCTGCCACTCTGAAATCCCTTTCTGAAACTGGTGGACAAGACAGGACCCCCATGGCAAACTTTGTTAGCTCTGGCTAATCATCCAATCTGCTCACCCAGAAGTTCAAGGGGTCTGAGCTCAGTGTATCCCCTGGAGAAAGGGCACAGTCGAGGTAGGAGTGCACCTGGCTGTTCAGGTGGTGGTGGGTTGCTAGTGATGAACATCCCTTCCATGAGGATGTGCGTCCGGTGGGCATATGGGATGTAAAACTTGTACATTACATTCTCAAGTGTGAGTTGCGTACTGCTGCCGCCACCTGTTGGGGATGTAGCGCATTGACTAGACCGGGAGCGGAAAGTGGACACCTGGTCAGACATGCTTGCGGCAGGTGCCATTTGAAAGCCATGGCTAACTGTCTGCTTGTCTTCTCTCAGTAATAAGCCATTTTTGCCATTCTCTCGGAATTAGTCAAAAATTCCCCCAAAAATTGATGTCCTGTCCAAAACTACATCATCATACTCCTGATCCCCGCCACTTCCCTGTTCTGATGTTTTGTCAGGGTCTACTTGCCCCCGCACACCACAACCACCTTTATAACTGCCAGTATGTCTATGTCTATCACCACCCCCACTGCCACAGGTATGCGTCTCAGACACCGCTTCCACCTCCACTATTTCCGCAACACACTCCAAAGCTGACTATCAAACTGCTGAGAAAAGCTGGTGCCCCACTCGGAGAGAGCAGTAAAGATACAGATGATGGAAGAGAAAGGCTTCTTTTACTGTGATGTGTAGCTGAAGTAGAGGAAGAATGCACTGAAACCCCGCTCAAAGTCATTGCATTAAAGTCTTCCTCCTCCTGAGATGAGCGAGAGCGAGTCAACCAGTCCACAATGGATGCATTGTCTGAAATAACACGACCACTGGAGGAAATGGACAGCTCTGGCTTGCTGATGCCGCCAATACTCCCATGTAAATTACTGCTACCACATACATTGCTGCTGCTGCTATTACTAGCAGTGGCGGGCCTGGGCAAATGGATGCTGCCACTACAATGGCTGGGCCTGGGCAAATGGCTGGTGCTACTATTACTGGGTCTGGGCACATGGCTGCTGATCACAATGTTGGTACTGGCACCAACATCTTTATCCTTGGCAAAAGGAATTGCAGGGATGTCTTTTCCTTTACCCCGCCCATTTCAAGACATAGACATATCAAGACATATTTCACAACTTAGATAGAGACAGGGCCTACACACACACATAGCTGCCCCTTTTTTTTAACTGTATTTATAAAAGAGGCACCATGGACCCCAACTTAGAGAGAAACGGAAACGGAGCTGCCCCCCAGAAAAATCCATCGTATGTGAAAAAGATTTATTACTGTTTTAAACACTGAAACACTTTGCACCCACAAGTTCCCCAATGCAGTGATGGGGGCCAGCTAAACCAGATATGGCCAAACAATTTTAAAAATCCCTCACTGAAATTTTCAGATTTTACAGGGTGAACTACAATGACTAGCAGTTCCCAGTGCAGGAAAATGCAACTCTGCCCCTCAGCGTCCCACTGTGCCCACGTCTCCTCCTGTCCCTTCTTTTCCCCTATGCTGTGGTTCAAAATACCCTAAACTGTCACTGCTCTAAGAGCAATGCTCTCTCTGCAACAGCCAGCTCGATAATGGTGGATAGAGGGTGCATCACATGACTATCTCCTGCAATAGTGCCTCCTGATTGGCCCAGCTACCCTGACCTCTTAAGCTGTGACCATATGTCTCTCGGTTTCTCCTTGGCTGGCTGTGACCTGTGGGTTGGTGCCAGTCAAATCTTGCCAGGGTCCTCTTCCATGTTACACTGAACCATGTGAAGTTCAGGTTCATGGTGAAGTTCAGGTTCATGGTGAACCGAACTTTTCCTGACATTAAGGTCAAAACTGGGTATTACCGGTTCAGTTTGCTCATATCTACTAAAGACCCAGGTTCACAATGCGTTTCACGTAAATGCAATTTCAGGTGTGTGTGCACATGCTAATTCTTAAAATCAAACTTGAGCTCAAACTCCAGCGCACTTTTCTAACTACGAAAATAAGGTTTGCACCTGAGAGTGCTCAATGTTTTTGCAGGTCCATAATTTTACTTTTCGTATTTCTACAAGTGTTCACATCACAAATGGTGTATGGTCAGACTTTAGCAATACCAATTGTGCCATTGATTTTTTTTCGGTAGATTACAGCATTGCAAAAGGCCAACATTTTTTTTTTCAGTTAAGCAGTGGGAGACAGAATTTCCCAGGGGAACAAAGCAGTGCACAAACTTTGCACTGAACTCTGCTTTCTCATATGTATTTGTACTGCAATGTGGACCTTTCGGATTCATTTACACCTGTCCGGTGGCCTGCATTTTGTGTCAGGAATTCTGTTTTGCTTTTGCGTTTTTCTGTCTGTGTTTTTATTTGTGTTTGCATTTCCATTTCTGTCTGTGTGTTAGAATATCCCTGTTTCAATGGATGCATTTGTGGCCAGAAAGTAGCAGGCAGGAATTTTTGCGGCCATGTTTTTTTCTTTTTCTGCCGCACCGGAGAGGTGTGAAAGGGGCCACAGAGGTGCCATTGAAGGCTATTTTTTTGCGGTACTGCTGCATTTGCCGTTAACACAGAAAAGCATCCAGCACCAGCTTCATTAGCTGGTTTACATCGCAGTCCAAAATAATGAGCATGTGTGAAGCGCTGTCTGCTTTTCCCCATGGTCTGGATTCAGGTGCACATTACAGCTCACAATTTCATGCAAGTTGTTGGAGGAGTGAGATGCGCAGTTTCGTTTGAACCTTGAGTGAACCTTTTATTTTTGAGGTGTACAATGTGATGTTGTTACTAGTTTTTTTTTTATTGAGTTGTTTGCTTGCATGTTCTGCCTGACAACAATGAGGTATGGAGTAGGAGGAGCTAATAAAGGAAGTGGTTAATACAGCAGCCAGGGCCGGAGAGCAAGCATGGAATAAAGAGCTCTTTGATCATCTAAACCAGCATCCATGGTGTGTCTTCTGCATTGCAGCTGCAACACTACACATGTAGCTATGCCAAAGTGACCCACAATCTGCACAAAGATGTGACCCAAGATGTGAGCTGTGTATTTTTTGTGGATCACAGTGTGAATCATGTGAATCTTTAAGCACGGACGTGGGATTCAAATGTTTAACTACGGGTTCCCAAAATGTTATCCGGCACTGCACACATTTATATTTTTATAATACATGTTTGCATATAATCTAATAAACAGAAAACTGTCTAATAATAATAAAGTGTGTCTAAGCAAAATTTAGAGATTGTATCATTTTTTGGGCCAGTTCTTCTCGGTTCTGAGAACTGCTGAGAACTGCCCTGACCGGCCATTTGAGTTCCGCTCTTTGAGGAATTCCCAGTTCGGATGCCTTGCTGTGTAAGACTCCCCCCTAGGTGCCCCAATACACTCACCTTCTTCCAGAGCCCCGTGTCTCTGTGCCGCGGCTGCAGCCCCGCCCTCCCTTAGCCATGTGCGCACCTGCTACTGGCCTTTCTGAATGGCAAGTGCAGGCATGCCACCACTGGAAGGTGATTGGGAGATGTAGCTGGCAGCGCAATTGGCTACCTCTGGCACTGCTCGGTGAGACCGAGTGAAAGTGAGTGCGCTGACTGGCTAAGCAGGCTGCTCAGCCAATCAGCACGCTCCTTCTCGCTTGAGTCTGTGCTGTGGAAGCAACAGGAAGGTGAGTGCATGAGACAACCTGCGTGGGGATACACACAGTGGGGTATTCCAATTCAGGATGCCACCACATAGAGGAACAACACCCCAAAAGGTCAAAAATGGGTATGTTGTTCCTCCTTAACAACTGGTTCTGCAGAACCAGGGGGAACCTGCTGAATGACACCCCTGTGTAAGTAGGTAGGTTAAACTGAACTTCACAAACTGGACAAAATTTGGCTCGGTCTGAACTAGTTATTATTATTTTTATTTCATGAACTTTCCTCAAAAATACATGGAAAACAATGGCTGACGAACTTAAAAGTCCTTTATAACACTCTGAAGTCACCCAAGGCTGTATAAAGACATTTAGTGGACTAATTTTAATAGCATTTTAATTGGCTGCAGCTAATTATAATACTAATCACCCACAACATAATCAGCATTTCAATAGCCCCAGCTGTTTTTGATAGTTTAAAGCACATTAAAAAATGGGGATAAGTAACAGTTACAAGAGCTGAAAAATTGACCAATTTTGGGCATCCCAGGGGGTAAATCTGCAGTTGTGTAGGCCTGGCAGTAGTAGACAAGCCCTCAAAAATTTGAAACGATGTAGCAGTCGATTGGCACCCTTAAATTTGAGCTGATACAGAAGCAATGGCTTTTTGCAGCCACTGAAAAATCTGCCCTGCTTAGCCGTCAGCGGAGCAGAATGAAAGCGAGTGTGCTGATTGGCTAAACGGGCCACTCAGCCAATCAACATGCTGTTTCTCGCCTGACTCTGCACCGTGGAAGTGACAGAAGGGTGAGTGTATGGAGTGACATGCGCGTGGAAACACACAGCGGGGTATTCCAATTCAGGATGCCGCCACATAGAGGAACAACACCCCAAAAGGTCAAAATTGGGTGTGTTGTTCCTCTTTAACAACTGGTTCTGGAGAACCTGCAAAATAGCACCCCTGTGTAAGTAGATATGTTAAACTGAACTTTAATCTGAACCGGGTGTATTTTTGTGTGGATGGCATTTTGCTCTGTGTTTTGCACAAAGCCTCTCAATAGTTGGAATGGAGAAATAGGTGGAAATGTGACGCCAGTATGAACAGTGACCCGGAAAATGAACTTGCCGTCACTCTTGGGGGGAAAATAGTTTGAATAAAAAATTTGGTGCAAGTGTTCATTTTCTGGTCCACTTTCTTTACCATGACCCTCACTGCGTATACATATAAAAAAGAAGGAATACAAAATCCACGCAGCACTATACCAACATTTTAAAATCCTATCATTGCCAACATATGTATTTATATTAAAAAAATCATATTACCTTCAAGCTCGCTTCTCACAACTTAAAAAAAGAAGAAAACAAAGAAATGATGTACACAAATATCTACAAGCACAGGTCAATGATTAAAATTACAATTCAGCTGTTTTTTTCCTAAAGAACTTTTTTAATATAATAGTTTTTATTGAAGAGAATAAAATACAACATTACAGCTTGCGCACTTGTATTTGTACACACATTTTGTTCAGAACTTACAGTATTAACACAGTCAAAACTATGCAAGGATGAAACTAGCACTCAGAACACAGTTACTCTTATAATTACTTATGTTAAACATATGCTCTGCACCCCACCACTCTAAATAAAAATGCCCCAAACCAGCTAGTATTCCTGCACTGCCACCTTTTAAAAAGATTAAAAAAAGAGAAAAAAAAAAAACAGACATGACATGGCATGCTGTAATTTAATATCTTTTAATATCTATTTGCACTGCTTTGAGCAACGCAGTCACAATGCAAAGGTATGGGCAGCATTTTTCCTTGCGCTGTTACTGACATGCGCCAAAGCAGCGCAAGCAGAGATGTGTGAATAGAGCCTTAATGCTCAACCCCCTTCTTCCCCTCCAGACTAACTAAGACCTCCAGCACCTATGGGCTGATGCTTACATAAAGCCAGGGTTCTTCCAGCAAGAAATTGCCTTTTATAACGAAAGCTGGGTGTTCTGCAGCTGCTTGAATTTTGACTCTTTCTATGACTGTTGTAACCTCAGCTTTACTACTGAGGTTACAACACCACTACAACTTTACCACTCAGCAGTTGGCCACTGCTTCTGTCTTGGCTTCTAGCATGAGTGCCAGACATGGGGCAACAGTGTCTGGTGAGGCGTTTCCAGCTTCCTTGTGCGTGGGGGCTTGTATAGACACTGGTAATGGTGGAGATTAGGGGTTGTAATCTGACTGAAAGCGGGTGCCCAAGTGGACATTACAAATTTAGATGAGCAAACTTTTAAAAACGTTTCCTAAAAAGTTTAGTTCGGCGATTCGCAAATTTTCGAAATTTTCAGTTCAGCCTAAATTAGTTTGGCACGACTTTTGATCTTAAAATTCTATAACACCCTGAAGTCACTTAAAGCTGTATAACATGTTTAGTGGATTAATTAGCATTTGAATTGGCAGCGACTAATTAACATACTAATCATCCGTGACCTAGTTTGTATTTCATTAGCACATGGCTGTCTTTAATAGTTTAAAGCACATTGAAAGTAATAGGGTACAAGTGTTGCAAATTTACCCATTTCGGGCATCACAGGGGGTAAACTTTGTGTAGGCCTGACAGTAGCGGGCAAGCCCTCAAAAAATTGGTCCATTTGTACCAAGGTAGCAGCAGGATTGTTACCCTTAAATTTAGCTTAAGAAGAAGCAATGGCTTTTTACAAGCACTGGAAAATGTGTCCATTTTGGGCATTACAGGGTTAAACTGCGTTGTGTTGGCCTGACAGTAGCAGAGGGTGGCAAGCTAGCAGTGGAGGCGATGTTGGTGGCAAAAGTAGTAGCAGCATTAGCAGAGGCTGCAGCTATTGAAGAAAGTCTTGGCCATGGCACAGGAAACCTGTGGTGGTTGTGTAGGCCTGGCAGTAGCAGGTAAGCCCTCAAAAAATTGTCCCACATTTAAAGGGGGTTGCAGCGGGTTTGACATCCTGACAATTAAGTTGAAGAAGAAGCAATGGCTTTTTACAAGTGCTGAAAATTTTTGCCATTTTGGGCATCACAGGGTAAAACTACGGTTGTGTTGGCCTGGCAGTAGCAGAGGGTGGCAGGCATTAGCAGAGCCTGCAACTATGAAAGAGAGATTAGGCCATGACACATGAAATCTGTGGTGGTTGTGTAGGCCTGGCAGTAGTAGTAGTAGTAGACTTTTTGCAAGCCTTGAAAAATGTGCCCATTTTGGACATCACAGGCTTGACCTGCGTGTGTGTTGGCCTGGTAGTAGCAGAGGTTGGCAGGCAGGCAGCATTAACAGAGACTGCAGCTGTTGAAGAAAGGCTAGGCTGTGGCACAGGAAATCTGTTGTTGTGTAGGCCTGGTGGTAGTAAGCAAGCCATTTGTAAAGGGGGGTAGTAGCATGATTGGCATCCTGACAATTTAGTTGAAGAAGATGAAACAATGGCTTTTTTAGAAGCCTTGATAAATGTGCCGATCTTGGGCATCACAGGGTGGTTGTGTAGGTCTAGTAGTAGCAGAGGGTGGCAGGAGAGGTGTTGTTGGTAGTAGTATTGGCATTAGCAGTACTGAAATACTAGGCAGAGGGACAGGAGACCTGTGGTGGTTGTGTAGGGCTGGTGCTAGTAGATGGCAGCAGGGGTGCTGGTGGTAGTAGAATTAGCAGAGGCCCAGATTTTAAAGACCAGGTCAAAGGACAGGAGACCTCTACTTGTTTAGGCCTTGCAGTAGCTGACAATCACTCAAAAATGATCCCATTTTAGAGGGGTAGCAACAGGATTGGCTTACTGGAATTAGAAGAAGGGCATTTCAATTGTCCCACACAGCTTTGTGATGCCGCTGTAGGTGCCTATGTCCTAGATTTGTACACTGGCTACTGCTTTTATTCTCCAGGTACGAACGAATTGCCACATGGAAGTGTACCGTAAATAAGAAGCTCTAGAACCACCACCACCTCGTCTTGCTCCTCTTCCGGCAGGCTTTTTTCTGGAGTCTGCAAAAGCAGCATCAGTGTCTCCTTCACCTGCTACTGAGCAAACCACACCAGAAGACTTTGCCCTGTGCCATTTTGCAGATGTTCTGGCCCTACTTTGGCTCTGGTTTTTATCTCCGCCAGTGCCAGAAGTACCCTCCTTGCCTGGTTCCCAGGTCCTGTCCAAAACTACATCATCATATTCCTCCTCCTGATCCCCACCCATTCCCTGTTCTGATGTTTCATCATAGTCTACTTGCCCCACCACACCACAACCACTTTCATAGCTGCCAGTATGGCCATGTTTACCACCCCCCCCCCCCCCCTACTGCCACATCTATGTGTCTCGGACACCGCCTCCACCTCCAACACCTCTGCTACACACTCCAAAGGCAAAAACATCATCAAACAAATTCATCATCACTATCCATAGCAACCGGGCTGTAGTGGAGGAAGAGTCCACTGAAGCCTGGCTCCAAGTTATCGCGTCAAAGTCTTCCTCCTCTTGAGTTGAGCAAGAACGAGTCAACCAGTTCACAATGGATGCATTGTCCAAAATAATATGCCCACTGGAGGAAATGGACAACTCTGGCTTGCTGATGCTGTTACTACTGTGTACATTGCTGTTGTTTGGCAAATGGATGCTGCCACTACTATGGCTGGGCCTAGGCAAATGGCTGGTGCTACTTTTACTGGGCCTGAGCACATGGCTGCTGACCACAGTGTTAGTACTGGCCCCAACATCCTTATCCTTAGTGGCAGAAGAAATTGTAGTTTTAGTATTTCCATAAAGAGATAGATGTTTCCTAAAATATTCCTTGGCAGGTGAAAATGATTGCTTTTTTTAAACTGTATTAAACACTGAGGAGACATGGACCCCAACTCAGAGAGAGATGGTGCATGCAAACTTAAAACAGAGCTGCTCCCCTTGTTTTTTTGAAACTGTATTGAACAAAGAGGCACCGTGGTCCCCAGCTTAGAGAGCGACAGGGCCTATACAGCTAAAGCAGAGCTGTCCCCCCAACAAAAATACATGGCGGGTGAAAAAGATTGTTTTTTTTTTCAAAAACTGTATTAAACACTGAAGCACTGTTTACCCCAAGTTCCCCAACACAGTGACAGGGGCCAGCTAAACCAGACAGATGTGGCCAAAAAATAAAAAAAACCTCACTGAAGTTTTTAGAGTTTACAAGGTGGACTACAATGACCACACACTCCCCCTCAGCATCCCACTGTGCCAATTTCCCCATGAAGATGCATGCATTGCAGAGTTTTTGAAAAAGAAAGGTTTGGCCCACTCTTCTTCAGATTACCAACTCAATTCAGCAGGCATTGGAGCTGGTAACTCAGGGCTTGGAGGCCAAGTGGCTGGCAGGCTTCCCTACTGAGACACCAGCCTCTGTGTACTTCAGCAAATGTCCAGTGCTCTTCCAGGGGTACAGGGGACACCCCTAGAAGAACTATAAGTCTGTGCTGATGAGCACTGGGCTCTTCCACCCCTCCAGACCCAGTGGAACTTGCAGACTGGACGCTGTCTGGCAGGAAGCTTTTATAGGCAGAGCAGTTTCCATTATTGGTATAACACCATGTGAGCAGTACATGTCAGAGCTCTGCTCGGGTTAACCACCACCTGCTCTCCATGTGATTACTTACCTTACATATGGAACTCATGTTTGCCCGGCAAGCCCAAAGTTCAGGCAACCCATAACCAATGCTTCCTTGTTCGCAGGATGGCTTCCAATCATGTAACATAACAAGTGATGTGTAAGCCCACCCCACCCCCAACCTGAATGGTTTCAGGCGTCACCTGATTGGCAGACTGCAAGGGAATGGGGAAGTGGTCAATATCACCTGCTAGATGAAAAATGTGGGTGTCCCTATGCTGTGATGATCAGAGGAATTTAGGTTTCTTTTTTTTGTTTCCTTATGAAGTCAGTTCTAGCAAGTGTCCACCTCTCAGTCTTATTTCTTGCCTGCCCACAATTCTCTATAGGAGGTTGTCAGGAAAAATTTCTCTTTTGGAAACGGTACTTAGGCATTCCTAAAAACAAAGAGTTCCTGAACTTTCTGTCTGATGACCAAAAAGAAAGTAAGGGGGCAAAAAAAACCCACTAACTTAGCTCTAAACAGTCTTTACTCTATCTAAGACTGGTCTTGGCTTTGGTTTAGAATGGCAAAGTTACTTAATATTACATAGATATAGAAATATAATGAAACGTTAAATTATAAAAACAACATATTCTTACATGACGTGAGCCTTTTGCGTACTGGGTTTCCTATTTTATATGAAATGCAAAGGTAATGACATTAATACATTCATGTTTGCAGACAGCTAATAGATAATTACTAGAACTGATCAGCCCAGTTTAGTATTTGATCCTGGTTGGGTTATATTCTGGATGGTAGTTGTAGCATAGATTTGAAGCATTTGCAGCAAGTCATACTAATCATACCCATAATCTTTTAGTTCTGCCTGATTTCCTTCCTCCCAACATATGTAACAGACAGTCAGATGAGGCAGAGTCAGTAGACACATTTACATTTATAGGCAGAGCAGTTTCCATTATTGATATAACGTCATGTGACCAGTACATGTCAAAGCTCTGCTCGGGATAACCACCACCTGTTCTCCATACACCAGCCGACCAGAAGCTGTAGCAAACATTGCCGTAGCCCCCAAAATTAGAATACTGACCCTTGTTTTTTTTTTTTAATGCCTTAAGAGTTACAGCAGGTTCATGGGGCACATTGCACTGTGAGCAGACTGGTGGAGAGGCCAGAGATCAGCTTCTTTCCTGACTGTGATCATTCATCCACACCACAGTCATGTATATCTGGAGGAAGTCAAATGGACTTGCTGTTCTAATTCACTTAAGATGTTTTGCTAGTCATTGGATTTATCAATTCTAAATGAATAAAGCCAGTCCGATGACTATAGATACATTTTAAAGAAATAAAACAGCAAGGCCAGTTGCCTTGACTTATTCCTACAGATTAAGCTCTTATACAATTCTATAGAAGCCGATTATCAGGAAGCATATCATTGGCATGAAGCTGGGATGTCATGGGCACCAGGATAGAAACCAGCAGCATCCAGGATAGAAAATGCAATCCAATAGATTTGTGTGGGCCTCACATGGCACATGGAAAAGCCTGGCTTATAAAGGAACAATACCAGAGGTCTTCTTGACTAATCCAGGTTTTGTTCTCTGCCATGGGGCATCTCGATTGCCCGCGCCAACCTCGTTTAGAAAGGTGCAGTGCATGCAACTGCTAAAGCCAATGGTTCACACCACCAGCATGGCTTGATGGCTACAAATAAAACGGGTGCTATAAGAAATACTATATACAGAACCGTTGGTCTCAAGCAAAATGGAATTAGTGAATCTCAAACTGCAGGGAAACCTGAAACAAATGGATCGGCCCAGTAACCAGCTTGTAAGCAGCTGTGGCTGGTTAAAGAGAAGCCGGAAATGTGAAATTCGGGATCGCGAGGGTTAATATCCAAAGCTATGTTGATCAATGCCAGGAACCCTATTATTGTGTAGACATGGAATGGAGTGATATCAGTTTTATTTCATATATTGCCCCTTGGAGCTCTAGCAGATTATGTCGGGGATCTTCCATATATAAAGAGTGTGGTGAGAAGTCAATGTGCTATTTTTCAATTTAAAATGATTGTGCACATGATTACTTACCTTGCATCTGGAACTTGTGAAGGACAGAATAAAGGACTAAATACCAGAGCACTGTGAGGTATTTGTATTTTATATCCAGCAGCATGTCTATACAGTGCAAGCTGTTTTAACATTAAACATAGATACAGAGTTTTGTTTTAATTTAATCTTACCTGAACCTGCCATGACCAGGGCAAGTAGAAAAAAAATCTGGAGGGCCTTCATTTTCTGAAACACAAATATAAATGTGTTATTTTACCTTTTCCTGATCAGCTTTTTGTTCCTGATGTTGCTTCAACACATGACTAAGGGGCACTTTGACCCTCCCAAGCGTGTCGTGCTTCTGCTCGGGCCTTCTTTGTGTTGGGACATGCTTTTAAGATTATCCTAGTAAAAGTTACATTTTATGGATCTCGGGATTGGAAGCTGGATTTTATCTTTATCTTCACTCCATTAAAGCTGCGGTTGCTTCTCTGTGCCCCCCTCCTGGACTGTGAAGAGAATCTCAAGAAATTTGGGTGAGCTGTTAAAACCCCTTTTTTTACGTCATTGCCTTAACTTACCGGTGATTATAGATGTAGCTCTTCACCAGTTCTCCTGGGGGAAAATGCTTTCTCTGAAGTCCTGTAATTGAATCACGGCTGAACTTTTCAGGCTGCAAGAAAGATGAGTATTTACACATTTTAAGCATTAAACACAAAGGGGAACAACCTGATCCCATTATGCTGATCAGTGTTCCTGCATAGCAAATATCTAGAAAAAAACATTACCCAATACAAATAAATGGGTTAGACAAGGGTTTCCCAATGAGTAACACTGGTACCAGTGGTGGTACTTAAGTGGAAAAAGGTGGGTGGAAATGAAACAACTGAACCAATACAACAAATGGCCAAGTCAACCCATTTGCAAGCATGGATCATTTTGAGGTAATGGCATTGCTGGCAGAACTGCTTGTAACATTGGGCCAGGTGAAGTACATATAGTTCTTTAGAGCCGACCTCCCGGGAAGTTGTACTGTCATGGTGGTGGATTACTTGGACAATGGGAAAAGGGGAAGTGATAATTTATGAAAAAAGTTGGGAAACCCAGGGTTGCACCAATGGTTATTGCTTTCTCTGTCCTTACTTCCTTTCTAGGGTGACAACCAGTAGTATCAACAATGTAGGTTCTCTCAATGATCAAAAGCTGTGGCATGAAGGAAATGGATCAGCATGGTCTCCTTTCCAGCTTGTCCTTGGTGGTTCAGGAAAACAAATCTAAAATCTGCACCAAATGAGTTTCTGCACCCTAATCTGGTTAAAAAATACTTTTGCCATCATTGACACTTTACTTTAAGGCACCCCTGTCACCAGACATGACTCTCCCCCCCCCAAGCAAACTTTTTCGACCATTTTTTTAACCTTAAAATCTGAATGTAAACATTTTTGACTTAATTAATTAATCATTAGATAAATGAAGGTGTGACCCAAGTAATTTACCCTTACTGTATGTTGGTTATTAGTATCCAATACTTTCACTCTGGTAAGGCAGTGGCTATAAGGTTTATGCAGGAATTATTTTGAAGTGAGAATACAATTAGTTGTCACATGTCTCTAGCGAAAGCTTATATGTTACTTATTTGGGCTGAGGTGAGTTAGAGCAACACACTTACTGCTGCAGACTCTGCACCCCCCCCCAAAGTTCAGGTCCCCATTGATTTCAACATTTATTCAAAGATCAGTCGATCTTGCTGGACCTGAAATTTGGTGGGTTCGCCCATCCCTAGCCTCTAACTTTCCAGGTGGATTTTGTAAACTTTTGTTAATCAACAAAATAAAAATAATAATAATAATAATAATAATAATAATAATAATAATAACTAATAATAATAATAAGTATCTCATGGAAAAATTACCATTTAGGTTTTATTTAGGTTTTATTTCAGGATAAGGCATGAGAAAAATAAGGAAAGATCTAAAGGTGAGGGAACATTACAGCTAATAATAATCACTCACACTTGCACATTTATTAGTTATTAATACCTAAAACTTATATTTCCAGGCAGTAAAAAGCTCCACTGGCTGTGACACTTTGTGCTTTACTATCACACTGCTTTAGTAAATGTTTTAGGTGCAGATCTTGCTCTACTTTCCTCTCTAAACTGAATCACGTCATATTTTATCTCATGTCTCATTTTAAATAGAGCAAGAAACCGTCCTGACTTAGATATTAGAATCAGAAATAGACTTAGAATTAGATATTTAAAGTGGACCAAAACCCACAAAAACAAGTCGTTTTAAAATCGAATAATATAAAACCAGGATGACCTTTTGGTGACCCTTGCATTTTTTTGTCCCTCACAGAGGTAGAATAAGTTGCATTGTTTTAGTGACAAGTAGAGATGAGAGAACTCGAACCACAAAGTTCCCAAACCCTGAACATGTGTAAATAGGATCCTGTTTCCATAGTTACATAGTTAATACGGAGAAAAAAAAGGCAAGCGGTATCATAATCTATTGTCAGAAAATACTGTATATTTGCCCCTGATTTGCTAAAACAAGAGAGGGTAAATTACACTTAATCCAATTATCTTGTGCAGAACAATGTATTATATCTCAGCTTAGCTTCTCATGGGTAATCTGTTTTCTCTCTCTGTAGTAAATCAGCACCATTGTACAGCTTGCTGATGAGGGACATGCTGCTAAACCTTCCCCTACAAATACTGTAATAGAGACACTTACCTGCTCTCCTCGTTCTCTAGAATAAGAGCTTCAGGCTTCTACCGCTGTTTATATAGATCAAACAGTGTGTGCAGAGAACAATGAGCTATTGTCATTATTAGGAACCAGCAGCATCCAGCCTAGTGACGTGTAAGACACTCGCAATTCATTCTAATGGGACTGACACCAAACCACGATTCAGTGTTATAACATGGTAAGGGTTTCTCAAAATGAGTCAACCTCCATGTATTACTGATGATATGTTTTATTGCTGAGAGTAGTTAGTACAAGGTAAAATAGTCTATCTTGTACTTGTAAAGTAGGGAGTGTTACATGTAGACTATGAGGCCGATTCATTAATAGCGCCAGGTAGCGACAGATGAGAGTCTGAAGTGCGGCGCTATGAGCGACCGCTAGTGTACGCCACGAACGGCTGTGAGTCGCTATCTGCCGTTCTTGGGAAGAATGCATACCTTGTTACATAGTTACATAGTTAATACGGTTGAAAAAAGACATATGTCCATCAAGTTCAACCAAGGGTGTTGGGGTAGGGGGAAGTTATTTTTTATTTCATAGGGGAAGCTATTTATTTTATTTTTTTGTCTTTATTTTTTTTTTTATTGATAACCACTAGTAGTAACTGTTAATGTTATTTTCTTCAAAATAAGCATCTAATCCTTTTTTGAAGCTGTCAGCGGTTGATGCTGTAACAAGCTTCTGTGGGAGGCTATTCCATAGATTTATAGTTCTTATGGTAAAAAACGATTGTCGCCTCCGGAGACTAAATTTCTTTTTTTCCAATCGAAGGCCGTGCCCCCTTGTCCTTAGAGAGGATTTTACGTGAAATAGTTTTCCCCCATATTTTTTGTATGGTCCATTTATATATTTATACAAGTTAATCATGTCCCCCCGCAATCGCCTCCTCTCAAGACTAAACAGATTTAATTCTCGTAATCTTTCCTCATAACTAAGATCTTTCATTCCCTTTATTAGTTTGGTGGCTCTCCTTTGCACCCTTTCCAGAGTCAGGGCGTCCTTTCTATGAACGGGTGCCCAGAACTGGACGGCATATTCCAGGTGAGGGCGCACCAGTGCCTTGTAAAGAGGCAAAATTACATCTCTATCCCGTGATTCCATGCCTCTTTTAATGCACGATAGTATCTTGGTGGCCTTGGAAGCAGCTGCTTGGCATTGCATGCTGTTATTTAGTCTGTGATCTACTAGTACCCCCAGATCCTTCTCAACAAGTGACTCTCCCAGTTTTACTCCCCCGAGGACATATGTTGCCTTAGGGTTATTAGACCCCAAGTGCATGACTTTACATTTTTCCACATTGAACTTCATTTGCCAAGTGGATGCCCAGACACTCAATGTGTCCAAGTCAGCCTGAAGCTTGTGAACATCTTCAATAGACTGCACTGTGCTACATATCTTTGTGTCATCTGCAAAAATAGAGACAGTGCTTTTAATTCCATCTTCTATGTCGTTTATAAACAAGTTGAATAATAGTGGGCCCAGCACTGAACCCTGGGGTACACCGCTTACAACTGGTAACCATTCAGAGTAGGTGTCATTAACCACAACTCTCTGCACACGATCCTTCAGCCAGTTTTCAATCCAGTTACAAACTGCGTTTTCTAATCCTGAAGATCTCAATTTCCCCAATAAGCGTCTATGGGGGACAGTGTCAAATGCTTTTGCAAAATCCAGAAAAACTATATCCACAGCCGCCCTTCTGTCCAGGCTTCTACTCACCTCCTCATAGAAGCCAATCAGGTTAGTTTGGCAGCTTCTGTCCTTAGTAAAACCGTGTTGGTTGTCACTTATAATATTATGGATAGTTACATATTCATGTATGTTGTCCCTTAATAGTCCCTCAAACAATTTCCCCACAATGGATGTTAAGCTAACAGGTCTGTAATTGCCCGGAGAAGACCTAGAGCCCTTTTTAAAAATGGGCACCACATTTGCCCTGCGCCAGTCCCTTGGCACCATACCAGTTGCTAGTGAGTCTTTAAAGATCAACAACAGAGGTGACGAGATAACGGAACTGAGTTCTTTGAGAACTCTTGGGTGAAGTCCATCTGGTCCTCCAGTCTTATTCACATTTAAATTATTGAGTTTTTCTTGGATGATATCCACGTTTAGCTTGTTAATTATTATACTTGGGCTATTACTATCAGTGTCATCTCCTGTGTTGGCTCCTTGCGCTTCTCTTGTGTACACAGAGCTAAAGAATCCATTTAACAGCTCTGCCTTATCCTCATCCCCAGTGACCATTTCCCCATTATCATTAATTAGGGCACCTACCTGTTCTGATTTAGTTTTCTTCGAATTAATATATTTGAAAAATCGTTTAGGGTTTGTTTTGCTTTCTTTGGCCACATCTCGTTCATTTTGTGCTTTTGCCAACCTTATTTCTTTCTTACACACTTTATTTACTAGTTTATACTGTTCAAGTGTTACAGCTGAGAGTTCAGCCTTGTAATGTTTAAATGCCCTTTTTTTGTTCTTTATTGCCCTTTTAACCGCAGGTGTCAGCCATGAGGGGTTTAACTTTAGCCGCTTATATTTGTTACCCGTAGGAATACATTTTGCAACGTTGCTACTCACAATTGATTGTTGAATGTGATGTTTCAGATCTGCTTTATAGGCGCTGTTATTTTTTCACACGCTATTCAAGACAGCGCCTGAGCGTTTGTTTGCTGTTGGTTTGAAATCAGTGTTAGAACATTCAGAAGTAAACACATTGCACCATGTTTATTTTGTTAAATGTTTTGTATTGTTTTTTTTTTTTTTTTAAGAAATACATGCCTACAATTAATGTTGGGTTATCTTCATGGTGCCTAAAAAATAAACAAAGTGTAGTTAGTATTTAGTATTAATTTTTGTTTGTAGCATTTAATTACATACCAAAGCCTCATTTTTTTGGTTTTATTTGGGTCAACTTGCAGACCAACCCTTATTATTATTTGGGTCAACTTGCAGACCAACCATTTTTTTTTGTTTTTTTTTTGGATTTGGATCAACTTGCAGACCAGCCCTTATTATTATTTGGGTCAACTTGCAGACCAACCCTTCTTATTATTTGGGTCAACTTGCAGACCAACCCTTCTTATTATTTGGGTCAACTTGCAGACCAACCCTTCTTATTATTTGGGTCAACTTGCAGACCAACCCTTCTTATTATTTGGGTCAACTTGCAGACCAACCCTTCTTATTATTTGGGTCAACTTGCAGACCAACCCTTCTTATTATTTGGGTCAACTTGCAGACCAAAAAATAAGGGCCCTGTAGTCCAGTACTTGTAGTATAGCTAAGGTGAGCTAGCTTACCAAAAAAAACGAGGTAATCATGCTTTCCCTTAGCTCGAAGCCAGTCTGGGTGCCCTCTGTTGTTTCTGCGGGCATGCTGGGGATTTCTGGTACCAGTGCTGTTTCTTTAGGGGGTTGTATTCTGTGGCATATGCAAATATTGTGTAGGACACAGCATGCAAGGATGATTTTGGAGACCTTTTGTGGACTATACAACATTTCTCCTCCTGGGCGTGCCAAACAGAAAAAGCGCGCTTTCAGCAGTCCAATGGTTCTTTCCACAATGCATCTGGTTTTGCGATGTGCTGCATTGTAGCGTAGATGGGCAGAGGTCTGTGGGTTTCTGACGGGAGTCATCAACCACGTTCTCTGCCCATATCCCTTGTCCGCTGTGGAATAAACACATTGAGAGAGACAGCAATTAGTAATAGTCCATGTTTTTTTTGTCATATTTTAAATTTAGCTTACTTGCCCATATATTTGTTTAAAAAAAAAATGACATGGTTATTTATTTACCCTGTAGCCAGCCAGGTGGCATTTCCTTGTTCTCAAACTTCCTGCACAGGACTGATTGCTGGAGCACATAAGAATCGTGGCATGAGCCGGGGAAGCCAGATCTCACGGCCCGCAGCTTCATGTCATGGTCACATACCACCATGACATTGATGGAATGGAATTGTTTCCTATTCCTATAATGCAGCTCCTGTGCACGGGGAGGGCGGAAAGGGATATGTGTACCATCCACGCACCCTAGCACATTCGGAATCCCCCCCATGCGGTAGAACGCATGCTTTATTTGGGCAACCTCATCCTCAGGAAATTTTATATAAACAGGGATAAGATCACAAATAGCCAGCACTACCTGGTAAAATATGCGGCTCATTGTATCCTGGCTGATCCCGCTGAGGGCAGAGGTTGCCTGGAAATTCCCTCGTGCCACAATATTAAGCGTGGCACATAGGCGAACTATGCCTGGAATGGATGGGGTGCGTCTGGTGGATGGATCGATTTTGCTCTTAATCTGATCATATAGGGACTGTAGTGCTGCATGATTTAGACGAAATCTGCTTCTGATCTGCTCGTCACTTAAATCCCACACTGAAAGACGGATGCCAAAGGATCGGGGTGCCCTAAGCCTCACAGCACCCTCCTCCCTGGCCTCCTGTTCTTCCAGTAGTCTACCACAACCATACATCCAGAACCAAAACATCACCCTCTCATCCATCTCACAATCACTGGCCCAAACTACAAAATAATGCAAACCAAAAAAAGAAAACCAACACACCACAGACACAAGCACACTCCTCACACAATCACACCAATGCAACTCAACACAAAACCAGATGTATAGTGGTCTGAACCAGCAGACTGCTGATAGTGTGCTTTCTAAGTTAGGCACAACCAAGAGGGGATTTGCTGCAAATTTTAGTTGACCGGAATACAGGAAGTAGCCGTCCGGAAAGGGCCCTTCACCGTGAGGCTGCTAGAGATGAGGGTAAGTTTGGTTTGGTTTATTCTCTAGTAAGGATGTTGCCTAACCTGTTTTTTTGAATTATTAGTCCAACTTGTTATTAAACATGTATTTTTTAGGGCATAGCTCAAGTGAGGGCCTAAGTCGGGACATCTGTGAGATGGTGGGTATGTGTAATTTGAGCAATGTGTGTATGTTATTGTTTGGCACAATGATTGCTTACTCTTCGTCTTACATACATGTTTGGAATATGATGCTCAATTAACCATTTTTGCTATTGTGCAATCCGGCACTTTGGAGAGGTATGGCCTCGATAGTGTATCCATAAAATAGTTCCACAATCTCAAATGACCTACTAACATGACTTTCCTGTTTAGCATATGCCAGCTTGCCCCATCTCTCAGATGTGGATTTGCCCCTTTCTGGCAGCCAGACACCAGAACTACTTTGGGCGGAGCACACTGAGGTACCATGGCTGATTTGTTTGAACAGTAACCACATTGACATGTTTGGGGGTACAACAGGATCCACCATGTAACATACAACATATTTGTGGTTTAGCAGGAGTCCATCACGGAAACCCAGGCTGTGCCCTCTGCCCAAGTGCCATGTGCACAGGCTACAGAGGCTGAAGCAACGGTACATTATAATCGAACCATTTTGGGAAATGTTTGGGAGGGGATTACCTGCATTGTTCCAGCTTCACTACAATCTTGTTTTTTGTGTTTTAGGCTAAACATCCTACAACTGGAGTGCCGATTTTTACCAGCTAGGGGTCCGGATGCTGGAGGGCTACAGTCAACAACAGCCGCGTGCTGGAACTAATGAGTGCATTGCAGCGTTGGAAAATCAGTCGCTGGTGGATCGGCAACAAATTCAGGACCTGCAGCAACAACTGCGAGAAGTGCAAAATCACCAGCACTCAGATATTACTCAGGCAATCCAACAAATGTCAAATTCCATCCAACAAATGACACATGCCATACAAGAATCTGGACAGCGCCAGGACGAAACTTTGTTGTTGATCCATCAGCTAATACAACAGCAGTCTATTTTTTTTACTGCACTGTTGTCCCCCAACACCACCCCTAGCAATGAATCCCAACCTCTGAGGCCACTCAGGGAATAATTGTGGCACTTCTTGTTCCCTTGAAATGCATTAATTTTAAGGTTTTTATTTTCTGGGAATAAATGTTTGAACCAAAGCTCCAATTAGTGTTTTTGAGAAGACATAGCTACTAACACAGTCAGGGATAAGTCTCTAGATCTAGATATGTACATGTAGGCAGAAATGTATGACACACATTGTTTGCCATACATTACTATGGTTAACACATTAAATGCCTAACAATGTTTGATAAAATGTTATAACTAATGGGTTGCTAGATACTTAAACTATGCTTTACAAGGCACAACACACTGAAAGTAGAAAAATAGAAAAGATTTATTGGCTTCAAAGGCAGCTAACATGGCCAACATTAATCCGCACAGCGGAAAAAAACATACCCCCCCACCCTAGCGCTGTTTCTTGTTGCCCTGTAGCATAAGGCGCGTCCGACGGACATACTGCCACAGTCTGCGATGCTCTGTTGCAGCTGTAAAGAGTAAAAAAAAAATCAGTAAAACAAATATAATGGGATCTAAACATACACAGATGTAGGAATGTTATGTAATTTGCTCTAATTAGGTGACCAACACATTAACCTTGGTGTAAACTGGGCCCTAATGTGTTACCATTATATGAGTAGTAGTGCCTGCCTTACATGTGCATTTATCATCCAAACCATACATTTAGTATGAACTGTTTGGCAAAAATGAAGGCATAAGTTCCATTGTGGTCATTTATTGGGTTATTTCCAGCCAAACATCATGGCCAAAGTCCTAACGATTAACCCTTTCGCTGCCAGCCTACCTGCAGCATTTGCCACTCCCTGTTGCCAGACTGAGTTTGACTGTTTTGCGCTACACATGTTCAACTGTCATTTTCGAAGGGATTTCCAGGGATTTCCCAGGAAAATGATATATTGTTTTTTTCAACAGAGTCTGGGCTTTAACATGAAATGTCTTGTTTGTGTTTTTTAGGTGTATTCTCAACATTTTTGGGTGAAATGTGTGAAAAAAAATAAAAAAAATATATTTTTTTACAATTTGTAGAGTTTTTTTGTAATAAAAAATGTAAGTTTGTCAATAAAATCTTATTGCGTGAGAAACCCCAATTTCTCCCGCTTACAGCGATACCACATATGTATAGGTAGACACCCTTTCCTGCCCAGAAGTCTTTTATAGCTGCTGGATGACAAATGGTTAATTAAAAAAAAAAATGACATAGGGTCCCCCTTCCCGGGGAGGGGGACCCCATTTTTTTTGGGATTTTTAAGGGTTAAAAACCCTTAAAAATCCAAAAAAAAAAAATGACGTGGGGTCCCCCTTACCCAAAGTAACCAGCCCGGGACCAGCTATGGGGGCTTGTAGGCACAGAGTGGGGGGGCCAGCTTTGGTGGCCCCCCCACCCTGCAGCCTACGAGCCCACATAGCCTATGTGGGCCCGGGCTCTTCTGCCCCCCCCTGGCCTTTGGGGAGGCAGGTAATGGGGGTGCGGGGGTTAATGGCAATGCCACCCCCCCAGCCATGTGAACTGGTATAAGGGGTCTCATGGACCCCTTACCAGCTCACAAAGGGTTAACTGTAAAAAAAAAAACACCACACAATAAAAAAAAGTATTTTATTAAAAAAAAATAATTTTTTTTTACTGTACTTACCTTCGATTGCAAGCTCTTGTCCCTCGCCGCTCAGCTGACAGATGCCTGTGATCGGCATCCAGAGAAGGAGAAGGCAGGAGATCAGAGGATCTCCTGTCACCTCCTTCCAGGGCACCGATCACCGGCATCTGAGAAGCTGAGAAAGCTGAAGCCGGTGATCGGGACCGGGATGACGTCATAAGCCCCGCCCCCTTGAAGAAGAGAGGAGAGAGCCTCCCAGGCTCCCTCCTGAAGATCGGTAAGTCCTGGGGGGGGATCGGAGGCCCCCCAGGTGAAGAGGAGGGACAGCGGGAGCCAGCGCACATGGAGGTAAGTGAATGTCATTTTTATTTTTATTTTTTTTTTACAGTTAGCAGCTGCTGCTGCAGAAGCGGGGGGGGGGGGGGGCGGCCTATTCCGGGGGCTCTCCTGGAGCCATCCGACCCCCCACGGGGGATCGGATGGCACCAAATTAAAGAGGAGACCCGGCCGGATCCAACAAGGGGTCAGGTGAGTATTTTTTATTTTTATTTTTTAAACTAGAAGCGATCAAAGTCAAGCACGTAACACCTACGGGCTTGGCACTTAAGGCCCAGCCAAGCCAGCACGTAGGTGTTACGTGCTTGGCAACAAAAGGGTTAAACTACTTGGGAAAATCATATTAGAGTTACCAACCTTAGCAGGCAAATTTTTTGGGGGAAACCTAACATTTTAACATTTTAGCAAGACGTGTGAAAACCAAAAATGTGAGCCAACTATCAAGCATGCAGACATGCATTTAGCATTGTGGGTCGAGCAAATGTCGCCTAGATGTGTGCTTAGAAAACACATAGGGACATTGACAATTAATCTAGAATTTACACTAAGACATAGGTAAATAGGTATTTAGGGATCTGAAGTTGATGTACTCACCATCGCAGCTGTGGCTGGGGCCCATGCTGCTGGACGTCCCTGGAGCTGGGGTGGGGAGTATGGTGACAGGGTCACCAATTGCCAATTACACATTAAGATTAGACATCCATCTGTTTAGGGAGTCTGGAAAAGAATGCTAGCATGGTTACACACATGTTGTCATACATCAGCATATTTACTGGCCCGTGAGGTCATGTAAATTATTTATGTGTGCAACATGGACACATCAAAATAATGTGCCACTAACCTTTACAGTGCAATGGTAAGGCAGTAACTTAAGTTGAGGGTAGAATATTAATAGTAGAGTGTGCAACATGTGTTAGCAGGAACAACTTACAAAACTAACACATTTGCTAGCCACCATCAATGTGTAACATTGGGGTGGTTTGCAGCTGGATTGGACTGGAGTGGGGTTCGTGAGGTTAATTTAAATTACACTACAATCTTGTACTATGTAGCAGCAAACATGTGTATGTATTTTTGCATGTCATAACATATGGCATGTGAGGGATAACAACAAACACTTACCACGACTATGTCCGCGGGCAAGGGCTGGCGCATAGCTGCTGGAGGTGGTGGCTCTATGATGCCCTAAAAACCAGATAACAAGGGCACAGGATTAGTGCTAAGTCACCAGGATCACCTGTAACAGACAAACAAGAATTAGAAATGCACTCACCAGGGGATGAACTGCCGCTGGTATCCCAGGGAGGACTCTGTGGAGGAGGCGTTGAGCCTCGACTCCTCACAATCGGCCCAGAAGATCCTAAACCACATGGGCCACCCTCCTCCCTCTCACTCCCAGATCCTCGAGGGAGTGTGGGTGAGTCCACCTCCACCTCCCCACTTGGACTCCCCACTCCCCACACGGGGTTTGAGCACTCAACTGAGTCCAATTGTGAGGATCTGAGGCTCCAGACTGCCCGCCCCCCAGCAGCACACTCCTCTGAGGCGTCATCATCTTCTTCCTCCCCTGGGTCCTCAAGATAGGATTGGCGAGAGGGTCCCTCCCCCGCAGATTCATCCGACCCCACCACTCTTCTGCGGGGGAGGAAACCCTTCCCACGTTTGCCCAGGGGAGGATGCTTATCTGTGTAAAAGGGGGGAAAAAAGGACATCTTTAAAACCCCCCCCCAAAAAAAAAAAAATTGATAATACTACATTAGTGGAATGATTTACATGTTGTGAGCTGACACTTACCTGAAGCATAGGCATCATAGAGCCTATAAACTCCCTCTGGGTCCCGGCGCTTGAAGTCCGACCATTTCTGTACAATTGACCGGACTGTCAGCTGGGTCTGGAAGCGCCGGGACACAGTCGCCTTCACCTCCAACGCTATGCGCCTCTTTGTACCACGGGCATAGTCGTATTCCCGAATTAAGAAATCCACGCCTTTTCTTTTTAATTTTTGGGGTGTGGGGGGGACAGGGGATGTTGAGGGACCAGGGGAGACAGAGGGAGGAGGGGGGGAGGGGTTGGGGAGGAAGATTCAGAGGAGTAGCTGGGGAGGGGGATGGCACTTCGTCTGGGCCTCATTGCTAGTCCTCAGAGGTGGAAACCGGAAGTTGCAAAACTAAAGTAAAATGGAAAAAACAAAAAAAAAACACGCATCGCTAAAATAAGCTAATATACACTTATCAATTCGCTAGGATACACAACATCACAATAGCGTATAGAGACGAGTCAGTTGCGCCCGTGTCTGCTGCGTATTCATCAACAGCGACTGGGGGCGTAGCAAGTGAAATAGCGACCACAAAAAAAAAACACATGTATGATCAGCACAGCGCCGCTGCCTGCTACACATAGCGACTCGGCATAGCGACTGGGCCTCGCTGCAACACCACGGATTCATCAAAGAGATTACTATCATAGAGCGTGGGCGCTGTTGTTAGCTGACTGCAGCACAGAGCGCCTGTAACGGTTTTAAAAAAAAGATTATTTGGGGGGTTTGACACCTTTGAAAACGCTAACAGTAACTGAAATTACATTGGGAGAGGGCTGTGGTTTGGACATCCAAGTGACACATTCCGAAATACATAAAAAAAAAAAAAAAAATATTCCCAAACATTCCAGACAAATCAGAATTAATGTTTAATGCATGTACTAATTTCTTTAAAAAAAAAAAAAAACATATACAAAAGCCAAAAAAAAAAAAAGTGTCTGCCATAGAGGTGTACGGGAGAGCACCAGGTAGCGAGAGGTAATACCTTGCGCTGTGCAAGGCACAACACTGGCGCTGTTCGCTGAGAATGAAAAATTGATGAATCATCCGCTACATGTCGCTATTCCAGTCGCTACACAGATTCTGGTTGATAAATGTGCAATTGTGTGCCGTGTCCAGCGTGGACCAGTCGCTGTTTGGTGCTACCTCCCACTAACCAGGCGCTGCATGACGCTATCCCTTGTTAAATAAGGGCCTATATTCTCTGTACTCTGCCTCTTCTGTGATAGATCTGAAATACATCTTATAGATTGGATTGTAACAAACTAATTGTTAAACTAATTGTTAAACTAATTTAATGTGTTTTGGTGCCTTTTAAGGTGCTAGTGAAAACCTGTTGTGCAAACAACAAAGGTGGCACCTTACTGACACAGCAAAGGGTACCACAGCTACTGCAGGCGTTATCACTAGCTATTCCTGGGCAGGATGGGAAAACATGATTGTAGTGCTGCCCTGGGCAAAATTGTTCTGCCTCTGCATCTACCATGGGAAAAATAATTTTGCGACTCCATCTTTTCCAAGGAAAATAATTCTGCATTCCATCTGTTCTAAAGACAATAATTCTGCATCTGTCCTAGGAAAATTACTCTGAATCTGTACTGGTCAAAACAATTTTGTGCCTTCATCATGGACAAAACAGTTAGTAATGAGTGAACCTGTAGAGGTTTGGCTGAACTTCCTGCAAAAGTTTGGATTTGGTCAGGTCCAAAAAGTGGCTATAAAATGGAGGTAGTATAGGCTGGAGGGTTGAAAATTAGGGGGTTACACCAGGGCAATCGCACTGCACAAAATGTGCTAGAGAAATTACTGAAAAAAATAACAGAGAACAAAAAAATAAATATCAAAGCATTACCTTTTAACAATCGGAGGCCAATTTGGCGGTAATACTAGGGTGATTGCCCATCACAAAATTGAGTAGGAAAAGCACTCAAAAAAATAATAGAAAACTAAAAACTTAAATTTATAAATATATAGATACATTCAAAATCTTGTAAAAACAGTTAAAAATAGACAAAGTGCAATTTCGGGGGAAATTGCGTGAAGTGGTCTTGCCTCCGCCAGTTCTCTACAACTGTAGTGGGCGGAGTAACTGGGTGGAGTGGGCGGGGTAACTGTTGTGGTGTTGGAGTGGGCGGAGTAATTGGGTGGGGTGGGCGGAGTAACTATTGTGGTGTTGGACTGGGCGGGGTAATTGGGTGGGGTGGGCGGAGTAACTGGGTGGAGTGTGCGGAGTAACTGGGTGGAGTGGGCAGACTAACTGGGTGGAGTGACTTGAGTAACTGTTGTGTGGTTGGAGTGGGTGGAGTAACTGGGTGGAGTGTGCGGAGTAACTGGGTGGAGAGGGCGGAGTAACTGGGTGGAGTGGGCGGAGTAACTGGGTGGAGTGGGCAGAGTAACTGGGTGGAGTGTGCGGAGTAACTGGGTGGAGTGGGCGGAGTAACTGTTATGTTGTTGGAGTGGGCGGAGAACCTGGGTGGAGTGGGCGGAGTAACTGGGTGGAGTGGGCGGAGTAACTGTTGTGTGGTTGGAGTGGGTGGAGTAACTGGGTGGAGCGGGCGGAGTAACTGTTGTGGTGTTGGAGTGGGCGGAGCAATTGGGTGGGGTGGGCGGAGTAACTGGGTGGAGTGTGCGGAGTAACTGGGTGGAGTGTGCGGAGTAACTGGGTGGAGTGGGCGGAGTAACTGGGTGGAGTGGGCGGAGTAACTGTTGTGTGGTTGGAGTGGGTGGAGTAACTGGGTGGAGTGTGTGGAGTAACTGGGTGGAGTGTGCGGAGTAACTGGATGGAGTGTGCGGAGTAACTGGGTGGAGTGGGCGGAGTAACTGGGTGGAGTGGGCGGAGTGACTGGGTGGAGTGGGCGGAGTAACTGTTGTGTTTTTGGAGTGGGCGTAGTAACTGGGTGGAGCGGGCGGAGTAACTGGGTGGAGTGGGCGGAGTAACTGTTGTGTGGTTGGAGTGGGCGGAGTAATTGGGTGGGGTGGGCGGAGTAACTGGGTGGAGTGGGCGGAGTAACTGGGTGGAGTGGGCGGAGTAACTGGGTGGAGTGGGCGGAGTAAGGAGTGACTGGAGTAACTGTGGTGTGGTTGGAGTGGGCGGAGGAACTGGGTGGAGTGGGTGGAGTAACTGTTGTGTGGTTGGAGTGGGCAGAGTAACTGGGTGGAGCAGGCGGAGTAACTGGGTGGAGCGGGCAGAGTAACTGGGTGGAGCAGGCGGAGTAACTGGGTGGAGCAGGCGGAGTAACTGGGTGGAGTGGGCGGAGTAACTGGGTGGAGTGGGTGGAGTAACTGGGTGGAGCGGGCGGAGTAACTGGGTGGAGCGGGCAGAGTAACTGGGTGGAGTGGGCAGAGTAACTGGGTGGAGTGGGCAGAGTAACTGGGTGGAGCGGGCAGAGTAACTGGGTGGAGTGGGCGGAGAAACTGGGTGGAGTGGGCGGAGTAACTGGGTGGAGTGGGCAGAGTAACTGGGTGGAGTGGGCAGTGTAACTGGGTGGAGTGGGCAGAGTAACTGGGTGGAGTGGGCAGTGTAACTGGGTGGAGTGGGCAGAGTAACTGGGTGGAGTGGGCAGGATCACTCCTGCCCAGGAAAATGGGGGGATCTGTGGTTATCCAGGGGTCGTTTCATCCCGATTTAGAATGCCCAAGGGGGAAGGTCAATGGCCGGGGTCGGCCACTCAGGGTTTTGTTCCACTTTAATACCTTTAGATTTTCCTGCACAGTTATTCCAAGAAGAATTTCAGTCATTTTCAGTCAGTTTAGTTTATTTTGTATAGATTTTACACATTTGAGTCACCTGGGTGTGTTACCTCAGAGTGAGTTGCTATAGCAACATACCTGCAGCCTGGCTTGTTACAGCTGCTCTGCCCTAACAGCTGTAACGAGCAAGGCTGCAGCTGTGTTGCTATGGCAACTCACTCTGAGGTAAACTGAGAATGCACATTAAAACACATTTCTAATGCACTGGTGGTTGCCATATTCAAATGACTGTAGCTTAAAAAGTATACTTCCTACAGCAAAGAGCTTTATACTGTAGGAATCACGAGGCCGAGACCTGTACAAGGGTGTATAGCATGAAGGCACAGTCGCAGTTTAGAAATTGCCATACAAATTTGTGGTGTCTAGAGTGGAGTTTCAATGAATGTCAGTGGGAGGTGTGAGTTGCAAACAAAAGGTCATATTGTGAAAACTGTTAGGGCTATGGCTTAGCGGCAGCAGGGATAGCTGAACATTTTGATATAAGATTTGTGTAGGTGGGATTAAAAATGAGGGAGAGGTCGCAGTTTAGAAATCATGTCCTGATTTTTGACTTCACACTCAGTTCCCACTCTAGCTTTGAACATTCCTCCCATTCATTCCTATGGGAAAATTGCGCCAGAAAAACGCCAATATTTCGGAAACCGTTTGGCGAAACGTTCCACAAAATATAAGCACACCATTCGGGAACGATCCGCACGTTTTGGTATATTATGGTCTATGTAGTGTCAAAACTGTGGGAGGAGTTACAGTGCAAAAATGCTTGGAATAATAATAATATATCAGCGAGAACAATAAGTGATCTTGGCAAGCAAGACCACTTAATAAAATATTTGTACAAAACAGGTGTCAGAGGTCCAGGGAATGGAAGAGGTGAATGTGGTGTTATGGAAGAGGAGGTGGAGATGGGTGTGTCACTGTAGGTGAAAGAGGCAGTGAAAAAGGAGGTAGCAAACACTAAAATCACTAACCCACGCACTGGCACAGCCAAGTCCCGTGGGATCCACGCCTGGTTCATCTTAAGCGGGAGATATAAGGTCTGGTCGGTACAGCGGCATGGTCTCCTCATGAGGGTGATATTGTTATTTTATAATTGTAAACGTTTTCTCACTGTGCACGGCCTGTTGGCCTGTCTGGTTGTTGCTTGGTTTCTCTTTTTTGATTATGAATTTATGACTTATTTATGCAGGAGCACTTTAGCACTAGGTTCACTTTATTTGCATTTGTTTGCACAACACTAGAGAGTATATATATATATTGTTCTAGGGTTATACTAATCTGACTGTGTTTGGATGGATTGCATATTTAAAGGGGACATAACCGCTGTAAAGTTTTTAATATGGAATGTTTTGTATGTCATGTGTTAAAAAGAGAATTGTGAGTATACATGTTTTTAATTTATTGAATAAAACGATGATGATTTGATTATAATAGTTTGATTAGTTTTTGTGCTGGCTTATTTATAATCCTGTGGTAACTGGAACCACTTTCTTTTGTTGGAATTGTTTGCATTTTATGCATTATATTGGATTTTTTGGGCCGGGCACAATAATATTGTGTAGATTGTAGGTGGTGCGGGTAGTTATTTTGAGTGGTTCATCTCAAGCAATGTAAGGATGTCCACATCCTCTTGTCGGTGATGACTAGAGATGAGCGAACTGGTTCGGACGAACCGGAATTCGCTCCGAATTTCAGGAAATATTCGATTCGGCACGAACCCGATTATTTTGTGGTTCGTGCCGATCGAATTTTTCCTGAAATTAAAAAAAAAAAAAATGCCGGCATGGTGGGAGCGGGCCGGCCCGCTCCCACCATGCCGGCATTTAAAAAAAAAGGCAAACACTTACCTGCAGGTCGGAGCGTGGAGGCCGGCCCGCTCCCACCATGCCGGCATTTAAAAAACAAAAACAAAAAAAAAAGCATTTTTGCCGGCATGGTGGGAGCGGGCCGGCCGGCTCCGCTGTCAGCGGAACCGGCCAGCCCGCTCCCACCATGCCGGCATTTTAAAAAAAAGGCAAACACTTACCTGCAGATCGGAGCGTGGAGGCCGGCGCCGCTCTCAGCTGTCATCTGAGGGCGCGTCATCATGACGCGCCCTCAGATGACAGCTGAGAGCGGCGCCGGCCTTCACGCTCCGGACCTGCAGGTAAGTGTTTGCCTTTTTTCTCAAATGCCGGCATGGTGGGAGCGGGCCAGCCGGTTCCGCTGACAGCGGAACCGGCCTGCCAGCTCCCACCATGCCGGCATTTTTGATGGGGAACTTCATAAAAGTTCGATTTGGCCGAACCCGAATTTCTTTGTGAAATTCGGCGAATCGGCCGAATCGAACTTTTCAAAAGTTCGCTCATCTCTAGTGATGACACCTCCTGTAATGCTGAACACATGTCCTGATAGGACACTTGCTGCTGGGCAGGCCGGCACCTACAAGGCTTAGAGGGCAAGCTCTGGTCACGTGTCCAATTTAGCGGCCAGTCAAAGTCTGCCTGCTGGTACAATGGGCTATATGTTATTGTGGGAGATGACAATAGAATGTTTCAAATTGTGGTCATGCCCACCCTCCCTTGTGCTGGTGCCCCTGCTGCATTAGCGACTTGCTCCCTCTCCTCCTAGGCCTTGTATCTACACCTAGCCCTCAAATTCAGCTGGTTACTTCTCGAATCCACCAGAGTGTGTTTGTACTCCCTCATCTTTCTATCTCACTCCAGTTCAGGAATGAAGGAGAGGATGTTATCCTTATAACGGGGATACAGGAGGGTGGCCACCCAGTAATCGGCACTGGTGACCCTACAGGCACTGGAGCATATAGTGACTCATATAACCCAGGCTGCCCTGATCCAAAGAGATGCTGTACTCAGTGTCAGGTGTCTCCTCCTCTAGCCCCTCCCTCATGGGGGCCCACTCATTGGTGGTGAAGTGCATTTTTGAGCTGGAACTCCACTATGGCCTTCTGCTGCTCACACACCCTTTCCAGAATATACAATGTGAAATATCACCTGGTTGGCAAGTAACATATGAGGTGGATGGGATGTCCAAAGTTTCTCTGTAGTGCATACAGGGAAGAATCAGCAGGGTGGGCAATGCCGAACGCACAAGCCATGCACTTTATGCAGTAGCTCCAGTATGTGGCCAGGAAGCTCTGCACCACCAAGTTGAGCATATGCGCCAGGCAAGGGATGTGCGTCAACCCCGCTCAGCTAAAGGCTACCACAAGGTTACACTCATTGTCACACACAACCTTGTAGGGCTCAGGTGCAACAGTAACAACCACTCATCTGTCCGCTCCTGGATGCCAATCCACAGCACCTGGGTGGTATAGGATTTTTCACTCAGACAGTACCAGCTTCATCATCAAAAGCAGCACCAGTAGCACAATGGACACATCCCTGTCCCAATTTGCTGCTTTCTGCATTGTTGGACACAGTGTATAGGCAGCCTGTCCTAGGAATAGCAATGTATTTGGGCATGAGGTGATTTCTTAATTTAAATACAAGTGCAATACAGAGGGCCATAGATGAGTTGTTTTATATCCCCAGTATATACAATTCAGATGGGCAGAGATGAGTTGTATGATATACCCATTAAATGCTATACAAATGGGCAGAGATTAGTTTGATTATATACCTAGTAAATGCTATACAGATGTGCAGAGAGGAGTTGTATAAATGCTATGCATATTGGCAGAGTTGTATTAGATACCAAGTATGGGCATAGATAAGTTGTATTATATACCAAGTATGGGCACAGATAAGTTGTATTATATACCAAGTATGGGCACAGATAAGTTGTATTTTACACCCAGTAACTGCAATGCAGAGATGAGTTGTATTATATACCCAGAAAATGCAATGCAGATGGGCAGAGATGAGTTGTATTTTTTACCCAGTAAATGAAATGCAGATGGGCACAGATAAGTTATTTACACACAGTAACTGCAATTCAGAGGGCAGAGATGAGTTGTATTACTGTATATACTCAGCAAATGTAATACAAGTGGGCAGAGATGGGCTGTATTATATACCCAGTAAATTAAATACGTATCAGCACAGATTATTTGTATTATATACCCAGTAAATGCTATGCAGGGGGGGCAGATACATTGTATTTTATACTCAGTATAGTTGTACTGTGGTTTTATATAACATTGTCATTGGGATTCCAGATTCTGAAAGCAAAGGTTCACATACTTTTGCCTACCACAAATATGTAAATATTGGAACATTACCCACCACAAATTATTTTGACTTTAGTCTTTATCTAGTTTTGGAACTTTTCTGAAAATATGCTTTATGTAAATTTTTTTCAGAAATCAAGAACATTTCTAAGACTTAACAAACTTTTAAGCACTACTGTGCCTTTATGATATATATCTGTAAAGCATGCCTATTGCAATAAAAAGATGAACAGGAAGTCATAGAACAAGATGGCTGGTACACTTATGAATAGCTGGAATCCTTCCATAGTTTTAAACTGGATTAACTGGGCCAGGAGTAATTATATGCTTAGAACTTCTGCTCAGAATTATTTAAGCAAATATTAGGGGGTGGTTTCCTAATAAGAACACTTTATGTAAATACCAACTGTCTACACACTAAATGGAACAATAACAATCTAAACTGTATTGAAATAAATGTACATTTTCTTCTTATAAATGAAAACCCTTCGTTGGATATTATTTTTATGAAAAGAATATTAAATACTAAAAGATGTATACAACAGATTTCAGTGTTATCTCGTGTCCTGCATCTTGAAAATGATATAATATTGTGTTTTTTAGCATCACTAGCTGAGGAGAATAAAGGCTACACAGAGCTATCCCAGTCATTGCTACAGAGTCGGCTAATATCAGCTTGTCAGCACAGCAATACAGTATTTTGAGTTCTTTCTACCCAACATAACACGTTTATGGTACACGTGGAGCTGTATTGATAATATGAAGGTAATAAAATCCTTTATAAAAGATTATGACATTTAGATATAGGCTTTGGTTTGGCCATTCCACGTCCCCCATTATTTTGGTGGACTTGCTGAAAGCTCATTGTCATGTTGTGTGGTCTAAATTTTGGTTGACCTTTACTGTTTTGGCAAATACCGTATTTTTCACCTTAAAAGACGCACCTGCACATAAGACGCACCTAGGATTTGGGGAAGAAAAATAAGAAAAAAATATTTTAAACCAAAAACGCACCATTACAGTGTGGCATTCCCCTTTCCCATTGGCTGTGTGGGATGCCCCCATCCCATTCCCCGTATACCTAGTGTGGCATCCCCCTCCCATTCCCTATATAGGCAGTGTACACCCCATTATCATAAGCAGTGTGGCATTCCCCCCTCCTATTCTCCATATAGGCAGTGTGCCCCCCCATTCCCATTGGCTGTGTGGCATCCCCCTCCCCCCATTAGTATAGGCTGTGTGGCATCCCCCTCTCCTCCCATAGGCTGTGTGGCATTCCCCCTCCCCCCCATTAGTATAGACTGTGTGGCATCCCCCTCCCCCCCCCCCCATAGGATGTGTGGCATCCCCCCCTTCCCCCCCCAGTCAGCTTAAGTAAAAAAAAAAAAAGTTAAACTCACTTCTCCACTGACACCACTCTGCCGAGCGGTCGGCTCTGTGAATGGGGTGGGCGTGACCTGCGCCGCGTCAGCGTTGGCACAGGCCACGCCCACCTCCTTCACGGAGCTGGCCGTAAGAAGCAGCGGCGGGCTCTGTCCCGGCCCCGCCGCTGTGATCGCTGTCTGTGAACTCACCCGTTCCTGGCGCTCCCGTGTTGCCTGTTACACTGCGGGAGCCCAGAGGAGCGGCGGGGGCTCTGTCCCGGCCCCGCCGCTGTGATCGCTGTCTTTTACAGGCAGCGATGACAGCGGCGGGGCCAGAGACAGCGCCCCCGCCGCTCCTCCATCTGCTGCTTCTTCCGCCTGGGGCCGCGCCCACCCGCTGCCCTGACCTGGGTGCTCGCATGTTCCCCAGGCGGAAGAAGCAGCAGATGGAGGAGCAGCGGGGGCGCTGTCTCTGGCCCCACCGCTGTCATCGCTGCCTGTAAAAGACAGCGATCGCAGCGGCGGGGCCGGGACAGAGCCCCCGCCGCTCCTCTAGGCTCCCGCAGTGTAACAGGCAACGCGGGAGCGCCAGGAACGGGTGAGTTTTTTAAAATTTATTTATTTATTTTCTTTTTTCTTTTTTTAACTTCGCCCGATAAGGCGCATGGACATTTTCCCCCCACTTTTAGGGAAAAATAAGTGCGTCTTATAGGGCAAAAAATACGGTAGTCTAACCTTATCCTCCATAATGCTCTGATACAATGAAGGATTTATAGTGGACTCTGTTATGATGAGGTAGCCAGGCCCTGATACATCCACTGCACCATGCTGCTTCCATGATTGAGTGGCTTTCATGGCCTTGAGTAAAACACATGCACTACAAGTCCCAAAATCCCTCCAATGTAAGAGGTGAACTCTTCAGCAGCTTTGGCTAAGAGGCCGATTCATTACTAACGCCAGGTATCAGCAGATGAGCATCTGTATAATGACCGCTAGTGGACACTGTAAGCATGTATCGGGCGCTGTAACAGAGCATCTCAGTTGCTGTAGTAACCTGGCAGTAATTGATGAATGTGATGTATGTTGGGCGTTCTAACACCAGTACAGCATTGCAGGAAGCAAGAGGTAGCGACAGCTCAGTGCGACCGACTCTCATCGACTCCATATTCAACAAAAAAATAGACACACACAGCATCGGCGCTCTGGATCTGGTCGCTGTAGCATAGAGCGCCAGACGCTGTGTGATTAAAGTCTGTTTTTGAACACATATCCACCAGTAACAAAGCGAAAACACATGGAATGACATTGTTTTAACGTTGTGACATTAACACTTTAATGCCAAACCTGTAATGACAATTCTGCTTAAAAAAAACAAAAAAACAAAAAAGATTTCAAAATGACTCTTTCTAGGCCGGGAGAGGTCACACAATTATTTGAGGGAAAAGAAAATAATAAAAAAAAATCCTGTTTAAACTGAAGAGCCGGCACTATACGCTGAGCCACCTGTAATGATGAATCGGACGCGCTGTTAGAGTCGCTCACCAGAATAGCCTTCATAAATGTGGTTTTGCGTACAGCATCCAGCATTCACCAGACGCTTCCTGCCACTACGAGGCGCTACCTGGCGCTATCCCTTCATGAATATCCCCCGGGGAGGCCGATTCATTAATAGCGCCAGGTAGCGACAGATGAGCGACAGTAGTGGCATTTTCAGAGCGCCCGCTAGTAGTCGCTGTGCTTGGCCGTTGTTCTGTAGTTGATAGCGACTCAGTCGGTGTGCAGTAATGTTGAATATTGGGTGAGGACTCGCTATTTGACAGGTTCCGCGCTGTATGGGAGCGCATGATAGCGACTGGCCATAGCGACCGGCTCCCACCATATTCATTAACAAATCACGCTCAAAAAATTTGTGCGCTGTGAAATGCTTGTTTAAACCCCAGAGCGCTGGCGGCGATGGGTTAAAAGTAGTTTTTTAACCCCCAAACAACCATATTTTTGGAAACCAAAAAAAAACAAGTTTTTAAAAACATTTAGTAATATGAATACATTAATATCAGACCTGTAATATCAATTCTGTACAATTTTTTTTTTTTTTCTTACCTTAAAAAAATCTAATCTAAAATGGCAGAAGTGGTCACAGAATTTTTCACATTTAAAAAAAAAAAAAAAAAAAAAAAAACATTAATGACAATTAATTATTAATATTTAAAGATTGTTCCATTGAAATGCATTGGAGAGCGCCAGGTAGCGAGAGGTCATACCTGTCGCTGTTCAAGGTCGGACGCTGGCGCTGTGGGCTGAGGCTGGAATAATGATGAATGAGTCGCTATATGGCGCTATCTCAGTCGCTAAGCAGGATCGGCTTGATAAATGTGTGATTGTGGTGGGGAGCCGGCGTTCTCGTGGCGGGGCCCGTCATTACCGGCCGCTCACCAGTCGCTACCTGTCGCTATCCCTTGTTAAATAAGGGACTAAGTGTGTGACGCACGTATATTCCCTGCAGCAATGGACGGCGACATCGCTCTCTTCTTTAGGCGTCATTATCACACAATTACTAACATATTTATGATGTTTTTCATAGAATCTGGCAAAGCTTCTACAGCCTTCCGTAGGTTTCCTATACACTAAGGATTTATTCATTACATCCTTGTTTTACATCAATTTTGAACCAGTTCAGCTCCACATCCGCACATGGTCGCAGAAGTCCTGACAGGCTGTAATTTACATTAAAAACAGTTGTGTGTATCGCAGCCTGCATGTCGCTGAGCTCTTTATCTTTTAGACACAAAAAGGTTCCAAAAAAAAGATTTTTTTCTGCCTTTTTCCCCCAAAAATGACCTGTACCTGTGATGGGGCATTTTTATCGGTGTGTTGCATCATTTTCCTATAAGGTAAGGAGTCCATAGGCTGCTGTTATTTCCAAAACAAATATCTCTACTTCATAAGTAAAATGATGAATCACCTGTAAAACTTCCCCATTACAGTTACAGGATATCACAGCTGGGGACAAACGTTACATTGCAGGAAGACGGCGTTTTAGTTGTTGTCACAAAACACGTTGTTAAAGTGGACCAACACCCACCGGTGATCGGCCCGGGAATCTATAAGATTCCCGGACCGATCACCTCCCTCCCCGCGGGACATCCGAGATCGGGATGTCCCGCGGGGTGAAACCCCCCCAAACACCCCAAACTCCTCACCTTAGTTTCGGCGGCGGCCGGCCGCCGCCGCCTCCCTCGCGCCCCTCTAGACGTGCGTGCGCCCGCGCCGGCCGTCTGTGAATGGCCGGCGCGGGCACGCGCGCGTCAAGAGGGACGCGCGGGAGGCGGCGGCGGAGGAGCCGCTTGTCCGCCGGCGCGGGGAGAGGTGAGTTCGGGGGGTTCGGGGGGGTTTCACACAGCAGGGCACCCCGATCGGGGGTGCCCCACCGAAGTGGACCAAGACCCAGGATAGTCAAAATCCTGGGTGTTGGTCCACTTTAAGTAGAAGAAGCCATGAAAAAATGATTTTACGAAAAAGAAACAAAACAAAAAAAACATTTGGCGACATCTAGGCCCTGCTTTCACATTACTGACAAGTCACAATGCAAGATTTGTACAAATAAATGTGTGCAATAATAATTTTAAAGCGGACCTTCACCCTAAATAAAAGCATAAGGCGTTTCCCACACCCTGTACATACAGATTGCTCACATTAAAAATCATGCTATCTGCACCTACTGCAGGTTATGAGCCTTTAAACATCCAAGATGGCGGCGCATGGAGAATCAGACAGACAGTGTCTTCTGACTGTGTCGCTCTGCATTCTGGGATTGCTGTCCTTTCCCGGACCCCAGATGTGTTCTTTCTGTGCAAAGTACAGCTATAACCCGCCCCCTGTACTTTATCCTGCTCTCCTCTCCTCAGTATGTGTGATGCTTCTGAGTCAAGATGGCTGAGTCCTGAATAGAGTTGCAGCCCAGCGGGGGAAAGAATAATAAGTAAGTGGCCAAAAACCTAAAATATTAATTTTAGATGTTGGGGAATAGTTTTTTTTTTAAGAGTTTGGGCTTTTCATTACATCATGCTGAAGGTCTGGTTTAAGAAAGCGAATCTGGTGAGGGACTCTAACAGCGCCATGTAGCATCACATAAATTATTACAGGTAACTCAGTGAATAGCGCCGGCGCTCTAGGCTCAGGAGCGCCATGTAGTACCTGTCGCTCTGTAGCGCTCTCCCATACATTTCAATGGGCTTTCATTAGTTGTGTATAAACAGCGTGTTTGCCAATGTATTTATTTTTGCTCCAATCATTGTGTGACCTCTCCTGGCTGCAAACAAACTATTTTTTATATTTTTATGCAGAATTGTCATTACAGGTCTGGCACTTAAATGTTATTGTCCCAGTGTTACAACAATGTCATTCCATGTGTTTTCACTTTCTTATAGGTGTATATGTGTTCAAAAACAGACTTTACTCATAGCGTCTGGCGCTCTATGTTATAGCAACCAGATTTAGAGCGCTGACGCTGTGTGTGTCTTTTATTGATAAGTATGGTGTGGAGTGTCGAGAGTTGGTCGCATTGAGCTGGCGCTACCTCTCGCTCACTGCAGCAGTGTACTGGTGTTAGAGCGCCCAACATACAACACATTCATCAATGCCTGGCAGATTACTAGAGAGACCCAGTCACTATGTTACAGCGCCCGATACATATTTACAGCTTCTACTAGCAGTCGCTCTAAGCGGCGCTATACAGACGCTCAGCTGCCGATACCTGGTGTTAGTAGAGAATCCGCCTCCAAGGCTTTATTGAGTACATCCTTGTTTCTAAATCAATTTTAAACCACTTCAGCACCACATCCCCACATGGTCGCAGAGGTCTGTAATTTACATAAAAACTGGGTCAGGCCACGCATTAACCGACAGTAGAAAACTACAGGTGAAATATGGGGTTGTGCTAATTATTTGTGCATTGCTGTGTGTATTGCAACCTGCATGTCAGGGAGCTCTTTAGAGTTTAAACATAAAAAAGTACCAAAAAAGTAGTTTCTGCCTTTTTTTTCACAAAAATGACCTGTACATGTGATGGGGCATTTTTACCGCTGAGGTGCATCATTTTTCCTATGAGCCTATAAAGTGCTTTTATTTCCAAAGTAAAAAAAAAAAAAAAAAACTATACCTTATAGGAAAAATGATGCATTCTACCTGTAAAAATGCTCCATTACACGCACTAATTGTTTTTGTGGAAAAAGTTAGAACAAACATTTTTGCTTTTTTGTGTCTACATGCTAAAAATCTCACCGAGGTGACGGTTGCAATCCAGGGCCATATTTAGGCTTTGTGCTGCCCTGGGCACTTTTGGTCATGCTCCCCCGCCCACCTGTTGTTTTTTAAAGTGGACCGAATGGGATGCAGTATCTATAAGATGCTAGGTACGGTTAGACATCTGTAAGAGAGTAAAGCCAATGTCATTACTTGGAGACTGTTGTGTTGCTGTTTTGCCACAAGGGGCCGCTGTTTCCCCCACGCAGCTAAGCTGTGGCTGTGATTTACAACAAGAAGAAGGAAATGACTCAGCGTTGGTGTGTGAACAACAAAGAGAAGGAAGTGAAGCGTCCTCCATCTTGAAAAGGACAGCAGAAGGCTGTGTGAGGGAGTCCTGCGTGCCGTGCGGAGATCAAACGTGGTGTATAGAGGAACAGAATCCGGATCCTTTCCAGGAGCAGAGGATCTCTTGAGTTCACCTACCGAGAGCTGTGGAGCCAGCCTGCTGTTCTTCATGGTTGTGAGAGAGAGAGACTTGCTGCGGCCCAGCCTGAAGATACTATTGGTCAGTAATCATACAGCATGCATGCTTAACTGTACAGACTGAGACTAGGCCTATTAGTTAGATAGGATTTACATAGGCCCAACGTGTTTTCCTTCTCCCTGTTAGCTGCCTGGATTTCAGAACTGAACGGAACATTTTGCCTGCGAGAACTGACAACTGCGCCACATCTTCATCCTCGGTCAGTGGATCACTCACGCATTCAGGAGCAACATTGTTCTTTTGGGTTCTGGGCTAGTGCTGGGGAGGGGAGTTGTTTTTCTTGCATTTTAAGGTTATAGGATTGTAAGCTGCTGTGCTGTACCGCCGATGGCCCCTCAGTGAGCACGCACACCAAACATTTGTTCCAGCATTAGGGTATTAACAGGTAATGTGGGAGGCTTTAGTGTTCCCACTAGTAGGTGAATCACCAGGGCTTCCTGTAACATCCAATCAGGGTCATGTGTAGCACAGGGGTTCTCAGCACAAGCTAAGTGTGTGTAATCAAGTTTTATTGTTCATCCCATTTGTCTTTTTTTGAGGTTGGGTTTGATACGCTATTTCAGTAAAAGTTTGATATATAAACACTGGTGTCAGTGTCGCTTTTCCAGCTGTATCCTGGGGAGCCCACAACCGTACACGGCTCACACATCCACCATTTGGCATGTCCCACTATGTGAAACCCCCCCAGCACCCGATGTTCTTACCTTGCCAACCACGGTGCATGCATGGCCGGCAGCAGCATCTCTCACATCTTTCTGACTGCACACAGCCTTGCAGGGGTGCCAGGGGTGCTGCATGTGACCATGAGTGCAGCGGGGAGGCCGATTCATTAATAGCGCCAGGTAGCGACAGATGAGCGCCAGTAGCGTGATTTTCACAGCGCCAGCTAGTATTCGCTGTGCTTGGCCGGGGTTTGCTTGTTGACAGCGACTCAGTCGGTGTGCGGTAATGTTGAATACGGGGTTAGGGGTTGCTGTTTCACAGGTTCTGCGTTGTATGGGTGCACCTGACAGAGAATGGCCAGAGCGAACGGCTTGCTGCAGATTCATTAACAAATCACGCTCAAAAATTTCTCGCGCTGTGAATTCCTTGTTTAAACCCCAGAGCGCTGGCGGCGGTGCGTGTAAAGTAGTTTTTAACCCCCAAACAACCTTTTTTTTTATATGTAAAAATTATACAAGTTTACATTTTGTAATATGAATACATGAATATCAGACCTGTAATATCAATTCTGCACATTTTTTTTTTTTTTACTTAAAAAAAAATCCTAACATTGCAGAAGTGGTCACAGAATTTTTGACATTAAAAAAAACAAAAAAACAAAAAAAAAACATTAATAGCAATTAATTATGATTATTTAAAGATTGCTCCATTGAAATGCATTGGACCACGCCAGGGAGCGACAGGTCATACCTGTCACTGTGATGGGATTAGCAGCGGCGCTGTTCGTTGCAGTCGGCTACATGATGAATCCCGCGCTAGCTGACGCTCTCGCTGGCGCTAGCCTCATTTAGCGTGATAAATGCGTCATTGTGACCGCCGCCAGGCGTACTTGATTCGGTAGCCGCCGTTAGCTGGCGGTACCTGCCGCTCGTCAGACACTACCTGGCGCTAGCCCTTGATAAATAAGGCCGTATGCTCCCATTCAGCAGACTGGAGGAGTATATCTCAAAACAGGATGCCCCAGGGGAACATACCAAAACCCAGGATAGTGAGTATGCCAGGTTTTGGTCCACTTTGAAGTAGACTAAAACCCATGAAATAATGGGTTATAGTATATACCCACACACACATCAATCCACCAGCCACAACCTAACACACACACACTTATTAGTTCACCAGGCCTGAGCACACACACGCCACAGGTGAAAAAGCTCAACCAAAGTGCATTTTTAATTGGTGGCTCTGTAGTGAACATCATCTCAATCATAACTTTTACGCAATTTGCTGGAACTCCGCTCACCAGACAGACAAGGTTAGAGTAGCCCTCATAGAAGTTATAAGGGGCATGTTGAGTGCAGCACACTCCCCATCCCAGGGCATGCTGAGCACTGTAGTCCACCAAACTGCCTGAGCCCCTCCATGAATGTTTATTTCATGGAAGTTGTAAGTGGCATGCTGGGCACTGTGGTCCTGTGACTTTTGTGAGAGTTGATAGGACTTGTAGTTCAGGAAAACTTGCAACAAGGTTACAATTGCTTTTGTGGAAATTACAGGGGGCCATGCTAAGAATTTTAGGTCACAAAACTTTTAGATTAGATTGTGTACGTGGGTTATCAGAGCTCTGCCCCAAGCTGTTTGCTCAAAGAGAACTACAGAACTGTAGTGCTTAGCATGCCCCTTGTGCTTAATTTGCTGGGACCTGTAGTTCACCAGACTTCCTTTATTTGCTCCAGGCTGCAGTGCTCAGTATGTGCCTCTGACTTTTGAAAGGGTTACTGCGGTTTGTCATGAGTTTGTGAGGGGCTGTGAGTCCCAGCATGCCCTGTAATGGGGGTCCCCTGTGCCAATTATCTAGGGGCCCATCATGCCCTTTTTAACTTTTATGGGAGTTGCTGGGACCTGTAGTTCACCGGCCTGCCCACAAACTTCCAGGGTTATAGGGAACAAGATGAATGCTGCAATTCTGAAGGTGGACCAAATCTATTCCCTTGTGCTATCCACCTGAACCCCCACCTGAGAACCTGGAGGAATGATTTCCAGGCTCCCTCTAGTCTAATAGTATGTTCCTGTCCCCAGCCTGATCTGAATGAGTATGCGCTGGAGTGCACCTCAGCCCAGAAATGCTGTATACGTGGTTATGGCCCACTGGAAAAGTGAGTTTCTTTGAGTGATCTTGGGGATTTTGCACAGTGGGGCATCCCAAATCAGGATGCCCCGGGGAGAGGCCACTGGCCGACCTGAGATACCAGGGCAGGGTGAATAGGGTTTTGATCATCTTTGAGAGTATAGCTGCTTCTGATGGGGGGGGGGGGGGCACACTTTCGCAGGGTATGCTGGGCACACACAGTGTGGCTGGGACCTGTAGTTTGTCATGCTCTCCAGCAATTGTAGAAAAGGTCCCAGAAACTCTGTTGGAGGCTATATGCAGGGCACTTTAATTCCACTGGGAATTGTCTGCACTGGAGGTGGCTTTTCCTTAAAGTGGATTCTCACTATCCCCTGCTTTGGTCCTTCCCCCTGGGCAGCCCCACAGTGTGAAACCCCCTAGAACACAGAGCAAACTCATCACTCCTTTGGCCTATGACCTTGCATCACTTGCTCCCTTTGGCTGTGCACGGCCATGCACAGCCATTCAGTTGAGTTGGGTCGAGCCGCACACAGCTCAGAATGGATGCAAGTGATGTTGTGGGCTTGGGGGAAGCGTGAGTTTACTGGGTGCCCTCGGGGTTTCATATAGCGGGGCATCCCAGTCTGGTATGTCCCAGGGGGCGGGAGTTAGCCTGCCCTGGAGTCTCCAGAGTGAGTTTTGTTCCACTTTAAGTGGGTGATGCTGCGGTGCCCAGCATGCCCCTTGTGACTTTCAGAGGAGTTGTTGGGACCTGTAGTTCACCAGACTTCCCACAAATTTGCAAGATTGCAAGGGGCATGCTGAGTGCAGGGGAGCCCCATCACAGTGTGCTCACAGGGCCCCACACAGCACAGAGGCACTCCCCTAAATCCAGCCCCTGTGTGTGTGTGTGTGTTCATAGAGCCCAGTGAGCTTCCTCTCGCTATTGTCAATGATGGTAGGTGCAGTTACCTCCCTCCTGTGATAAGGAGATTTCAAGCTGTCTCACATCCCAGGCATCTTCCATGCTGCTTCCACACATTCTGCCCCTGTGTTGGTACACGGAGCTCTGGGGCGGCCTCCATTCATACACACAGGAAGTGTCAATCAATCATCTCCAGTGTCACTCCAGCAGACGGCTGGGGAGAAGTTTAACCATACCTCCCAACTTCTGAAGATATGAAAGAGGGACAAGCCACGCCCCGACCCCGCCCCTGCCACACACTTGACCCCACCCCTGCCACGCCCCCAACTCCACCCCCTGCCACGCCCCTGACCACGCCATATTTCCCATCCATTGGCACAAATGCACATGAACCCGAGGAGCTTCTTTCCTTAGAAAAATTTAAGAATAAAGTATTTACTAGACATTTCTAAATGTATATTTTACTTTAATTGTCATACTGTACACTTTTAAAAAGGACCCACCCCCAGTTTTTTCACTCTCCAGTGTGGTATCCAGATTTGGGATGCCCCGGGGGAAGGGAATAGATTGCCCTGGGAACAATCGATTCCCTCCCCCCGAGGCATCCAAAATCGGGCCTGCTGTGTGGGGCATCCCGAAGTGGGTATTAGTAGGGGTGTAGGTCAGCAGGTAGAGAGGGTCAAAAGGGTGCGGATTGGAGGCTAGGGAAGGGGTTTAGGTGGGGGTGCAGATTGGAAGGCAGGGTGGGGGTATTAAAGTGGACCAACATCCAGGAGGATCCGATCACTCCCTGCGGGACATCCAAAATCGGGATGCTCCGCTGTGTAAAACCCCCAGGACGCCCAGAAACCTTACCTTACTCCCGGTCCAACAGTGCATGTGCGGGCCGCATCTTGCGCTTCTCTCTAGCAGGGGGCACATGCCCACACCAGGCATTTGTGAATGGCCGGAGCAGGTGCGCTCCCTGTTAGAGAGAAGCGTGAGATGCGGCCGCCAGCGCGCTGGGAGCCGCTGTGGTTGGACGCGCATACCACAGCGGCTCCGAGCGTGCTGATTGGACGAGCGCCCGCGCATGCGCCGTAGGACCGCAGTCAGGTGAGTTGATATGAGTGATCTGGGGGGGTTTCATGCAGCGGGGCATCCCCGATCAGGGTGCCCCGGGAAGGGGACCAAAACCCAGGATAGTGAAAATCCTGGGTGTTGGTCCACTTTAAGGTGAGGGTTGACTGCTGTGGAGGGGGGTAAGGGGGTGCAGATTGATGATATAACATGTATATGTGTAATATAACAGTGTACATGTATAAAGACAGAAGAACACACAGGGGGTCATACTTGCTATCCAGGTGATGGAGGATGGATGATCTGGGCTACGTGCCAGGCTGCAGCCTCACTATGCAGCTCAGCCCCGCCCCATCCTATTCCATCACTCCCAGCACAGCCCCCTAAGTGGTCTCAGCCTATCTGGGAGTAGGGGGCGGGGCAGACGTCTTTCTGGGCGGGGTCTAGACTAAATCTGCTGCCTGCACAATGGACTCCGCCCATAAGAATGACTGCCCCGCCCCGCTGCTCGCAGATGCTCCTGTGATGTCTACTGCCTTCAGACCTGCCAGCCTGCAAGTTAACCCAGCCCCCGCCCGCTCGCCCCCGACCACTCAGCCGACCTACGCCCGCCCCCCTGACCACCCAGCCAACCAATGACCGCCCCCCCCCCCACCACCACCATGCGCGCTGTCACTGTCAGGCACCGGCCATTGTTTAATCACCTGCCGGACAGTGTAAAGATAGAAGTTAGAAGGCGCCGGCCGTGTCGTGGCGGCCCTGGGCACACCGCAGGGCGTTCCGGGACATCACACTAACATCCGGGACCGCGGGATTTGGGAAAATAATCGGGACAATCCCGCGAAAATCGGGACAGTTGGGAGGCATGGTTTAACCCTTGAGCCACCACCATCTCACCCTGGCTGAGGCTCACACAGCTGATGTATCAACTGGGCCACATCAGCAGTGGCTGGAGCCCAGGTTGCTTATTCCAGAACAGGGTGCTGAGGAACGTGGAGAAGCTGCGCTAGTGCTTCTGGGAGCGGCCAACTGGTCGCGGGTGCAGACACTGAATCAGCAATGAAAAAAATAAAAAAATATAAAATGTTAAAAAAAAACGCTGCAACGCCAGCTAAGCACCCTAGGCACGTGCCTAGGTTTGCCTTGCCTTAAATACAGCCCTGCCCACAACTTGTCCATGTGAGCACCAGCGGCCAATCATGTGACTCCTTTTCTGGTGCTGCCCAAATTAAAACACACCTGATGCTACGCTGCTGAGAAAGAGGATCAGGCTGAGGTGAGTTAGAGCAGCACACTTACTGCTGCACACTGCCCCCCCCCCCCCCCCATTGATTTCAACATTTATTCAAAGTTCGGTCAAACTTGCTGGATCTGAACTTTGGGGGTACATCAATCCCAAGGTTTTAACTTTTCAGACTTAATTTAGTAGACTTATGTTAATCAAAATAATATTATCACATGAAGAATAAGGAAAAATTTGAAGGTAATAATAATTGCTCACACGTGCACATCATTTAGTTATTAATTAATTCTTTTACTTCCAGGCAGTAAAGCTCCACTGGTTGTGAAACTTGATGGTTTACTTTTTGATTTACAATCACACGGCTGTAGTAAATGTTTTAGGTGCAGATCTTGCTCTACTTTCCTCTCTAAACTGAATCACAACATATTTTATCTCATGTCTCATTTTGAAATAGAGCAAGAAACTGTCCAGAATTAGATATTTTTGGGAATCAAGCATCCCCCCCTAATTCCACCGTAAAGACCCCAGGGCCATCCAAGTTCCACTCCTTGGGGCCTCCTTAATTGGGATGCCCCACTGTGTAAAACCCTCACCTTGTCCCAGAGCCCTCACCACATCTCTGCAGCTGCATCCCGGCTCACGCGTACCCGTGCCTGGCCTTACTGAATGGGCACTCGCACCCTTTGGCGCCGCTCTTTGCTGCCGTCCAGGAGGCCTAGCCATCAGCAGGACCGAAGGGAACCAAACAGAGCACCCATTCTCGCTTGAGTCTGCGACGTGGGAGTGACAGGAAGGTGAGTGAATGGGGTAACCTGCAGGGGGATACACACAGCGGGCATCCCAGTTGGGCATGTCCTTACTGAGGGGAACAACACTTCAATAAGTGAAAATCGGGTGTGTTGTCCCTTTTACTTCTCATACATTATTCTAAAAAAGCCTTGTTTCAGCAAAGCTTCAACATTATTATAGAATGAGGCATATGTTAAATTAATAAGTGATTCAAAGAAGCGAGATTATGACAGGTGATAAAAAATGCTTAAATTATTCCTACATACAAATTTTTACTTCAGGCAATAAAATATTTTAAAACCTAAGGTTGACTAAAGTTTTACCTTAAAAAATGAATTAAATAAGTTGCTGTATTGCTTTAGTGAAAAGTAGAGTTCAGTTCAAACTTCTAAAACTTACCTACAAAGCTCTCTCTAACCACGCCCCTTCCTACATTTCATCTCTGATCCAGCGTTACCAACCCAAGCGCAACCTCCGCCCTACCTCTGACATTCTCCTGTCCTCTTTCTTGGTTACTTCCTCGCACTCCCGCCTTCAAGACTTCTCCCGTGCCTCCCCACTTCTCTGGAATGCACTTCCCCACTCAATCTGTCACTCTCCATCACTCCGAGCCTTTAAAAGTGCCCTCAAAACTCACTTCTTTAGACAAGCCTGAAACCTGGCTTAAACAATTCCTATAACCCTTAAATGGCACATGCAGCCCAACTCTAGCTTTACCACTTGTGATCCCTACCTCTCCACCCCCGTCCTTTAGACTGTAAGCTCCCAAGGGCAGGACTCTTCTTCCTATTGTCTGCTGTGCTCACAACACCTTATTTGAACCCCGTGGCATCTAATTTTGTATTGTTCTCTGTACTATATGTTTTTCCTTGTCTGTAATCATACCTTGTAAAGCACTACGGAAGATGATGGTGCTATAAAAAAAAACAATAATAATAATAATAGAGATGGGCGAACCCAAACCACAAAGTTCGGGTTTGTGCTGAACTTTGCGAGTACGGTTCCTAAACCCGAACAAGGTTTGCAGCCAGAAGTCAGTGTTTGAGTTCGGTGTCCAGCACGAACCTGGAAAAGCTGGTTGATGGAAAGCTGAGCAGTCCATCAACCCCCTTCACCTAAAGGGTGCAGCAGTGAAGCTGCTAGAACTCATCTCAGCCCTGATTTTCTTCATCAGCGATGGCGGCAGAGCATCAACATTGGAGCATCAGCTGCATTATATTTTGGCCCCTTCCGGGGCTGCAGGAATATGACCTCCGGATCCCATTAGTGAGGACACTTCTAGTGCCAGTACTGCCTGAACATTTATTCAAAGTTTGGCCGAACTTGCAGGACCTGAACTTTGGGGGGTTTGCCCATCCCTAGTGAAAAGTATTAGGTGCTGATCGTGCTCTAGCTGTCTCACTTACAGTAGTCACACCTTATTTTAGCTCATGTCTTATTCTGAAATAATTTTTAAACCAGAACAACACTTGTTTTTTCTCTAACAGGTGACACCACATAAAAACAAGCTCGGGGGCAGCATCCAGAACGCTGGAGAACCCCCAAACATAACCTCCCAGAATGCTCGATATTCTTACTTTCACCTCGAGCCCACCCCATAAAAGGAGTCTTGCAATTGTCCTTCAGGGGTCACGTGGGCCATGGTCACACTCTGGCCACCCAAATGTTCCGTCAACAACCAGGTCATGTGAGCACCGGTGGCCAATAGTGGCACTCCTTATCTGTTCAGACTCTAGGTGAAGGTAAGAATATTGGGCGTTCTAGGGGGGCATGTATGGGGGGGGGGCTCCAGCATTCTGGATGCCGACCAGCTTGTTTTTATGTGGTCTCATCAGAACCAACACCCAACAAAAACAGTTGTTTAACGTTGATTTAAAAACCTTGCCTTACACCGGACCAAGAGTGAAAAAAAAAAAATAAAATTGCATGAAGTCCAAGTCTCAGCTTTTTCTGAAAAAGTCAGAGCAGCGAAATGATTCCAACTGCAGCCGACCTGGTGCTACATGCGCACAATCATGTGCCTGTGGAAATCTTGAAAACTGTCACCTCAAGCCCCCCCCCCCCCCAATTTACTTTAAAGAAATACACTATTAAGTCTTATACAATCATATTGGGTGGCTTGGAGTTCTTACAAACTAATAAATATTCCTTAGTTCTTGGCTAGTGCAGCATAGTACCTACCTCCACTTGCTAGGGATTTTATCATTAATTATTTTATTATTAATTTTTGTATGAATAGGAATAAGGCAAAGCTAAATCAGTTCTATGTATCTTAATGATGTTTACAATTGTAGCCGAATGCAGGGCTTATTACTCATTTTACTATTGTTAGAAAATACTGTATATTGGCCCCTGATTTGCTAAAACAAGAGAGGGTAACTTACACTTAATTCAATTATCTTGTGCAGAACAATGTATTATATCTAAGCTTAGCTTCTCATGGGTAATCTGTTTTCTCTCTCCTATAGTTAATCAGCACCATTGTACAGCTTGCTGATGAGGGACATGCTGCTAAACCTCCCCTTACAAATACTGTAATAGAGATGAGACTTACCTGCTCTCCTCGTCCTCTAGAATAAGAGCTTCAGGCTTCTAGCACTGTTTATATAAATCAAACAGTGTGTGCAGAGAACAGTGAGTTATTGTCATTATTATGAACCAGCAGCATCCAGCCTAGTGACGTGTAAGACACTCGCAATTTATTCTAAGCGGACTGATACCAAACCACAAATCAGTGTTACAATATGGTAAGGGTTTCTCAAAATGACCAATGATGAGTCGACCTCCATGTATAACTGATATGTTTTATTGCTGAGAGTAGTTGGAATAAGGTAAAATAATATATCTATCTTGTACTTGTAAAGTAGGGGGTGTTACGTATAGACTATCTTCTCTGTACTGCATCTCCTCTGTGATAGATCTGAAAGACATCTTATAGATTGGATTGTAACAAACTAATTGTAATGTGTTTTGGTGATGCTAGTGAAAACCTGTCCTGAATACAACAAAAGGAGCAGCTAGATTGGTGATAACCAGTAGATACATCTCCCTCTCCATAGACAACGTCAATCACTCTAATTTTACTAGGCCTGGATTTCAGTCATGAATGCGGTACCACCTCCAAGTATGGTGCCTATAAAAATAGCTGGTGTGCACCTTACTGACACAGCAAAGGGTGCCACAACTACTGCAGGAATTATTACTAGCTATTGCAAGGCAGGATGGGAAAACATGATTGTAGTGCTGCCCTGGGCAAAATTGTTCTGCGTCTGCATCTGTTCTAAGGAAAATAATTCTGCATCTGTCCTAGGCAAAATAATCGTGGATCTGCATCTGTCCTAAGAAAATTACTCTGAATCTGTACTGGTCAAAACAATTTTGTGCCTTCATCTGTCCTGGACAAAACAGTTAGTAATGAGTGAACCTGTAGAGGTTTGGCTGAACTTCCTGCAAAAGTTTGGATTGGGTCAGGTCCCAAAAGTAGCCATAAAATGGAGGTAGTATAGGCCAGAGGACTGAAAATCGGGGATTACACCAGGGCAATCGCACTGCACAAAATGTACTAGAGAAATTACTCAAAAAGATAACAGAGAACAAAAAAATAAATATCAAAGCATTACCTTTTAACAGTCAGAGGCCAATTTGTTGGTGATGACACCTCCTGTAATGCTGAACACATGTCCTGATAGGACACTTGCTGCTGGGCAGGCCGGCACCTATAAGGCTTAGAAGGCAAGCTCTGGTCACGTGTCCAATTTAGTGACCCAGAAATGGAACAGGTAGGACCCATTGCGCAGTACCATTCACCATGCGAGTCAAAGTTTGCCTCCTGGTACAATGGGCTATATCCAATGGTGGGAGATGACAATAAAATGTTTCTGTGACAGACTCTGTCATTGGATTTTAAAGGCACTGTTTTTGCATAGACCCATTACTTTCATTTTCTTGAGCATGTCCCAGACAGACTGCCATGGTATTGTTGATTGTATTACATACTGCTATTGTTCTACTGATTGTGTTACAGACTGCTATTGTTCTACTGATTGTGTTACCGGCAGAGTTGAGGGATTGTGTGCCCTGCTCCCATTGGTCCGTGTGATTGTCATGCAGTTCTCCATCAGGTCCACGGGGGAGGTCCCCTTGCATGGAGCCTTGCATATAAGGCACAGTGTGGCACTAATAAAGTAAGTTCATCTATACCCTCAATACTGAGTTCTGTCTCTTATTGGGGGAAACGCTATATTACAATTCACTAGCCCTTGTAAGGGCTGTTCCTGGTTCCTCACGGATGACTCTGGAATTCCTGCAGCACCTCTCACCATTGGGAAAAGGACGTCTCTGGCGGGGAAGCCCTCCGGCGATAAAGGTTATCGCTACAGTTTCACATTGTGGTCATGCTCACCCTCCCTTGTGCTGGTGCCCCTGCTGCATTAGGGACTTGCTCCCTCTCCTCCTAGGCCTTGTATCTACACCTAGCCCTCAAATTCAGCTGGGTACTTCTCGAATAGTGAATCCACCAGAATGGTGTCTCCTCCTCCAGCCCCTCCCTCATGGGGGCCCACTCATTGGTGGTGAAAAGCTCCCAGTCTACACTTCGACTCACCCGTGCATTTTCGAGCTTGAACTCCACTATGACCTGCTGCTGCTCACACACCCTTTCCAGAATATACAATGTGAAATATCACCTGGTTGGCAAGTTACATATGAGGTGGATGGGATGTCCGAAGTTCCTCTGTAGTGCATACAGGCAAGCATCAGCAGGGTGGGCAAAGCCGAACGCACAAGCCATGCACTTTATGCAGTAGCTCCAGTATGTGGCCAGGAAGCTCTGCACCACCAAGTTGAGCATATGCGCCAGGCAAGGGATGTACGTCAACCCCGCTCGGCTTAAGGCTGCCACATAGGTTACACTCATTGTTGCACACAACCTTGTAGGGCTCAGGTGCAACAGTAACAACCACTCATCTGTCTGCTCCTGAATGTCAATCCACAGCTCCTGGGTGGTATAGGGTCTTTCACTCAGACAGTACCAGCTTCATCATCAAAAGCAGCACCAGTAGCAAAATGGACAGGTCCCTGTCCCAATTTGCTGCTTTCTGCATTGTTGGACACAGTGTATAGGCAGCCTGTCCTAGGAATAGCAATGTATTTGGGCATGAGATAATTTCTTAATTTAAATACAAGTGCAATGCAGAGGGCCATAGATGAGTTGTTTTATATCCCCAGTATATGCAATTCAGATGGGCAGAGATGAGTTGTATGATATACCCATTAAATGCTATATAGATGTGCAGAGATTAGTTTGATTATATACCCAGTAAATGCTATACAGATGTGCAGAGAGGAGTTGTATAAATGCTATGCAGATGGGCAGAGATGAGTTGTATTATATACCCAGGAAATGCAATGCATATGGGCAGAGATGAGTAGTATTAGATATCAAATATGGGCACAGATAAGTTGTATTATATACCAAGTATGGGCACAGATAAGTTGTATTATATACCAAGTATGGGCACAGATAAGTTGTATTATATACTCAGTAACTGCAATGCAGAGATTAGTTGTATTATTTACCCAGGAAATGCAATGCAGATGGGCAGAGATGAGTTGTATTTTATACCCAGTAAATGAAATGCAGATGGGTACAGATAAGTTGTTTTTTACACCCAGTAATTGCAATGCAGAGATGAGTTGTATTATATACCCAGAAAATGCAATGCAGATGGGCAGAGATGAGTTGTATTTTATACCCAGTAAATGAAATGCAGATGGGCACAGATAAGAGTGTTTTTTACACCCAGTAACTGCAATTCAGAGGGCAGAGATGAGTTGTATTACTGTGTATATCCAGGAAAAGTTATACAAGTCGGCAGAGATGGGTTGTATTATGTACCCAGAAAATTTAATACAAGTGGGCAGAGATGGGTTGTATTATATACCCAGTAAATTAAATATGTATCAGCACAGGTTATTTGTATTATATACCCAGTAAATGCTATGCAGGTGGGCACAGATAAGTTGTATTTTATACTCAGCATAGTTGTACTGTGGTTTTATATATAAACATTGTCATTGGGATTCCAGGTTCTGAAAGCAAAGGTTCACATACTTTTGCCTACCACAAATATGTAAATATTGGAACATTACCCACAACTAATTATTTTGACTTGTCTTTATCTAGTTTAGGAACTTTTCTGAAAATATGTTGTAGCTTTATTAGAAATAAAGAACATTTCTAAGGCTTAACAAACTTTTAAGCACTACTGTGCCTTTATGATAGATCTCTGTAAAGCATGCCTATTGCAATAAAAAGATGAACAGGAAGTCATAGAACAAGATGGCTGGTACACTTATGAATAGCTGGAATCCTTCCATAGTTTTAAACTGGATTAACTGGGCCAGGAGTAATTATATGCTTAGAACTTCTGCTCAGAATTATTTAAGCAAATATTAGGGGGTGGTTTCTTAATAAGAACACTTTATGTAAATATCAACTGTCTACACACTAAAGGGAACAATAACAATCTAAACTGTAGTGAAATAAATGTACATTTTCTTCTTATAAATTAAAACGCTTTGTTGGATATTATTTTTATGAAAAGAATATTAAATACTAAAAAATGTATACAACAGATTTCAGTGTTATCTCGTGTCCTGCATCTTGAAAATGATATAATATTGTGTTTTTTAGCATCGCTAGCTGAGGAGAATAAAGGCTACACAGGGCTATCCCAGTCATTGCTACAGAGTCGGCTAATATCAGCTTGTCAGCACAGCAATACAGTATTTGGAGTTCTTTATACCCAACATAACACGTTTATGGTACACGTGGAGTTGTATTGATAATATTAAGGTAATAAAAGCCTTTATAAAAGATTATGAAATTTAGATATAGGCTTTGGTTTGGCCATTCCACGTCCCCCATTATTTTGGTGGAGTTGCTGAAAGCTTATTGTCATGTTGTGTGGTCTAAATTTTGGTTGACCTTTACTGTTTTGGCAAATAGTCTAACCTTATCCTCCATAATGCTCTGATACAGTGAAGGATGCCCCGCTGTGTGATACCCCCCAGGTTGCCCCATACACTTACCTTGTTGCCCGGTCCAACGGCGCATGCGACAGCCGCATCCCCACTATCCCTCTAGCAGGGCGCGTGCCAACACCAGGCATTTGTGAATGGCCAGCGTGGGCGCGCTCTCCGTTAGAGGGAGCTGGGGATGTGGCCGCAGCACCGCTGGCCTTAGACAAATGCTTAGATGACGTGACCTCAGCAGCTACGGGCGTGCTGATTGGACGAGCAGCCATGTATGCACCTTAGGACCAGGAAGAGGTGAACTGGCATCAGCAATCTGGGGGGTGTCACACAGCGCGGCATCCCTGATCGGCGTGCCCCAGGGGAAAGGACCAAAACCAAGAACAGTCAACTATCCAGCCGGCGTCTTATTTATCACTAGCGCCCAAGAGTGTGCTCTGGATGAAGCTGCGCCAGGTCAAGATCCCACAGAATACAATGGGCAGAACTGGAGTGAGGTGTTTTATGCTTAAAATTATTACACACATGTTTTATACAGAACCTGTCATGTGACTTATGTAAAAGCAGGACCTAGATGTGGCCAAAAGTCTATTTTTCACTTGTTTTTGGTAAAATCATTTTTTGTAACGTTTGTCCCCAGCTGTGATATCTTGTAACTGCAATGATGAAACGCCGACCAGCGCCGGGAAAATACAGCACCAAACTTTTCAGGGTGGAAAATATTATAAATATTCTGTACACCAGGCAGCAGTACAAAATGGCGCTCACTGGCGCTGGTTTAATCGGCAGTTGGGTCTAACAGGTGCTGACACAGCCCAGCCAATACCTAATGCAATAATCACAGCAAATTAGCATCCGGCGCTGCGACTTCTAGCGCCACTGTAGTCAGGAGCGCAGCGCCAGAAAAGACTAAAGATGCTGGCGCTCCTAAACTGGCGCTATAGCCACATAGGAAGATGCTAAACAGCGCACATCATAAATAAGGCCCATAGTCACATTTATTATCAATGTATTTCCAGAGGAAGCAAGGTCAGACATTGCTGCTTTCTCCTTTTATCTCATTCAGGCAAAGCGTATATATGAAGTGTCATGGTGGACTTCCAGCTCCTGCAGAAGACAATCAGCCAATCAGAATCTGGCAACGATAATGGCTTCAGCTTTAAAGCAAAACAAAACCCACTAAACGTGTGAAATGCATTCGGCCAAAGCCCCCGCCAATACCCCTCTTAGGGTGTGGAACTGGAAATGGATAATTTCCTCTGTAAGATGGCAGAGAATCATTGTGACACACAACAGTGGCAGTGAATGGAGGAGGCGGAGCTTTACAGGCGCCATTATATGGGATTAGAGTGAAGTGAGGGCAGTGAAAAATTGGTAAAATGTATTCTTCATGGGGGGAACAATTCAGGGGATGCGAGTTAGAAATGTATTGGTCCGCTTTAGGAGATCACATGTTGTTGATCACATATACGGCACATAGGGGGATATTCAGTTTAAGATTGGGAACTCAAAAAGACTCAAATCCGCTACAGATCTTTGTCACATATGTGTCTTTCTATTTCTCCTGGCTGTATGGATTGTGAGATGTGTGGCGGGAGAGTAATATCTTTGGTGATGTGATATTATGAGGGTCATGCTAAGTATTTGTCAGTGTCACATGCACTGTGCATTGCTGTGTGCATTGCAGCCTGGATCTCGGGGAGATTTTCAGCATTTAGACACAAAAAAGAAAAAATGTTTGTTCTACCTTTTTTCCCTAAAAATGACCTGTAACCCGGAAATGGGGCATTTTTTACAGGCACTTCATTTTTCCTATGAGGTAGAGATATCCTTTTAAAGTTTGGAAATAACAGCATCCTATGGGTTCCTTACCTTATAGGAATCATGAGGCACCTCACTGGTAAAAATGCCCCATCACCCGGGAGCTTTTATCAGATATTTGGGTTACTCTTCCAACCGGTTTACCCTTGGCAGAGGCACGAGACAAGGTTGCCCCCTTTCCCCTATACTATTTGCCCTTGCCATTGTGCCCCTCTCCAAGCTGCTGCAGAATAATATCAATATTAAGATAGGAGCCTATGACCATAAGATTTCCTTATTTGCAGATGACATTTTAATGTTGGTATCTGACCCTATAACATCCCTCCCGAACCTTTTTCACACCCTCTATGATTTTTCCAAAATATCCGGCCTACAAATTAATGCCTCAAAGTCCCAAGCGCTCAACATCTCGCTTCCTGAGGGCACAGTGGCCACGCTTAAATCTTCTTTTAGTCTTTCCTGGCAAGAGCACCACATTAAATACTTGGGTGTCCGCCTTACAGCAAACTATGATTCCCTTTACGCCGCCAACTACCCTGCTATGGCTAAGGATCTTCGCGCTCTTTTGTTCACTTGGACCAGACTGAACCTGTCATGGCTAGGTAGGATAACGGCGGTTAAAATGACTTGGCTTCCTAAAATGCTTTACTTTTTTCGGGTCCTTCCAATTTCAAACCCGGCTTCCTTTATTAAGGGTCTCCAGACGTCTTTGAACTCCTTTATCTGGGGGAAGCAAAAACCGCGGGTTAATCGTGGAACACTATACAGACCTAAGCACCAGGGGGGCCTTGGGGTTCCCAATTTAGCGCGATATTACTCTGCCTGTCAGATTGCCCAACTATCTGCCGTCCACGCTGGTATGGAGAGACCACTGTGGGTAGACATCGAACAGACCAGCTGCTCTCCGATAGGGATAGTGAACTTACTATGGCTGCCGTCGTCGACCTATAAAGACATTGACATTCCTGTTTTGAACCACTCCCTCAAAATATGGAAGACAAATAGATTAAAAGGTAACCTCTCCTCCCCTCAGACCCCCTTGCTTTCTATATTTGGTAATCCTGAATTCCTCCCTGCTTTCCAGGAGCCGTCGGCATTCTCCTGGTGGAGGGCACACAACTTAACGAAGTTTAAAGATTTTTTATCGCATAGGGGTATGATAACCTTTTCCGATCTTCAATCACTTAGGGACATACCGAGTAAAGAATTTCTTCGCTTTCTGCAAATTACTCATTATATAGGAGCTAAATCAGAGCTGGGGTCAGTACCAAATCCTTCCTCACCCTTTGAGTCTATTTGTGAGACGCAGCCTCTCGGTAAGGGGACGGTATCAACGATATACCAGTTATTGGGCGAGGCAGATGGGAAATCCCTTCCGGCCTAAACCACTAGATGGGCGGAGGATCTTGGTATAAATCTATCGGATGAGGACTGGAAAGCAGTATGGAGGAACTCATTTACTAAATTCCTCCACACAGGCGCCCAAGAGACTCATACCAAAGTTCTACTCCGCTGGTACCTGGTTCCAGAGCGAGTTCACAAGTTTTGCCCTTCGTACTCTTCAGAATGCTTTAGAAACTGTCGTGAGCAAGGAACCTACATTCATATTTGGTGGGAGTGTAGGCTGGTTAAACAGTTCTGGGCTAAGGTATTCTATCTTATATTGAAGGCAACAGGCCTGCATTTGACCCCCTCACCCCAATTAGCTCTTCTAAATCTAAGACCTCCCGACTGCTCCAGAACACATTTTGAGCTAGTGAGGCATATCCTAACAGCAGCTAAAATGACTATTGCTCGGTCATGGAAGAATAGGTCCATTTCCAGCGGAAGCCTCATACCTCGTATTAACGAGGTAATGCTTTTTGAAAAGATGGCTGCCTCAATGCAGGGGAATCTTACTTCCTTCCTAGCTACCTGGGAAGGTTGGATCACCCATTTCCAGCCTAAACACTTTGATCGTCACCTATTTGTACCTTAGCTCCCACCTTTCTGTAACCCAGTGTTACCCTCTTTGACTCGGCGGCCCACCCCGTTCCCTCTTTCCCTTTTTTTTCACTCCTCGGCTATCCTTTTTATTCTCTTATTATGTTCTGTACTTTAGCCGTTGTTGTTTCCTAAATGCGTTGAATGCTCTGTATAACATCTCACTTGAGCTCTACTTTATATGATAATGATTTCAACTGGATGTGGTTTTTACAAATTGAAATGTAAGCTGTTTTTGGTTGTAACAATTACATATCTTCAATAAAAATATTGTGGAAAAAAAATGCCCCATCACAGGTACAGGTCATTTTTTGGGGAAAAAAGTTAGAAAACTATTATGTTGGTTCTTTTTGTGTCTAACGCTAAAGAGCTCACCGACATACAGGCTGCAATATACACACAGCAGTGCACAGTGTATTCACCAAATAATTAGCATGACCCCATATTTCAGACATGGTCACCTGTAGTTTTCTATTGTAGGATAAAGAGCTTGGCCTGAACCAGGTTTTATGTACAGCCCGTAATGACCTTTGCATGTGGGGATGTGATGCTGAACTGGTTTAAAATTGATTTAAAACAAGGATCTAATTAATAAATCCTTAGTGTATAGGAAATCTATGGAATGCTGTAGAAGCTTTGCCAGATTCTATGAAAAACATCATACATATGTTGTGTGGATAATGACGCCTGAAAAAAGAGAGCGATGTCGCCGTCCATTGCTGCAGGGAATATACGTGCGTCACACACTTAGAAGTACTCCATGAGGTAAATGAGGAAGCCAATAGGAAGCCTCCCTACCTCCTGAAGTCCAGTCAGCAGTGTGTGAGCGTGAATGCTTCTGCTACGCAGCACTCGCACCAACAGGCAAATAATGACAAAGAGAAAACAGCAGAGTTGTGGTTCAGCGCCATGTTGTAGTGTAATATAAGCTGCCGCTGTCATTGGATAAAGCGCTGAATCCGGATAGTACAAGTGGACGCAGCCACATCAATATACAATCTCAGCAAAGTCATATAATAATAAGACGCTGTAAAAGGGAATAAGGCTGAATAAAAGGTAAGTCATACTATAAGCATAATGAAGGCTGCCCATGGCCTGGTTCTAGTGTAAAAGGTGTAAATACCCAGAAACACATTATTTATATGTGAACTCGCTGAGCCATTAGTTTCCCACAAACAGGAGCCTCGCACAGTGTGACACATTCCCTGATGAACCTTTTGTGGGGGGATTGTCAGTGGGGTTATCCCTCTTAGTCAGGACTGTGATGGAAAAGCTGAATAATTCTAAATAATGTGACAAATAGATCAAATATTATTCAGGGGATCTTTGCATGCATCCAATCTCCTCAGGATTGGGGGGTTGATGAAATATAACAGCTTTCAATCAAACTTATTAAGTGTTCATCTCCTGTGGACACCTCAACAACCCAGAAGCAATGAATAAAATCCCAGCCACATCCTCACCATGTTCCCAGAGAAAGAAGATTTACCTTTAGAATCCAGCAAGTCTGGTGCACCATTGTGGTCCCCAGGATAATGGCAACCTGTGCGGCTGCTCCATCTGCACACTCCAAAGGCTGACCTTGGCCAAACAGGCCCTTATTCAGTTCAGAGGCTGTTTATTCAAATGTGTTGGGACCTTCCATTTTTTTTTTTCTAAATCTGAAAACCTTAACACCTATGGGGGGGGGGGCAGAATTTTGTCAATGGAAAACATTTTTTTCCTGGAAGAGCACTGGGCCCGTGCCTCCTGGACAATAAAGGTGCATGTGAAAGGGCCACCCACCGCATGTCGGCAAACGACTTTCCCCCCCACATACACTTTGTACTGGTATAGGACTCTCTGGAACCCTTTAAAAAATTTAAAAGAGTTAAAATTGCTGCTAAGGAGCTGTGTACCGGGTGAAGACACTGCTTAAAGTGGATGAAAATCAAGAATTTTGACTATCCTGGGTTTTGGACCTTGCCCCCAGGCTATGCTATGTGAAACCCCCAGGTTGCCTGAACAAACTCACTCGCGAATCCGAGCAAGCTGGTCACCGCATCCCCTGCTACCATCTAACAGGGAGTGTGCCCATGCTGGCCTGCTAAAGGGATAGCGGGGATGTGGCCTGATGCTCACGTATGCACCATTGGACTGGGTACGAAGGTGACTTTTCGGGTGACCTGGGGTTTTTATACACCAGGGCACCCCCTATCGTGGTTCCCCAGGGGGGGGCGAGTATACTGGCCCAGGGTGGGTTTTGTTCCTCTTTAATTTGGTGTGGGTTTATTATTTATACTTTACCTCAATGTGAATTAGTAAATGATTCCAAGGGTCTCCACACCAGTAAAAGTTAGTAAGTAAAGAGTTGGATCCTTGCCAATACCCCCCCCCCCCGACTGATTAAATGCTTCCCCGCCCAGTGCCCAGTGTTCTTTTAGGGATGCCCCCAAAACCCCTGGAAGAGCACTGGACCACTTCCAAAGGGTATAGGGATTGGCATAAAGCCGGAGGCCCTGGTTTACCAACCCTTACAACTGGTCTGTACATGGTCCCCCCATTGCATGAGTATGGACCCCTTTTTTAAAAAATAACAAAAAAAGTTACTCAAAAATTGATCCTATTGGTTCAACAGGCTCGATTCAGAGAGACATCAAAAGACTTTTGTTTTTGTGTCGGTCTGTTTTTTTTTTACATTTTTCCCGCTCTCGTATGAGTGCTTTCGTTTTCCGTTTATGTTACTCATGTTATAACGTAGGCTTTCGTTTTTGCCCTTTTTCCATCGTCTCCTCCCATGAATCATTTACGTTTCCCGTTAGATTCAGATTTATTTTTTCTATATATAATCGTCCAGACGAAAATCGTTACGACCTTACACCTGCGCACTACAAACTTAACTTATTAATGTGCTCCCCTACATACTTGGTTCACTCACTTCTGCTACAATGCTTAGCTAAATCGCTTCGCGCTCAGTATATTCTTCCATTTCCCGCACCTAAAACTTACCCAAATCACTTCGCGGTCAGGCGAATCTTCATATCTGAATGTTGTTTTTTGCATTCATTTTGTGATAACCAACCCTTAATGAATGTATTTAGAAAAGGAAATGACACAGAAACAATTTTTTTTTTTTATTTGAACTGGCATTTTTATATTGCCTTTTTAAAAAAAAAAACTTTTTTTTAAAAAATGGAACAACTTTGAAGATTTTTTTTTTCCTTTTTTTTACAAAACTAAAAATTTAAACATTTTAAAAATACAAATGTACATGTTTTAAAATATATACACTGCAATGGCAGGCCCGAGAACATTATTATTCATCTGTGGTCCCCAACAAGTCGCGCAGCTCCTGCATCTCGCCCATCAACTGAAGGACCCTGGCACTCAGTTGTGCCACTCTGGCGCGTGTTGTTCCCTGTATAAAATTATTTTAAAAATTATTTGTCGGCAAATACATGTTTAACAGCTGTGGATGGAATGTTTATTAGGTTGCAAGCTAACTCAGGAGGCCATATGTCATTAGGCTAAGGAATTCATAAAAGAAAGAGGCCATATGTCATTATGCTAAGGAATTAATAAAAGGAAGAGGCCATATGTCATTATGCTAAGGAATTAATAAAAGGAAGAGGCGCTCATATTCCTCCACAAAGAAGCAAAAATGGTCAAAAGCAAGGTAGCTAAGTGCAAAATGGTCCCGTAAGTCTATCGCAAATAAAAAAAGGTTTTATAGGGTGGTAGTCCCTTGGCAATCAGCTCTCTGAATGAGACGCAAGCCCATCCCAATAACGTAAGTTATCTGAACGAACGTAAACTATCAGATTTTGATGGGAAAATTATCCGAACTAACGCAAATGATCCGATTTAGTTCCGTCCATTGAAAGCGCATATGCGCATTAGCGGGAACGAACATATGCATGGAAAAACGAACGAAAAAAACAAAAAAAAGGCCAAACAGACACAAAAACATACACAGACACATACAAAAGTCCAGACGTATCTGTCTCTGAATCGAGCCTATTATGCAAATTTTAGGACCAAAATGAGCAGACTCCATCTTTAATATGCAGCAGCGAGGCAGCACAGATCAAGCTTCTCCACAAGGAATTGGCACCTCTAAACTAGACAAGGGGACCTCCTGGGTACTCACCTCTTCCTGTATTCTCATCATGGAGCAGCCTATAAGGCTCGAGGGCTGGCGGTTGCACAGTAATGTGCTGGGCCACTGATCACCCTGATTGGTTGTTTGTTGTCACATGGAACGAGTATCCAGGTGGGTCTAGTTTATCAGAGCTGATGCACAGCTGGTCATTTCTGCCTTTTACACTGATTTGAATCCAAAGCTCATCAATAATAACAAATTAGTAGCAATATAATTTTAGACCACAAGCAGATGCGTCACGCTCGGGGTAACTCCAGCCCTCCAGATAAGCCCTCAACCCCCAATCTCCGCAGCCAGCTTCACCTGTAGGAGCCCCCGCTTGCCGGGACGCAGAATACGCCTGCCCGGGATCGGTTGCCCCCAGGACTTCAATGGCTCAAAGCATGAGAGCTTATTGGAAGGAGGTCTGGAGAACCTAATGGCTAGAGCGTTAGAAGCGGAAGTCCAGAGACAGGCCAGAGGTTGACAGCGGGAAGACAGAGATCGTGGCGGTACAAAGGATCAGGCAACTCGTGGTCAAGGTTCAAGCGGAGGTCGACAACAGGAGTTCAGATCGAGAATGGTCTGTACAGGCGGTGGTCGGCAACAGGGTTTCAGATCGAGAATGGTCGGTTCAGGCGGTGGTCGGCAACAGGGCTTCAGACAAATACACAGAGGTGAATACTAGATACAAGGCGCTATCACAGGCGCCGAGCAACTGACCGACAGAAACTTTTATAGGGACAGACAGATGGAGGATAGGAGTGTGATTGGCGCACATGGGATGCGGCGTGTGATTGGATCAGGGCGTCTAGCCTAATATTCCCTAACTTAGGGCTCATTGGCCCAGTTCTGAACTCTGGGCTCATTGGCCCATAACTGTGAGGAGGGAACTTCCCCCCTGGCTGAGCCCATCTAAGGTTTCTTCCTCCGGCGGGCGCGCAGACAGCAGCGCCTCGTGAAGGGGGGGGTAGTGTCAGGAATCGGCGTTAGAAGCGGAAGTCCAGAGACAGGCCAGAGGTTGACAGCGGGAAGACAGAGATCGTGGCGGTACAAAGGATCAGGCAACTCGTGGTCAAGGTTCAAGCGGAGGTCGGCAACAGGAGTTCAGATCGAGAATGGTCTGTACAGGCGGTGGTCGGCAACAAGGTTTCAGATCGAGAATGGTCGGTTCAGGCGGTGGTCGGCAACAGGGCTTCAGACAAATACACAGAGGTGAATACTAGATACAAGGCGCTATCACAGGCGCCGAGCAACTGACCGACAGAAACTTTTATAGGGACAGACAGATGGAGGATAGGAGTGTGATTGGCGCACATGGGATGCGGCGTGTGATTGGATCAGGGCGTCTAGCCTAATATTCCCTAACTTAGGGCTCATTGGCCCAGTTCTGAACTCTGGGCTCATTGGCCCATAACTGTGAGGGAACTTCCCCCCTGGCTGAGCCCGTCTAAGGTTTCTTCCTCCGGCGGGCGCGCAGACAGCAGCGCCGCCGGAGGGCATAAGACGGACATGCTCGCGCACGCGCGCGAGCACGATGCAGGGAGGCAGGAGGAAGGACGGCCGTGCGCGCGCCTGCAGCAGCAGCAGCCGCCGCCGCTCGGCGCGGCCGCCGAGCGGGAACTGCTGCTACGGCCGGCCGCCCGGAGACGGCGCTGGAACGGGGCCCAGGTAAGCGCCGATTCCTGACACTACCCCCCCCTTCACGAGGGGCCTCCGGACCCTTACCGGGTTTCCCTGGATTGTCACGATGAAACTTCTTTACAAGAGCACTGGCATGCACATCCTTTGCTGCTACCCAGCACCTTTCCTCTGGACCGTAGCCAACCCAGTCCACCAAATACTGTAAAGAATTACGCACTTTACGTGAATCAAGGATTTTATTCACTTCATATTCTGGCTCATTATCAACGAAAATAAGAGGAGCATTCTTAGCTGGTTTTAACAGCGAAACATGGAAAGAATTAGGTATTTTCATAGTCGGCGGGAGTTGCACCTTAAAAGACACATTATTCAACTTCCTAATAATAGGATAAGGTCCAATGAACTTGGGACCTAATTTACTGGAAGGTTGACGGAGCGCAATATTTTTGGTGGAGACCCAAACTAGATCACCCACCTGCAGAACTGGTTCCTGCGACCTGCGACGATCGGCAAATCTCTTATATCTCAAGCCCGTGGTTTTTAGAGTCTCCTGAACGCGGGTCCAGATATTCTTCCGTTCTTGAAGCCACTCTTCCAATGCCGGCAAATTGGAAGGTGACCCTGAAAGGGAAGAAGCTCTAGGATTTTTCCCCAAATTACAAAAGAAAGGAGATATCTTAGTGCTCTCACTAGGTGCGTTATTGTAAGCGAACTCAGCAAAATCAATAAATTCCGCCCATTGCTCTTGCGCATCCGAGACATAACATCTTAAGTATTGCTCCAATGTTTGATTTGTTCTTTCCGTCTGCCCATTAGACTGGGGATGATAAGCAGAGGAAAGAGAGATCTGAATTCCCAACCGTGAACAGAAGTGTTTCCAAAAACGGGAAGTAAATTGGACACCCCGATCGGAGACTATATTAGACGGAATACCATGAATACGAAAAATATGTGAAGTAAATAGCCGCGAAAGCTCAGGAGCTGACGGAAGCTTGGTCAACGGAATGAAATGTGCCATCTTACTGAAACGATCTACGACCACCCAAATTACAGTATTACCATGTGAGAGAGGCAAATCTACAATAAAATCCATAGAAATATGAGTCCATGGTTCGGCAGGAATTTCAAGAGGAACCAAACCGCCACAAGGAGCCTTGTGAACCCCTTTACTTCGGGCACAAATAACATAAGCGTCGATAAAGGCAGTAACATCGCCTCTCATGGTAGGCCACCATACATGTCGACGGGCAAGCATAACGTCTTACGATTACCCAGATGACCTGCAGTTTTAGCATCGTGAAATTCGCGAATTACATCTGAACGCAAGTGCGGCAGCACAAACTGGCAACCTAAGGGTACATCACTAGGAGATTCATCTTGGAACGGCGCCAAAGTATTAGAGAGATCAGGAAGTAACGCCCCGACCACACAACCCGTGGGTAGGATCGGTTCACCAGTATCACCCCGATCCTTACATTCACCGAACATGCGGGATAGAGCATCAGCTTTGGTATTTTTTACACCCGGCTTGAAAGTAATAATAAAATTAAAGCGCGAGAAGAACAATGCCCAACGTGCCTGACGAGAGTTCAGCCTCTTCAGCCAGAACCAATGTATTCGAGATTTTTGTGATCGGTATACACAGTTATAGGATGTAACGAACCCTCCAACCAGTGTCACCATTCATCAAATGCCAGTTTAATAGCTAATAGTTCCCTATTACCAACATCATAATTTTGTTCCGCGGTACTGAATTTACGAGAGAAATAAGCGCATGGATGGAGACGCTCAGGGTTACCAGAATATTGTGACAAAACTGCACCCACTCCCAGCTCAGAAGCATCCACTTCAATAATGAAAGCTTTATGAATATCTGGATGCACTAACACAGGTGCCGAAGTAAAGGCCCGTTTTAAGGTCAGGAAGGCCTCACAGACAGAAGGAGGCCAGTTAGCAGTAAAAGCCCCCTTGCGGGTAAGGTTGGTAAGAGGTGCTACAACATGAGAAAAGCCTTTGATGAAATGCCGATAAAAATTTGCAAAACCTAGAAATTCTTTTAGGGTCTTGGGTTGAACCCAATCCTGAACCGCCGAAACTTTCCCCACGTCCATCTCCAAACCCTGGTTGGTAATAACATACCCTAGGAAAGGAACAGTGGTGACTTCAAACACACATTTAGAAAGTTTAGCAAATAAGTTGTTCTCTCTTAATTTTTGTAGTACCAACTTAACATGGCGTCTGTGCTCCAATAAGGAATTAGAAAAAATGAGAATATCATCCAAGTAGATGACCACGAATCTACCGAGATATTCCCTGAATACATCATTAACAAAGTCTTGAAAGACCGCTGGCGCATTACAAAGACCGAAGGGCATGACCAGGTATTCGTAATGCCCATCTTTCACATTAAATGCAGTCTTCCACTCATCCCCCTGCCGGATGCGAATCAAATTGTATGCCCCTCTTAAATCCAATTTGGAAAAAATTCGGGCTCCCGTGACTTGATTGAACAGATCCCCAATCAAGGGTAAAGGGTATCGGTTCTTAATAGTGATCTTATTCAAAGCCCGATAATCTATGCACGGTCTCAGGCCACCATCTTTTTTGTCTACAAAAAAGAAACCGGCCCCAGCAGGCGAGGTAGAGGGACGGATAAATCCTTTTCTTAAATGTTCGGTAATATACTCCCTCATTGCTTGCTCCTCGGGCAGAGTAAGGTTATAGATCTTTCCCCTAGGAGGAATAGTACCAGGTAGCAAGTCAATAGGGCAGTCATAGGACCGATGTGGAGGAAGAGTATCGGCTGAGCGTTCGGAGAATACATCGACCCAATCAGCATATGGCTGAGGTAATTCCTGAGGTAACACTTGAACGCTTCTGAGGCCTGTAGTGAAACAGTGACCTTTACAATGATCACTCCACTTGATCAACTCCCCAGCCCGCCAATCTAACACTGGGTTATGGAGTTGCAACCAGGGGTATCCCAAAACCACCGGAGTTTCTGGACAATCAAAGATAAAGAATTCTAAAAATTCAGAGTGGGAAGAGCCGACAATTAACCGAAGAGGTGGGGTCTTGGTATTTATTGGTCCCCCCTGGATAGCCTTCCCATTGATAGCCAAAACTTGTAGGGATCGTTCAAGAGGAACTAAAGGGATACCTAAAATGGAGATCATACTCCTGTCCAAAAAGTTTCCCGCCGCACCACTGTCGATAAAGGCGGAAACTGTTTGTTTCGAAGAACCCCAAAACAGGTCAATAGGCACTAGCATTTTATTTTGGCGAGAGTTGCAAACCGACTCACCTAGACCAGCACTCTCTCTCTGATCTAGGTGTGGGAGTTTTCCACCGGCTTCCCCTTGTTTGGACAGGACCCAGCAAAATGTCCCGAGTTCCCACAATATAGGCATAACCCCTTGGATCGCCTACGCTGCTTTTCCTCTTGGGATAACCGGGTTCTCCCTAATTGCATGGGTTCTTCCTGGGAAGGAGATGAGGTATTTTCCCCACGGGTAGCCGGGGAACTAAGACTCTGGAAGGACCTGAAGGACGTGGGAGCCCTGGCCCTCTCCCTAGCCCTCTCTCTTAGACACCTGTCTATTTTAATGGAGACCTGCATTAATTGGTCTAGGTCTGCGGGTGGAGGAAAATTGACCAAAGCATCCTTGATGCTTTCCGACAGCCCCACCCTGAACTGACTACACAGAGCGGGATCATTCCACCTCGATTCGATGGCCCAGCGGCGGAATTCAGCACTATAATCTTCAGCCGAATTCCGTCCTTGTCTTAAGGCCCGAAGCCTATTCTCTGCCGTAGATTGTTGATCAGGATCAGCATATAAAACGCCCATAGCATTAAAGAATGCTGTAACGGATTGTAGGGCAGAATCATGAGATGGTAAACTAAAGGCCCAGGACTGCGGGTCTCCTTGAAGCAGAGAAATGACTAGGCCTACTCGTTGGGACTCAGTGCCTGAGGAGATGGGTCTCAGCTTGAAATACAGTTCGCAGGCATTCTTAAAATTGGAAAATTTTGCTCGTTCTCCAAAAAACTTTTCAGGCAGTGGAATCTTTGGTTCTGAGATATGAGGTGGTACAGAGGATGCCGGTAACTGACGAGACTCCTGAGTGGCCACTCTTTGAGCGAGCTGGTTTATCGCCGTAGCCATAGCTTGCACCTGCTGTACCAGGTCATCCATCTTGGGGCCTGTGATAATGTCATGCTCGGGGTAACTCCAGCCCTCCATATAAGCCCTCAACCCCCAATCTCCGCAGCCAGCTTCACCTGTAGGAGCCCCCGCTTGCCGGGACGCAGAATACGCCTGCCCGGGATCGGTTGCCCCCAGGACTTCAATGGCTCAAAGGATGAGAGCTTATTGGAAGGAGGTCTGGAGAACCTAATGGCTAGAGCGTTAGAAGCGGAAGTCCAGAGACAGGCCAGACGTAGACAGCGGGAAGACAGAGATCGTGGTGGTACAAAGGATCAGGCAACTCGTGGTCAAGGTTCAAGCGGAGGTCGGCAACAGGAGTTCAGATCGAGAATGGTCTGTACAGGCGGTGGTCGGCAACAGGGTTTCAGATCGATAATGGTCGGTTCAGGCGGCGGTCGGCAACAGGGCTTCAGACAAATACACAGAGGTCAATACTAGATACAAGGCGCTATCACAGGCGCCGAGCAACTGACCGACAGAAACTTTTATAGGGACAGACAGATGGAGGATAGGAGTGTGATTGGCGCACATGGGATGCGGCGTGTGATTGGATCAGGGCGTCTAGCCTAATATTCCCTAACTTAGGGCTCATTGGCCCAGTCCTGAACTCTGGGCTCATTGGCCCATAACTGTGAGGAGGGAACTTCCCCCCTGGCTGAGCCCGTCTAAGGTTTCTTCCTCCGGTGGGCGCGCAGACAGCATAAGACGGGCATGCTCGCGCACGCGCGCGAGCACGATGCAGGGAGGCAGGAGGAAGGACGGCCGTGCGCGCGCCTGCAGCAGCAGCCTCCGCCGCTCGGCACGGCCGCTGAGCGGGAACTGCTGCTACGGCCGGCCGCCCGGAGACGGCGCTGGAACGGGGCCCAGGTAAGCGCCGATTCCTGACAAGATGTTCCTGTATTGTATCTCATAACACATAAAATTATGAAGGTTTGCCTTATGAAAATTTGTTACCTTATTGGAAAACCTCTTCACCTCACCCAGGGAACTTCTCAAAACTGCATCACAAGCAGGGCATTATAAAATGAAGCAAATTAGTGCCATTGGAGATAACGCCATTAGGGTATTGGACACTCCAAGCTCACATGGGTTACCTCAATCGCTATCTATATGGAAACATGGTCTGCTGTATATAGGGAAATCAAACTGGCGGGGGGGGGGGTTACATAGCGGAGCATCACTAATTGGGATAGGTAGGATTTTGGTCCTGTTTAAGGCACATATGAAATTATATCATGAATTTAAGAATTCCTCTGGAAAATGTGAATTGTGTTTTGGGGGTGGCTGGAGCAGGTGCAGAAAAATAAGTTACATGGACCATTGAGGTAGCCGGGTGAACTAAATGTTTTACTCTAAATCTGCTCCTATATCATTGTGGGATACAGTAATAAGCAGGGAGAGCAGACCTGTAGAAGTTCGGCTTGGCCAAGTTTGGACGAACTTGCCGCCAAAGTTGAAGTCAATGGGGAACCAAACTTGGGGGAACAAAAATATCACATAGTAGACTATGCGACATCTTCTGCTATAGCAGAGTGTGTTGCAGAACAACCCCCATCATCCCTATAGCAGACTGTGTTGCAGAACAACCCCCATCATCCCATAGCAGACTGTGTTGCAGAGTAATCCCCATCATCCCATAGCAGAATGTGTTGCAGAACAACCCCCATCATCCCATAGCAGAATGTGTTGCAGAACAACCCCCATCTTCCCATAGCAGACTGTGTTGCATAGTAATCCCCATCATCCCATAGCAAAATGTGTTGCAGAACAACCCCCATCATCCCATAGCAGACTGTGTTGCAGAACAATCCCCATCATCCCATAGCAAAATGTGTTGCAGAATAACCCTCATGATCCCATAGCAGACTGTGTTGCAGAACAACCCCCATCATCCCATAGCAGACAGTGACAGTCTTCTGTACAGAAATCTTCTGTAGTAGGCAGAGTGCTGTGTGCACCTGACTGGGATCTGTCATCCCAACTTCTGGGCATACCCCATTGTGGCCTGGCACCGCCTACTCTCCCTCCTGATTGGTTGGGGGCAGGGCATGAGTGGGGGGTAGCGATATACTCGTCCTGCTGGCTGACCTGATCGGCTGCAGGGAGGGCTAGAAGCTGATTGATGGGCTGCTCAGCAACTGTTCTGGCCAAAAGCCAATCCCGGCACAGGCCTCTGACTGACCACAATCTCCTCATTACTAGGGATGGGCAAACCCGAACTGCAAACTTTGTGGTATGAGTTTCCCCATCCCTAGTAATAGGGAGTTTATGTTCCTAAAGACGATTTTGAGAACTCTGGATTATGCGTCTGGGTGACCAACTTATGTAATTGTGTATCTTTGGTAATTCTGATGATGCTACATATAACAAAAGAGAACAAAGGGTGACAGGAATTTGAACAACATGAATAACAGTTCAATAACAGTGCTCACTGACAAATGGTGCTGATGTAGCTCTAACTGTCTATCCCCTGAGCTAACCTCACTAGTGATACTCACTGTATAATGGGGAGAAACATACAGATCAGTAGAGCTCAGCAACCCTCCCCTGTGAACGTTTGGAGGCCTTCAACCCCTCGGGAACTCCTCTATTACAGTAGAAGGTAGATAAATTACTTTTCCATGCACTAACTTTTCTAAAACATATAATCAGTGCTACATAGTGTCTACCAAACAAGTAAAATCATCCTGAGACAGATTTACCATGTTGATATGTTTCTCATAGGTTTGCTGCCAGTTTCCTCAGAAGTAGTTGGGAGTGTCTTGGGTGGAGTTATGTTGCTGGTTCTTAATTATTCGAATAGCTCTGCAAACACAATTTGATCTATATTAACAGAGAGAGGAGCCTGAAGCTCTTATTCCAGAGGACGAGGAGAACAAGCAGGTAAGTGTCATCTCTATTATTTGGATGGGAGGCTTTAGCAGAACATCCCCCAATAGCAATCCCATTTATTATAGAGAATATTTCTAAGAGGTCAAGGACCCAATATATTTACTGACAATAGCAAAGTAAGTAACATGTTTTGCAATCGGGTGATGGTAACATATGGCAAAGATGACAAAGCTTGGACTGGGGGAATCGTGGACATGGGCAAGTAATAGGATAAATTATAGGAAACAATGGATGGTTATTAATGGTATTTACTCATTGAATCACTGTTACTAGCATAGTATTGTAGGGGTCAGTACATGGGGGGTGCACAAGGAAATACACAGTAGAATATCTCTGCAGATGATACTAAGCTGTGTAATTGAATTCATGCAACTACATACAGATTAAGATAAGTTGGAAGTATGAGAAGAAAATTTGCAAATGATCAAAGCAAAGCACCAGCAAAGTCCAATAAAGTGAGAAGGGGGGTGAGGGGGGCCAAAGCAGACCACGCACATTTCATAGGTGTGTCCCACTTACCTCTGTACTCAGTATCATTGGACTTTGCTGGTGATATGATTTTTACTTAATTTGCTGGGTTTTGTATTCCATATGCTTCACTGGGCTGCTACACTGAGAGTTTAAGATACACTTGGTATTTATTCATTATATATGTTGGCTGATCCTAGGTTTGCTGCCAGTCTCCTCAGAAGTAGTTGAGAGTATCTGGGTGCAGTTATGTTGCTGGTTCTTAATAATCAGGAAAGCTAAATAATCTCTGCAAAGACACTGTTACCAGAACACCCCCCAATAGCAATCCCATTTATTATAGAGCATATTTCTAGGAGGTCAAGGACCCAATATATTTACTGACAATAGCAAAGTGAGTAACATGTTATGCAATCGGGTGATGGTAACATATGGCAAAGATGACAAAGCTTGGACTGGGGGAATCGTGTACATGGGCAAGTAATAGAATATATTATAGGAAACAATGGATGGTTATTAATGGTATTTACTCATTGAATCACTGTTACTAGCATAGTATTGTAGGGGTCAGTACATGTGGGGGGGGAGCACAAGGGAACACACAGTAGAATATCAATCATTGCAGATGATACTAAGCTGTGTAATTAAATTCATGCAGCTACATACAGATTAAGATAAATTGTAAGTATGAGCAGAAAACTGGCAAATGATCAAAGCAAAGCACCAGCAAAATCCAATAAAGTGAGAAGGGGGCTGAGGGGGGCCAAAGCAGACCCCACACATTTCATAGGTGTGTCCCACTTACCTCAGTACTCTGTACCATTGGACTTTGCTGGTGATATGATCTTTACTTACTTAATTTGCTGGGTTTTGTATTCCATATGCTTCACTGGGCTGCTACACTGAGAGTTTAAGATACACTTGGTATTTATTCATTATATATGTTGGTTACTAGTTATTAACTTGTTATTTGCACAATGTTATATCGTAATCAGCTATATTTTGGGGAATTATTTATTAGGCTGTTTTGTATTTGCACTTCAGAGGGTCAGTTAGAGAGGGGAGTTCTATTTGGGGGGTGATAGCACCCTTTGTTGTTTTTAAATGTCCTTCTGCTTGTGTATATGTTGGGTTGTCTTTTTTATGCCTTAATTAAATCCTTTATACATTTGTATATAGTGGTGCCACTACAAATTATTATAGGGCTTTGTTTTATCCTTGGGGCATAGGGTTGCAGGTTGTTCAGGATCATGGGGTGCATCTGGGGCATAGGTGACCATGACCAGAGCATCATTTTACCCCTGTATAAGTCACTGGTGAGACCCCATATGGAATATTCTGTACAGTTCTGGCCACCAGTGCATAAGAAAGACATATCAGAACGTGGTTAAAGGTGGGCAACTAAATACATGGATGAGGGGAGTAGAGAACCCTGAAACAGTGTCAAAATTATTTTTTTATTTTTTTTGTAAAAGAGACGAGTGAGGGGTGTCTTCCCTGCATGTAATAACATTATCAGCTATGGCTGCCAGGAAGGAGATCAATGGAAGAAGATTTTCTTTTATATACAGGCTGCTATGACTCTTCTGGGAAAACATTGGGACATTTATGCAGATTTACTGGGGGAGGCTGTGTCATACAAATAATAAAAGTGTAACTATTTCCTATGTATAAGGGGGTTTATCTACTGTACACACTGCGTTTTAGAGTGTCAGCTCTGGTGACACAGGTATTGTACCTCTGTACAGTATCATTGTAGGCAAACATATAACTAGATATGGTGATGAGCTGGACAGGGGTCTATCTGGTCAGGAAGCTGTGGGGCCGCATAGCCCGGGGGTATCTGACATCTGGTCATTCTGAATCCCAGATAACATTTAACCAATATAAATTCATTGTTCCTCTTTGAGTCACTTTGTAAATAATAAAGAGAGAAAATCCAAATAATTTCAGTTTTCCCCTATTTTTTAGCTATTAAAATGAATTTAAGGAAATATAAAATAGTAAAATAAAAATACATTTAAGGAAATAAAAGTATGAGCGTGACGCAACAGGCATATAGGCTGGTAACCCAGGACTCAGAGGCCAAGTGTCTGGTCTCCAGTCCTGCTAATCAGTCAGCCAGTGCAGCCAAGTGTTCAGCAAAGCTCTAGTTCTATTCCAGGGTTTGCCCCCAGAATCCTCGGGCCATGCAGATGTCTTTTGAGTTTTTGCCTGTTTCATATCAAAGTGTGGATCATGAGAAGGGGGTGTCAGCAAGTCATCTAGTCAGGGCCATAGCTAAGGGGGAAGGGCCCTGGGTCCAGCAGGTCAGGGGGGCACCAAAGGAGGACCTGAGCACAGGTGGGGGTGCCATTTCTGAGAAAGCTTTACCAAGTTTAATCCTAGGTTTGCTGCCCGTCTCCTCAGAAGTAGTTGGGAGTGTCTTGGGTGGAGTTATGTTGCTGGTTCTTAATTATTAGCATAGCTCAGTGTTTTCTGCAAACACACTTTGATCTATATTAACAGCGAGAGGAGCCTGAAGCTCTTATTCCAGAGGACGAGGAGAACGAGCAGGTAAGTGTCATCTCTATTATTTGGATGGGAGGCTTTAGCAGAACATCCCCCAATAGCAATCCCATTTATTATAGAGGATATTTCTAGGAGGTCAAGGACCCAATATATTTACTGACAATAGCAAAGTGAGTAACATGTTTTGCAGTCGGGTGATGGTAACATATGGCAAAGATGACAAAGCTTGGACTGGGGAAATCGTGTACATGGGCAAGTAATAGAATATATTATAGGAAACAATGGATGGTTATTCATGGTATTTACTCATATTGAGTCACTGTTACTAGCGTAGTACTGTAGAGGTCAGTACATGGGGGGGGCACAAGGGAATACACAGTAAAATATCTCTGCAGATGATACTAAGCTGTGTAATTGAATTCATGCAACTACATACAGATTAAGATAAGTTGGAAGTATGGGCAGAAAACTGGCAAATGAGCAAAGCACCAGCAAAGTCCAATAAAGCGAGAAGGGGGGTGAGGGGGGCCAAAGCAGACCCCACACATTTCGCAGGTGTGTCCCACTTACCTCAGTACTCAGTATCATTGGACTTTGCTGGTGATATGATTTTTACTTACTTAATTTCCTGGGTTTTGTATTCCATATGCTTCACTGGGCTGCTACACTGAGAGTTTAAGATACACTTGGTATTTATTCATTATATATGTTGGCTGATCCTAGGTTTGCTGCCAGTCTCCTCAGAAGTAGTTGAGAGTATCTGGGTGCAGTTATGTTGCTGGTTCTTAATAATTAGGAAAGCTAAATAATCTCTGCAAAGACACTGTTAGCAGAACATCCCCCAATAGCAATCCCATTTATTATAGAGAATATTTCTAAGAGGTCAGGGACCCAATATATTTACTGACAATAACAAAGTGAGTAACGCGTTTTGCAATCGGGTGATGGTAACATATGGCAAAGATGACAAAGCTTGGACTGGGGAAATCGTGTACATGGGCAAGTAATAGAATATATTATAGGAAACAATGGATGGTTATTAATGGTATTTACTCATTGAATCACTGTTACTAGCATAGTACTGTAGGGGTCAGTACATGGGGGGTGCACAAGGGGACACACAGTAGAATATCAATCATTGCAGATGATACTAAGCTGTGTAACTGAATTCATGCAGCTACATACAGATTAAGATAAATTGGAAGTATGAGCAGAAAACTGGCAAATGAGCAAAGCACCAGCAAAGTCCAATAAAGTGAGAAGGGGGGTGAGGGGGGCCACAGCAGACCACGCACATTTCGTAGGTGTGTCCCACTTGCCTCTGTACTCAGTACCATTGGACTTTGCTGGTGATATGATTTTTATTTACTTAATTTGCTGGGTTTTGTATTCCATATGCTTCACTGGGCTGCTACACTGAGAGTTTAAGATACACTTGGTATTTATTCATTATATGTGTTGGTTACTAGTTATTATCTTGGATTGTACAATATAATTTAACAATTAAACATATTATGGAAAATTCTTTATTAGGCCCTTTTGTATTTGCACCTCAGAGGGTCAGTTGGAGGAGGGGGGGGGGGTCTATATTTGGGGGATGATAGTTCCTTTTGTTGTTTTAAATGTGCTTCTGCTTGTGTATATGTTGGGTTGTCATATTTAAGCCTTAATAAAAATCCTTTATACATTTTTATATAGTGATGCCATCGTAAATTATTATGGGGCTTTGTTTTACCCTTGGGGCATAGGGTTGCAGGTTGTTCAGGATCATGGGGTGCATCGGGGGCATAGGTGCCCATGACCAGAGCATCATTTTACCCCTGTATAAGTCACTGGTCAGACCCCATATGGAATATTCTGTACAGTTCTGGGCACCAGTGCATAAGAAAGACATATCAGAATGTGGTTAAAGGTGGGCAACTAAATACATGGATGAGGGGAGTAGAGAACCCTGAAACAGTGTCAAAATTATTTTTATTTATTTTTTAAAAGAGACGAGTGAGGGGTGTCTTCCCTGCATGTAATAACATTACCAGCTATGGCTGCCAGGAAGGAGAGCAATGGAAGAAGATTTTCTTTTATATACAGGCTGCTATGACTCTTTTATGAAAACATTGGGACATTTATGCAGATTTACTGGGGGAGGCTGTGTCATACAAATAATAAAAGTGTAACTATTTCCTATGTATAAGGGGGTTTATCTACTGTACACACTGTGTGTTAGAGTGTCAGCTCTGGTGACACAGGTATTGTACCTCTGTACAGTATCATTGTAGGCAAACATATAACTAGATATGGTGATGAGCTGGACAGGGGTCTATCTGGTCAGGAAGCTGTGGTGCCGCATAGCCCGGGGGTATCTGACATCTGGTAACTCTGAATCCCAGATACCATTTAACCAATATAAATTTCTACTTCCTCATTGAGTCACTTTGTAAATAAAAAAGAGAAAAAAAATATTTCAGATTTCTTATTTTTTTAGCTGTTAAAATAAATTTAAAGAAATCAAAAATAATAAAATAAAAATACATTTAAAGAATAAAAGTGTGAGCTTGGTGCACCAGGTATATGGGCTGGTAACCCAGGGCTCAGAGGCCAAGTGTCTGGTCTCCAGTCCTGCTAATCAGTCAGCCAGTGCAGCCAAGTGTTCTGCAAAGTTCTAGTTCTATTCCAGGGTTTGCCCCCAGAACCCCAGGCCCATGCAGATGTCTACTGAGCTCTTTCCTGTTTCAAATTGAGGTGTGGGTCATGAGAGGGGGGTGTCAGCAATTGACATAGTCAGGGGCCTGAGCACAGGTGGGGGGCCACCATTTTGAAACTTTGCCCCAGGTGCCAGTATACCTAACTAATGCTCTGCACCTGGTAGCTCAAATGGCTACCAGCTCAAATGGTAGAGGAGGCAGAAAGCCACCTGTTTTCATGCAGCTGATGTCTTGCCAACTGCCCCATCTGATTACTTACACCCCCACAAGATACAGGGGTGCAGCAGAACCTGATCCTCATTGTAAGGGGCCCAGAATCCCTGCAGGGTTCTCCAGATTCCCTTGAAAAAAAATGAACCTGTCCTGAAGGAAAGGCCATAGTGTCTGGAACACTTGCAAGGTTAATGGCTTGCTGCTCGGCCTCTGAGCCTTGGGTTACCAGCTCCTATTCCTGGTGCACTTGGTTATATTTTATCAGACGGATGAGCTGGACTTTTCTCTAATTTTCTTGGGTTTGCTGCTGGACATGGATGTTGTCGGACCTGAGAGAGACGCTTCCTGGCGGGAAGCAGAGGAATGAAAGACACCAGAGGTGAGTATTGGTAATTTAGGCTTTGTTAAGGGGGACGGGAAGCCGGCTGCAACAGGTTGTTTGCCCCCCCGGCCACTCGGGTTGTGGGTGAGTTTGGTGCTAATCGGCAAGGCACTTTTTTCTTTCAAACAATTCGGAGTCTAGTTTGTCTTGTGTAACTCAAATCCACATCATAAAGCCAATGGGTAAAAGATGAAATAAGACGTTTATATTTTTGTTCCAGAAATGAAGGCTCACCAGATATTTGGGCTACTTGCTCTGGTCATGGCTTGTTCAGGTGAGGTTAAAATAAGACATAACTGTAGCGCTATAGATATGTGAAGCGTTATAACAGCTTGCACTGTGTACACATGCTGATGAACATGTAGTGACAGAAAGAATCCTCTATCCATTGTGGGACGGATTTACTATGTGCACCATCATGGGGAGATTAATCATTTCACTTAAAGTGACTGTAATCCCAAATCATAAAACAAACAGACATTTAGCAATTACCTTCAGGTTTCCAAGAAGAAGGGGGCAGTGGCCCTGCACCCCAGAATTCTTGGCCCATGACCAATGCTTGCTGTGGGTTGTGGCTCCGCCCCTCTGCACCAGTCACAGTGCCATTCATTGTAATGAATATATGTAGCATACAGCGTCACTGGGACTGATGTGAGGGGGAGACAGCACCAGATAAGGACACCCGGAGCCCTGTACTTGGACACTGGGAGGATTCTGAGCAGTGGACCATTCGGCAGCTGTGATGGAGGAGAGAAAAGTAAATTGTCTGTTTTTTTTCTGGGTTTACAGAACCTTTAAGTATATGAGGCTCAGATGAGGCTTAGGAAAATGCAAATCTTATAAAAGGAAATGTATGTGATAAATAGACAACATAAGATTCTAACAACACTTTGCAGCCAGAAATATTGTCTGTATTTGGCTATTCAGGCCATTTGTTCTTATTAGCAGCATTGAAATAAGTGGAATTAGCATAGATATGGCTGCTAAGCTGCCGGCCAGGCCCATATTTAACCATTTGCACAGTCACACATTCACACACAGGCAAAGCTCAATCAAGCTGCCTAACAATATAGGAAGAAGAGAAAAAATTATATTTAATGTAATAATAAAAATTTTTTAATTTGGCAAATGTGTGTTCTTTGGAAGCAGTTTTCACTAACCGTACACCAAGTCTGTACATGAAGATCTACATAAGAGAAATGAGTCCTGTACACACAGAACACTGCAGCTGGGCCTGTGTAAGGCTGAGTGAGCTCCCTCACCTCAGCAGCTCAGCACTTTGACAATATCATTTTGGAACAAAAAAATGCACTTTAAAGCAATTCATTGAAAGAGAACTTTCACCTTGGATGTGTGTAGTGACAATTCTATGTTCTGTATATAGCAGTGTGTGAATATTCTCAGAGTTACAAGTGAATACAATAGATCACGGTAAAAATGTTTTATGTGTTTTTGTTTTTTTTGTTTAATAAAAGGAAAATATATTTGCTCTATTACAAAGATCTACACACTGTAATATAATGTGTAATAAGGTTTTTAGCAGTCCCACACACATTTCCTAATGAATAGGTGTGGAGCCACATCATGATAAGCTCGGGGGTTATCCAGATTGTTGGAGCCTCCCCAATCAATTGCCCCGCAACACCCCCGAAATCCTTACCTGACCCTCGATCCTTGGCTGAAATGCTTTCCTCTGATTGGCCTCTGGCAGTTAATCAGAGGAGACGGCTGTGGGACCGCTTTAACAAACTTCATATTGAATAATTTGCTTCCATATGTTCTCATTGTGTTCTATGGGAGTGAGCCTGACTGTGCAGAATAAAGAGGTGAGCCCTCCGACCTGCGTTCAGAACTCAGCACTGAGTAGTAAATATGGAATTCCTTCAGCTCAGTGATAATCCTGTGTTTGCTGTGCCCACCTATGCCGGACCAGATCAGGCTAATATATCTTTAGTAAATCAGGGTCCATGTGTCTGCAGTGCCTGGTATGAGGATGGTCCTTCTCAGCCATAATGCCGGCTCTATTCTTTTCAAACCCATACTCTGCTATTCCACAAATGTTAAATTACGCAGGGTTACTGTGTGCCTAATCTTTTTTGAGGCCCTCACAGGGGAACACGAGAACTGGTTATTCCTCTTCAAATTTGAATTACGGAGCCAGCTGCTCCTATGCGCCCATGTGAAGACCATTAAATTCCATTGGATTGCATTTCCAGCTCTTTATGGTCCCTACCGCTGTCCCTAAAAAAATTAGCAGTTGCCCACTGCTGCTTCACTGGTACGTGTTCTGCGGACCAGGTGGTGTATAACCTGATCAAGAGCTGTGACACCTACTGGTCACATGGTGCAATAATAAAAATGACAACAGTTGTGTAGGGCTCTGCTTTTATATATAAGGACAGGTGTCTGCTGGCTCAGCCTCATCTGCTGCATTGGTTGGGTGGAAGGAGAGTAGGTGGGTTCACTTATTACCTAAAGCATACTGCACAAAATTATGTTACTACTTCAGATGGGTGAACCCGAAGCACTCAGTTTGGGTTTGTACCGAACTTTGTGAGTTCAGGTTCACAAACCCGAACATGGACTTCAGCCAGAAGTTTGTGTTCGAGTTCGGCTTCCGGCACAAATACAGAAAAAAAAATGAATGTCCTTATGCCAATTAACTGTGTTTCATCTCATATAGGAAAACCAGTGACCAGAGAACTATCAAGTAAGAATATTTATTATTATGTTGTGCCTTATACATTGGATACAGTAAGGAAAGTTTGGAGCTAAAATAATGTACATTTTTTGTCAGTGACTATTCACTTCCTCTTTGGTCACCTAACAAAAAGTTCACAGATGTTTTTGGGAATATCGGGGTGTACAGCATCAAGCTTTGTACCCTAGAAACAGATTTGGATGGGGTGAAGTATGGAAATATTTTTCAGATAAAACATTCCCTGACTGTGTTTCATGGAAAGAAGGATAGTAGGGAGCACTCTGAAATACACCTGCCATAGACCAAACTGGCAGCCCTGGACATAATTACAGTAATAGTTGGCACATTCATGTGTATTGCCCATAAAAGTAAAGGGTGTTCTATGGACCAGTCATAGAGGATCGTGACCACAAAACACCAATAATACAATCACATGGGTGTCATGCCCAGACAACCAAAATCACTGGGTACTCAAGGTGCTTTGGGATTTCCCTGGTTTACAGATCGGTACTTGGGACAGGGAGGCAGCTCTCAGCCAGGCAGCCAATTCCTGACTTGAGGCCAAAGTGAATAGTTACTGGCTGGGGACAGGAGAGCAGGGTAGCAGACTAGGAACAGATGGATGAAAGACAAACAACCCAGGAGTACCACCAAAGAAGCAAGCCACCGTCACAAAGTCTAGTATTCAACATAGTGCCCAAAGCTTTCTGCATATGTTGTGCTGCTGCATGAGGGTGTTGCTGGTCTTCAGACCATTTTATATAGCCAAACCCTTTGCTGGATAATAAAGGTTATCTTAACTCCTTCCTCTGCTTTCCTAGTTTACTGCCAGTAAAATATAAGTACTGGAAATATAATGTGCAACAGACTGAAAGATGGGGTGAGGGCCTTTCTTCACAGATTAAATGTACCAATACTAGTCTGTAGTGTTGGGAGAACCCGAACTGCGAAGTTAGGGTTAGGACTGAAATATGCGGGTTTGGGTTCCCATACATGTGTTTCATCCAGAAGCATGTGTTCGAGTTTGGCATCCGGCCAGAACACAGAAAAGCTGGTTGATGATCTGCTGAGAAACCATCAACCAGCTTCACCTATAAGCTGCTGTACAACTTACCTGAGCCTCGATCCGGTCCCTGGTCAGTGGCAGCGTTCCTTTTAAATGGCACTGCCAGCTGGCACTAGAAGTGTCGATACTCATGGGATCGACAGCCATTTTCTGACGACCAGACCATAGACCAGATCGCTGCTCAGGTAAGTTGTACATAAGCGTGCCCTGCTGCACATTCTGTTGCCCTCACCCCACCCCTCCCATTATCACAATTTTTTTGTATCGCCAATTCTGCCTCTGGGGACCCCTTGACAGGCAGCCCCCTCCACCTAGGTTGGTTGAGGAGGGGATGGGAGGGGCCACAAGCAGCAGAATCGACCCCCAAAGTTCGAGTCCCCATTGACTTCAATAGGGACCAGGTTGAGGTCCCTGAACCCGAACTTTTATTCAAAGTTCGGCCAAACTTGCCGAACCTAAAATGTGGGGTGCTCGTCCAACACTAACAGTGCGTAATTCACATAGAGACTAGAGAACAAAACAAAAGCATTTCTTACAATAGGAGATAAGAACTCAGCAACAGTCCTCTGAGAGCAGACTGGCAAAAATGTGCTCTCTGGGAGTACAAGCATGGTAAATAAAAACATACTCACCTTTTCTCCACTGCAAATGATCAGTCATAGTCCGGCAGTGTAAAACTTCTGGATCATGAGATCGTGTCCCGCAACATGCAGATGCGTCCTTACTTCATAGGTGATCCTTTCCCCAGTCATTGTGTCTGCAGCTCATCCACTGCCTTCCCTACCCTGGAGGGAGCGTGTCAAGCCTTGGCCTTCACATATGACCTTTTCCATTCAATGAGAAGAACACATGACATGGATCTGAAGGGAATAATCATCTCTATACATTTTTCTTTTCAGGTTTTGGAACCATGACACTACAGGATTTAGGTATTTTGAATACATTTGTATTTATATTTGTATAAATATATTCTGGGCAATAGTAGGATATAACCTGGACCAGAAGTCATATATTAGGGGCATCCTGGGAATCAGTGCTTAACCCCTGCCCAAGCCTCTGCACTTACCAAGCCATGATCCAGCACTTTCATATGTGGCACAGACATCACCTGCTTCCCTGCTGTGCGCGCTTCCGCCCAGGAGACTTGGACAAGGAATAGGCAGCGATTCTGACTGTGGCGCATCCCAGATCCGTATGTCACATAGATATATTATATGCCAGACAATATCATACACTGTATATGTCAGGAGTCTTCTGTGTAGATGTATAAATCTGCTGAATAGAAATGACTTAGGGCTTTATTTCAGAAACGCTAGCGCCATGTAGTGACATTAGCAGCAGGTGTTTTCCTTCAGCACCACCAGCAAGTCATATTTATTATGCAAAAATATGTTTAGCACCACTCATAGCGCCATGTAGAGTTCCATGTATCAAGAGCACCAGGTGCCTGGTTAGCACTGGTGCTGTGTTCCTTACAGCACCACATCACATCAGACGCTGATAATCCAGAAGCACCATTCAGCTTCCGAGCGAGTGGCATGCACCACCTGTACTGATTGCACATGCCCAGTTGGAGGGGAGGACAGGGCTGACACGTGTGCCCTCTGAATGGGCAATCACCAGGCTTGTCCCCCTTCCAACTGGGAATGTGCAGTCAGTGTGTTATCCAGATGCACACAACTTATTTTAGAGTGTTGTTCTGATTTAATCCCACAAAATTGTGATACACATTGTGATATACATTATTCCCCCTAAATCCCAAAAGTCCTTTTCTACCTTCACTTTAGATTTATAATGAAAACACACATAGAGGGGAGGAGCACCCAAGGGGGAGGTCCAGGGGTCTGGTCCCACCCCCCCAGACCTGGTGGAGCACAGTGCTGCTGCAGCTGCCTCTTGTGGCACTCTTGAGCACAACATGGCCATTATTGGCATTAGGGGAGGCTTAGAGGCAACGAGTGGCCAGGCAGTGACTATGTGACACCTGAGAGCATAGTATTCTGCTCTGCTGCAGTTCTGCTGAATAGTTTCCAATATTCTGCTTCTGAGTCACTCAAATCCCAATTCCATTACAGTCTATGGGGGGGGGGCAGGATGTACTATTGGGTCTCTGGAAAGCAATTAAAGTAGCCCATTGCAGTATGGGAAGGACACAAAACAAAACAATAATTTATTTTTGAAATAAGGAAAATAAACTCTCTTCAACTCCTTGTAGAGGTTTTTACAGAATAATGTAGTTTTAGAGTGGAGGAATGTCCCTTTTAAAACTAGGGCCAGAATGAACTAGAGAATGAAACCTGGGATTTTAACTATCCTGGGTTTTGCTGCGTGCCCTGGGAGCATCAGCTGTGTGAGACCCCCCAGATCACCCATAATAACTCACTTCTTCCCAGTCCAACACCACAAGTGTGGGCTCTCATACAACCATAGACGTTTGCCATAACTGTCATTTGGCAAACGGCTATGAGGCGCTTCAATGGGAAACACAATCGGGCGCATCCCAAGCAACACATGTGCTCCCGCTACAGCCTCTTAAATGCTGGGGCAGGGGGTGACAGCACAGCCTGAAGATGCAGGGAACTCACTTCTCCCATTGTAAACAATCAGTCATTTGTTGTTGCCATAGGGCAACAGAGCCTCTGTTGCCAGGCCATTTTTCAGTATTTTGCACTATATTGGCCTGATGCAGAGCCTCCTCTTTCAGCTATCCTGTACGTTTTCCCGTTGGTTTTGGGCTGTGATCAGGGCATGAAAGGGTGCTCCGTTGTTTTTTGTGTGCGTGTGTGCACTCAGGTGTTTCGGCATGCGCCTTCACGATTGTCGGCTTGCAAGAGGCAGGACTCCGTGAAAACGGACTTGTCGTTGATTGGTCCGTTTTTTTAATGATTCTGAGCCTTGATTTCCGATTGAAAGCAGCCCGTTATAACGAGGGTGTGGGCGCTCAACTTACGGCCAGTGTTAGCAGCCGTATTTGTGCTCCGTGACTTTGGAATGCATTCTGCTGTGCGCGAGCATCAAAGGCGTCAGCTACGCGGCCTGGTTCTTTTGAGCATGGCAGAAACCATGCTGCACCGAACACGTCTGGACATCGATGGCATGCATGACTTTGAGCTATTCGAGCTCACCAGCCTTAATCGTGTTTCTCTCCAGGACTTGTATAGGCAGCTGCGGCCATGGTTAGCCCGCACCACAAGGAAGGGGCATGCAATTGCAGGTATGACCAAATTGGTTGGCTGCCTGCAGTTTTTGGCAAACGGCTCGTTCCAGAGACTGGGTGTCTTCTCTGTGGGGATGTCCCAGTCTACGCTGAGCCGCAGCCTTACCAAGTTTTTGGATGGCATGGCTACCCTGGCACCAAAATATATATTTTTCCCTGACACAGCGGAAGCCTGGAATGCAGTTAAGCTGGGCTTTTATAATATAGCCGACATGCCCAACGTCATGGGTGCCATCGATTGTACCCACGTTGCGTTAATTCCGCCTGCAGCGCAGGAATTTCTGTTCAGGTATGTGGTTTAGGTCAGCATGTTTGTGCAATGTAGCACATACATTTACTTTTTTGCAATGTGGATTATTTTTCAATGGCTAAAAGCAGACCTACATCCTGTGTATACCAAACATCCAGTGGTTTGAAATGTTGCTTATGTGAATGTATCTTTTTACTTCTGTTTTGCCTTTTGGGCCCACTAATTCCTCTTATATTTTGCTTTTGCAGGAACAGGAAGATGGGCCACTCTATAAATGTGCAGGCAGTGTCAGGCCCAGATATGCAATTTTTTAGTATCTTTGCAGCCTTCCCTGGGTCCACCCATGATTCGCACATTTTGAGGAACTCCAGCCTCTTTGTGCGCTTTCAATCTGGAGATCTGTCTGACGGATGGCTACTGGGTATGTGTTTAAAATTTGTTGTTGCTGTCCAGCATGATTTTTCTTATTGGTCTGTGCCTGTACCCCACTAATCTGTTAGAGACTACAATAAAACAGTAGAAGTTTACAATCACTTACTTACCAGAATTTCCTCCTATGTGTTTGATTTTGATTCTCCACTATTCCTTTCTGTCCTGCCCCTCTTAGCTATGTTGCATCCCAGAGTCATTGTACAGGAGTGTGCTGGGTGGATGTGCATGTTGCGTCATCAGAACTGTGCTTTGCACTGACACTGCACAGCTGACCTATTGTCCCTGTTCACTAATGCTGGAATGGTAATCAGCACATTATTGAGCCTCTTCCCCTTAGGCCTCTGTCTGTTGTTCCCTGTTCTTAGCAGTTTAAAGTAACCTAACATGCCCTGTTTGTAAGTAGCATGTAAGGTACTTTTGGCTCTTCGTTATTAGCATGATGTTACTTGTTTTTGTGTTTTTTTATTTTGGATTCTATTTATGTCTCTGCTAGTTATGGGGCCTGCCACTACATATGTGGCAAAGGGGCTCATTTGTCATGTGTATTTTGTATTAGGGTGTGTGCTTATTTTTTTATTTTTATTTTCCAGGTGATTCTGGCTATCCATTGCTCCCATGGTTACTTACCCCCATCCTCCACCCATCCTCGCAGGCCCAGGAGCGGTGTAATACTGCACATAGGAGGACTCGGTCAGTGGTGGAACGTGCCTTTGGCTTATTGAAGATGCGCTTGTCTGGACCAGATTGGGGGTGCCTTGCAGTATGAGCCCGCCAAGGTCCTCAAAATAATTGTGGCGTGTGGGGTCCTGCACAGCCTCGCCATCCGGAGCCGGGTTCCAAGATACAGTGACCTTGCTGAGGAAGCTTTAGTGATTTCAGAAGATGTAACACCTCCCTATTCTGGAACACAAAGTGGGTCGGCACAGGCGATCCGCTCCCAGCTTGTGGACAATGTTTTTGCTTAATTTTAATGCATTTTGACCAATGTGTGCCTTTTTATTTTGTGTGATAAAAATCAAAAAATAATGTGACAAACATTGTTGAATAATTTTTTGCCTGTTAATGTGGGGTGGTGGAAGAGCATGTGTTTTGGGTTACGGTAGTCTTGTGTCCTGCTCCCCAGAATCAATACATAAACACATGCCTTCAGTGGTAGGTCGAGTAGGAGGTGGAAGTGGATGGATGGGGTTGCTGCATGTTAGCGGCAATATGAGCAAGGCTCTGATTCATTAACTGCCATTGGTGGACCATTTCAGCCATATGCCTGCTTTGTTGTCTTGTTTCTGCAAGCAGGCCGGACACATTCAAAATTCAAAACCTCTAGTTGTTGTGACATAGAGGTGATTTGTGAACACACTGTCTCATTAAACCTCTGTGTGTTAGCTGCAAACTCCACGTTCTCGTGGGGCCATGCTTCCTCCATTATCTGCAGCTGTCTCCTCTGGCTGATATGGCGACGTTGCTGGGTTCCGCCACTGGCACGGGTGGGTGCGTCTGGTACCGATTGAGTGGCTGCTGGTGGCTGGCTTTGCGCAGAGTCTGTTGTGCACCCAATGTCCACGGCAGAAGAGGTTTGTGCCACTGAGGTATGGGTAGTGGACACCAGGGGCTGCACTTGCTGGGCCTGTTGTGTTTGATGTTCTCCCACAGGTTCTGGTGGCCTTGACTGCAGCAGACTTGTGTGCTCCTCCTCCAAATCACGAATACTTCTATAATGGGTGGACTGGTTAGGGTCTGCAAAGAAAGATAGCAGGTAGTGAGTCCACTATTGAACCTTAAATGGCTGCAAGTGCAATTTCATAAGTCTACACAGTGGACCATTGACTTACCTCATCCTCATACACTCAGGTTGGTTGGTGTTGACACAAGGCTGTTGTGGCGTGCTCCTCCGGACAATGCAGGGGTAGCTTGGCCTTGTGGCGTGTCTTGTGTCAATGTAAAAAGATACTCACCTCCGGACCTGACATTCCTGTCTGTGTCTTGGCCCCCACGCAGGCCCTGAAGGGTTGCCAGGTGAATATAGGTCAACACATGCTCTTCCGCTGGTGTTAGGATGATTTTAGTTGGGATCCCACCCCCTGTCTGCATGCTGGGGAAGATTAAAGCACACCTGGGGAAGATTAAACCATAAGTGTTACATCCTGTTACAAAGCAGAATATACATTCAGTTACACTCTAAAAGGACTTCACCTCTGCTGGCGGCGCATGTCCATTTTTTTTTTTTCCCATAATATTTAAGGTCCCCAAATTTACGTTTAATTTGCTCAACATCCCTCCTCACAGAACCAACACTATTCACTTGCCGGCAAATCTTATCCCAAATCTCCTGCTTGGCCTGCTTTGGGGTTGACTTGGAATAACGCCCAAATAGGGCATCATAGTGCTCACAAACACCAGTGGCTACAGCCATGCTTTGGACATCACAGAAATGGGCTGTAAGTGAGCCACGGCGCAGCTGGCGCCCACATGGGTGTGTGGTGTCCCCGGCAACAGATGACATTGATGGCTGGCAGTCTGGGGAGTAGTTTAGGTATCTTGGGCTGATGGGTGACTGTGATGGACTGTGGGGCGTGCTAGGTGATAATGGCTGGGTGCCTGTCGAGCTGTCTGCCTGGGTGGGCAAGTGGTTTTGGACCTACGCTTCCCCTTGGTGGTGTGGCTGGATTTACCCACGTGCTTTGTGGGTGGAGGAGGTGGAGGCTGCAGGGTTGGAAGAGATTTGTGGCCCTTGTGAGGCCTGGCTGATTTAGCAGGTGGGGGCGACTGTGCCAAGGAGAAGCCTGTGTGTCTGGCTTCTCCACCCTTTGACTATGGCCATGTCCCTCCTGGCTCTTGTGCCTGCTCTTGTGTGGGTGTTCGTGATGTCTATCTGTGCGGCTAGTATGTGGCTCTGGGCTTTTTGGGGTCTTACGGCTCCCTTTTGGTCTGGGCATAGTGATATGGTAACCAACACAGAGCTGAGTGCATTGACCTTTAAATAGTTTTCCCGTGAGGGCGTGTTCGGCAGCGTGTGTGGCTGTGTGCGCGCGGGCACGCATGCCACCACGGGGTAACGCCACCACGGGGTAACGTCATAACCACACCCGGAAGGAAGAGGAAGATGTCGCCCGCCATCTATACTGAGGAGCAGGACAAAATAATCATGGATGTGAGTAGGCGAGCGTGCGTTTATGTGCGCGCACAAGCCGCTGAACAAAAATTAGCCATGGCAGGGCAAGATTAGTGAGGACAAACTGACTTGTTAAACTAAACTACTAGACCAGCTTAGTTTTAAACATGTGCGCAGCAGCACACTAGCCTAGAGGCAGATAGACTAAGTAGGCCCATGTGAGTAGGAATGAGTCTCCGAAACTGGCTTTAGATAGTGCATGAGAGTGTGTAATCTATTTGTGTCACTAATGCTCTGCCATTGTGTTTTTTTATACAGATGATGCTGAGGAACCGTTATGATTTCCTGCCGTGCGACTTCGAGAAGAGGACGTTGGCACTGTCGGTGGTGGAGGCAATTGCCAGGAATACTGGAACCACCTATACCTTCACCCAGATCGCCCAACACTGGTCGGATTTGAAGAGGAGGCATAGGCCCCGGGTGAGGCGGTACTTTGCAAAGCACTTTCCAGGTAAGTCTTGATACATGACATGCAATAATCACACTGCTCTTGCCTGGGCCTGTGTTTATGATTGTGTTTATATTGCAGCGCATGAATGGAATTTGCGTTTCCACCCCACCCGGACCAGAATCCGAAGCCCAGTGTTGGGAGGTACTGGGGAAGGTATAGGTGGTGCCACGCCAGTGCCAACGCCCACCCCCTCCTCTGCCAGTGAGTATGAGGAGCCGCTGGACCTCACTATAGAGGGGGGGGGAGTCGCACGGCAGGGAGTCAAACCAGCCACAGCTCCAACCTGACTCTGGTAAGACTCTCAAACCTACATATGTCCGGATACATGCAATAAAGACATATACTAATGTGCACTATTGTTATTTTTAGATGATGACGTTGCAGGACCATCCCAAAGGATAGCGGAGGAAGCAGCCCAACCTCAAGAGGGGCCTGGGGAAGGTGAGTGATTTGATGCATAGAAGCCTAACCTAATCTGACATTCAGGAGGCACAGTCAATAATAACCTTGTGTTTTGGATCCCAACAGCTTCACAGCAGGACGAGATGGTGGACCCAGGGAGGAGGCTGCGCCCCAGACGCCCTGTTGGCCCCAAGCCTTGTAAGTTTGTTCAATAGATCATACATGTTTTTTAAACTCCGGCCCAAAACAACAAAAACATGGTCCAAGACACACTAATCTAATAACTTAGGGAAAAATTAACCCTAAAAATGGACCAAACCAAAAGCCCTAGATAAGCAAAATACTTACAAGGCAAAACTGATGATGTTTCTCATTCACAGATCAAAGACAAGGGCCCAAATGAATAAAAAGAAGAGCCTCCTGGGTGGATGATGCCAAGTTTTTTTTTATAATAAAGTTTTTTAAATTTTACAAAAAAAAGTAAACAAAAAAAAATGTGTGGTGTGTTCTCTTTCCAGGCACTGTACGTTCTCACAACATAACCATACAGTTACATGTCCCAAAAGGTAAGTATATGGGACAAGGAATAGGAAGAAGAAAAAGAAGAAGAAGGAGAAGAGATTAAGGTAAGCATTAAACACAGGGAAGAAGAAAAAGAAGAAGGAGAAGAGATTAAGGTAAGCATTAAACACAGGGAAGAAGAAAAAGAAGAAGAAGGAGAAGAGATCAAGGTAAGCATTAAACACAGGGAAGAAGAAAAAAGAAGAAGAAGGAGAAGAGATTAAGGTAAGCATTAATCACAGGGAAGAAGAAAAAGAAGAAGAAGGAGAAGAGATTAAGGTAAGCATTAAACACAGGGAAGAAGAAAAAAGAAGAAGGAGAAGAGATTAAGGTAAGCATTAAACACAGGGAAGAAGAAAAAAGAAGAAGAAGGAGAAGAGATTAAGGTAAGCATTAATCACAGGGAAGAAGAAAAAGAAGAAGAAGGAGAGATTAAGGTAAGCATTAAACACAGGGAAGAAGAAAAAGAAGAAGAAGGAGAAGAGATTAAGGTAAGCATTAAACACAGGGAAGAAGAAAATGAAGAAGAAGGAGAAGAGATTAAGATAAGCATTAAACACAGGGAAGAAGAAAAAGAAGAAGAAGGAGAAGAGATTAAGGTAAGCATTAAACACAGGGAAGAAGAAAAAGAAGAAGAAGGAGAAGAGATTAAGGTAAGCATTAAACACAGGGAAGAAGAAAAAAGAAGAAGAAGGAGAAGAGATTAAGGTAAGCATTAATCACAGGGAAGAAGAAAAAGAAGAAGAAGGAGAGATTAAGGTAAGCATTAAACACAGGGAAGAAGAAAAAGAAGAAGAAGGAGAAGAGATTAAGGTAAGCATTAAACACAGGGAAGAAGAAAATGAAGAAGAAGGAGAAGAGATTAAGGTAAGCATTAAACACAGGGAAGAAGAAAAAGAAGAAGAAGGAGAAGAGATTAAGGTAAGCATTAAACACAGGGAAGAAGAAAAAAAATATTTTTGTAAGGTAAGTTTTGGTTTGGGAAAAAGTGTCAGTTTGTGGGCTATTGAAAGCTTTAGGGAGGATTAGGGATGTGCACTTGCGTGGACCCAGATTGTCAACAGGAAATACATGGAGATGTAAGTATACTTGTAAAAACCTTCATAATAGGGGTGAAAACGGAAACGGATGGAAAGAAGGTACATTTGTAAACGCATTTAAAAGGAGGCAAAAACGGATGGTCCGTGTGAACGGGCACGGAACCCACGACGAAATTGTAAGCTCTCGAGAAGGGAAAAAAACACTTTCCGATTGAAGACACATAAACGGATCAGTAACGGAGCTCTTCCGGCGGCGGCTCTGAATCACATTTGGACCTCGAGAAAAACGGAACAAAATAAGGTCAGATCGGGGAAGGCTCTGCATCAGGCCATATATGTTTAACTGAAATATTTGCAGGAATTAGCAGGAGTTTCCAGGAAAATTATATATTGTTTTTTTTTTCAGCAGAGTTTGGGCTTTAACAAGAAATCAAGAAATGTATTGTTTGTCATTTTTTCTGTGCATTCCCAATATTTTGGTGTGAAATATGTGGGGAAAGTTTTTTTTTAAATCAGGAATGTAGGCTTTTTCAAGAAAATCATATTGCGTGTATAATCTCCATTCCACCCAATTACAACAGTACAATATATCGGTAGACACTCACTCCTGCCCAAATAAAATACAACTTCAACTTCACACTGTCAAGAGTTAAACCCTTAAAAAAAATCTCTTGGATGTGAGGCGGGGGTGGCATGCTTTTGTTCTAATTTTTAAGGGTTAAAAAAGGGGATTTATTTTTTTACAAACAGCATGGGGTCCCCCCTCTCCAGTAAAACCAGCCCAGACACTGGCTATGTGGACTGGGTGACCAGGTTGCTGAGGGTGCACATAGCCCACAAGGGCATCAGGCTCTCCTGCATCCCCCGGGCCTTTGAGGATGCAGGTAATGGGGGGGGTTATGGCTAGTAACTCACTTGCTGGCAGGTGACTTGCCAGCCACACCTGCTCTTTGAACTGGTGTAGGGATCCCGAAGACCTCTTACCAGTCCATAAAGGATTAAATGTAAAAAAAAAAGAAAATTGCAGAAAGTTTATTACTAAATAGCAACAGGCAGCATCAGTCATCAAACAATCATTGATAATATGTTTCTTCTTCTGTTTCTTTAAGTTTCGGTCAATTTGAGTTTGGTGAATACAGGTACTATAAACTTTTTATTTTAAATAGATGTACAAGAAAAACTAGGATTTTAGAATTTGTTCTGTAGATTGATGTGATTGCAGATGGGTAGAGAAAGGATTGCGCACCCTGCATAAAATAACCCTGGACTGGAATAGAGAAAATTAAAGATAAATAGCTTTGTAAATAACACATCATTGCAATGTACAGGACATTTACATATTTACATCAACCAAATGATCACGTGCACAAAATGACAAATCTCATTGGTCACACACACCTTGCAATCTATTGCACTGTACAATCTATACACAGTCTGCAAAATATATTTTAGGGAATCAACACACAGAGTGTAACAGTAAAACTCTTCCTGGTACATCAATAGCCCATGACTGCAATTTCCCTATATCAGCATATACCAGCATATACTGCCAAGTACTTTATTTTATATCTTACATAATATATATATAATACATAATATGAGGCTGAAACATTAGTTCATGAAGTAACATTAGTAATAATGAACTCCTGTTCCCCTGCAGAAATGTAGGTCCATGGCATGGCTGTAAAATGAAATATGAGGTCACATACAGAGAACATCTTGCCCATGCAATGGGGGCCCACAATTTGTGTGATTCTGGCCACAATTCAGGTAGGCAGGCGCAACAATTAGAGTGAGCGGCCACATACAGTAGTGCCCCGGGGGGGGGGGGGGGGGGGCCGCTGTGAAGTTGGTGCAAGCCTTAGACATAGCCACCTCTGGTAACCTGTGTGCAAATAAATAGTCCATGGGGTGGCAGGTCACAGTGACAGGACTTCTTGGGCTTCATTCAACAAGCAGGGAAAAAAAAGGTTTCGGTTGAAAAATTGGATCACATGCAAAAAACTCAAGTAACACGTGATTCAACAAAGCTGAATAATTACATTTGTCTAGTCGAATATTTAGCTTTCCATGTGAAAATGACTTTAGTAAATACACACATTTGTGGACGGAACTGACAATTCTAGTGAGTAACATTATTATTACTTCAGTCCAAAAACACATGCCAACAGTGTCCTGCATGTTTTTGAACAATGAAAGTGTCAGCCGAAATGTCTTTTTAGGGATTGATTGTTTTAAAAAATAAAATTTTGTCCAGAATCAAACAAATTAATGTCAAAACAACAAAAATATGGATATTGGGCCCCAAAGTATAAATTATTAAGCATTAATATGCAAACCAAGGGGGGTGTGGCTTGACATGGAGGAGTAAAGCTGCCTTGGGACGGAGCTCCGCACCTGGCATCTGAAAAGCAGAGGCAAACGAGCAGCAAACCACACGCTGACTATATGTCCAGGCGGGGGAAACAGCGGGGACCGAGTAAGAAGGGCAGGGCGCACACGATTCCTGCCCTGTCTCGCTCCGGCGGCGCCGGGAGACGGCTGCCGTGAAGATGGCGACGCTTGGAGAAGAGGAGCACGCACATGGACGTGAGATCGCGTTGAGGCGGGAGTCTACCGCCTCATGCGCCCTGACCCCGGCTGGGGACTCACCTACACCGCGGGGAAGCTGAGAAGGGACTGAGCGCCCGCACCGCAGCCCAGAGGTGGAGCACCGCGGGAGCGGGGGCCAGAAGATGACGGTATCAGCGGAGGTACACAGCGAGGCGGACTGGTGGGGCGGAACACCCGGCGGGCCTCGGGTTGGTCCCGCGCCCCGCCCCCCCCCGCCCAACCCTCACTCCAGGGGCCCATATGTATTGCCAGATGCCGCCCTACACCCGCGGGGGGTGCACTGCAGAAGGAGAGGGGGGTGATGATCTTGCCCACGTTAATTTGTCCCCTGTTCAGGGAGAAAAACGGCCCTATGGAGAGGCCGCACCAGGGGACTAGTTTAGCCCAAACTCGCCGCTGCGAAGCCCACTGCTGGGCACCCCGACTGCGCATGCACGGAGACAGGGTTACACCTCCCCGCAAATTGAGGAGATGCAGTCCGGTATCAGCTATTTGACGGGCACCCCATCACCCCCTCTGAGCCCGCAACCATCGTGGCAAGTACACACGGGATCCTCGCCTGATGGCCAGGTAGGAGATCTGCTGTCCCTGGAGAATACCCCCCTACATGCACCCTGTGGGATGAGGGGATGCTTCTGTCGGCAGGGGGACCCTGCGTGGGAGATAGAAGGGACGCCCTGCTGACGGTGGGATTGGCCTCCCGGGAGGGGAGATTATGTGACGCCCCGTCTTTAGGCTCGTCGCAGCATGCTGCACACAAGGTTGAGTTGCCCCCCGCAGGGTTCTCCATCTATCCTGCCGTTAGCCCAATTATCTCATTCAATCGCAGAGGCGGTAAAGATCAATATCAAGGAGGCCCTGCGTGGGCTCCCAACGCGTGGGGATTTTGACGGATATGTGTCCAGGATGGAGGGCACTATCAAGAGAGAATTGGCATCACTACAGGGTTCAGTGGCTGAAGTTACGGAAAGAATGGACAGGGTGGAAACCTCACACAGAGCCCTTGAGATGCGCGTAGCAGATCTAGAACAGCAGCAGGTCCGAAACAAACGCCTCCTATCCGAGGTATTCCTGGCCCATGATGATTCGGAGAATAGGAGCCGTAGAAATAACTTGCGCCTCTGGGGTGTCCCTGAGTCGGTGGAACCGCGGGACTTGGCAGAGGCAGTTACTTCCATCTTTAATGAGCTTCTGAATCTCCCTGATTCCAATTGTATAGAAATGGACCGAGTGCACAGGACACTGGGCCCCCGGCCGCAAGATCCAAATAGGCCCAGGGACATTATTTGCCGAATCCATTTCTTCAAGATCAAGGAAGAGATTTTTCGCCGTCCTTGGGATAGGGGTCCGGTCGGCTACAAAGGCGCACAGGTGATCATCTTGCAATACCTCTCGCGGAGAACACTGCAGATGAGAAAGCTCTTGAAACCCCTGCTGGAAACTATCCAGAGGCAGGGGGCGTCCCACAGATGGGGACACCCTTTTCAGCTGTTGGTGCGTAGGGGCGGGGGCCTATTTTTCCTCAAGGTGCCTAGTCAGCTGCCGGACCTGTTCCACTTTTTGGAAACGGAGAATGTGGATGGATGGTTCCCGACTTGACCATGTACAACGGTTGGCTGCCGCAGCGTCCAGAGAGAGGCCCCAGAGGAGACAGGAGAGGCGTGAGGGGCCGTAGAAGGTGAAGACTTGGTGGTGTCCCCTGCCGCCATTGGTCTAGCCTCATTTCTCTGCCAGTACAGCTCTTGTGGGCGGGCTGGGCCAGTGGCGGGGGGGCGCCGCGGGGGGGGGGCTGGCATGGGGGTTGGGTGGTGACCGGGGGGAAGGGACTGTTGCTCAGTGCTTTCGGCCTCGCCCCTCGCCCCAGGCGCTGTCCCAGCTGGGGACCCTGGACTCGGGGGCCTTGCCCCCCTGTTATGTTATGTTGCTATGTGGTGATTGTTGATGTTTTTCTTTCCTCTTTTAGTGATATTAGATCCTAATGTTTAGCGATTGACTTAATTGATCTGACTGGGTCCTCGCTCCACTCGGGGACCCCTGCTTGGAAAGCTACTGGGTTATGCTGCTGGGCATGGTGTCATTCTGTTTCAGATTGCCTGCACATTGTGCGGCAGGGCGGAGACGCCTCATGGCTGGGATGTGCCTCGCTGAGTAGATATAATACAGGTGCGACTCCTTACCCAATGTTCTTGGGCCTTGTCTTCCAATTCCACCCCTCTGGAGAAGCCATTTGGTCTCCTCCGGATGGGAATAGCCTTAGCACAGGGCTTGTTTGCCCATGGTAGGAGGACCTCCCACGGAGTCCTCCCCACTTCCACCCGTTTCCTGCGGACTACTTGCTAGTCCTTCCCTCTCCCCTTGTTACTGGCGTTATACTCCCCAAGTTTCCTCCTTCCTTCCCACCCCTCGGAACACACCTTCCCCCCCCTCCGTTTTTCGTCCCTCCTCTTGTTGTCCCCTAACTACTCCTCCTTCCCCCCTTGGCGTGTGGGACTGGGCGAGTGACGAAAAGTACCACTGCCTGGCGGACTCTGTCCCTTCACAGTCTCCCTTCGCTAACATGGCCCCTGTAAAGATAGTCACCTTGAACGTGAAGGGGCTTAATACCCCAGAGAAGAGAACTATTCTGGATCAGGAATTAAAAAGATGTAAAGCGAATGTCATAGTTTTACAGGAGACACATTTCAAAACTCTGTAACAAACAGTTTCCCCATGTGTTCACCAGCTGCGCTGCAGACGACAAAAAAAAGGGGGTAGCGATCCTGACGTTCCCTTTATATTAAGGGAGGTCTGGAAGGATGAGTCGGGAAGGGTGGTGTTGGCCAAGGGGCTGATTAGTCAAAAAATGTATACGTTAGTCTCCATATATGCATCCAACCAAGGGCAAATCCAATTCTTGAAACACACTCTGGACAAAATTGAGAAGTTTAGAGAGGGGGAGTTTATACTGGGAGGCAATTTCAATTTAACTATAGAACCCCTCCTGGACTCTTCAGTGGGCAGGTCAGTGATCTCACATTTGGCTTTGAGATCTCTGAAGAAGACCTTGCATGGCATGCAGCTGGTGGATGCGTGGCGGGTCAGGAATCCCGGGGCGCGAGATTACTCTTTTTACTCCAATGCGCATGGGACATATTCCAGGCTGGACTACATTTGGGTGTCACACAGCTTACTGGGTCTGGCCTCTGGAGATGGGATATACCCGACCTCCTTTTCGGATCATGCCCCGGTGTTCCTTGCCCTCGACCTCGTGGACAGACCCCACCCCTCCTCGACGTGGAGACTGAATGAGTCTCTCCTTCAGGATGCGGTGGTGGCACAGGCGGTGAAGGAGGGCCTAGAGTCCTATTTTAGAGCCAATGACAATGGGGAGGTCTCGCTACTTACACTATGGGAGGCACATAAGAGCGTGATTAGGGGCCTCCTCATTAGTCATGGAGCGAGGCTCAAGAGGGAAAGGCTAACCCAAATTGAAAAGCTCACTGATAAGGTTCGTGGCCTGGAGCTGTCCCATAAACAGACTGAGGCGATGAAAGTGCTCGGAGAACTGACCCAAACAAGAGAGGCTCTCAATGTCCTATTGCGACAGAAAGCTAAACATATAATCAGGAGGTGTAAATGCACGTATTACGAATATGGAAACAAGAGCAGCGCACTATTAGCTAGGGCACTCAGACAACAACAGTCCCAGAACTTCATCTCCGAGATTTTGGACAATGCCCAACAAACACAACATACCACTGAGGGGATTGCAGACATGTTTAGAGTATATTACTCGAGCTTATACAATCTTGGTGGGGGGGGTGGCAGCGCGGACACGCCTAGCTAAAATAGAGGAATACATAAGGGGATCCGGCATGCCTTCGGTCACGGAGGAGGTATCAGCATCATTGGAGGGTCCGATTGGGATGGAGGAATTGTTAGAGGCACTTAAACAGACCCCGTCGGGAAAGGCCCCAGGACCGGATGGTTACTCGGTTAAATACTACAAGACCTTTATCTCTATTCTAGGCCCACACATGGTTAGGGCATGGAACATAATTACAGACCCAGAGGTGCCAGGCGCCTTCTCAGGCAGGGACCTCGAGGCAAAAATATCTGTCTTGCATAAACCGGGGAAGGACCCTCTGTCTTGTAAGAGCTATCGCCCTGTCTCTCTTCTCAACACTGACCTGAAGCTGTACGCCAAGATTCTAGCCAACAGGTTGGCGCCGGTGGTAGCCCACGTGGTCCATTTGGACCAAACGGGTTTCGTGTTGGGAAGGGAGGCCAGGGATAATGTGGTTCGGGCACTTACACCGTATACAGTGCAATATACACAGCTCAGAAATCTGGGGTATCAATGATGATCTTATCCACAGACGCGGAGAAGGCCTTCGATAGGGTGAGCTGGCCATTCTTGAGTGGAACTCTTAGACATGTGGGCCTGGGAGACAATATGAGGAAACTAATCGAAGCCCTATACACGATACCCTGTGCTAGGGTCAAAGTAAATGGCCACCTCTTCCAATTCATAACGGAACCCACCAGGGCTGCCCCTTGTCACCCCCATTGTTTGCCCTGACTTTGGAGCCATTTCTGTGTAAAATGGGGGGCACGTGGACATAGGGGGTCTAAGTTTCAGAGGGGATACCCATAAGGTTACCGCATACGAGGACGACCTCTTGTTCTTTAGCACAAACCCCGCAATCTCGGTGCCTGTGTTGATGAAAGAGTTTGAAGTCTTCAGTAAGCTATCCTATTTTAGAATCAACTTTGAAAAATCCGAAGCGCTAAACATTTCACTCTCGGGTGACGTGGTCAGAAATGTTCAACAGGCATTCTCTTTCAAATGGGCTAGGAGTTCGATAGCATACCTCGGCACGCAGTTGCCGGACCGGTTGTCGAACATCTTGGCATTGAATTTCCTGCCCCTGTCCCAGAGAATAAAAGCTGATCTGGATAGATGGGACTCCCCGACCTTCTCGTGGATGGGTAGGGTGAATATTATCAAGATGTCGATCTTGCCAAAATTATTGTTCCTGTTCCAAGTACTCACGATCAAAATCCCTACTCGCTTCTTCAGGGAACTGGAGAAAACTCTAATGGGATTTGTCTGGCAAAAGAGGAGGACAAGGCTCAGGTGGCAGGTATTGTACAAGCCCAAGCATTTAGGAGGCATGGCGATGCCGGATGTCCAATCGTATTGGGTGGCTTCCCATTTGCAGAGAATATGTGAATGGCACACATGCAGGGGGACAAAGAGGTGGGTCCAGCTGGAGCACGCACTGGCTTCAGCCCCACTGGATATTTCAGCCTGGAATAGAGAAGCTCATATGCCAGAGATGAGATCCCACCCAACGGTAGTGGCCACTTTGGGAGTCTTGCGGGACTTCAGGGAAAAATCAGATGTTTCCCCCTGGCCCTCCCCAATGATCGCATTATTGGATAACCCACAGCGTATGCCAAACTGTACTAGGAAGGAACTCAGGGAGTGGGGGAAGGTACGCCAGCTAAGAGGGGGCGACTTGATGTCAGAGGGGGGATGGGCCTCCCTGGGGGAGCTTAGGGCTAAATTTGAGAATGGGAACCTAGACCCCTGGACTCGCATACGATTTCAATCGGTATTATCTAGAATGGGTTTCCGAAGGGAGAATGCCAGGAGCCACACAAAGTTTGAAAAGCTCTGCCTGGCGCAGCCGCAGCCCCATCTGATTTCCTATTACATCACACTTCTCATCACTTCCCCTTCATTTTGGGGAGAGTGGGAGTCAGACCTGGGAAGAACAATAGGCGAAAAGGAGAGAACCAAAATAGTGACTCTGGCACACAAGTCCTCGGTAACTACGAGAACCCAGGAAGTCAATTTTAAGTTATTGACACGCTGGTATTATACCCCCGATAGATTAGGCAAGATGTTTGGCACGGCAGATGCGAGTTGCTGGAGATGTGGGGAGGGGCGAGGGACCCTATTTCATTTATTTTGGCAGTGTCCCAGAATCCAGGAGTACTGGGGAGCGGTCCTGCGCATAGTGGCGCAGCTGACAGGGGCACAATTACAGGATGATCCAGCCCAGATCCTACTCCATTCCACGAGGGCCCCGACGGGGAAGTACTTTACTGGTTCATCTGCTGAATGCCGCCAAGCAGACAATCCCTAGATTCTGGAAACAGAAGAAAGCTCCCTTCGTCAGGGATTGGGTGAAGGAGGTTATGCAGGTTAGGGAAATGGAAGATCTAACACAGGCGCTGCATGACAGAGATGAGCAATATAGAAATACCTGGCTTCCCTGGCTGATTTACGAGGAATCAGCGGATTTCAGGAACCTGTGTGAGTAGTAGGCCTGGGGCGGTGTTCGGGGCGCCGCCTTACCTTGATTTGCCCCACCTGGACGGAGCATATCTCGCCCTATCTTGAACAAGGTCAGACTTGGACAGGCGGGGAGAGTAGTCCGGACTGGCACCGTGTACCACACGCCATACCTCCACCACCTTTCTCACTCCCTATCCCACCCAAGCCCCTTATGTGTCACATTACCCTTCCCTGGGGGGGCATATGGTTCTGCCCAGCATGGAAGAAGCGCCGCTCTCCCCTCAAGGGCAATGTGGTTAAGTATATCTATTTGGAATGAGAAGTGCTCCGTTGGCCAGACAGCCTTTATCACATGAGGTCCAGGTTCGGAGCTAGTGGGGTTCTTTCCCCACCTCACGAACTGACAGCGGCTGAGAATCTCCCGTTATGTATCATGTAGTGATGGCAGATGTTGTTGCTCAGATGTAAAATGATACTTATGCTTCGACATGGAGCCTCATATGCCCCCCCCCCACCTCTTGTGCATTGTATTGTTTGCATCTAATGTTTGTATGTTTGCAAAAAAACTTTAAATAAAGAATATTAAAAAAAAAAAAATGCAAACCAAACAGGGGAGGGAGGGTTAACGAGAACATCTGAGACAAAACATTGGGAAAAAAAATTGAAATAAACTGGAAACAGAATATCATCCCTAAAACACAGGTTCTCCAGAGAATACACTGCAAAATGGCGAATAGAGCTTTGCAGAGAACACAGAAGCTGGAGAGATCAAATTGCTATGGGAAACATACATAGAAAGAGGAGAAACATGGGGGACTATTGAGAGCAGTTAAGTGCTTAGCCGGGCAGGGGGGAGGGGCCATTTGCGCCTAAAAGACGCAGATTTTCCCTGTGGAAGGTGCAAATTGGCGCAACAAGAAGCAATTTGCGCTTCTCATGTATGCTTGCCATTTGGTGTGGTTCGTACCTGCGCCAGGCACATGCACACAGCCATTAATCATGCGCCTAGGCACATGCGGAATCGTTTGTGCTCTGTCTCAACAATTTTGCGCACCGACCATTAATCAACCCAATTGTGGTGGCCAGAGCCTGGAAATTCGGGAGTACCAAATGTCGGATACTGGGGACTATACAGCCTCTCAAACTGGATTCTCCCCACCCCCACTCAATCCTATCTATAAGTTTGCTTTATCTGTATGTCAATCATCCCAAGATCACATTTCTACATGAAATCTTTGTTGTGTTACATAGAAATTGTACAGAGCAGATACATGATCGCACTAAAATCCAAATAGGCCTTTAGCCACCTTCACGTCATCATTATAACATTGATAAATACAGCTAAAGATCATAGAGCTGCAACTATTGACTTTGCGGTAAATATACAGCTGTTAATACTGGTATTGACTATGATGAATTTAAAGTTTGAGTGTTAAAGTGGACTGAAACCCATCCGCTGTGTTTCTGATGTGTGAAACCCCCCCTGGTCACCCAGTAAACTCACATTCTCTCCGATCCAATGATGCATGCACGAGCAGTGGCCGCTGCTTGCTATAACTTAAGCCAGGCATTTGTGAATGGCCAGCACGAGTACGCTCCCTGTAGCTAAGGATGTGGCCACCGGCATGCTTGGCTCTGTTCAGCTAGACTTGACTGGACAAGTGGGCATGAGCGGATCCTAGCTCACTGATTGGATGAAAGGCCATGTATGCACCGTAGGCCAGGGAAGAGTGAGTTAGAGAGGACAATCTGGGGGGTTTCACTCAGCGGGCATCCTAGATCTTGCACCAATTTGCGCCTTCCGCAAGGAAGCTCTGCGGATTTGAGGCACACTGAGCCCCTAGCTTAGACATGCTTGGAGTTGGGTCACATTGAATAGGGGGTGGGGGTTGGAGGGGACCAAGTAAAATGGATTTAAATCTTCCTTTAGCTGTCCTGGAAAAGATATTAAAACTACATTGTACATGGCATACAGTTGGGGGTTGCACCCTCCCGCTTCTAAAAACGTTTTTACCTTTGGGTCAGTTTGGGATCTTCTATTGTGTGTATCCCCACCATCGCCTGTGAATTCACCTTTTCCCCATTCCAGAACATTCACATGTGCCCAGCCAATCAGTAGAGCTTGTTCAGTTCAGATTACCTTTGCCACTCTATGTCCAGAGCATCTAGGAAATCTGAAGGGAGCAAGCTCTACCGGCCACATCCAGCTTCCGGCTTATAGCTGTGGGTGTGCCCGTGTTGGCCATTTAGAAAGGCCTGGAGCAGATACATGCCTAGCTAGCTAAAAATATGGGGAAGCACTGTTTCAGGTAAAATCCTCTCTAAAGACCAGGGGGCACTCCCTTTTTCCTGAGAGCACAATTATTGACCACGACTGGTTACAAACGAAAGCAGATTCTGAGCACACATTCACCCTTAGCTCCGTATGGCATTATGCTTGTTGCGTCTATGTGTTGGCACAGAGGCCTAGGTGGGGTTACGTGAATGATGTCACACACACTTCCGGGACACATGCTGGAGAGCAGGGGAAAGACACATGCAAGATGGTGCCTGCACTGTTTACCCCAGAAGAGGAAAGATGCAGCATACATGTAAGTAGCTAGAGAAAATACAAGGATGTGTCTGTGGGATGTGCATACAGGCAGACTATGGTGTATTGCGGCCCCAGACACTGTGTACATGCCCCACTACCGAGACCTAGTGACACCGCAAACACAGTGTACATTGGCCCTAGTTAGGTCGCTGCCAGTTTGCACATGGCACCACTGTGCGTGTAGTGGATTGGCACCTCGATGTATACATGGTGAGCCAATCATTCCCGCCTACATGACAGTCTGCATTCATGTACGGGGGCTGCAAATCACATGCCTGCACTTTAACTGCAACTGGGGGTGCATTCTGCATGCATGCAAGCATGCGTCATTATCATTATCCGGGTAAGTCACTAGACAAATGCACAGATGGGTGCATGGTCAGTTTGATGGTTGCAATAACATACAACTTGTCAACCGTCTGTGTCTTTGCAGTTTCAGGTACTGGTGTGGGGCGGTACATCCGTCATGTGCAGTGACAGACAAGACACTGAACCCCCAGCCACACCGTCTATATACACCCCAGTGGATACAACATCTGCCACACAGAGGGACTTACGCCACCTGCCCACATCCTCGGCTCTAGCACACTTGACTCCTTCCACTGCAGCAAAACCATTGAGATTGTATCAACACCCCACCAAGCATTGGCATGTTGAACAAGGGAAACAGAGAGTAGACAACATTAAGCTAAAAAAAACACGGAACCCCAGATAGGAAGAACACGCAAGGCTCCACTTTGAGAACAGCAAACAGCCAGTGCCGGCCAGCTTCTGCCTCTCGAGTTACATTAATATAGGACAAAAAGACTAACAATAATGCTGGGGAAGGAAGTAGGTGTTTACAAGGCTAATTCCAAAAGCCATTGCACATAACACTGATCAAGTATTCTTAGTATACAGTACGTCCTGCTCCAGATATAATACTTACTATCGGGTATTACTCCGCCAGATGGTGTTGGACTGCAGAGACATCGAAAATAGGCTCCTCCCGGCCCCTCAAATTCCCAGGGATCTCCCACAAATACCCAGAATTTCTCTGCAGTCTGGACTGCGAAGGACAAGAAATGGCTCTCTAATCGCAGATGAGCGGGGCTATTAGCCTGCGGCCCTGTAGGACTATTCCCACCCGTTCAATTATTAACGTGCCTCCCAACCTTGGCTGCGCTGGTCGGGTGAAGGTAGGCAGCACCACTGTTAGGTGCTTAGAGGCGCTGCTCCACCGCAATCCCCCACCGCAATCCCCCACCAAAGGGTAGGCGGTTCAAGCTTATGGTGAGCCTCTATGGGATGCCCCTCCTGCACTATTGCCCCTTGCCCCTGTCTATCGGTGGGCCCTATTTTAAGTGGCCGCTGTCTTCCCTCACTCTCCTTGTAGCCTTCGGGGGGAAAGAGGGGGGTGTGTGTATGTATGTATTTATGTGTATTGGCTTTGTGCTTATTACATTATGTTTTGTGTCAGCCGCTGTGCTGACTTGTTTTACTTTTTCTCTACTTAAAATTGCCCCAGGCGCTGGCGCGCCGTCATTGGCTGCTTGTCACGTGTTGGCTTTGCGCTCTTCGGGGGGGTGGGGCCTGTCTCTGGCGCGTTCCGTGTCATTGCTTGAGCGGGCCCGCCCCTCGAGGTATACCGACACCATTTTGTTTGCTTGGTCGGCTTCTGCATGATGGACCTCTACCTACCGCGGTCCGTAAGTGCCCTTGCGGGTGGCTTTATTACCACCTGTTTATTACTGTCTGCTTACGGCTCCCTTTGATTATGTCTTTCAGACGGGCGAATCCATTGGCTTCTCCCGGCACTCTATTAGTTGGTTAACTTGTGAGGCATAGTGTAATTACTCCCACTTCCCTAGCGGGTTATTGGGGCATCCCGGGTTGCTGTATAGCATTAATCCCTACCGGCCTATAGTGCCGCTATAATCACCATATGGAGGCATCTCAGGATAATGTGACCGGGATTCCTTCGGGACAAGCCCGGCTGTGTGTAGCGTGTGGGGAGTCTCATGTTGACGCTGACAAGGCGCGGGTCTGTGTACCCTGTGCTGAGCCGGTACTTGCGCTGCAATCTGGCCTTCCAGTGGCTGGGCCTGCACCTCGTTTCACTTCACCTACCCCCCCCCAAGCTTAAATCTCACTCCTACTGCGTTGCATACAAGTGGGGATTCTCAGCCTGATGTGTCTTCTAGACTGGCTACAGTTGAGAAGTTCATTTCTAATACCTTGGTGCGTAAGGCCCCTGCTAAAAAGCGGCACTTAATGCCTAATGTCACTCTTTTCCCTATGGAAACTGATGAGTTTTGGCATCTTTGTGGCTATACCCCTTTGGACGAAGGAGAGCTATTCTCCGACTCAGGGTCATCTGATGAGAGGCCCAGGGGTCATGATGATTCTGGCTCTGACCCCTGGGCCCCGGGTGATACTGATAGATTGCTGACCCAGATTTTTAAGGTTCTGTCCATTTCTCCCCCTGTTGCGGCTCCCAGGCAAAGGGGGAATTTTTCCATACCGCTAAGTCACGCTTGGAATTCCCTGAGCAAGCACATTTCAATAACTTTGTGCTCAAGGAATGGGAACGCCCCAGTAGACTTCCCGGTGTACCTAAGAGTTGGGATAGGAAGTATCCCTTTCCTGCTGATGTGGTAAAGTGTTGGTCATCCCCTCCCGAAGTGAATGCCCCTGTCCTAGGGTTATCTAACACCTCTGTCATGCACTCCCCTGACTCCACTACCCTGCGGGATGCTGAGGACCGGCGCATTGACCAGCTGGCGTCCCATGCCTTTGCATGTGTGGGGACGGCACTGCGCCCGGTCTGTGCCTCGGCCATAACCGCTGTGGCCATTAGGACCCTGATCAGAAGTATACTTGATAGTGCCCCTGATGATTTGCCTTGTGAAGTGTTTAATGCACTCTCCAGTTGTGATGTTTTTGTAAATTTTGTCCTCTCTGCCTTGGATGACACCATTAGAATGTGTGCCAGGACATCTGCCCTTGTGGTGGCTATACGCCGCTCAGTTTGGCTATGCCAGTGGGCTGCTGACAACGCTGCCAAGAAGTCCCTCACTGGTTTTCCCTTCAAAGGACTACGCCTGTTTGGGGACCGCCTGGACCTTTTTGCTAAGGGAGGCAGGTTACCCTAGCACAGGCGGCAGTCCTTTTGGGGTCAGGGCTCCTTCTTCTCCCCCTACCGTGGTGCTAGACAAGGGAGGGGGGTTTCCTTTACTGGGGCCCGGGGAGATTTCTGGGGTAGGGGCAGAGGACGTGGACGTCCTGGCTCCTCCTGGGGCCACAAGACTAAATCCTCTCCCAAGCCCCCTCAGGCATGATGGGACGCCCTCACCCATCTGGGTGGGGGGACGGCTTCAGCACTTCACTCACGTCTGGAGGCTTCATGTCTCAGACCGGTGGATTCAGGAGGTAGTGTCCTCCGGTTACAAGATAGAGTTTGCTGCCTGGCCGCCCCCAAGATTCATCAGATCCCGGATTCCTCAGGACCCTGTGTCAGCTCAGGAGCTAGTGCAGGCAGTGCAAGGCCTGCTGGAGCTGGGGGTCATCTGCAAAGTCCCCTTAAGAGAAAAAGGCAAGGGCTTCTATTCCAACCTATTTACAGTACCCAAAAAAGATGGGTCACTCAGGCCCATTCTGGACAAATTTGTCAGGAGCAGACGCTTTCGCATGGAAACTCTGCGCTCTGCCATCAGTTCCCTGCGCCCACGGGATTTCATGACTTCTGTGGACATCAAAGATGCTTACCTTCATATTCCTGTATTTCCAGGTCATCAAAGGTTCCTCAGGTTCGCTCTGGAGGATCAACACTACCATTTTGTGGCATTGCCATTTGGTCTCACCTCAGCTCCCAGGGTGTTCACCAAGGTGCTGGCTGGCGTGATGTCTCTGCTCAGGTTTCAGGGCGTCCGCGTTGCGTGCTGCCTTATCTGGACGACATTCTCATCACCTCCCAATCTCTACATCAAGCAGAATTGGATACTCAGCTGGTGGTGTCCACACTGGAGTCATTTGGATGGGTGATCAATCCCCCAAGTCTTCGCTGTCCCCCTCCTTGGTGATTCCATTCCTAGGAATGAATCTGAATACAGTTCAGGCAAAGATTTTCCTTCCTCAACAGAAGGTGACAGTCTGATTGCACAGGTCCAGTTCCTGCTATCTTGTCATCATCCCTCCATCAGGCAGGGGATGCAGCTGGTGGGCCTGATGGTGGCGTGCTTCGAGGCAGTCCCTTATGCTCAGTTCCACTTGAGGTCTCTGCAACTCCACCTCTTGTCAGTGTGGGACAAGGATCCAGCATCTCTTGGACAGGGTCTGTGTGCTTTCCCCCCTGGTCAGGAGGTCCCTCTCGTGGTGGATGTACTCCAGGAACCTGTTGGGGGGCAGATCCTTTCTGACCCCTTCCTGGGAGACGGTCACCATGGATGCCAGTCTGTCAGGTTGGGGGGGTTTCTGGAAGTCCCTGTGGTTCCAGGGGAGGTGGGGCCCTCAGGAGGCCCACACACCTATCAACATCTTGGAGCTGCGGGCGATCAGGTTAGTTCTGGCTCAGTTGACTCTTCACCTTCGGGGACTGCCTGTTCAGGTGCGCTCGGACAACCAGACGGCAGTTGCCTATATCAATCATCAGGGAGGGACCCGGAGCAAGAGGGCCCTCCAGGAAGTGTCTCTGATCCTGACCTGGGCGAAGTCCAATGTTCCCTGCATATCAACTGTGTACATCCCGGGGGTGGAAAATCTCCTGGCAGACTCTCTGAGCAGGGGGACCTCTTGCCAACCAGATGTGGATCTGCTTGCGTCCCGTCACAATTACAAGCTACCGGCATTTGTCTCCCTGTCCCAGGATCCTCTGGCCTTGACCACGGATGCTCTAGCAATGTCATGGCAGGACTTTCAGTTTCTGTATGTCTTCCCTCCATTCCCCCTGCTGGGCAGGGTTCTGAGCAAGATTGCTCTGGAGGGGGTGCCAGCAATTCTGGTGGCCCCCAGGTGGCCAAGAAGAGTGTGGTTCGCAGACGTGGTGCAGCTGGCAGCAGATCAGTACGTTCTGCCCAGGGTGCCAAACCTGCTCACTCAGGGTCCCTTACGCCATCCCAATTTACAAACTCTGGCTTTGATGGCCCTGGCTGCTGAAACCTCCATCTTGATGGAGAAGGGGCTGTCTACCTCGGTTGTTGCTACCATGATAAAGGCTAGGAAGAAGTCTTCTTCTTCCATTTATTACAGGGTTTGGCGTGCCTACATTGACTTGTGTGAGTCTAAGTCTATTCCCTGTCGTGTGTTCTCTATTCCCAGGATTCTGGAGTTCCTACAGCATGGTTTGGAGATGGGGCTCCAACTTAGTACTCTGAAAGGTCAGGTTTCTGCCCTGGCTGTTTTCTTCCAGAAGTCCTTTGCTCAGCATCCTCTGATCAGGACCTTTTTCCAGGGGGTGACTCATGTGCATCCCCCACGTAAGCCTATGGTGCCTGTTTGGGGTTTGAACTTGGTCTTGTCAGCCTTGCAGGGTGCTCCCTTTGAACCTGTGCAGGATGCTGCCCTGGCCATTCTTACTCTGTCTTTCCGGTGGCTATCACCTCTGTTAGGCGTGTGTCTGAGTTGGCGGCACTTTCCATTCAGCCCCCCTACTATGAGAGGACAAGGTGGTGTTTCACTTCAAGCCAGATTTTCTGCCTAAGGTAGTGTCTGCCTTTCATTTGAATCAGGACATTGTTCTTCCATCTTTGTGCCCTAATCCTAGCAATGCTAAGGAAAGGGTTTTGCATTCTTTGGATGTGGTTAGGAGTTTGAAGTATTATCTGGTGGCTACTGAACTGATGCTCTTTTTGTGGTCCCTTCTGGTCCTAGGAAGGGTTTGACTCCTGCCAAGTCTACTATCAGCAAATGGATCCATTAGGCTGTGTTTCAGGCCTACTCTGCTAAGGGGAAGAATCCTCCCTTCCGCCTTACTGCTCATTCTACGCGTGCTATTGGTGCCTCTTGGGCTTTTCAGCACCAGGCTTCTGTTGAACAAGTTTTCAAGGCCGCTACTTGGTCTTCTGCTCATACCTTTTCAAAGTTTTACAAGGCTGATGTTAGGGCCTCAGCTGATGCTGTTTTTGGCCGCAAGGTTTTGCAGGCGGCAGTGGTTTAAACTGTCTGCTGTTACCTTTTTGGGGATCCCACCCTACTTTATGGACACTGCTATTGGATGTCCCAATAGTAAGTATTATATCTGGAGCAGGACGTATTGTATACTAAAAATAATACAATTCTGTGATTACTCACCTGTAGAATTGGTATTATGAGTATACAGTACGTCCTGCTCCACCCCACCCTTGATTTTGCATTATCTTGGATCCCCTGTATGGTGATTGTTATCATTGTTATAGTTACTAGTTTGGGTTGTTTTAATTCTCCCGGCTTCTCGTTAACTGCTTTTCAATGCTGGGGATTTGTGGAAGGTCCCCGGGTATTTGAGGGGCTGGGAGGGGCCAATTTTCGATGTCTCTGCAGTCCAGCGCCATCTGGCGGAGTAATACCCAATAGTAAGTATTATATCTGGAGCAGGACATACTGTATACTCATAATACCAATTCTACAGGTGAGTAATCACAGAATTGTATTTTTTTCTCCCATTAAAAAATTAGATGAGGAAGACTCCGGCGAAGGTATATCGACGGGGATAAAAATCTCTAAAGAAAAGGTCCTAGCTCCTCAAGCAAAATGCCTGATTCAGCTAAATAACCATTCACACAAACATAAAGAATAGAAAACAAAGACACAAGACACAAAACAGGCCAACACAGAGTCTAACAACCTGAGGGTGGGCTGGGGGCAAATGTTAAACAGCCAAAATAAGAGGGGGCAAGGGAGAAGCACAGTCTGCACCAAAAAACACAGCACAAGACACAAGCTAAAGTGAGTGGCTGGAAGGGACAAAAGTGAAACATTAAACAAACAGACCGCAAATGGAAAGGGACCAACAAACACTTTGGGGAACCAGCTTCTAATGGCTAACACACTTTCAGGGGCAAAACTATTCTACCCATGTGTGTGGTGCACAACAAGCAAAGAGTCACTTCAGTCCAACAACAGTAAGAGTTTGGGTTAGATGAGGGAAATATAGTTTAGCAACACACAGCAGACACACCTAAATGCCACAAACACAAAAAGAGGGACAACAGGGTGTAAAGGGGACAAATTAAGAAAGGAGAAACTATGTCAGAGGCAGCAATTAGGGACCACATTTGGCTGGGAAACAGGGTTTTAAAACATTTTTAAAGTTCATTTTAAATAAGTTCTATTGTTTGATAGAAAGTTCCACATGTTTGACAAAGTTGGAAAGTTTTACAGTTTATTTAAAAAACACGAAAATCTGGCCCACATTGGGCCCACTTGTTTGTTACAATAAAAAGTACAAAGTAGCAGCCAAAAGTAGCCACACGAGTCATTAGCAAGCCCACACTACTACACAAACAAGGGGAGGGAGGAATACAAACACCTGCCTACAAACTGGGGAAACACAACACTGCAGGGTAAATGCGATCACTACAGCAAATAGTAAGAGGCCGATTCAGTAATAGCGCCAGGTAGCGACAGATGAGCGACTGTAGCGTGATTTTTACAGCGCCAGCCAGTATTCGCTGTGCTTGGCCGGCGTTTGCTTGATGACAGCGACTCAGTCGGTGTGCGGTAATGTTGAATACAGGCTTAGAGGTCGCTGTTTCACAGGTTCAGCGTTGTATGTGAGCGCCTGACAACAAATGGCAAGAGCGAACGGCTTGCTTCATATTCATTAAAAAATGACGCTCCGAATTTGCTGGCGCTGTCCATTCCTTGTTTAAACCCCAGTGCGCTGGCGGCGATGGCTGTTAACTAGTTTTTAACCCCTAAACAACCATATTTTTTGATTGTAACGTTATACATGTTTTTGGAATCATTTTGTAATATGAATATATTAATATCAGACCTGTAAGATCATTTCTGCACAAATTTTTTTTTTTATTTTTTTTTACTTTAAAAAAAAACCGAACATTGCAGAAGTGGTCTCGGATTTTTTGACATTAAAAAAAAAAAAAAAAAAAAATATTACCAATTAATTATGATTAATTAAACATTGCTCCATTGAAATGCATTGGACAATGCCAGGGAGCGACAGGTCATACCTGGCGCTGTGAAGGAATTTGCAGCGGCGCTGTTTGTTCCAGGCGGCTTCATGATGAATCCCGCGCTAGCTGACGCTCTCGCCGGCGCTAGCCTCATTTAGCGCGATAAATGCGTCAATGTGACCGCCGCCGGGCGTACTTGAGTCGGTAGCCGCCGATAGCTGGCGGTACCTGGCGCTCATCAGACACTACCTGGCGCTAGCCCGTGATAAATAAGGCCCAAAGATTCTCTGTTCTCGACAATGTTCATTGGCCAATACTAAAGAGGGAACATGGTGGAAAAAACATGGGGACTATTGACTGACTTAGCCAGCACAATCCGCAAAGAACAGGACCCTGCATGTAGAAATGGTGCATCATTTCTTGGAAACTTGCCATTCAGTTTGATCCGCTCATGGTGGAACGATTGCACAGGGCCATGAATCGTGTGCCGAACCGCAAGTTTTCGAATGCATAATCACTGGTGCATGGTTTTGTTTTTTTGGGGCACATGACATGAGCATGAATTGTGTGTGATATGTCCATCATGCTGCTGTGATGGAGAGAGCACTGTGAAGATCGTCTCCTCTGTACCATTACTAGTCTGCCAATCACATAGAGACTAGAGAACAAAACAAAAGGCATTTCTTACTATAGGAGATAAGAATTCAACAACAGTCTTATGAGAGAGACGACTGACAGAAATGTACTGTCTAGTGCAGAGCGCAGATGAGTTGAATAAAAAGAAGCATACTCCCCTTTGGATCACTGCAACTGATTAATCATGGTCCAGAAGTGTAAAACTTTCTGGTTCCTGAGATCAAATCCCATAACATGCAGATGTGTCAAGCCTTAGCCTTTGAATATAATCTTTTTATTTAGTAGATGAACATATGACATAGATCTGAAGGGGAATAATTTTTTTTTTATCTTTTTTTCAGATCTCGATGTCAAGGTTGTCGTGAATTTAGGTACTTAGAATTATTTATATACATAGATTCTGGACAAAGTTATGACCAAAAGTCATATATTAAATATTCTTGAGGGCATCCCAATTAGGGAATCACTGCCTAAGCCTGCCCAAACCTCCACACTTAGTAATGTGGCACAAGCATCTACAGCTTCCCTGCTGTGTACGCTCTGACCAAGAGGTAATGAAGAGTGTGCTGCATTCACTTCCTGCGCCACATTTGAATACAGAGCTTTGAGCCTGGTAAGTACAGATGCCCTGGCGAGGGATAGGCAACACATTTTGACTGTGGGGCATCCCGGGTCTAGATGTCCCATAGGTATCTGTAATACAACTATTATGTGCATTGTCATGGTTTAAATCCTTAAAACCCCCATCCAGGGGGTGCCCCACACATTTTGTTTTTTTGGGGGGGTTAAACTCTTCATTAGTTTTTTAATTGCACGGGGTCCCTTCTCTCCAGAAAAACCAACCCAGAGACCAGCTATGTGGGCTGGTAGACCAGGGTGCGTAGCCCAGGTGGCCAGACCCAGCCCTGAAGGCTACCAGCCCACATAGCCCACAAGGGCATCAGGCTTTTCTACACCCCCTGAGGATGCAGGGAATTTGGCAAGTCACACGATTGCTGGCAGGAGACTTGCCATCCCCTCCTGGAGCCCTTACCAGTCCATAAAGGGTTAAATGTAAAAAAAGATAATTGTGTAAAGTTTGTCACTAAATAGCATCAGGCAGCATCAGTCATCACACAATCATTGATAATATGTTTCTTCTTCTTCTGTTTCTTTAAGGTTTTCTCGATGGGCTTTATCGGACTGCAGGTAATATAAACTTTTATTTTATCTAAATAGATTCAATAAATAGAATGTTCTCTGTAGATTGATGTGATTGCAGATGGATAGAGGAAGGATCGCACACCCTGTATAACATAACCCTGGACTGGAGGAGAGATAATAAAAGATAAATAGCTTTGTAACTAACACATCATTGCAATGTACAGGACATTTACATATTTAAATCAACCAAATGATCACATGCACAAAATGACAAATCCCATTGGTTGCACACACACCTCGCAAGTGGCTTGAATTTTCTAGCTGAATATTGAAAATCTCCGAAAGTGTCTCTGGAGCTGAGAAGCCTTTACCCCAAATGGTGCATTTGTTTTCCTCATTTCACACTGCTTCAGAATGATCAGGTGACTCCTCATGTGATACATCAGTGTGAATTTGTAACAATTGTGTTTTAATGCACTTGTGCAACTAATCACTTTGTTATGAAGGATCTAATCATGTAATGCTAGATATGTATTTAGTAATAGATCGAGGCAACTGGACTTGCTGTTTTCGCTTGCTTCACATGTTTTGGTATTCATCCCACTATTAGGAAAAGCAGCTGGATGACTTATGAAACATGTTGAAGTAAAAAAAAAAAAACTATTGCAGTTGCCTAGATTTACTCATACAGAGCTACATATATAGAACAGGTATCTTTATTTTTTTGTTAACTGTTTAAATAAAAATAAAATAAAAAGAATCATGACCCTCCCTACAGATTACCAGACCGGTGCACCAGACATAGTAACCCCACATTCAAAACGCCAGCCTGCCCCTGGAAACGTACCTGCCCCATGGCCTTTGGACAATGTTTAGTGCTTTTCCCGGGTGCCAGCTTTACTTTTTTATTAAAACAGTAATAAAAATATATATAAAATTAATAATAAAAAGATATATTGAATAATAAATAAAGGCAACTGGGATTGCTGTTTTCTTTTGCTACATATATTTTGTTATTTCTCCCACTTGGTGTATGTTTGAATTCAACATTGCCTATTGGGAAAGGCGGCTGGATGACTTCTGAAAAGTATTGAAGTAAAAAAAAAAAACAGCCACTACAATTGCGCAGATTTATTCCTGCAGAACTACTGGAGATAACGTTTTTATAATTTTTGTTTTACTGTATCAATTAAAATAAAAACAAATCATGGCCCCTCTCTCAGTGGCCCCTTTAGCCTTTGGCCCAGGTCATTTTGTTAAATTAAAACGGTCATAAAAAAGTTAATATCCACCAGTAACAAAGCGAAAACACATGGAATGACATTGTTATAACACTGTGACATTAACACTTTAGTGCCAGACCTGTAATGACAATTCTGCATAAAAATATAAAAAGTCAAAAAAGTTTCTAAAAGTGTTTGTTTTCAGCCAGGAGACGTCACACAATGATTGGAGCAAAAAAAAAAAAAAATGTCAAACACGCTGTTTAAACACAAGCAAATGAGCGGCCATTAAAATGTATGGGAGAGCGACCTGGTGCGCTGGAAGCTAGAGCGCCGGCGCTATACACTGAGCCACCTGTAATAATACATGTGACTCTACATGGCGCTATTAGAGTCGCTCCCCATATTCGCTTTCATAAATGTGGTTTTGCGTACAGCACCCGGCGTTCACCAGACGCTGCCTGTCGCTATGAGGCCCTACCTGGCGCTATCCCTTCTTAAATAACCCCCTTAGTTACTGTAAGGCTGTGAATTTACTTTATACCCATCCATGTCCAACCATATGCCATAATATATTTATGGACTTAGGCCCTTATTTATGAAGGAATAGCGACAGGTAGCGACTGGTGAGCGGCCGGTAATGACGGGCCCCGCCACGAGAATGCCGGATCCCCACCACAATCACACATTTATCAAGCCAATCCTGCTTAGCGACTGAGATAGCGCCATATAGCGACTCATTCATCATTATTCCAGCCTCAGCCCACAGCGCCAGCGTCTGACCTTGAACAGCGACAGGTATGACCTCTCGCTACCTGGCGCTCTCCAATGCATTTCAATAGAACAATCTTTAAATATTAATAATTAATTGTTATTAATGTTTTTTTTTTTTTGTTGCCATTTTGTTGCCATATGCCATAATATATTTATGGACTTAGACTGCAAATTCCGCACCACAAATCATTAATAAGGAACAATTTAATCCAATACCTGTGGCCGTGCTGTGATTGGAAACTATTTATGCCCTAAATTGAGCCCATCCAATATTTAGATGGTGTATCCAGCAGTTCACCCAATAGCCCCAAATCACTGCACCCCCTCCACGGCAATCAATATATACAACAAATATATATCAAGAATTCATAAATTATTTATTAGCAAATACCCATAAAAAATGTACATGATGACAGACATTTAAAAAACATATAACACTGGACCGTACATTCCTAGGGGTATCCCAATTAAATCCATAATCCCAATTCAACAGTCTTTAAACCTTAAATATAATAAAGTGCCAATACTGTAAACAAGTTAAACCTGTAAAGTGCAAATAGTGCTAAATATAGTGTTAAACATTAATCCTATCAATGTCAATATATAAACGATTAGTAAAATATATATTCTGTACAAAGCTGTGCACATGAGGTCCCAAAAAGGTGACCGAGTTCTCCACAATTTTACACCTCAGTGTTGTGATAGAGAATTTATCTACAACATGTATAAATTCTCCACTTTATCAACCAATCCAGTGTGAGAGATCCCATTATTTCAATGTCCTTGCCCAGGTTCGGGTGCTTACAGGTTAGTATTTTATCCTCTCTGCTTCTAACAAGGGGCAGCAGAATAAAGTTATGCAATAAAGTTATGCAGCAACACGGGGCCCACTCATGTTTTACTAGTTGGGCTTTAAACAGTCTGAATATTAAATATTAAATAGCACTAAGGGACATAAGGAAATTATCATTTGACAATTTTTGTTTTTTTTTCAAGATGCGGCAGAAAATGTTCCAGTGAGTCCAGGTACTATGAATTATTTTAAGAGATAAAAAAGTTAATTGACCATCTGAAAATTAACAATTTACCCATAAGAACATGGGTCTACCTAGGGCAAATCATGTCTGGACTAACAGGCTGATTCATTACTAGCGCCAGCTATCGGCAGATGAGAGTCTGTACAGAGGGGCTGAGAGCGACCACTAGTAGATGCTGTCGGGTGTTGTAACAGAGCACCTCAGTCCCTGTAGATGAATTGATGAATGAGATGTATGTTGGGCGTTCTAACACCAGTACAGTGTTGCATGGAGTGAAAGGTAGCGCCAGCTCATTGCAACCGACTCAACTCACACCATATCCAACAAGACGCTGTGTGATTAAAGTCTGTATTTGAACACATATCCACCAGTAACAAAGCAAAATCACATGGAATGACATTGTTGTAACCTTGTGACATTAATACTTTAATGCCAGACCTGTAATGACTATTCTGCATAAAAATATAAAAAATGAAAAATGTTTTCAAAAATGACTCTTTCTAGGCCAGGAGAGGTCACACAATTATATGAGAGAAAAAAAAAAATATTAAAAACAAGAAACCCTGTTTAAACAGAAGAAAAGGAACTTCCATTGAAATGTATGGGAGAGTTACAGGTAGCGACAGGTCTTACCTGTCGCTCTGGAAGCTAGAGCGCCGGCGCTATACGCTGAGCTGCCTGTAATTATGAATCTGGCGCTACATGGCGCTGTTAGAGTCGCTCACCAGAATCGCTTTCATAAATGTGGCATTGCATACAGCGCCCGGCGTTCACCAGATGCTGCCTGCTGCTAGGAGGCGCTACCTGGAGCTATCCCTTGATGAATAAACCCCAAAGTTTCCTCCCTCCTGGTGTTGCAGATCAGAGTGCTGACAAGCTGCAAAAAGAGCAGCCTCCTCTGTTTGGAGCCCGCTGCACTCAGTGACACCACCATTCCCCAATTCTCTCGCTCTCTCCTGACTCTGGAGTGTGTGCAGCACCGCCACCCCCCCTCTATTCTCTCCCTGGCCAGGTGCGTGTGCAGCACCGCCACCCCCCCTCTATTCTCTCCCTGGCCAGGTGCGTGTGCAGCACCGCCACCCCCCCTCTATTCTCTCCCTGGCCAGGTGCGTGTGCAGCACCGCCACCGCCCCTCTATTCTCTCCCTGGCCAGGTGCGTGTGCAGCACCACCACCCCCCCCCTCTATTCTCTCCCTGGCCAGGTGCGTGTGGAGCACCGCCACCCCCCTCTATTCTCTCCCTGGCCAGGTGTGTGTGCAGCACCGCCACCCCCCCTCTATTCTCTCCCTGGCCAGGTGCGTGTGCAGCACCGCCACCCCCCCTCTATTCTCTCCCTGGCCAGGTGTGTGTGCAGCACAGCCACCCCCCTCTATTCTCTCCCTGGCCAGGTGCGTGTGCAGCACCGCCACCCCCCCTCTATTCTCTCCCTGGCCAGGTGTGTGTGCAGCACCGCCACCCCCCCCTCTATTCTCTCCCTGGCCAGGTGTGTGTGCAGCACAGCCACCCCCCTCTATTCTCTCCCTGGCCAGGTGTGTGCAGTGCCATCCCCACCCCTCTATTCTCTCCCTGGCCAGGTGCGTGTGGAGCACCGCCACCCCCCCTCTATTCTCTCCCTGGCCAGGTGTGTGTGCAGCACCGCCACCATTCCTCCGTCCATTCTCTCTCTCTCCCCGGCTGGAAGTGAGAGCATCACCATCCCACCTCCCCCCTCTATTCTCACCCTGGAGTGAGAGCATCACCGTCACTGTCACCCCCTTCTCTCTCTCCCCATTTGTGAGTGAGAGCAGCACAGCCCCCCCCGCTCCCTCCATTCTCCGTCCCCCTTGTTCTTTGCAGCCAGACGTTACCCTGCCTTGAGAGTGAGCGCATTCACTTAGGGAGTGTGCACATCCATGTTTCAGAGTGCGCACATGTACCTTTGCCTGCTATAGACTTTGCCACAGTTCTATATAAAGAGCTCATAGATAAGATTTTGGACTTAAAGTGGACCTTCAGTCACATGACGCACATCCCGCAGATTATAATATTTATTTATATTAATGATCATATTAACAACAATTATATTTTCTACTTTTTTTAAGTTGATGGAGCCCAGGTTGCAGAGAATACAGGTACAGTAAACAATAAATTATACTGTACTATTATATTATTTTATGCTCTGAACACATTTTTGGCAAAGGCCGGATGTGTTACATTTTATGATGATAAGACCCTTTATAACATCATCCTCCGAGCTTTTTCATTTATTGCTCAGAAAGAATAACAATGAACAAGACTTGATTGATAAAGAACATAGCACAGAAGAGGGGAGGATTGCTGAACACTAATGCTCTGTGTGCCTTTACCCATCATACAAAGCTCTGCACAGAAATTATCTTAGGCTCCATATTGATGCACTTTTCAAGTGGAAGTGCAGCCACCACTGGACTCCGATGCTGCCTGCTCTGTATAAGTAAAGGAACGGGACCTGGGCTGGTCCCTAATCCAGATACTTCCCACTACCACACTATATCCACTTAAAATAATGGCCTTTAATTAATTAAGTTTAAAATGGCAATATAAGCATTTGTTTTATATATACAAATGTATAACTGACATAAAAACAAAACTGACAAAAATGTCTCATTAAGATTCTTGGATTTGTTGTGATGTATTTTACAATTTCTGAGAACTTCTTGTTGGAGCTTTAATGTTCTGTACCAGTTTGGCCCCTATCCTTGTGCAGGGTTTTCAGAATTAGTGATGCTCCACTATTAAGGCAAAAATTAAAGCAGGAAAGAATTAATCCAAAAATGTAAGGGACAATTGTATCTACCGTACAGTCAGAGTGGTTACAAAACATACCTATGGATGCATTACTCACATTATAAATAAATATTAATATTATATGATCAGATTATGGGTTGTGCTGCCAATATTACGGTGCTGACCCCTTGACCAAATATGATCAGTCATCATTTATTTCTGTTTTTTTGTCTTTTTCAAGATGATGCAGCCAAGGCTCCAGCAAGTAAAGGTAATATGAATTATTTTATATCAATACATTTTGTGGCAAAAGACAGAATTTCCAAATGTTCTGCTGTGTAGTTTTGTTACACACACACGCTCGAAGGAAACCTACAGTATGTTACATAACCCTTCAAGACTTTGGACTAGACATTAGATGACATGGAATTTACCAGTTATAAAATTATGCTAGTGGTGTCGATCAAGCTTCCCGGCACCACAATTAAGTGTGACTCAACCACCTTGTGATTAATCCGGTCCGATCTTTAGGCTGCACATCTCACAACAATATTTTGTCCAGAATCGGCCATTCCACTCCTCTTATTGTCTCTAAGTTTGAACTCACAAATTATAGAATTTTTCATTTAAAAAACATTGTTTATTGAAATTCATTATGTTAGAATTAATAATCACGTCACTTAATAAATACATAAAAAAGCACCATTCACATTGGTTTTACCATCTGATTAAATAGAATCATAGAACCGCCAATTCTCGATAACATAACTGATGTGGATCAATATTAGTTCCTCTATTGGAGCAAAATCAAACACTTAGCTCTTCTATTAAAGCAGGTTGGGATGTACTAGTTTCGCCAATGCGGCTTATTCAGTTCCCTCCAATTACTATGAATAAAAGCCAGACCGTAACATTGATTATTTATGAGTGGTATATAAATGCATAATGTTATTAAAAATTAAATCAAATTAATCAATAGATTTAACAGCAAATAAGTTTACCTTTGTTATAAATGTATAATCAGCTCCTCCAATCTTTCTTTGTACATAATTTTCAATGAGACACTGTGTGAGGTAAATGCAGTCTGTTGATATGGCATGTTCAATTTCTATGTTTCTATGAGCAGAGGCAATTAGTGGGGTGGAATGGTCGATGGATGATTCTGAACAAAATATTGTTGTGAAATTTACAAGTTACCCATCATATAATGTTTTGTGCAGACTAAAGCTTATTATGTGACTGAGGCTGACTCAGGGGGGAGGCAGTTAGAGCTCAACTGTCCTTCCTTGTAAATTCTTATTATTGTTTATTTATATAGCTCCATCTTCACCCATAGCGCTGAACACGGTACTAATTGCAGACTACTGGGTAAAACATACAGTACATAGATTATTCCTAACAAGATGCTACAAAGATTAAAGTGAATGCTATGGAAACAAGATACGAGAGAAAGCCTTGCTCTTACAGGTTTACAGTAAGAAATAAGGAGACAGAGGGGAAGAATCACAAGTGGTTGTAAGCTGGGATACCCCAGAGGATAATGCTAAAAGGGGAGGAAAGTCATTTCTGACTCATAGTAATTCTAGGGTGAACCCGAACCGCAAAGTTCCCAAACCCGAACACCGGCTTTATGCAGACATCCCTGTTTGTGTTTGATGGACTGCAGCTCATCAACCAGCTTCACCTAAAGTGTGCTTCAGAAAAATATCTGCTCTCAAGTGCGGACACTTGCAGCAGCTTACAATCTAAAGTGTCCTTGCTCATGCTGGTCACCATTTTTCGAAAGCCCGGCTGTGGATATCCGACCTGACGAACTGATCGCGGGGGGGGGGGGGGGGGGTAGTGTCATTCAACACTACTGATGGTCTACTTTTTTCCAAATAGGGCATTCTCCTATGTGATCTTATTTTGCTCACATTCCTTTCCCTTGGTGATGTTGAATGCATAAGTAGTACCTCCGTTTCACATAAACAGCATGGAATTACGGTGTTAGTTGCATTATCATGACATGAGCTATAAGGTGTTACTAAGCCTCCTTAGGAGAGGAGCTAATATATCAATAAGACATCAGTGTGACAGGCCCTGCCTGATTATCACTGTTCATTTGTAACCACCAATGCTGGAAGTTTTTACCTTGTGCTGCTGTCTTGTTCTTGCCTGCTGTGCAATGTGTCAGGAAGAGATTAGGCATCAGCCTACATTGTAAAAGCCAGTTTCCTGCTGTGTAACACATTGTAAAAGCCAATTGTTGGCTTATCATAATATTGTAACACAGCCAACCATGTCAGGATACATTGAATAGCAGCAATGGCCTACTTTTAAGTCATTCTGCAGTAAAAAAAAAAAACACTATACTCACTGTTCGTCCCCCACAGACTATGGCTGCTAGTCCAGCACTCACACACTTACCTGGATTGTGTGATCTCTCCATCATAGTGCTGTGATGGAGAGCTTATATGAAGACTGCTGCATCCATACTTCTCTTTAAGTAAAAAAACTAACATTGCTTTAGGATTTTCCTCTAACTAGATTTGGGTTATGTCCCTTTGTTTTATTTAAGTTTCTCCTAAAAACACTTCCCTCCTGAACCGTATTCAGACCTCTCCTCTGATTACATAAACAGCATGGAGGTAAGGTGATGTGTGCATTAGTATGACTGACGTATTAAAATGATCCTATATATAAAAAGCATGTTTATGTCATCACCTTCTATCCCCAGCCCAGTGCCCCAAAACAACGTGTGTTTCTTTTTTTTTACTAAAGCCTTTGCCCGTTATTCATAAAAATTTGAACCAGGTGCAGTCTGCTGTTGAAATTGTCAGCCATATTGCTCCCTGGCCGTGGGCCCCCTCGTGATTCCCAGTTGAATACAGCTCAGAACTGAGGGTCAGACTTATCAGTTATAATAACTGCAAAAATCTGAAAACGCCACAAGCTAAACTGCCATTATGTAACAGTTTGACTTGGAACTGAATTATTTAGCATACTGCATGCCATCCAAAATCCTTATGTTAGTGTTTTTATGAATACTGGGCAAAGGCTTTAGTAAAATAGAAACACAGGCTGTTTTGGGGCACTGGGCTGGGGATAGAAGGTGATGACAAAAATCTTCAATTTAGGTATAGAATCACTTTTATAATCCACCACTCCAGGGGTGTACAATACCGAATTGTTAGTGGCAGACAGTAGGGGTCACTGCAACCTAATTTCCATGTCTGCAGAAGCAACTGTGTAAAGACTGATTATTCTATTAGGCATCAAGCATAAAAGATTAATCAATTCGGGGGGAGTGTCCTGGACGTTATGGAGTAAAGACGCAGCTCCTGAGGGAACCTTTCTCTTCTCCTAATTTTTCCCCTGCATAGGAAGCATCACAAAAAAATCACACAATGAAAAAGAACTCCAAACGCTCACCTAATGGCTCCTCTCTTCATTCTAACAGTCACAGTGCGGGCGAATCCAAAATGGTGCCGGTCAGCCCACCTCCACTTCTGCTTTTCTCTGCAGCAGCTCGTCAGGAGCCCTCCATGGCACCAGCTGTCAGCCTTCAGCCAGCTCACCTGGGCATCCTGCAGCATTACTGAGATCACAGCCACTGTCAACAGACGTAGGCCGTGGTGGCAGCCTGACTGCATCTCAGTGCTGCCGGCATCATGGCGCACCTGCCGGAGATTCCCCCGGCTTCTGTGGATGACCCGTAACTTTCACAACTGAGGCTACTGACGAGCCTAGACAGGGCAAACTGGAACCAGGCGGGGATATTCTGTATCCTCCAATCACACAAAGGGACCAGTGCAGCGCACTCGACATTCCTCTGGAGGGTTGCCTAACATGGCAGGGCTTCATCTGGAGGATCGCACCGCTCTCCAGCCAAATCCAAACAGGTACTGTGATAGCCCCTCCTCCCTTTTATCTCAGGCCCCAGCAGCCCCACCTCAGTCTGCTCCTGCTGTCTGCTATGGGGCCCATGAGCATCCAAGCCTGGGGGGACCCAGATCAAATGACGCCTGGTTCTGTTTCCAAAAGAGGCCACATATGAGACCACAGAATTGCCACCATATGCCCCTTCTACTGCTCCTTGTGGCTACACCAAAGCTCCAGCCCAGGTGAGACTATGCACTTTATCCTCTTTTGTCTAGAAACTGTCCGGGATTCACCAGCACCCCTGACCCCCCACTGCAGCCCTCAGACATGGTTTTGGAGCATCTGATCATACAACACGCTGGGATGAGATCAGCCGCTCCCTGCATCTTATCTCCTCACCTGACACTTCAACCTCCAGCTCACCCCAATGGCTTTCCCCTGTGGCTTCTGAACATGACTTCCATGTGGATTCCCATTCACCCTTGGTGCTGCCCCTCATCCTAAACTAGGCATCACCTCACTTCCCCCATTCCAGTGCCGCTACAACAGCGAAACCAGATCTGGAACCAGCTTTCAGAGATAAGGGAACAATCCTCCTCTCTTGACTTACGAGTTTTATTGTGGTGGAACACATAGACATAGTCAATCGCCTGTGCACTAGAGGAAGCATAGGCAAACAATTAAACTGCTACCCAGAACCAGATCTGCTCGGTTCATCTACACTATGATGATATCGAAAATCACAATTGCCATAAAATCAGAGTTCCCTGAGGCTACCCCTGCTGCAGACCAAAAAAGCGTAGCTATGGGCATCTTCGATCTCCTCCTGGAAAAGCCTCCGGCAACCCACATAGAGCTGGATAGAGTTTACAGAGCCCTGAGTCCCAAGAACCCGTACCCCTCCATTTTTGATTGGGACAGAGCACAGATACCAAGTCCTTCCAGGTCTCTCCTGCTGCACTGTCCAGATGCACCGGGAGCTCAAAACATTCCTTGACATGGCAAGGGCGGCTTGGGCCACAGGCCACATACAGATGGGGTTACCCTCTCCATCTCATCTTCTGAAAGAACTATAACTCATACACCCTCAGGACCCACAGCTTGGGTTACCAGGATTATTTCCCTTTCTTGAGTCCAACACAATCTAAATGGCTGACTGGCTTGAGACTCTTACTTCTCCTGCTCATCCATGCAATAATCCCCGAAGACCCCCGCAGCCCCATTTATTAATGTTATGGTCTGTGGTGCTTGTGCTTGGCCCTCCTCCTCTTGCACTGCTAGCGGGCCTGGCTTAGCGGTGCTCCTTGTGAATGCAAGGGTGATGCTCTGCATGGTCTGCCGTGAGTGTCTGTGGGGCCTTTGTCTGCTGGTGACTGTCGAGTGTATTTACATGCAGTTCCTGCCCCTGCGGCCTTCCCTACCCTGGAAAATCCTCCAGTGGGTGGAGTTGGTGGTCCCTGCATTTCTCACATTTTTCCTACTTGCTCTATATGTGCTAGAGTGCTCAGGCCTCTCGGGCTGGGCTGGGACCCAATGTTGTTGCTGCAATGTTTGGTCACGGCCCGCCGCTACACTGAGTGGTGGCACTGAACATCAGAAAATGATGCTTATGACCTTATCCCATATGAGCAGCTGTGCCAAGACACTGGGCATTTCTTTCTCTGAGCAGAAGAATCCTTTTCTTCACCTACAAAGCCTCAGTATCTAGTAGGTATCAAGAGCTTGGTTACAAACTGGTCACCAGGTGGTATTGTACGCCAAGCAGCTACACCTCAATTTCCTGAGATACCCCCCCCCCCCTCTGCTGGAGGTGTGTGAGTGATGAAAGTATGCTATTACACGTATTTTGGTCATGCACTTCCTTGTAGTCTTTCTGGTACAAAGTGGGCTCACTAGTATACAAGCTCAACAGCCTGTGTCACCCATGTTATGCGGCTTGCCATCTACAGCTCTTCCCCCTTCCCAAGAAAGACTATAAGATTTCTGTGGTAAATAATCTGATGGCTGCTTTGGGCTTTCATTCCTGCTTCCTGGAAAAAAGTTATTCCACCTCCAATCTCCCACTGGCTGCTATCTAGAGTCAGTGAAATCCACCAGATAAATGTCATTTTTTTCTTTTTGTTTCACTGTGTTTATATTTACATTTAACCCCTTGTGGACTGGTAAGGGGTCCATGAGACCCCTGTACCAGTTCACGAGGCTGGGGGCTGGCAAGTCACCTGCAGCTAGCGGGAGACTTGCCATTAACCCCTGGCACTCCCAATTACCTGTCTCCCCAAAGCCTGGGGGTCAGAAAAGCCCTTGGCTATAGGCTATGCCGGTATGTACCCTGCAGGGTGGGGGGCCGCCAAAGTTGGCCCCTGCGCACTGTTCCTACAAGCCTTGCATAGCTGGCCCCGGGCTGGTTATTTCAGGTAGGGGGGACCCCATGCCATTTTTGTTTTTTTTAAGGGTTTTTAACCCTTAAAATTCCCGAAAATTGCCCCCTGGGAAGGGGAACTCCATGTCATTTTTTTAAATTAACCCCTTATGTTCTATCACCCAGCAGCTATAAAAGGCTTCCAGCAGGCAAGCAGAAGCCAGTGAGAAGGGTTTTTAACCCTTAAAATTACCCCTGGGAAGGGGGACCCCTCGCCACTTTTTTTCTTGATTTAACACTTTATAGTGTGCATAGTAGTTGTATTTTATTCGTAAATGTTATAAAGTACTCATTTAAGTTTGGGGGGTCTCCTGGACAGGAACGGGGGGCTACCGATACATATGTGGTTGCCGATTGCTAGCCCCGCCCTTTGTGAAGTCACCCTCCAGCCGGCACCTTGCATCTGCCCCGAGAATGAGGGGGTGAGATGGCTCCAATCTCTGCCCCCCAGCCCTCCTCCACCGATCACCCGAGAGCTGTCATCGGAGCATAGTGGGACAGGACCACTGGGGGACAGCAGAGGATCGGAGGTGAGTAAAGAAAAAATAATTTTATTATGTGCGGTGTGTTTATTTTTACTGTTAACCCCTTGTTAACTGGTAAGGGATCCATGAGATCCCTATACCAGTTCACAAGGCTGGGGGCTGGCAAGTCACCTGCGGCTAGCAATTACCAATTATTTAATGAAGGGGTGTTTCTTGCCAATTTTACATCGAGATTTGCTGACCAACATAAGGTAAAGGACCCAGTGATTCCCCTTTTTCATCACTTACCTAAAAATCATAAATCCACCAGAAGGGAGGCCCATAGTGGCCGGGATTGGAGGCTTAAATGAACCCCTTGGCCAGTGGCTGGACAGTATGCTCCAACCACTGGTCCTTCACCTTCCCAGTTTCCTAAGGGATACAGGCCATCTAATAGAATTGTTGTCACATGTTAGATAGGAGGATGGATTCATCCTGTGCATTATGGATGTTTCATCCCTATATTCTAGCATTTCTCATAATTTAGCTCTAGTCGCTCTAAAATTTCATTTTCAGCATTATTCTAATTATGATAATGATTTTTTGATTTTATATTATCATGGTGGCTGATTTGCTGTTGACTCATAATTATTTTTTTCATCCAACAAATAGGGGCCTATATGGGTTCCCCTTTTTCACCATCCTTGGCTAATTTATACATGGGGTGGTTGGAGAACTTTCATGTATATGAGGATACCAACCCCCTGCATGGCCAAACCGTCATGTATTTTATACACATTGATGATCTGCTTTTTGTATAGAGGGGCTCTCAAGCTGACCTACAACAGTTCATTGCACAGTGTAACAGCAATGAACTGAATTTGGAGTTTACAGCACACCATAGTCAAACTCAGATTGAATTTCTGGATTTGACTCAATAGCGCAGAGGGAGTAGTGCATACTCGAACTTAGAGAAAATCAACAGTCGGCAACAATATTTTGCTGCCGTGCAGCTGTCATCCATTTCACACTGTAAAATCTATTTCTGTTGGAGAGATGAGTTGCAACAGGAGGAACTGCACCAGGATAGAAGACTTTCAAAATGAGACTCAGATTCATTCAAGATTAAGGGCAAGAGGTTATCCTTCTTGGATGCTTGCCAGAGCCAAGGATATAGCATCACATAAGAGTAGAGATACAGTTGTAGGGAAGAAACAAAATTTTGTCTGCCCTAGATCTAATGAGGGTGTTGTTTTTAGTACACTATTTACTCTCGAATTTAATAGGGTAGCATCAATTATTATAAAGCAAAAACCTATGATTAAAAAAATCCATCATGATTGGGATCGTTATATATATATATATATATATATATATATATATATATATCATCTGTATATTTTTTCTAGTAGTGATTGCCTATTATTTATTTAGTTATAATCAGTGTGTATCTGTAATTTATTTTATGGTTTCATGTTTGTGTTTGGTATAATTACTGTGTAAATTTATATAATTCTTTTCACTATATCCAGTCCAGGTCGTCCCAGAAGTAATTACATGTGGGTATTCCACCGCTGAATGGTGCTCGACTGCAATATCAAAAGCTGTCTCTCCTCCCGGCACCCTATAAAAACAGGTGTCTCACTATGATTTCCCAGTGTTCATCTTGCAGTCTGCTGCTGAAGATCGTTGGATACTCTCTCTTGGATATTGCAGCTGAGCGGGGCCTCCTAGCCTGTCGGCCGCTGAAGACCCTATTCCCACTGATCCCGTGGGCCCACTACTGCCTCCCAGCCTTGGCTGATCGCTACTGTGACGGTAGGGAGAACGCCAGGGTCAGGCGTTTTTACAGAGCTAGGCTCTGGGCCGCAGACCCTGTCTAAAGGGTAGCCGGCCATAGGCTGATGGTGAGCCTATAGGGGGGAGGAACCACTTATGCCCCTGTTTTTCCCTCTGCCCCACAAGCTTTATTATCTTAGATGTGTGTGTGTGTGATTGCACTTTACTTGTTCTGCGCTGGCCATATTTACCTCCCTCGCTCCCTCGAGTTGTCTCTTCCTGCTCCCTCTATCCCTTGTTTCTTCCTCCCCCCTGCTCGGCGGCCTCTCCTGAGGCCGCAGACCTTGTCCCCGGCGCGGGGTGTGTGCGCACGCAGCGCGCTCTGCGGAGGCCCCTCCGTGGGCTGCCCTGCGGCTCACTGATGGTGTCGTGAGTGCCTTGTTTTATATTTATTGTACTCTGCCATGCGCTTGTGCTGTGGGATACTTATGGTCCCTTTCTCTGCTTGTGTCTTTCAGGTTGGGCCCTTACAGATTGGATTGTGGTTCCTCTCAGCCCCCTCCCCCTCCCTCCTCCGCCCTTTTTTTATTAAGAGGAATCACATTAAAAGAGGGAATATATTGGAGGGATATTGCGGTTTGGGCCGTTAGTGCCTTGTAACCTGCATAAAGATTTTTTTGTCTGCTAATCACCATAATGGAGGTTTCTGGGGATAGTGAGCTAGGGGCCCCATCTGGGCGGGTGAACCTCTGCCCCATGTGCAGTGCCAGCCCTCTGGGCGGACTCAGCACTGTTTGTGTCACTTGCGCCAGGAGCGTCTTTTTTGAGCATGATCGGGCGGGCGTATCTGCCCCTGGACCGTTATTGCCTGAGGCCTTTCCAGAACCCCAGCTACTGCATTCAGCCCCCAGCAAGGGGGAAGCCAGCAAGGGGTCCCATGTTGATTGGGCATACCGGGTGGCCAGCCTTGAGAGACTGATCTCTTGCATGGCTCCTAAGAAGGCCACGAGTAAGAAGCGGCACATCGAGGCCGTTTACTCGGATAATGATGATGATGACCTTTTTGGAGGTCTGGGCTCCATGAAGGAAGGCGAGTTGCATGAGGACTCCACTGTGGATTATTCTGCCGGCTATGACAGCGGGCCTAGCTCTTCCTCGGGCAAGGACATGTGGCTCCCTGATGATACGGAGAAGTTGCTAGCTTCTGTTTTTGAGACGTTGCATATTGTCCCTCCTAGAGCGGCTAAGAGGAAGCAGGGTGATTTGTTTCGGCCTGGGAGACAGAGACTTGTCTTTGCTGAGCAGGCCCATTTTTCTAATATGATCTTCAAGGAGTGGGAAAGGCCTAACAAGCTACCGTCAGTGCCTAAGATCCAGCTGACAGGCGCATGGATCAGCTAGTTTGTCATGCCTTCACCTTTGCTGGTGCTTGGTTTCGCCCTGTGTGTGCCGTGGCTATCTTCTCATTATCCATCAGAAAGAAGGTGAGACATCTTGTGGATAATGTCTCGCAAGCGGGCAGAGGAGTATTAAGACCTCAAAGCTTGCATGGATTTTGTTGCCTTTGTTGTCTCTGCCATGGACGATGTCCGACTTGGTGCCAGGGTTTTGGCCCTGCTTGTTGCACTCCGTCGCTCGCTCTGGTTGTGGCAATGGTCGGCTGATGCCACAGCCAAGAAGTCGCTCACTAGTATTCCCTTCGTGGGGCACAGGTTGTTCGGGGAACGTCTGAACCTCCTGACTAAGGATGGTAGACTCCTTCAGCGATGGAAGCCTGCACTGCCCTTTCGGGGTTCCTCTGCCTATCGCTCCTTTTGTGGAGGAAGGGGCGCTTCTTTTTCAGGTGGCCACAGAGATTCCTGGGGACGAGGTAGGTCCCGCGGCCGATCCAGTCCCTCCTGGGGATCCAAATCCAAGCCCCCTGCCAAGGCCCCTCAGGCATGAGGAGGCACCCTCACCCATCTGGGTGGATGGACAGCTTCTGTTATTTGCTCATATCTGGAGACAGCACGTCACGGATCGGTGTCCTCTGGTTACAAAATAGAGCTGGCAGTCAGGCCTCCCTCAAGATTTCTTTAGTCTCGCATATCCCAGAACCCAGTGACGGCACAAGGCCTGAGAATGACCATGCAGCACCTCCTGCGGTTAGGTGTGATTTGTCCTGTACCTCGTCAGGAGCAGGGTCAAGGTTTTTACTCCAATCTGTTCACGGTTCCCAAGAAGGACGGAACGTTACCCCAAGTCTTCGATCACTCCCTCAATGGTGAGGTCCTTCCTGGGCATGACGTTAGACACCTCTCAGGTCAAGGTTGTCCTGCCACAGCAAAAGGTGTTGGGCCTTCAGACGCAGGTGCAGACCCTGCTGTCTTGTCAGCGGCCATCGATCTATCTGGGGATGAGGCTGGTGGGCCTAATGGTGTCATGCTTTCGAGGCAGTGCCCTTCAACCAATTCCCCATGAGACCTCTTCGATTGAACCTGTGGACCGGCTGGGACCAGATGCAGGAGTCGCTGGAACAGGAATTCTCACTGTCCCCCCTGACCAGACAGTCCCTCTTGTGGTGGCTGGACCCCAGAAAACTGTTGGTGGGCAAGTCCTTTCTGACTCCCCGGTGGAAGATAGTAACCACGGATGCCAGTCTGACTGGCTGGGGAGGCGTTTGGCAGACGCAGAGGCTCTAGGGTCAGTGGGGTCCGCAGGAGAACCACTTGCCCATAAATCTCCTGGAGCTGAGAGCGATCCAGTTGGTGCTTCTTCACTTGACTCCCCATTTAAGGGGTCGTGCGATCCAGGTTCGCTCGGACAATCAGTTGCTTACATCAATCACCAGGGTGGGACTCGGAGCAAATGAGCCCTCAAGGAGGTGACCCAGATTCTGACTTGGGCAGAGGAGAATGTTCCCTGCATCTCGGCGGTTTACATCTGCGGGGTAGAAAACCAGTAGGCAGACTCCCTGAGCAGGGGGGGCTCTCGTCTGGGGGAATGGTCTCTCAGCAACAAGATCTTTCACGCTCCGATGGGGTCAGCCGGATGTGGACCTGTTTGCTCCCGGACACAATCACAAGCTCCCAAGGTTCCTCTCCCTGTCAATAGATCCTCTGGTCTTTGCCACAGACACTCTGGCGATTCCTTGGATGGAGTTCAGGCTCCTTTAGGCATTTCCTCCGTTTCCATTCCGTGCCGAGTGCTGTGCAAGATAGCCCAGGAAGGGGTACCAACCGTCCTGGTGGCTCCTCGCTGGCCAAGAAGGAGTTGGTTTGTGGACATAGTTCAGATGTCAGTGGGTCGCTACATCATGCCCGATGACCCAGGGCTTCTCACGGAGGGGTCGCTGCGGCACCCCAATTTACAGACACTGGCTTTGACGGCCTGGCTATTGAGACCTCAATCCTGATGGAAAAGGGGCTGTCTCCTACGGTTGTGCATACCATGAATCAGGCATGGTAGGAGTCTTCTTCCATGATATATTACAGGGTTTGGCATGCCTACATTGCTTGGTGTTAATCCAAGAGTCTCCCTTGTCACACTTTTTCTATCTCTAGGATCTTGGAGTTTTTACAACACGGTTTAGACTTGGGTCTCCAGCTGAGCGCCCTTAAGGGCCAGGTCTCTACCTTGGCCATCTTTTTCCAGAGATCCTTTGCCAATCATAGATTGAACAAGACCTTTTTCCAAGGTGTCACCCATGTACGTCCACCACGTAAGCCTGTATTACAGGTGTGGGACTTGAATTTGGTACTTTCTGCTTTCCAGGGGCCTCCCTTTGAGCCTTTGTGCGATGCTGCATTGCCTATTTTGACCCTCAAGGTGGTCTTTTTGGTAGCGATCGCCTCAGTGCGTTGCGTGTCAGAACTGGCCGCACTTTGTATGAAGCCTCATTATTTTGAGCGGCATAATGATAAGGTGGTTTTTCGCTTTAAACTTGATTTTTTGCCTAAGGTTGTTTCTCCCTTTCATCTTAATGAGGAAGTGGTCTTGCTTTCCTTGTGTCCAGCACCGACTAATTCTAAGGAAAGGACCCTCTATGCCTTGGATGTGGTCAGAGCCATTAAGTATTACTTGGTTGCGACTGAATCCTTCAGGAAATCGGATTTGCTCTTTGTCCTAACAGAAGTTTCTAGGAAGGGCTTGCCACCAGCCAAGTCCACTCTTAGGAAGTGGATCAAACAGGCGGTGGTGCAAGCATATTCTGCTAAGGGGAAGGAACCCCCTTTTCAGATCACATCTCATTCTACCAGAGCATTTGGTGCCTCTTGGGCTTTTCAGCACCAGGCATCTGTTGAACAAGTTTGTAATGCCGCCACTTGGTCTTCAGTTCATACCTTTACAAAGTTTTACAAGGTTGATCTTAGGGCCTCATCTGATGCTGTCTTTGGCTGAAAGGTGCTTTAGGCGGTAGTGAAATGAACTACATGCTGTTCCGCACTGGGGATCCCGCCCTAATGGACACTGCTTTTGGATGTCCCACATGTAATTACTTCTGGGACGACCTGGACTGGATATAGTGAAAAATACAATTCTGTGAAACTCACCTGTAGAATTGTTTTTAAATATATCCAGTCAAGGCCGCCCCACCCCGCCCTTGTTTCATTATCTCTTGTTTGCCTGATTGTGGTGATTACCATTTTTATATTGGACCATTGTCCTTAAGTTCTTTGTTGGAGAGAATACATGCTGAAGCTATGTGAAGTAACATGGTTTCTTGCCTCCCAGCCTGTCTCTTTTCTTACTGCTGTTTAACCACTGGGAACTCATAGTGAGACACCTATTTTTATAGGGGGCCGGGAGGAGCGACAGCTTTTGATCTTGCAGTCGAGCGCCACCTAGTGGTGGAATACCCACTTTTAATTACTTCTGGGACGACCTGGACTGGATATATTCAAAAACAATTCTACAGGTGAGTTTCACAGAATTGTATTTTTTCCACTATTATATCACCCTTGTGAGCCTTACATACTGGTATTTTTCATCCTGGGTTAACTTTCACCTGTGTACAGCTCTAATTCCCCACTACTCTGTTTCCCTAGCATCTGTTTGGGGCTCCGCTGTCACTGGGGCTGGATGTGGCACCCCGAGAGAGCGTCACTACCACCTGTTGCTAGGCAGCCATTTCTCCTTGTCATTGGCAGGCCCGAGCCAGCCATGTGACATTGTCACTCCTCATTGGCTGGACCTAATCTGCTTCTGATTGAGTAGTGCAGCTGCCTGGCTGGTGGTGACATCACCCGGCTCCCTGTCAGCCTCTGGGACATGGACATTGCAGGCCAATCCTGTTCTTTGGCGGATTATTTCTTATTAATACTGATTATTTTGAGTATCCTATATCTATGACTAAGGACCCGAGACAGTCCAAAATGCATGAGAGGTTTTCCCCATTGCTGCTATGGGTCTTTATAGGTTGTTTTTCATTGGAGATGATTTTAATTTTAAAATTAATAAAGGGTTTTTTAAGAAGTACTAACCCCTCTACCATTCCTGGACTGATTGGGCTTGAAATAGCCCGGGCCGAGCACTTTGCTTTTCTTGATGGATGAGCATTAACTGTTTAACTACTTTGTACACCGCTGACAACCAGTAATCATTCAGAGTAGGTATCATTAACCACAACTCTCTGCACACGATTCTTCAGCCAGTTTTCACTCCAGTTACAAGCTGTATTTTCTAATCCCAAAGACCTCAATTTCCCCAATTAGCATCTGCGGGTGACAGTGTCAAGCAACTTTCCCACAATATATGTTAAATTTACAGGTCTGTAATTGCCTGGAGAAGACCTAGAGCCCTTTTTAAAAATGGGCACCACATTTGCCTTGCATCAGTCCCTTGGCACTATACCATTTGTTAGTGAGTCTTTAAATATCAAGAACAGGGACTATGAGATAACTGAGCTGAGTTCTTTAAGAACTTGAGTGAAGTCCATCTGATCCTGCAGTCTTATTCACATTTAAATTATTTAGTCTTTCTTGGATGATATCCATGTTTAGCTTGTTGAGTATTATACTTTGGCATCACCCCTAGTAGGTGCCTCCACAAACTGATTCATATAGTTATCTTGTAGCAAGCTGAAGAATTCTCTCCCCCTTGCAGTAGAAGCAGAACCATGTCTCCAGTTGATACCTGGGTATTTGAAGTCCCCTATCACCACCACTGTACCAGCCTGTGATGACCGCTCTATCTGTTTATGCAGCTGACCCTCTATTTCCTCAGTTATGTTTGGGGGGTCTATAGATTACACTAAATTGTATTTTACCATTGTTTACCTTGGCCTGCACTTCTTCCCACAAGAATTCTACATCCTCGCAATCTTCTACTAGTATCTTCTCATTAATATATACTCTGAATTCTTGCTTTACATAGAGACACACTCTGCCCCTTTCCTATTTGCTCTGTCTTTCCAAAAGAGAGCAAAACCCTGAAGATTGACAGTCCAGTCATGTGTGGAATCCAGCCATGTCTCAGCCACTCCAATAACATCATTTTCTTCCAGTAGCAGAGCCTCAAGCTCCCCCACTTTACTTGCCAGACTTCTGGCATTTGTGAACATACAAAGTTTGACACATTGCGCTTTAGTATTAGCTTTTGCAGTAATTCGATATTTTTCACTGCTGGTTTGCAACCCATGGATCTTCTTATCCATCATAGCAGTCCTCCCTTTCTAATTCTCCACTCACCATCATATGCTGTCCCCTAAGAAGTCTTTCCCCTCATCTCTAGTTTTTAATACCCCTCTGCCCCTTCTAGTATCCTATTACCAATCACAGCAGCCGCCCCTCCATTCAGGTGCAATTTATCTGTATAAATGTAATCCTGTATACAGTTTGTACCTCAATGAAAAGTCACCTCAGTGCTCTAGGCACCCAAATCATTCAGCCCTGCACCAGGACTTGAGCGATGCGTTTAACTCTCTAAGATCCAATTGTCGTTCATGTGTAGCACATGGCACTGGCAGTATTCCAGAGAATACAACCTTGGAGGTCCTTCTTTTCAACTGGTGCCTAACTTCTTAAATGTATCATTAAGGATCCTCCATCTCCCATTCATTCTGTCATTGGTCTCCACGTGGACTATGACAGCGGAGTCATCCCCAGCACCTCCCAACAATTTATCCACCCTTTCCACCACATGCTGAACCCTGGCACCAGGAAGACAATAAACCATTCGGTTGAGGTGGTCTGGGTGACAAATTATTCTCTCAGTCCGCCTGATTATAAAATCCCCTATTACCACTGTCTAGTCCTAGCTGCAGTCCCAACCACTCGCTAGCTTGGCTGTCCTCCTGGCTGTTAGGGAGAGCAGTATCCGCTAGGGGCTGCCATTTCTAAGACTGACAATGTTGCATCATTACCCAACTTGACAATTTTGCTACGGTGGACGGACACAGGTATAGACTTACTTTTCTGTGCTCTCTTTCTTCTCCCTCTATCTGCAATTACCCAGCTACTGCTCCTCCTGACCCATTACTCCACCCTCTGTTTTTACACCACTTAATGCCCACTCAGTGAGCAGAATGCTCATTTCCATATTGTCACTCTCCATCAGTGTTGCCTTTTGCACCTCCAGATCTCTAGCCCGAGCTTCCAAGGCAATATGCTCACATTTACCACAGGCGATTCGGCCTGAAACTGCTGCTCCTGAAGTGTATACATATGACAAATTGTGCTCTAAAGTAGACCTCCAATGTTGCTGGCCACTATCCCTGTTACAAGAACAGCAGTGAAATCACAATTTTATTTGCCACTACTGGCTTTTAACTTAACTTATTTTAGCTCCATAACAATTAGGCAATAAACACTTAAATACTTTTAATGTGTTAAGTCCCTCAATGTAAATTCCCCTTAATTATAATACAATCTCACTTGAAAATACAACCAGAGTTCGTAAAAGCTCCTAATCTCCCTTTAAAACAATTTTATTTTTAGCAAAGCAATACTTTACCAGTGACAGTCTTTGGTTAGTCTAGCAAACAGTAAGAAGTCTGGCCTCAGGTGAGATAAATAAGCTTCTAATTAGTCAGCAACAACCTCACCCAATTAATTCTGCTCTCTATCAAATGCAATGCTAAACCCTGCAATACAAGAGAAAAAAAACAGTAAACACAATGCATTTTTTCTTAAGGGAAAGCCCCCTCACTTATAATACAACCTCACTTGAAAATACAATCAGAGCTTGCAAAAGCTCCTAAACTCACTTTAAAACAATCTTATTTGTAGAAAAGCAATACTTCCCTTCACTAGTGTCCGTCTTTGGATATTCTGGCAAACAGCAAGAGGTAGAGATTATGATTTTTTAAACCCCTAACATGAGTCATAGCATCGTGAGTCTGGTTGTTACAACAAGATAAGTTAGGGGCTCTAACTGGCACTAGCAGTCACTGCTAACAAATTAGCTTTGATTGTTGCACTAGCTATTGGACAGCCTATGTCAGCTCCTGTGGTAACCAGCGCCAGTGAATGCCATTTTTCTGGTTCTCCACAGCATATTTATGATTTTTTTCCCCCCTTAAAATCTTTGGTGCTGTATTTTCCTGGTGTTGGTCAGCATTTTATCATTACAATTAATAGAGATAATAGTAAATAGTGAAAATAGTGCCAATGCACACATGAAATTCTTTTACCCATCCGTGCACAACACAACTTCTTGAACCCACCAGTGAATAAACACATGTGAGTGACGATACACAAGTGAATTACAAAATAAGGGGGAGTTAAGTGCACATGTGCCCGTAGCGGTGGGCTGCCATAGACTCAGCACCCAGGGAGCAATTGGGGGGTTAGGTGCCTTGCTCCTAACATGTCCAGTCTAGTTCCATGGTTGGGAATTGAACCTACCACATTCCGGTCACAGGCCTGTTTCCCTACCTCTAGGTCATAACTGCCCCACAATTAAAGGAAATCACTGCTGGTGACAAAGGAGGCAAACCTTATAGTGCGTTTAGACTGCATTTTAGTTGTTGTCCAAATTACACATTGGGTCGATTCAGAGCCTGGTGAAAAAACTCACTTCTTTTTTAGGAGAGAAAACCATTCACTTTTATTGGCCTTGATTCACTAAGAGTTGAAAAAATATCATGCTAGAAAACAATTCAATTCATAAGAAAAAAGCATGAGAATGTCATTTTTAGTGAATCACCAGATAGGAAGACAATGAAAGTCAATGGAACTTTTTTTTATTACTGAGAAAAGTATTTATTATTTCCTCCTTTTTACTCTGTAGTAAATTGTGCCATTGACTTTCATTGTCTTCCTATCTGGTGATTCACTAAAAGTGACGTTCTCAGGCTTTTTTCTCATGAATTGAATTTTTTACTACCATGAGAATTGTTTTTCAATTGTTAGTGAATTGAGGGCATTGTTAAGCAAAAGAAGCCATTAAAATCAATTTTAATAGCAAAAAACATAAATTGGTGACATCTAGATCCTGCCCCAATGCAAGTTCTTTATGTATAAATTTGTGTAATATAAATTATAGGCATAAAACCCTGCAATCCAGTTCTGCCCATTGTGCTTTTTAGCTACAGCGTCAAGTTTAATCTGGTGCTTATCAACCAGATAACCCGACGCTGCGACCTTTTCAATGCTAGTGTTAAAAAAGACGCTAGATGGCGGCCACATCGGAAAAGCAGTTTTTTTATTTGTTAAATCAGACTCTGATGCTGTGTGGTGCTGGCGCTTCCTAAATATGGCTCCCTGTGTTTTTTAGTACATTGAACAGTCTGCCTCTTTTTTTTTTTCTTTAGCAAACATTCAATAAACTAACGAAAAAGTTTCCAGTTGCATCATTGTTCATTTGTTCTTTTCCCTCTTCTCTCTTCTTGTGCCTTGGCATGTGCCAGCAGTGTCCATGTGATAATAGTGTAAAGATTGTTACCAAATAATAACACACAGCATTGACCATAAGACATTTATATGTGTTTCTCCTTCTTTTCTTTAAGAAACTTTTAATGTACAGATTTCAGGTACTATGGTTTGCTTTCTAAACATGTTTTTGGAAAGATAGCAATGTGAATGTGGAATGAGTCTTAATATGTAGAGTGGTTACAATATTATTTATGCATATATGATCATTGTATGCTTGCACACATACATGGCCATTGTTTTCCTCCACAATTAACCCAGACAAACACAAGTGGTGAGTGCACATGTGTCTGCAGTGATGGGCTGCTCCAGCATCCAGGGAGCAGTTTAGGTAGTAGTCGGAGTAGTTAGGTGCCTTTGTCAAGAACATTACAGGAATTAATTGCTGAACTCCATTGTCCCTTTTATACCAATGGGGGCCGTGTAACCATAGCTTTGACTGATGGTCAGGGGCAGAGACATGTCGTACATGCAGATGTGTTGGATCTGGCGAGCAGGTAATAAACAGAATAGGAGCAATCAGCGGCGGGGGACAAAAGGGACAATTATGCAAATAAGTATCTTACAGACAATGAATATTGGCAATAAAAAAACACAACCAATCTGCACCTGGCACATTGTATTTCTGCTTGATGTATATGGGCACCACAAGGATAGCAAGAGGCAAGGTGCTTCATTGTGACTCTTCCAGAGAACCTCCTCAGCAACCAACCAATCATGGCAGAGAAGCTGCTAGAGGAACAAAACCTGGGATTGTGACTACTTTGTCCAATTTGGGATGCCCAAATCTTTGAAACTTTTCTGCTCACTGGGTATACTTACCTTTTGCACAATCCCTTGGTGCATGCACAGGCTCTCCACCAGTGTTCATAGCTGTCCATATTAATTAGCAGATAAAACAGCTCATTAGGCTCGATTCAGAGACACATTCGTCCAGACTTCCGTAGCTGTCTGTGAAAGTTTTGGTGGGTGTTTGTCATTTTTTTGCTGTTTTTCGTTCATTTTTAATTCGTAAATGCGTATACGCGCTTTCGATGAACGAAAGCAAATCTGAACATTTCCGTTAGTTCGGGGCATTTTCCAAACCAAATCTGAAATTATTCGTTCGTTCAGATAACTTACGCGTTATTGCTATGGGCTTGCATCTCATTCAGAGAGCTGATTGCCGACGGACCACCACCCTATAAATCCGTTTCCTTTGCGATCCCCTTACGGGACCATTTTGACCTCGAGACTAGCAGCTATGGACAACTCTAGTGCATTTGAGGAGCATGAGGATCTTCAGCTCATGGGCATTGAAATTGTCCGGAGGGCTGAGACCAGATTGCACCGGCGGCGATGCATGCATATCGATGGCATGCATGACGTTGAGTTGTTCGAGCTGACCAGACTTAATTGCGCTTCCCTCCAGATGCTTGGCTGCCTGCAATTTTTGGCGAACGGCTCGTTCCAGAGGCTGGGTGCCCTCTCCGTGGGGATCTCCCAGCCTACGCTGAGCCGCGCGCTATCCACGTTTTTGAAAGGCATGGCTCGCAAATATATTTGTTATCCTGACGACATGGTAGCCAGAAACGCGATTAAGCTGGCATTTTATAACATCGCCGATATGCCCAACGTCATGGGTGCAATTGACTGCAGGTTGCAGGTTCAATCAGTCCTTTTTTTAAAAAATTTGTTTTAATGTCCTTCAAAATTCCAAAATACCCTCCTTGGCAAATGTCCCTTCTTCGAATTAGTCCCTCCTTGTAATTAATCCCTCCATTTAAGTTACCCATCGTTGCAAATACTTCCCTTATATTTTGGATTTCTTCCATGTAATTTATCCCTCCTTTTAATTGATCCCTCCTTTTACATAATCACTCCTTGTAATTAATCCCTCCTTGTATTTTTACCTACTTGTAAATATTCCCTCCGTGGAAGTAATCCCTCCATGGAATTATTTACTACTTTAAACTATTACCTCCTTGTAATTATTCCCTCCTTGTAATTTATCCCTCCTTGGAAGTTTGTCAACATTTTTATGTATCCCTCCTTTTAAGTATTCCCTCCTTTTAAAAAGTCCCTGTGGAACCATGGACTGTATTTAGTTGCATATAAATGTCACATGTGTTCACCAAGGTAAAATTTTAATGTGTACCTGAAATAGACCCGGGAAAGTTAATCTTTACTTTATAAAACATACATATTGTTTTTGGCCAACCCAAAAAACGTATGTACTTGTTTATTGCTAATTTAATTTGCCCACAGCGTTTCCTTAGGGTGTGATGAGTTAGTGTTCCCCTAGTTTCCGTCCCCTTTATAATGTTTTTGTTGTTTTTTTTTATCCCAGGAACCGCAAAATGGGCAACTCAATGAATGTCCAAGCAGTGGTGGCCCCGGACATGATGCGGTTCCTTAGTATGCTCGTCGGGTTCCCAGGCTAATCCCATGATGCCTACATTCTTCGCAGATCTGGATTGTACGGTCGGTTTGAGTCTGGGGAATTTTCCGGCGGATGGCTCCTTGGTAAGTAGCCGCCAATAACGTCCTTTTTTTCGATATGTATGGCTAGGAATGTAATTTTTGTTCCATGTATGAAACTATGCCTTTTTGAACACCTTGATTACCTGTGAAACACAACCTTAACCATTAGATTTTTCAAGCAACAAAGCCTTGCCAAATGTTAGTCCTGCATTAGCAAACTGCAGAAATGGAATTTAGATTAAAGTAATAATGAGTCTTCCACACACTCGGCTTAAATTATTTCCTTGAATTTATCCGAGGGTCTGCGCCATCTTTGAGTAGATGCATTACACTTACTGAGAAGAGGAGAGCGGGATGAAGTGCAGGGGGCGGGTTAGAGCTGGTTTGTACTCACACCAAGCAGCTACAGGGTCCTGAAAAGTTAAGACATCCAAGAATGCTGAGCAGCACAGTCCGAAACCAATACCTGTTAGCAGGCTGATTGGCCCTCACCCGCCATCTTGGATGTTACATTTTTTCAAACATCCTCTTCACCCACCGATGAGCCAGACGAGGACTATCGTGGGCCACCGAGTGCGTCTGCCCAAGCAGTGCGGTCTAATTTAATTGAGACACATTTTGCTTAATTTGTGGTTCCTTTGTTTGTTTTGTCCCGTTTTTCTTGGCTAATTTTGTTTTTGGCCCTTTGTGTTTGTATGTTTGTTTGTTACTTTTACAAACAGTAAAGAAATCATTTTAAACAACCTCACACATGATTGTCATTTGTTTTTTTTGAGATATTTCAAATGAGTCACTGCCAACTTTAACTCATCTTCATTCACCCAAAACTTAAAGGCATAAACTTAGTCCACAACAGGTTAATTACAATTTTATGTAGTTTATTTCAGAAGCACCATTGGATTTGATGGTCACTCCCATAGTTGCATCAAAAACATGGGCAAAACACAAATGAAAGTTGATCCAAATCAAGCCACATAGCAATTGCCCAGAGGAAGGAGTTTTTAAGTAAGCACTCCTTCACACCCTCTCCTGCTTGGCCACATTTGCCACATGCACAGGTGTAAAGCAGCCAAACCTATGCCACATCTACACCTGTTACTCAGTGTGACACCCAAACAAGAACCACTAGTCCCAATCCAAGTCCAGTTCAATCTCATCCAGGGGTCAAGGTAGTAGTTTGGCAGCCCAGAATGTCCCCCAATCATGCCTACAAACAGAAGGAGCCAGAACCAATGTAATTCGCCACAAGCATGCAGTGCAACAGCTTGAGTGGCAGGTTCATTAAGGCTTCACCTCCGGCATTGGCTAGTGGGCTACCTCAGCACTCTAATGAGCTATATGGGGCGCAAATCCAAAGCAAACAAGCAAAGCCATACCAAAAGGGTATATCGGTAGGGCTCACCAGACAGGTCAATACAGTGGGGATGTAGATCAAAGATGTGGAGCAGATACAGGCCAAATAGGCCTTAAAATGGGGGATGCCCATAAAACCCAGGTTGGGGCCCTTGGAGGTGGGCCCTCACCTGGGCCTGTGTGGCATTCAGAATCTGCAACTGTTCCAACATGTTTCTATTAGGAGTTCGAAATTCAGCCATCATGGCACTGAGATTGGCAGTTAAGGTGGCCATGTGGCTGTTGCTATTTCGAACTTCCTCAAGCATGCCACTGTAATAACTGGATAAGGTGGCCATGTGGCTATTGTTGGACCTAAATTCAGTCAGCATGGAGTTTAATGTGTTGTTTAAGGTTTCTAATTGGCCATGAAGATGCTCGTGGTTTCGTTGATTTTGGAGGCGAAATAGCCGTCTCTCATGGTGCCATGCTGACTCCATCATCTGCGCGCCCCTAGTCGACTACGCCTCCCAATTCCCCAGGTTTGGGGGCGTGCAGATTATGTGCCTCTAGGTCCACCAACAGCCACAGGTCTGCTTGGCAAATCCTCAGCAGCAGAGCTAACACTGGGGACTGACGACTCAGTCTCTGCATGCTGCCCACGGTGGGCTGACAGCATGCCGCCAGCTTCACTCTGCTGCTGAGCATTTGTTGGAGAAACATTTTGGGACAGTTGCTGATTCGGTCCTAGGGGAAGGTGTTCTGAAGGTTCCATGAAGGCTCCATCTTCCTCCAGCTCCTGGATTTCCTCCATCAGTGTGTGGGTCTGTTGGGACATGTTAAAAAAAAAGGTTCAGTTTAGGGACTACATATTTAATTCCGCAAAAAGAAACATGGCAAGGCACATGCATAAGCAGCATCATATAAAGACACTTACCGTATATATCGGATCGTGTGTCCGAGGCAGCACGGAAGTAGACGGCATGTTCAAACTGGCAGAGGATTCCCCACTAGCTGAGGGATGATGCTGGGCTGCATTGGTGAAAAGAAGGCATGTTAACACACAACTAGGCATTGGTGATGTGTATTAACACATATGGTTCACTAAAACACGGGCCCATGCATGAATGGCAACTCCCCCAATGGACCAAGCTAAACTTGACTATGAATTTCATTATCTGTTAGATGTATTAGTCAACAAGTACATACACATTGGTCTCCTTAACCAAAATAAACATTCATGTACTGGCTGTTCTGAGGCTTCACACATCACTTAAAGGCCATTATGGGACCACACTCAGCTTGCAAATAGCATTAGCCATTAGATTAGGCTGCTTGACATTCTTTCTATGTCAAATGTTCAAGCACCCCACATCAAGTCGTTTGGAGCAAAGCACAGCTCAAACCCAAATTGGCTACAGATAAAGATGGAAGTGTTGTATGTAATTTTCTATAAATACATAACAACCAGTTCTTTTGCTAATCTCAATAGTGTTCCTCAAGACTCTCTTAAATAATCTCATAGGAAGTAAACAAGCAAATAATGGGTCGCCACACATAACACACCCTGTTTAAATGGTTACCTCCACTACAAGGCACACCCTAGGGGCATGTGTTAATATATGGGTTTGTGCATAATTTTACACGCAGATCACATTTCACATACACAGTAACATTACTAACCAGCAGGAATATTAGGGATGTCCGTGTCCTGTGGGGCCGAGTGTCCCTCTAAGGCCACAGGGTGTAGCAGTCCCAACACCATCTCCTCAGCTCGGGTAAATTGCAGTTTTGTGGGGAATCCGCCGCCAGTTTGTAAGCTGAAAAAGAGAGTTGCACACATTTAGATAAATGTTTCCAATACAAGACGAAGCAAAATCCACAAAGTATATATGTACTTTATGTATATTGTATATTGTGTGTATATTTTCCTTTGTATCTGCTCCACATCTTTGAGCTCTTCTCCCGCTGCATTGACCTGTCTGGTGAGCTGCTCCAAAATCTCCGCTTTCCGCTGCTTGCTTGTAGCTTTGGATCTGCGCCCATATAGCTCATCATAACACAAGGTGAGGCCACTAGCCAATGCCAGAGTTTGGGCCTCACCAAACCTGCCACTCAAGTGGCCTCGGCGCAATGTGCTCCCTGTTGCTTGACGTTCTGGCTCATCAGTGGTTGGCTGCAAATGGGGGGACATTCTGGGCTGGCTGTGTTGGGGAGAAATGTAGGACAGGTGGCTGGCTTCTGATTGGACTGGACATGGATATGGACTTGGGGTTCCTGCCTGGGTGGCCACTGAACTTGCAGGCGTAGCTGTGGCATATTCTGCCTGCATTTCCACCTCTGCCGGTGCCAAATGTGGGCGAGGAGGAGAGGGTGTGGTGGATGATGTTGGGCTTCTTGACCTGTGCCTCTGTGGCCCCTTCACAGTTTCATGGCCCTGGGAGGTTGATGCACGTGGCTGGGGGATGCTGAGCTCTGGCTACTGGGGCTTCGGGCCCAGTGTCTTGGCCTCTTGGCCTGAGAGCTTTTTCCACGTGACTGGGGTGATGCTGAGCTCTGGCTGCTGGGGCTTCGGGCCCGGTGTCTTGGCCTCTTGGCCTGAGAGCTTTTCCCACGTGGCTGGGGTGATGCTGAGCTCTGGCTGCTGGGGCTTTGGGCCCGGTGGCTTGGCCTCTTGGGCTGTGAGCTTTTCCCATGTGGCTGGGGTGATGGGTGACCTTTGGGGGCTGGGGCTTCTCACCCTCTTGGTGTGCTTTTTATGGGCCATACCTGTGTGTTTGGTGGCCTGGCCCTTCTTCTTTTGCACTGGCTCCTTTGTTTTAGGGCTTGAGGGTGCCTTTGTGGTCGCCTTCGGCTGCCCACTGCGGGTTCCCGGCCGCTTCGCCTTAGGCATTTTGGAGCGAGTGGTGGGGCCTGCTGAAGCTTCCTCACACTTTTTCCGGCTGGCTTCCTTGGCTGCTTTGGCCTTTGCTGCGTTTTTTTTGCTGGCATCATGAAGAGACTCTGAAACAGAATGAGCTGTGGCTCAAGGCCCCTTTAAATACTAATGCCGGGGTCTGACGTTTACGCGTTCTTGTACGCATGCGTACGGCCGTTCATCCGGCCGTGCGGAACCCGGAAACCGCAGGGGCATTACTTATCTGCTGCAGACAAGAGGCAAGATGGCGCCCACAATCTTCACCCACCAACAAGAAGAAATCATCATACTTGTAAGTGTCTTTTAATGCCTTTAATTTGCCATGTAAATGCATGCCTAGCCCATAAGGAAGCGCATGAACAAACGGTTGTTTTAAAAAGTGTATCAAACTCCGTGCCAAACTGAAGTGAGGGCCCACACATGCGAACCAGCACTGAGGCCAGCTTCAAGGATTGTATTAGGCTACAAATGTGTCTGTTAATGTCATTTAGTCAAATGATCCATTGTTCACAGATATTTGTATGCTGTTTTCACTCAAACCTTGTTTTTGATTGTGTTTTGTAGACCATGCTGGAGCGCAGGTACGACTACCTGCCCAACTCTTTTGAGAAGCGCACCGTTGCCCTGGAGATAGTTTCCAGAATCCACCATCAAACGGACACCACCTTCACCCACACGCAGATCATGCAGCATTGGTCAGACCTGAAACGGCTGCACATGCCCCGGGTGCGGCGGTTTTTCGGTCTCCATTTCCCTAGTAAGTACATAGCGATTGCATGCCAGATGTAACCGATGCAGAAGGTAGGCCTTTCGTTATAATGCCTTTTCTTTGGTAGTGTTGGAAATGGATTATCACATTCGCCGCACCCGGAGGCGTACAGGCCAACCAGTGCTGCATGAATCTGCAGCTGGGAGTAAAGGTGATGGATCTTCAGTGCGATGGTCCTACCCCTCCTCTGTTGGTTCCTCAGACCCGCCCCTGGACCTTTCCACAGAGGAGGGGTGGCACGGCGTGGGCAGGGAGTCGTACCCAGCGACGCATGCGGGAGCCTCTGGTATGTGACTCTTCATGTGACCGCTCACACAAATACATGCTATTTCCACTCAAGCTGATTCCCTTAATCTGTTTTTGTAGATGCTTCTGGAGCGGGTGAAGATGCGCAGGCTGCAGCAGATCTCGGCCAGGAGGCACAGAGAGAAAGCGAGTGATGTGACACACAAATTGAAAATGACATTTGATTACTGTTGACTAAGACGTTATAAGTGACCCCTACTTCACAACAGTGGCAGGGTCCAGGACGTAGGGTTGTCCCCAACGAGGCATCCGTTGGCCACCAACCAAGTAAGTTGTAATGTCATTCTTTGCAATATGTGTTAAGTGACTTGATCACCCAAATTCCTAAAGGCAGAGTCAATGTCATTAGCAGAATTACCTCTGTCCACTTCCTTAGAGTAATGACTTCCCAGAATGACCTCTGCCCACTTCCTTAGAGTAATGACTTCCCAGAATTACCTCTGCCCACTTACTTAGAGTAATGACTTCCCAGAATGACCTCTGCCCACTTCCTTAGAATAATGACTTCCCAGAATGACCTCTGCCCACTTCCTTAGAGTAATGACTTCCCAGAATGACCTCTGCCCACTTCCTTAGAATAATGACTTCCCAGAATGACCTCTGCCCACTTACTTAGAGTAATGACTTCCCAGAGTGACCTCTGCCCACTTCCTTAGAGTAATGACTTTGCAGAATGACCTCTGCCCACTTACTTAGAGTAATGACTTTGCAGACTGACATATGTCGTGTTTATTTAGGTTGACAACTAAAAAACATTCCATCCACAGGTGAGAAACATGTATATGGCGCAAAATTATGTTTTTTTTATCAATTTTATACAGGGACCACACGGGCAAAAGTGGAAGAAATGAATCAAAGGGTCCTTGAGTTGGTGGCCGATATGCAGCAGCTGGTTGACTCGTTGGGGACAACAGAAGAAGAATAGTGTTCTGGGCCCTGTCACTGTTTTGCATAATGTAAATAGTTTTAATTGTTCTCAAGTTTTATATTTTTAAATATTTTATTCGTTTTTACATTTTTTAAATTTTAAAAAGCGAAAATTTGAACAAAATGGCCAAAAAAATGGCCTTGAAATTAAAAAAAAAACAAAAAAAAAACGTTTCAGTGTCATTTATTTACACAAATACATTAACAACAAATGAAGGTTTATAAAAAAATTTCTAGAGGAAGATTCAGATGAACAGAAAGTGGTTTGGGTAAGTTTTAGGGACATAAAATGGAAGAAGAATATAACCGAGAAGTGGTTTGGGTAAGTTTTAGGGACATAAAATAGAAGAAGAACATAACCGCGAAGTGGTTTGGGTAAGTTTTAGGGACATAAAATGGAAGAAGAACATAACAGCGAAGTGGTTTGGGTAAGTTGTAAGGGTCCAAAAGGGAAGCTGGAGGATAGCGCTAAGGGGTTGTGGTGAGCTTTAAGGGTCCAAAAGGGAAGCTGGAGGATAGCACTAAGGGGTTGTAGTGAGCTTTAAGGGTCCAAAAGGGAAGCTGGAGGATAGTGCTAAGTGGTTAGGGTGAGCTTTAAGGGTCCAAAAGGGAAGCTGGAGGATAGTGCTAAGGGGTTTAGCTAAACATTGTAGTAGAAGTGAGGGTGTCAAATATGTAGGCTAGCACTTTAATGAGTTAACTTTGTAGAGCGCAGGCGCAAGATCGTAAGTATTTCCGTCTGGACGATTATTTTTTGTAAAAGGGAAACGGAATCTATCGGGAAACGTAAAGGATTCATGGGAGGAGATGATGGGAAAAGGGCAAAAACTAAAGCCTACGTTGTTACCTGAGAAAATGAAACAGAAAAGTCACGATGGAAAATGACATCCTCGTACTCGTACTCTGGCATACGAACGGTCGGAAAATTTACAGAAGGTTTTCAATGCATGCATAGAATCGCTCGCACACTCATACGAGAGCGGGAACATTTGAAAATAATACGAAATCGGCACAAAAAAGAAAGTCTTTTTTTTGTCTCTGAATCGAGCCTAATGACTAGCCACGGGCCGAATACCTTTGATTTTAATGCCCATTCCAGCAATACAGATAGACCTGAGGCACATGCACCGTGGCACTATCAGAATGGTAATATTCTCAGCTAAAAGCAGGGTTTCACAAGCAAGGCATCCCAAATTGGGAGAGGGGCATTCGGTTATCTTTAAGTGTCCACCGCTAAACCCCATAATACCATGTCAGAGAGGAGACAATGTTCACAGCAGCACCATGCACATATCACATGCGCTTATAACCATAGCGACTGAAGTACATTCCCCTTTGGTGGCTCCAGCTCCTGTCCTATGACTGACCCACCACATTCACCCTGAACAGTCTCTCCTCTCTCCTTTTGCCAGCAGAAACCCTTTGCATTCTGGTCTCTACAGGAAAATGACAGTATAACAAAATAAAAATGAAACATATAACTGTAGAAATGTCCCACTTACCATGTCAGAGAGGAGAAAATCTTTAAAGCAGCACCATGCACATATCACAGAAAGCTGTGAGCCAGCTGTTAGCTATTTATATTTCAATAGCAGGCTCATGCTTGCTTTACAATGTATCACAGCTGATTACAATTGAAACAAGTATGATACATCCAGCATTGTGCACCAACGGTAATTATATAACCTACTGTGTACACATTCTTATAATAAGTACCCAATAGGGCCACACACGGCACTGGGTTCTTACAACCCTGGTAACCATTTAAGTTGGGGGCCAGGCAGAGAAAAAATATCCAGCTACCTGGAGATTTTTGAGGCCTAATCAGCCAGAGGCAATAATACTGGTTGTCGCTGGTTTGATTAATTGGTAGAAATACCAACCTCAAACATTCCTAACCTTAACCAATTAATTTCTCTCCTCCAGCCTTTAACAAGCACCTTTGGAAGAATCACCTGCAATATCACCTTACCTCTAATTGTGCTAACCTCATTATCCACTAACCATTTTTCCAACTTACAGCGTACCTAAATACTTACCTTTTCCTTGAAACAGCCACAGGATAAGGACAAGTAAACAGCCATTTCAATTACCTCCAATTGTGCTAACCTCATTATCCCCTAACTTTTTCCAACTTACAGCGCACCTAAATACTTACCTTTTCCTTGAAACAGCTACAGGATAAGGACAAGTAAACAGCCACTTCAATTTTCCAAAAGGACAGGTTCACCTTTTTCAGGTGCAGCTCAACCCCTAATTGGTACCTTTGCGCTGAAGCAAACACATATACCTACACAAGTATGATACATCAGCTACAGCCTAGCTATTACAGTGTAGCCATGGAGCTTTCTGGCTTTTTGGGTGACTCATCTTATATAGTTACATACATAGTTACAAAGTTAATATGTTTTTTTCATTACAGATAACAGCTAATAGTAACTGTTAATGTTATTTTCTTTTACATAAGCATTTAATCTTGTTTTGAAGCTGTCTGCGGTTGATGCTGTAGCAAGCTTTTGTGGGAGGCTAGTCAACAGATTTATAGTTCTTATGGTAAAATTGATAGTCGCCTTTGGAGATGTTTTCTTTTTCAGTCGAATGGAGTGCCCCCTTGTAAAGATTTTACCTGAAATATTTTTTTCTCCATATTTTTCCCATTGACATTTTTCCCATTTCCAATTTATATATTTATATAAGTTAATAATGCCCCCCCCCCCCCTCAGTCGTCTCCTCTCAAGACTAAACAAATCTTACCTCATAAGTAAGATCTTTCATTCCTCTTATTAGATTGGTGCCTCTCCTCAGCACCCTTTCCATAGTCAGAGCATTTTTTCTGGTGCCCATAAGTGGATAGAACATCCCAGGTGAGGGTGCCTTATAAAGAGGCAATATTACATCCCTATCCCATGATTCCATGTCTCTTTTGATGCATGATAATATCTTGGTGGCCTTGGAAGCAGCTGCTTGACATTGCATGCTGTTATTTAGTCTTTGGTCTACCAGTACCCCCAGATCCTTCTCAACTTGTGACTTGCCCAGCTTTACTCACCCAAGGACAAATATGGCCTTCAGGTTATTAGACCCCAAGTGCATGACTTTTAATTCCTCCAAATTGAACTTCATTTACCAAGTGAATGCCCGGACACTCAAGGTATCAAAGTCAGTTTAAAGCTTGTGAACATTTAATTCCATCTTTTATGTCATTTAGAAACAAGTTGAATAATAATGGACCCAGCACTAAACCCTGGGGTACCCCACTTGCAGGAAAGGTAGAGGGGACCACACTCCTTAACTTAAAACATCCTTTATTAATGATAATGTTAAAATCATCTCCAATGAAAAACAGCCTATAAAACTAAGTAGTTCCAAAGACCCATAGCAGCAATTGGGAAAACTACTGACGTGTCTCTCGGGTGACGTCGCCACCGACCAGGAGGTTGCTTCATCCAATCAGAAGCAGGCCCGGGCCTGCCAATGAGAAGGAGAAATGGCCAGCTAGCCACACTCCAATTATTTAATGAAGGGGTGTTTCTTGCCATTTTTACATTGAGATTTGCCGACCAACTTAAGGTAAAGGACCCAGTGATTCCCATATTTCATCACTTAATCCAGCACAAGGGAGGCCCATAGTGACCGGGATTGGGGGCTTAAATGAACCCCTTGGCCAGTGGTTGGACAGTCCCTCCCTTTTGAGGTGGTGGACCTTTCAGAGAACTGATGGCTTGTGCCGAGCCTAGGTGGAGAGTCCCATGCTGTCATTTCTTTGCGAAGAAGGCAGTACCAGCCCTGTACAATTTTGTTGAACAGAAGGTGGGCCAGTCCTTGAGCCTGTCAATGTGTACCAAAGTGCACGGCAGTGCCTACGTCTGGAGCTGTAACTACGGTCAGGGACAATACATATCCTTTAAGCCCCACTGGGTGATTGTGGTTCCTGCAGAACCACAACAGCAACTTGGACAGGTCCCTCCGCTGTGGCCTCCACGCTCCTAGGCCGTTGTGCCTGTGACAGTGCACTTGCACTTAGCAATGGTGTCACAGAAAAAAGTGCCTAATTGACAATTACATATTCATTGTTAACATTTATCTTATTTGAACACATTTATAATAATAACATATAATAACTTATAACATAATAATAATAACATATAACATAATAACAATAACATATAACATAATAACAATATATATAAAATGTATCCAATTTTGTTAGGTTAATTTTGTTTTTGTTTTTTTCATTTTCTGTTTTTTTTTAATATTTTTTATTTTTTAAAAATATATATTTTTTTATTTTTTTGTATATATATATATATATATATATATATATATATATATATATATATTCCATTGTCTTTTTTTAATATTAATATTAAAAAAAAAAAATTACAAATTTTTTTGTTCATTTTTTATTTTTTTTTTTTGTATTTTGTTTTTTCTTAATATTTTTTTTCTGTATTTTTTTTATATTTTTTATTTTTTTCAGTGCCCTTCTCGCCTACCATGTGTGCATGACTCGGCGGTTTCACGCTGTTCTTCACATGGTTTGCCTTGAGCCACAGAGTCACACATGGGAGGAACTGCTAAAAATCATAAATCTCCACCCAAACTGCAAATAGGAACCATGGTGACTGACAATGGGAAGAACATCTTGTCTGCGCTGCGACAAGGAAGCCTGAGCCATGCGGCCTGTATGCCACACATGTTCATCCTAGTTGTCAAGCATTTTCTGAAGTCTTCCCCCCAGCTGCAACAACGGGAAGGAAACTTTGCCTACATTTCAGCCACTCATACACCGCCAAGCACATCCTTCTTGAGCTACAGCGTCAGAACGGTATTTGCGATGTTTCCACCCTCCATATGTTGGATCGAATAGACGAACTGAGAAAAGCCATCACTGTTTTCTTGATGGTCCAAGCGGATAGGGGGACTCTCCTGTGTAACTTCAATGTTAACCAGTGGCAGCTCATACGTGACACCTGTCGTTTGCTCAGGCCCTTTGAGGAAGCCAATTATTAGTCAGTCGCCAGGACTATGGGATGAACGATGTGATTCCACTGCTTCATGTACTACAACACATGTTGAAAACCATGGCTGGTCAGGGCACTGGAGACATGCCGCCTACATTTTACGGCCACATGAAGCCTGTGGGGGCTGAAGTGGAGGAGGAGGAGGAGGAGGGGGTGGGGCACAGCGAAGCACAGTTTAGGTTTGACAAAATGGCCATTTTATCTAGTCATCTGACAGGAGAGGAGGAGCAGGAGCAGCCAGAGGAGCTAGAGGGTTGTGAGGAAGGAAAGACAGAGGAACCAGACACACCGTGGCAGTATGCTCCCTGCGAGTCACTTGCAGAAATGGCACGATGCATGCTAACGTGCTTGCGCAGTGACCGCAGAATTGTCTCCATTTGTCAGCGGGATGACTTCTGGCTCTCCACCTTATTGGACTCTCGCTACCGGCACAAAATGGGGGCATTATTTTACACCCACTGAGAGGGAGGACAAACTGACCTACTACAGAGACATTCTACGTAGTCAGTTGGCCGATGCCTATCTGCATGGCCGATGCCATGGTCCATACTGTGATGCCCAGCGGGACACCAGCCTTCTGTAAGCAGGCAACCCCCAATCTCCACCGCCACTACTGCCTATAGTCAAGCCCCGGTTTGCCGGGACGCTAGGTATGCCTCACCGGACACGGTTGCTCCCAGGTCTTAATAGGCGCAAAGGATGGCTGCTTACAGTGAAGGCCGATGAACCACGAGGGTATCCTGAAGCTGAGGTCATTCACAGGTAGTCAATCCGGAGGGTGAGTCAGAGTACAGGGATGAGACAGGTGCATAGTCAGGTGTAGCCAAAGGGTCAAGCCGGGGGGTCAGAGATTGCGGGGTATCCAGAGGGGAAGGCAGGTTCGTGGTCAGACAAAGCAGAGGTCGGTATAGGCAGCAGACAGGAATGGTCGATCAAGCCTGGTCGGAATCAAATAACTAACAGAATCACACCCTAATCAGAAGTGACCCACATAGTGAGGCTAATCATGAGCAGCAGAAAGACCTGGAGCAGGCCCTTAACCAGCAGGTAGTGTCATACCTTGACATGACCATGCCAATGCACCTTGAGGACCCGCTGGACTTCTGGGCAGCCAAACTTGACTTGTGGCCGCAACTGGCAGATTTTGCCCTGGAAAAGCTGTCCTGCCCAGTGAGTAGTGTGCCATCTGAGTGGGTGTTTAGTGCGGCGAGGGCCATATTCATGCCAAGGAGAACTTGTCTGTCCACGAAAAATGTGGAGAGACTCACCTTTGTGAAGATGAATCAGGCATGGTTCAGCCAGGATTTTCAGCCACCAATGGATGATCCATGGCATTAGCTGATGCATGGTAGCTCCTTATGCTGCTGCCAACTCCAGGGTGTGTCTTTCAGGCAATATATGGGCTCCCTATGCTGCTGCCAACTCCTAGGTGTGTCTTTCAGGCAATATATGGGCTCCCTATGCTGCTGCTGCCAACTCCAATGTGAGCACTCTTACAAGACACATGCTAGCATATTTGGGATGCCCCCCAGTTAAAGGCAATGGCTGCTGCCAATTTGACAATGTGACTTTCTTTACAAAATGCAACCAGTTAATAGACAGGTACTCTTGGAATATTAATGCTAGTGTTTGGGATGCCCCCTCCTCACATACAGAGGTGGCCTCCCTTGATTGTGGAAAGTGACATTAATTATAAAATGCAAGCAGTTATTAGACAGGTAGTCTTGAAATATTTATGCTAGTGTTTGGGATGCCCAGTGGGCAGGGGTTTTTACAGCAGACACAAAAACAATTAAAACTGTGCTCTAGTTAGATTAAATCCCCTTTAAGAGCTGCTTGTGTGTAACAGATAGGGTTAAATGTGCTAATATGGGATGCCCAGTGGGCAGGGGTTTTTACAGCAGACACAAAAACAATTAAAACTGTGCTCTAGTTAGATGAAATCATCTTTTAGAGCTGCTTGTGTGTAATAGATAGGGTTAAATGTGCTAATATGGGATGCCCAGTGGGCAGGGGTATTTACAGCAGACACAAAAACAATTTAAAACTGTGATCTGGCTATTAAATCAAATGAAAATAAAAAAAAGCTTTCTTTGTCACTTTATCTGCTGTCCCTGCCTCGATCTTTCCCTGGCTCTCTGTGGCTCTCTGCCTTTCCCTGTCTTTCCCTGTCTTTCCCTGTCTCTACCCAGCTCCGATCTCACCGCAATACAATGCTGAAATGTGCACCAGCAAGATAACCGCCGCTTATATACCGCTGTGACGTCACCGGGGTTCCTGGCTGCTGATAGGCTGCATGTGACCTTCCCATGATACCTTGTCCCAGGGGATATGTCCAGACATGTGCATCCACCATTTTACAATGCCTGTAATTGCAATAAATGAAGTTATTGAAGTTAATGAAATTCGGATTTTCGGAACGAATTCGGGTTCGTCCGAATCGATTTGCTCATCTCTAATTTCCATGTTTAGCTTGTTGAGTATTATACTTTTGTATCACTAGTAGGTGCCTCCACAAACTGATTCATATAGTTATCTCGTAGGAAGCTGAAGAATTCTCTCCCCCTTGTAGTAAAAGCAGAACCATGTCTCCAGTCCATACATGGATAGTTGAAGTCCTCCATCACCACCATTGTACCACCCTGTGACATCTACTCTATCTGTTAATGCAGCTGACCCTCTATTTCCTCAGTTATGTTTGCGGGGTCTATAGATTACACCAAATTGTATTTTAACATTGATTACCTTGGCCTGCACTTCTACCCACAAGAATTCTACATCCTCACAATCTTCTACTAGTATCTCCTCATTAATATATACTTTGAATTCTTGCTTTACATAGAGACACACTCCACTCCTTTTCTATTTGCTCTGTCTATCCAAAAGAGAGCAAAACCTTGAAGATTGACAGTCCAGCCACACCAATATTTTCTTCCAGTACCAGAGCCTCAAGCTCCCCTACATTACTTGCCAGACTTCTGGCATTTGTGAGCATACAAAGTTTGACACATTGAACTTTAGTATTAGCTTCTGTAGTAATGCATCCACCTAATTTTTCACTGCTGGTTTGCAACACATGGATCTCCTTCTTCATCATAGCAGTCCTACCCTTCTAATTCTCCACCCACCATCATATACAGTCCGCTAAGTAACCTGTCTTCCCCCCTCATCTCTAGTTTAACTACCCCTCCACCCCTTCTAGTACCCTTTTACCCAGCGCAGCAGCCCACCTTCCATTCCGGTGCAAAGTATCTGTATACATTGAATCCTGAATACAGTTTGCACCTCAATGAAAAGTCAGCCCAGTGCTCTAGGCACCCAAATCATTCAGCCCTGCACCAGGACTTGAGCCATGCATTTAACTCTCTAAGATCCCGCCTCCCACTGTGGTTCATGTGTAGCGTATGACAGGCAGTATTCCAGGAAGTACAACCTTGGAGGTCCTCCTTTCAACTTGGTGCCTAATTCCTTAAATGTATTCTTAAGCATCCTCCATCTCTCATAAATTCTGTCATTGGTCCCCACATGGACTATGACAACTAAGTCATCCCCAGCCCCTCCCAATAAGTTATCCACCCTTTCCTCCACATGCTGAACCCTGGTTCAATCTCACTTGAAAATACAACCAGAGTTCGTAAAACCTCCTAATCTCACTTTAAAACAATCTTATTTATAGAAAAGTAATACTTCCCTTCACCAGTGTTAGTCTCTGGCTAGACTGGCAAACAGTCAGAAGGCTGGCCTCAGGTAAGATAAATAGGCTTCTAATTAGGCAGCAACAACCTCACCCAATTAATTCTGCTCTCTATCAAATGCAATATAACTAATGTATTTTAATGTAGAAAAAAACACAGTAAACACAATGCTTTTTTCCTTAAAGTGGACCAACACCCAGGATCTTCACTATCCTGGGTTTTGGTCCACTTCCGCGGGGCACCCCGATCGGGGGTGCCCCGCTACGTGAAAGCGACGGACAACCACAGTGGCTCTAAGCATGCTGGAGGCCGCATCTCATGCTTCCCTCTAACAGGGAGCGCGCCTGCATCGGCAATTCACAAACGGCCGGCGCGGGTGTGCACCCTGCTAGAGAGAAGCGCGAGATGCGGCCGCGGCTCGTGCATGCGCCGTTGGAACGGGGATAAGGTTTCTGGGCGTCCTGCGGGGTTTCACACAGTAGGGCATCCCGAGGGATCTGATCGTCCCGCCAACCTCACTTGAAATTACAACCAGAACTCGCAAAAGCTCCTAAACTCGCTTTAAAACAATCTTGTTTGCAGCAAAGTAAGAATTCCTTTCACCGGTGTCAGTCTCTGGCTAGTCTGGCAAACAGCAAGAGGTAGAGATTATGCAAACTGATGAGTAAACCCCCAACATGAGTTATAGCATTGTGAGTCTGGTTGTTACAACAAGATAAATTAGGGGGGGTTTTATGATGTGCATCATTTAGCATCTTTTTTGTGTCAATAGCACCAGTTCCAGAATGCAGCATTTTGGTCTTATGTGGCGCTGTGCTATAGACTACATTGGTGCTAGCAGTGGCTGTACAGAACGCTAACTAATTAGCTTTGATTGTTGCACTAGGTATTGGCCGGCCTATGTCAGCGCCTGTTGAATCTAGCTCCAGTGAATGCCATTTTTCTGGTGCTTCTCATCATTTTTCCCCCCTTAAAATCTTTTATCAATACAATTAATGGAATTCTTTTACCCATCCATGCACTGTGAACAACACAAGTCCTTGAACACACCAGTGAATAAACACCATGTGAGTGACGATACACAAGTGAATTACAAACTAAGGGGCAGTTAAGTGCACACATGTCCGGAGCGGTGGGCTGCCATAGACTCAGCACCCGGTGAGCAATTGGGGGTTAGGTTCCTTGCTCATAACATGTCCAGTCATGTCCCATGGGTGGGAATCGAACCTGCCACCTTTCGGTCACAAGCCTCCTTTTAGAAAGAGAGAAAAACTGCCATTCACTTTTATCAGCATTGATTCACTAAGAATGAATGAAAAATATTGAGCATTTCCTTCTTTTTACTCTGTAGTAAATTGTGCCATTGACTTTCATTGTCTTCCTATCTGGTGATTCACTAAAAGTGACATTCTCAGGCTTTTTTTCTCATGAATTAAATTGTTTTCTACCATGAGAATTTCTTTAAATTCCTAGTGAATTGCGGCCATTGTTAAGCAAAAGAAGCCATTAAAATCAATTGTAATAATGGCCAAAAAGCATAATTTGGTGACATCTAGGTCCTGCCTTTCAATTTATGACAAGTCCCAATGCAAGTTCTGTACATATAAATGTGTGTAATATTAATTATAAGCATAAAACACTACAATCCTGTTCTGTCCATTGTGCTCTATGGGATCTTTAGCTACAGCGTCATGTTTAATCTGGTGTTTCTCCAATCAGAGCGCCCAGCGCTGCAACTTTTTCTTTAAATAAGATGGTAGCTGGCGTCTGTATCTGTGCTGCTGTTTTTTTTATTTTTTGAACACTGAAAGCCGCTGAGGCCAAAACAGTGGCGCTGTTTGGTGCTGATGCTTCTTAGGCTCCCCGGGTTCATTGTACAGTCTGCCTCTTTTTTTTCTTTAACAAACATTCAATAAACTAACAAAAAAATTCTACTTTGAGTTTTCAGTTGCATCATTGTTTGTTTGTTCTTTTTCCCTCTTCTCTCTCTTGTGCCTTGGCATGTGCCAGCAGTGTCCATGTGATAATATTGTAAAGATTGTTACCAAATAACAACACACAGCATTGACCATAATATGTTATTTATATGTGTCTCTCCTTCTTTTCTTTAAGCTGATCTTTCTAAATGGGGTTCAGGTAATATAATTTGCTTTCTAAACATGTTTTGGGTAAAGATAGCAATGTGAATGTGGAATGAGTTTTCCTGTGTAAAGTGGTTACAATATATATACATGCTAGATGGGTATATATATATATATATATATATATATATATGTTATTATTTATGCATATATGATCATTTATGCTTGCATACATACAGGGCCATTGTTTTCCTTCACAATTTACCCAGACAAACACAAGCAGTGAGTGCACACGTGTCTGCAGTATTGGGCTGCTCCAGCTCCCAGGGAGTAGTTGGGGAGGGGGGGTTAGGGGCCTTGCTCAGGAAAATTATGGGGAAGAATTGCTGAGCTCCATTGTCCCTTTTATACCTACGGGCATTGTAGGCATAACTTTGACTGATGATGGGGGGCAGAGACATGTCATGCATGCAGATGTGTTGGATCTGGCAACCGGGAAATCATTAGATAAAAAAGGAACATATAACCGTAGAAATGTCCCGCTTACCATGTCAGAGAGGAAAAAACTTTACAGCAGCACCATACACATAAAAGAAAAAACAAACACAGAGCTAGATCAATTGTCCATTAAAAGTCCAATTGAAGTAAAAGAAATCTTCCAAAGAGCTGGACACCAAGTGAATATCTTCAATTCCAGTGCCTAGTCCACCACCAGATATACAGGAGGCTTACCAGATATGAAACATTGGAAAGCTTTCTTGGGTAGGTATATCCCAAACTTAAACGATAAAACCCATCTCAAAATGTAAGGAGGTTCATATAGATGGCCGGGAGCCTTCACTTCCAAGCAGAGGTATCTAGAATCCAATCCCTCCAGTACCAAAACTCATATCCCAGGAATATGTAAAAGGATAAAAAATATATATAGTGCAACACCGCTAATATAACCAAGCATTTATTTAAAAGGTATTGCACTCACATAATGTTAAAAACAATAAAGCATTGTATATGACAAAGCTGTCTGCGACTCTCACCGCCAGGCATCAAAGTCCAATAATGGAAACGGTCCAAATGTAATCTTGTTTCCAGAGGCTGCTTACCAACGCGTTTCACCCCTAAGTGGGGCTTTAACCAGGTTTGCAGCTCACAGTAAGAAGTGGGTTTAAATATCCTATCTCTATCTCCACCCGGAAGCAAAATCAATACTTCCGGTTCTTGAATAGTTCATATAGTTGCTTCACACTGCCCCCATAATATCTTTCAATGTGCGCAGTCATTGCCACAATGCGCCGATTATGTTTTACAAACAGGCACCTATTAAATATTAGGAAGATTCGTAAAATTTACCTATGAACCCAGCGGTGTCGGCATCCAGGTCACCCGGAAGCGTACTAAGTGCTTCCGGTCCCTTCAGGCGAAGTTCAATGCGCAGACGCCGACTATGCTCGTTCCCGCAGGCGTCAGTGCGCAGGTGCCGCCAGATCAATCAGTGCGCAGGCGCCGGCCACGTCCATCAACCGTGCTAAACTTAGCAAGCGCCGATGAACAGGCGCCAGCCGGGTACCTCACCACAGGCGCCACTGCGCACGCGCCGTTCTCTCGAGGCATCAACTCCTAGAGTGAAACACGCACGCGCCAACAGAGAGAGCCTCAGTCTGCGCCCCACACATATCGGTTATTCACAAGCCTACAAGAATACTAATGCGCATGCGCCGACTAAGTAGCGGCGACACCCCACAACCTGTTAGTAACTCCCCCACATTAAAGGGCATCAACACTAACTAAATAGCTTTGAGCGCCCAGCGCTGCAACTTTTTCAGCGTTAGTGTAAAATAAGATGGTAGCTGGCGTCTGTACCTGTGCTGCTGTTTTTTTTTTTTTATAACTGTCAATGCCGCTGAGGCCAAAACAGTGGCACTGTATGGTGCTGATGCTTCTTAGGCTCCCCGGGTTCATTGTACAGTCTGCCTCTTTTTTTTCTTTGACAAACATTCAATAAACTAACAAAAAAATTCTACTTTGAGTTTTCAGCTGCATCATTGTTCGTTTGTTCTTTTCTCTCTTCTCTCTTCTTGTGCCTTGGCATGTGCCAGCAGTGTCCATGTGATAATAGTGTAAAGACTGTTAACAAATAACAACACACAGCATTGACCATAATATGTTATTTATATGTGTCTCTTCTTCTTTTCTTTAAGTTGGTATTTCTATATGGGGTCCAGGTAATATAATTTGCTTTCTAAACATGTTTTGGGTAAAGATAGCAATGTGAACGTGGAATGAGTTTTCCTGTGTAAAGTGGTTACAATATATATACATGCTAGATGGATATATATATATATATATATATATATATATATATATTATTGTTATTACTTATGCATATATGATCATTGTATGCTGTCACACATATATGGCCATTGTTTTCCTTCACAATTAACCCAGACAAACACAAGCAGTGAGTGCACACGTGTCTGCAGTGTTGGGCTGCTCCAGCACCCAGGGAGTAGTTGGGGGAGCGGGGTTAGGGGCCTTGCTCAGGAAAATTTAGGGGAAGAATTGCTGAACTCCATTTTCTGCATGTCATGCATGCAGATGTGTTGGATCTGGCAACCGGGAAATCATTAGATAAAAAAGGAACATTACCATGTCAGAGAGGAAAAAAACTTTACAGCAGCACCATACACATATCACAGAAAGCTGCAAACCATCTGTTAGCTATTTACATTTCAATAGCAGGCTCGTGCTTGCTTTACAATGTATCACAGCTGATTACAATTGAAACAATTATGATACATCAGCTACACCCAAGCAATAGCAATTTAGCCATGGAGATGTCTGACTTTTTGGGGTGATGTATATTTTTGTCACATTCACAGCAAGAGGTTGAGATTATGCAATCTGCTATTTTAAACCCCCAACATTAGTTATAGCATTGTGAGTCTGGTGTTTACAACAAGATAAGTTAGGGCCTCTTTTATGTTGTGCATCATTTAGCATCTTTTTTTTTGTCTATAGCACCACTTCCGGAACGCCGGAATTTTGGTCTTATCTGGCGCTGTGCTGTGAACTATATTGGCGCTAGCAGTCACAGCGCAGAACACTAACTAATTAGCTTTGATTGTTGCACTGGGTATTGGCCGGCCTATGTCAGCACCTGTTGGACCTGGCTGCCGATTATCCCAGGGCCAGTGAGCACCACTTTATACCAACATTTTTTCATTGCTCCACAGCATATTTATAAATTTTTTCCCCCTTAAAATCTTTGGCGCTGTATTTTCCTGGCGCTGGTCAGCATTTCATCATCACAGTTAAAGGAAATCACTGCTGGGGACTAAGGGGACAAACTTTACAGTGTGTTTAGGCTGCGCTTTAGTTGTTGTCCATATTACACATTGGGGTAGATTCAGAGCCTGGTGAAAAAGCTCACTTCTGGTGAGAAAACTGCCTTTTACATTCACTGGCCTTGATGCACTAAGAGTTGAAAAAAGTCTCATGATTGAAAACAATTCGATTCATGAGAAAAAAGCCTGAGAATATCACTTTTAGTGAATCACCAGATAGGAAGACAATGTAAGTCAATGGAACTTTCGAGAAAAGTATTGAGTATTTTCTCCTTTTTACTCTGTATTAAATTGTGCCATTGACTTTCATTGTCTTCCTATTTGGTGATTCACTAAAAATGCTCAAAATTCTCAGGCTTTTTTTCTCATGAATTAAATTTTTTACTACCATGAGAATTGCTTTCAATTTTTTAGTGAATCAATGTTTTTAAGGAAGAGAAGCTATTAAAATTAATTTTATTAACACCCAAAAAAAATTCAGTGACATCTAGGTCCTGCATTTTAATAATTAACAAGTCCCAATGCAAGTTCTGTACATATAAATGTGTGGATTATTAATTATAAGCATAAAACACTACAATCCAGTTCTGCCCAGTGTGCTCTATGGGATCTTTATCTACAGCGGCAGGTTTAATCTGGTGCTGCTCCAGTCAGAGAGCCCAGCGCTGCAAACTTTTCGCCTCTATTGCTTAGCTGGCAGCCGCATCCGCGATTCTGTTTTTTATTTCTTCAATTGGATGCTGAGTGCTGCTGAGGCCAAAACAGTGGCGCTGTGTGGTGCTGGTGCTTCTTAAATAAGGCTTCCCATGTTTTTTAGTATATTGAACAGTCTGCCTCTTTTTTTTTTCTCTTTAAACATTCAATAAACTAACAAAAACAGTTCTAGTTTGAGTTTACAGTTACATCATCAATCATTTGTTCTTTTTCCCCCTCTTCTCTCTTCTTGTGCCAGCAGTGTCCATGTGATAATAGTGTAAAGATTGTTACCAAATAACAACACACAGCATTGTCCATAAGATGTTACTTATATGTGTTTCTCCTTCTTTTCTTTAAGGTGATGCTTCGATTGCAGGTACTATGATTTGCTTTCTAAACATGTTTTGGGGAAAGATAGCAATGTGAATGTGGGATGAGTTTTGCTGTATAGAGTGGTTCCAATATATATACTGTACATGCTAGATGGGTCTATATATATATATATTATTCTTATTTATGCACATATGATCATTGTATGCTTGCACACATACATGGCCATTGTTTTCCTCCACAATTACCCCAGACAAACACAAGCAGTGAGTGCACACGTGTCTGCAGTGATGGGCGGCTCCAGCACTAAGGGAGTAGTTGGGGGAGGTTAGAAACCATTGTCAAGAATATTACAGGGAAGAACTGAACTCCATTGTCCCTTTTATACCTATGGGGGTTGTGTAAGCATAGCCGACTTATAGTGGGGTTTAGAGACCTGTCATGTATGCAAATGTGTTGGATCTTGCGACCAGGTAATCCTCAGAATAGGAGCAATCAGCGGTGGGGGACAAAAGGGACAATGATACAAATAAGTATTTTACAGACAATGAATGTTGTCAATAAAAACCGCAACCATTCTGCACCTGGTACATTGTTATTGCCATGGCATAGTCAGAATGGTAATATTCTCAGCTAAAAGCAGGGCTTCACAAGCAAGACATCCCAAATCGGGGGAGGGGCATTCGATTGTTACATTTCCACCACTAAACTCCATAATAGCAGCTGATAACTATAGCAGATGAGGTACATCCTCCCTCTGGTGGCTGAAAGACTCATGTCTGGCTCCAGCTCCTGTCCTATGACTGACCCACCACATCCACCTGCACAGTCTCTCCTCTCTCCTTTTAACAGCAGAGAAAAGTGGAATTATCCCTTTTCATTTTGGTCTCTACAGTAAAATTGCAGGATAACAAGAAAAAAAGGAACATATAACTGTAGAAATGTCCCGCTTTCCATGTCAGAGAGGAGACAATCTTCACAGCAGCATCATGGGCACATCACAGAAAGCTGTGAGCCAGCTGTGAGCTGTTTTTATTTCGATAGCAGGCTCGTGCTTTACAATGTATCACAGCTTATTACAACTGAAACAATTATGACACATCAGCTACAGCCTAGCTATAACAATGTAGCCATGGAGCTGTCTGGCTTTTTGGGATGACCCATCTTACTTGTTACATTCACAGCAAGAGGTAGATATTATGCAACCTGATTTTTTAAACCCCGAACATGAGTTATAGCATCATGAGTGCGTCCAGAATGCCTGCATTTTAGTCTTATCTGGCAATGTGCTATGGACTAAATTGTCGCTAGCAGTCGCTGCGCAGAACGCTAACTAATTATTAACTAAATGCTGATTATAAAATTGTGCCATTGACTTTCATTGTCTTCCAATCTGGTGATAAGATGAGTGATGAATGAATTGAAATTTTTACTACGATGAGAATTTCTTTCAATTCTTAGTGAATCAAGGCCATTGTTAAGCAAAAGAAGCCATTAAAATCAATTTTAATAATGCGCCAAAAAATCTAGGTCCTGCTTTTCAATTATTGACAATTCCCAATGCAAGTTCTGTACATATAAATGTGTGTAATATTAATTATAAGCATAAAACATTGCAATCCAGTCCTGCCCATGGGATATGTCTATGGGATCTTTAGCTACAGCAGCAGGTTTAGTCTGAGGCTGCTCCAACCAGAGCGCCCGGTGCTGCAATCTTTTCAGTGTTAGTGTAAAATAAGACACTAGCTTGCGGCCTCATCGGCACTGCCATATTTTCTTTTCTTCAATCAGACACTGAGTGCAGCTGAGGCCAATACAGTGGCACTTTGTGGTGCTGACGCTTCTTAAATAAGGCTACTCATGTTTTTTTAGTTTATTGACCAGTCTCCCACTTTTTTTTTCAACTAACATTCAATAAACTAACGAAAAAGTTCTAGTTTGAGTTTTCAGTTACATCATCGTTCATTTGTTCTTTTTTCCCTCTTCTCTCTTCTTGTGCCTTGGCATGTGCCAGCAGTGTCCATGTGATAATAGTGTAAAGATTGTTACCATATAACAACACACAACATTGACCATAAGACATTTATATGTGTTTCTCCTTCTTTTCTTTAAAATTCTTTTTCTAAATGGAAGGGTACTATGATTTGCTTTCTAAACATGTTTTGGGGAAAGATAGCAATGTGAATGTGAAATAAGTTTTGCTGTGTAGAGTGGTTGCAATATATATATATAGTCCTAATTCATGGTCCCTGTCCAGACACACGCTAACTTCCTCCCACTGTTTCTTCAGGTGTTCTCCTTGCTGCCTTAATATTATTATTACCAGGAAGGTTCCTTCAATAACTTTTTTACACCTGTCTGGAGCAAGTACAAAAAGTACTTTCAATAACCTTTTAAATGCCAAGCCTGTGAAATTCACATGGTTGCCTCTCTGGCCTTTAACTGTCAGCCATGTGAATTTTTACGTGCCTGTCGTCTGTTTGTGGGACCAAAAGACAATACTCACCTCATTCTTTTCAAGAGTTCATGCACCAATATTAGCCTATTAGCCATCAAAGTTAATTTTAAATACTAATTATTATTATTATTATTATTAATTGTTATTATTATTGTTACTAAGAATAATGTGTTCACTGGGATAATCAATTAAGATGGCCTCCCTAGTGCTTTGGTCATTGAATGAAAGCGACCTGCCCGACTCTATCGGGCGGCTTCAGCACTGTGAATCCAGCCTCATGAGTGTTTAGATGGAAAAGTGCTTCACAGTATGTACTGTATAAATTCTGCACATCAACAACAAATCAGGTGCAAAATAAACTATACTTTACTCATATTACTTGTGTCTGATCGGCTGTTGAGACCTCTGTGTTCTCTATAATTAATGATAACTGAATATTGATAAAGATCGTTACAAAATAGTAACCGGCAGCATCAATGGTAACTGAATCATCATTTGCATATGTTTCTTCTTTTAAGACGTTAACATCACGTTTTCCGCGATTGCAGGTAATATTAATTTATACATTTTTTTTATTGAGTGCAGAATAAAAACCGCTTACTGACATGTGATGTACTATTATGTCATGTTCAAATTGAGCTTCCTGCAATGTGTTAATTTGTTAATTCCTGTGAATCATCTAAAGGGTTTTGTTTGTTTTTTTACATATAGTATCTTACTGTGGTAGGAAAATATTAAAATATGAAATTTCTGCTATGTAGAATGTTTTATATGTATAAACAATCTGGGTATAAAAAAGGGTCACACATCCAGCATAAGAAGATCCTATTTTCCATTGTACAAACTTAGGTCTGTGCCTAGGGCAGTCACCTGGGGGGATGCTGTTAAAACACAAACAAATGACCCATCGGTAACAAAGCTCTGGAGGGTGATTTTGGAGCTCCCAATGTTTCATTATATAGCCCACTATGTACAGTATATGTGATTAACAAGAGGTGATCTCTTAAAGCTGAGCCATTAGCGCTTGTCTAATTCTAACTGGCTGATTGTCTTCTGCAGGTGCTGGAAGTCCACCATGACTCTTCATATTACCCCAGAGGCGGCAGCACATTATCTGAATGAAATAAAAGCAGAAACCAGCAATGTCTGAGCTTTGCTTCCTCTGGATAAACAACAAGCTTAAATGTTATTAGATTTTCGGGCTTAATTACTTGCTTACTTACTTCTCCTTGCTCAAGCTCATAAGGGCTGATTTTCTTGGTACTTGGTGATGATACTTCTGAAAGCAAAATATAAACTCACTGCTCAATGATTCAATAAATTCACACTGAAGCTCAATGTGTTCTTTTTATTTTGTGCACATTATATCTTGATGGAACTATAGATGGTGATAACTTGTGGTAAAGGGGGGAAAAAGTATTTCAGGGGAAACCATGGGGCATGCCAATAGGCATCGGGAGTGGGGGAGGGTATTTGGGTGTGGGGGAGGGGTATCAGCAAGCCACCCACTGACATGGAATCAGGTAACTTGCCACCAGCCCTTCCACCTCAAGAGACATTGTTATATAATATTATCCTGTAGCCAACTAGGTGTTGAGCTGATACAATTTTCAAGTAAGTCTGTGTGAAGCGTAACAATTTCTCCACCTTATAGCAACTATATGACCAGAGCCGTATTGTGCTTAATGCTCCCCTAGGCACGTGCCTGGGGGGGGGGGGGGTCCTCGGAGGGTGCTCTCTTAGTCGTTCCAGCCAAGTGAAAGTCAATGGAAGAGTGGGCAGGAAGTAGGGGAAGGGGCAATGTATTGTAGATTTTTTGTGATGTTTTAAGCATGTGTGTGCATGAGTGGGATGTGTGCATGAATGGTGTGTATGTGTGTGCATGAGTGGGATGTGTGCATGAGTGGGATGTGTGTCTGTGTGTTTGGAAATCTAAATGGTGTGTGTGTGCATGGATGGGGGACATGGCTTGGGGTGGGGAAACATGATGATGGGGCTTTCATATATATATATTTTTTGGTTGTTAAATAATGATGTTCCCCAGGGGTGGGGTGGGTGGCATTGATGTGCATATGTGCATAAGGGAAGGCCCATGGATTGGTGGAGGGGCCTACCAGATTGCACTTTTGTAATGTGTGACATCCTCCCTGGATTGCCAGTATTTTCATATAGGTAGCAACCCCATGGTGCCTGTGCGGCTCTCACAATCAGGTTTCCCAGTTGTTCATATTAATGAGCTGTTAGGAAAGCTGAATGACCGGCTGGCCACTGGCCTCTGGCTGTGCGTGCTTGCACCAGCCATTCAGATAGACCTGTGTGAGAGCAGGCAGCACCTGGACAGATGCCGTCGGAGGCCTGAAGCACATGCGCTGTAAAATCACTGGCGAGGTAAGTAATCACACCAATCTAGAGTCTTTTAAACACATCCTGATTTAGGATGCCCTGATTATAGGGATAGGGTTTTTGCCATCCTGTTAATAGGTCCATTCTCCTGGGGCATCCTGATTTGGCCTGCCCGGCCCCAGATTGCTCACACAATTCACCTTTCTGCTGCTCCCATGACACATATGCTGGCTCTCATCCAATCAGCAATTTATGTTGTGCATACCAATGGATGGTGTAAATGATTGCTTTGGAGTGAGCTTGGCATAAGGAAAGGGGAGCAGCCACATATGCAGTCTCCCTGGAGTCTGAATGGTTCAGCAGTAGAATGTGCATCTTCTACAGGGATGCGACCAAAGAAAAGGTGACTGTGGGCCTGCGTGTGGGGGCGGGTCATATAGTGGGCATCCTGAATCAGGATGCCCCAGAGAAACTCAATCAGCCGGGCCTGGAATCTTGTAGTCCTTAGGGCCAGCCTAGGCAGGATCCCCACCCAACTTTCATTGATAATGGAAGTGGAGAGATTAGGTCCTTGTAGAGTTAACAGGTGGGGTTTGGACCTTCTTTGGAAGAAAAAAACGTTTATATTTAAAGTAGAACAAAACTATGGTTTTGTTCTTCCTGTACTGACAATCCCAGTGTGGGAAGCCCCTCTGTGTGAAATCCCCCAGATTTCTGTAACTGTTTGTTATAGTTTGCTTAATGACTTCCTCTTTATCTATTAGTGTATTGAAATGACTAGAGATGAGCGAACTTTTGAAAAATTCGATTCGGCTGATTCGCCGAATTTTCCGACAAAATTTGTTTTGGTCCGAATTTATTCGCAAAGAATCGCTATTAAAAACGGCTATTTCTGAGCCTCCTAGAGCCTCAATAGGGTTGTAAACCATTCTGCCTTGCTGTAACATAGGATGCGTGCTGGGTTAGTTAAATTATACTGTAAATAAATATCACATGCAGATCAGAGGCATCGCTAATAGAATCGCAGAGCGGCACAATTGCAGAGAGTTGAAGTGGCAGGAGCCCAAACATTGCTTAAAAAAATGGACACTGGAGTTGGCTGCAGGAGGCCAAAAATTGGATGAATCACACCCTGGAGTTGCAAGCAGCAGCAGGAGCCCAAACATAGCTTGAAAGAGACACTGGAGTTGGCAGCAGGAGGCCAAAAATTGGATGAATCACACCCTGGAGTTGCAAGCAGCAGCAGCAGCAGCGGGATCCCAAACATAGCTTGAAAGAGACACTGGAGTTGGCTGCAGGAGCCTAAAGATTGGATGAATCACACCCTGGAGTTGCAAGCAGCAGCAGCAGCCCAAACATTGGCTGAAAGAGACACTGGAGTTTGCAGCAGGAGCCCAAAATTGGATGAATCACACCCTGGAGTTGGCAGCAGCAGCAGGAGCCCAACCATAGCTTGAAAGAGACACTGGAGTTGGCAGCAGGAGCCCAAAAATTGGATGAATCACACCCTGAAGTTGGCAGCAGCAGCAGGAGCCCAAACATTGGCTGAAAGAGACACTGGAGTTGGCAGCAGGAGCCCAAAAATTGGATGAATCACACCCTGGAGTTGCAAGCAGCAGCAGCAGCAGGAGCCCAAACATTACTTTAAAGAGACACTGGAGTTGGCAGCAGGAGCCCAAAAATTGGATGAATCACACCCTGGAGTTGCAAGCAGCAGCAGCAGCAGCAGGAGCCCAAACATTACTTTAAAGAGACACTGGAGTTGGCAGCAGGGGGCCAAAAATTGGATGAATCACACCCTGGAGTGGCAAGCAGCAGCAGGAGCCCGAACATTACTTTAAAGAGACACTGGAGTTGGCAGCAGGAGCCCAAAAATTGGATGAATCACACCCTGGAGTTGCAAGCAGCAGCAGCAGCAGGAGCCCAAACATTACTTTAAAGAGACACTGGAGTTGGCAGCAGGGGGCCAAAAATTGGATGAATCACACCCTGGAGTTGCAAGCAGCAGCAGCAGGAGCCCAAACATTACTTTAAAGAGACACTGGAGTTGGCAGCAGGAGCCCAAAAATTGGATGAATCACACCCTGGAGTTGCAAGCAGCAGCAGCAGCAGCAGGAGCCCAAACATTACTTTAAAGAGACACTGGAGTTGGCAGCAGGGGGCCAAAAATTGGATGAATCACACCCTGGAGTGGCAAGCAGCAGCAGGAGCCTGAACATTACTTTAAAGAGACACTGGAGTTGGCAGCAGGAGCCCAAAAATTGGATGAATCACACCCTGGAGTTGCAAGCAGCAGCAGCAGCAGGAGCCCAAACATTACTTTAAAGAGACACTGGAGTTGGCAGCAGGGGGCCAAAAATTGGATGAATCACACCCTGGAGTTGCAAGCAGCAGCAGCAGGAACCTAGAAATTGGCTGGAAGGCACCCTGAAGTTGGCAGCAGCAGGAGCACATACATTAGCTGGAAGGCACACCCTGGAGTTGGCAGCAGCATAAGCAGGAGCCCAAACATTGCTTGAAAGACACCCTGGAGTTGGCAGCAGCAGCAGCAGGGGCGGCAGGAGGCCAAAAATTGGCTAAGAGAGACACTGGAGTTGGCTGCAGGAGCCCAAAAATTGGATGAATCACACCCTGGAGTGGCAAGCAGCAGCAGGAGCTCGAACATTACTTTAAAGAGACACTGGAGTTGGCAGCAGGAGCCCAAAAATTGGATGAATCACACCCTGGAGTTGGCAGTAGCAGCAGCAGGAGCCCAAACATTACTTTAAAGAGACACTGGAGTTGGCAGCAGGAGCCCAAAAATTGGATGAATCACACCCTGGAGTTGCAAGCAGCAGCAGGAGCCCGAACATTACTTTAAAGAGACACTGGGGTTGGCTTCAGGAGCCCAAAAATTGGATGAATCACACCCTGGAGTTGCAAGCAGCAGCAGCAGCCCAAACATGACTTTAAAGAGACACTGGAGTTGGCAGCAGGAGCCCAAAAATTGGATAAATCACACCCTGGAGTTGCAAGCAGCAGCAGCAGGAGCCCAAACACTACTTTAAAGAGACACTGGAGTTGGCAGCAGGAGCCCAAAAATTGGATGAATCACACCCTGGAGTTGCAAGCAGCAGCAGGAGCCCGAACATTACTTTAAAGAGACACTGGAATTGGCAGCAGGAGCCCAAAAATTGGATGAATCACACCCTGGAGTTGCAAGCAGCAGCAGCAGCAGGAGCCCAAACATTACTTTAAAGAGACACTGGAGTTGGCAGCAGGAGGACAAAAATTGGATGAATCACACCCTGGAGTTGCAAGCAGCAGCAGCAGGAACCTAGAAATTGGCTGGAAGGCACCCTGAAGTTGGCAGCAGCAGGAGCACATACATTAGCTGGAAGGCACACCCTGGAGTTGGCAGCAGCAGCAGTAGCAGGAGCCCAAACATTACTTTAAAGAGACACTGGAGTTGGCAGCAGGAGCCTAAAAATTGGATGAATCACACCCTGGAGTTGGCAGCAGCAGGAGCCCAAACATTACTTTAAAGAGACACTGGAGTTGTCAGCAGGAGCCCAAAAATTGGATGAATCACACCCTGGAGTTGCAAGCAGCAGCAGCAGCAGGAGCCCAAACATTACTTTAAAGAGACACTGGAGTTGGCAGCAGGAGCCCAAAAATTGACTGACACACCCTGGAGTTGGCAGCAGCAGCAGGAACCTAGAAATTGGCTGGAAGGCACCCTGAAGTTGGCAGCAGCAGGAGCACATACATTAGCTGGAAGGCACACCCTGGAGTTGGCAGCAGCATAAGCAGGAGCCCAAACATTGCTTGAAAGACACCCTGGAGTTGGAAGCAGCAGCAGCAGCAGGAGGCCAAAAATTGGCTGAGAGAGACACTGGAGTTGGCAGCAGGAGCCCAAAAATTGGATGAATCACACCCTGGAGTTGCAAGCAGCAGCAGCAGGAGCCCAAACATTACTTTAAAGAGACACTGGAGTTGGCAGCAGGAGCCCAAAAATTGGATGAATCACACCCTGGAGTTGCAAGCAGCAGCAGGAGCCCGAACATTACTTTAAAGAGACACTGGGGTTGTCTTCAGGAGCCCAAAAATTGGATGAATCCCACCCTGGAGTTGCGAGCAGCAGCAGCAGCCCAGACATTACTTTAAAGAGACACTGGAGTTGGCAGCAGGAGCCCAAAAAATGGATGAATCACACCCTGGAGTTGCAAGCAGCAGCAGCAGCAGGAGCCCAAACATTACTTTAAAGAGACACTGGAGTTGGCAGCGGGAGCCCAAAAATTGGATGAATCACACCCTGGAGTTGGCAGCACCAGCAGGAGCCCAAACATTGGCTGAAAGAGACACTGGAGTTGGCAGCAGGAGCCCAAAAATTGGATGAATCACACCCTGGAGTTGCAAGCAGCAGCAGCAGCAGGAGCCCAAACATTACTTTAAAGAGACACTGGAGTTGGCAGCAGGGGGCCAAAAATTGGATGAATCACACCCTGGAGTTGCAAGCAGCAGCAGCAGGAACCTAGAAATTGGCTGGAAGGCACCCTGAAGTTGGCAGCAGCAGGAGCACATACATTAGCTGGAAGGCACACCCTGGAGTTGGCAGCAGCATAAGCAGGAGCCCAAACATTGCTTGAAAGACACCCTGGAGTTGGCAGCAGCAGCAGGAGCGGCAGGAGGCCAAAAATTGGCTGAGAGAGACACTGGAGTTGGCAGCAGGAGCCCAAAAATTGGATGAATCACACCCTGGAGTGGCAAGCAGCAACAGGAGCCCGAACATTACTTTAAAGAGACACTGGAGTTGGCAGCAGGAGCCCAAAAATTGGATGAATCACACCCTGGAGTTGGCAGTAGCAGCAGCAGGAGCCCAAACATTACTTTAAAGAGACACTGGAGTTGGCAGCAGGAGCCCAAAAATTGGATGAATCACACCCTGGAGTTGCAAGCAGCAGCAGGAGCCCGAACATTACTTTAAAGAGACACTGGGGTTGGCTTCAGGAGCCCAAAAATTGGATGAATCACACCCTGGAGTTGCAAGCAGCAGCAGCAGCAGGAGCCCAAACATTACTTTAAAGAGACACTGGAGTTGGCAGCAGGAGCCCAAAAATTGGATAAATCACACCCTGGAGTTGCAAGCAGCAGCAGCAGGAGCCCAAACATTACTTTAAAGAGACACTGGAGTTGGCAGCAGGAGCCCAAAAATTGGATGAATCACACCCTGGAGTTGCAAGCAGCAGCAGGAGCCCGAACATTACTTTAAAGAGACACTGGAGTTGGCAGCAGGAGCCTAAAAATTGGATGAATCACACCCTGGAGTTGCAAGCAGCAGCAGCAGCAGCAGGAGCCCAAACATTACTTTAAAGAGACACTGGAGTTGGCAGCAGGAGGACAAAAATTGGATGAATCACACCCTGGAGTTGCAAGCAGCAGCAGCAGGAACCTAGAAATTGGCTGGAAGGCACCCTGAAGTTGGCAGCAGCAGGAGCACATACATTAGCTGGAAGGCACACCCTGGAGTTGGCAGCAGCAGCAGCAGGAGCCCAAACATTACTTTAAAGAGACACTGGAGTTGGCAGCAGGAGCCTAAAAATTGGATGAATCACACCCTGGAGTTGCAAGCAGCAGCAGGAGCCCGAACATTACTTTAAAGAGACACTGGGGTTGGCTTCAGGAGCCATAAAATTGGATGAATCACACCCTGGAGTTGCAAGCAGCAGCAGCAGTAGCCCAAACATTACTTTAAAGAGACACTGGAGTTGGCAGCAGGAGCCCAAAAATTGGATGAATCACACCCTGGAGTTGTAAGCAGCAGCAGCAGCAGCAGGAGCCCAATCATTACTTTAAAGAGACACTGGAGTTGGCAGCAGGAGCCCAAAAATTGGATGAATCACACTCTGGAGTTGGCAGCAGCAGGAGCCCAAACATTACTTTAAAGAGACACTGGAGTTGGCAGCAGGAGCCCAAAAATTGGATGAATCACACCCTGGAGTTGCAAGCAGCAGCAGGAGCCCGAACATTACTTTAAAGAGACACTGGGGTTGGCTTCAGGAGCCCAAAAATTGGATGAATCACACCCTGGAGTTGGCAGCAGCAGGAGCCCAAATATTACTTTAAAGAGACACTGGAGTTGGCAGCAGGAGCCCAAAAATTGGATGAATCACACCCTGGAGTTGCAAGCAGCAGCAGGAGCCCGATCATTACTTTAAAGAGACACTGGAGTTGGCTTCAGGAGCCCAAAAATTGGATGAATCACACCCTGGAGTTGGCAAGCAGCAGCAGCAGGAGGCCAAACAGTGGCTGAAAGGCACACCCTGAAGTTGGCATCAGCAGGAGGCCAAAAATTGGTTGGAAGGCACACCCTGAAGTTGGCATCAGCAGGAGCCCAAAAATTGGCCTAAAGACATAAATATGTTTTGCACCATTTGAAAAATGTAAAACGTGGCACCATGCTGAATCTAGTCGCATGCATCAGGCATTGGTGGGTGGAAATCCTGGCTGATCCATCCCTGATTCATTTTGACAAAGGTGAGTCTCTCCACATTTTTAGTTGACAGACGAGTTCTCCTCGCCGTAACTATGGCCCGCACTAAACACCCGCTCAGATGGCACGCTACTTGCCGGGCAGGACAGCTTTTCCAGGGCAAACTCTGCTAGTTGCGGCCACAAATCAAGTTTAGCTGCCCAGAAGTCCAGCGGATCCTCAAGGTGTGTTGGCATGGTCATGTCAAGGTATGACATGACCTGCTGGTTGAGGTCCTGCTCCAGGTCTTCCTGCTGCTCATGAGTAGCCTCACTATGCGGGTGTAGAAAGCTACTCATTAGCGACTGAAGACTGAGGCTGCTGCTGATGGAGCTGCTGCTGCTGCTCCTGCCAACCCCCCCAGCGGCCATGGCAGTGGAAGGTGAGCGCAGAGGTCCCCTCGAGTCAGACCTGCGAGAGTATGGGCCATGGCGCAGATAGGCATCGGCCAACTGCCTACGTAGAATGTCTTTGTAGTAGTTCAGTTTGTCCTCCCTCTCGGTGGGTTTAAAAAATGCACCCATTTTGTGCCGGAAGCGAGGGTCCAATAAGGTGGACAGCCAGAAGTCATCCCGCCAACAAATGGAAACAATTCTGGGGTCACTACGCAAGCACGTGAGCATGCTTCCTGCCATTTGCGCAAGTGACTCGGATGGACTACCTGTCTACATCTCCACTGCATATTGCCACGGTGTGTCCGGGTCCTCTGTCTTGCCTTCCTCAAAACCCTCTAGCTCCTCTGGCTGCTCCTGCTCCTCCTCTCCTGTCCGCTGACTAGATAAACCAGCCATTTCGCCAAGCCTAAACTGTGTTTCGCTGGGCAACTCCTCCTCCTCTTCCTCCTCCTCCTCCAGTTCAACTCCAACGGGGTTCATGTGGCCGTAAGATGTAGACGCCATGTCTCCAGTGCCCTGACCAGCCATGGTTTCCAACATGTGCTGTAGTACATGAAGCAGTGGAATCACGTCGTTCATCCCGTAATCCTGCCGACTGACAAATAAAGTGGCTTCCTCAAAGGGCCTGAGCAAACGGCAGGTGTCACGTATGAGCTGTCACTGGTTGACATTGAGGTTACACAGGGGAGTCCCCCTATCTGCTTGGATCATCAGGAAATCCGTGATGGCTTTTCTCTGTTCATATAATCGGTCCAACATGTGAAGGGTGGAATTCCAACGGGTGGAAACATCGAAAATCAGACTATGTTGGGGGATACCGTTCTGACGCTGTAGCTCAAGAAGGGTGTGTTTGGTGGTGTATGAGTGGCTGAAGTGCATGCAAAGTTTCCTTGAAGTTGTTAGGATGTCTTGCAGATGGGGGGATCACTTCAGAAACCGCTTGACAACCAGATTGAAGACGTGAGCCATGCAGGGGGCATGGGTCAGGCTTCCTTGGCGCAGCGCAGACAAAATGTTCTTCCCATTGTCGGTAACTAGAGATGAGCGAACTTTTGAAAAGTTCGATTCGGCCGATTCGCCGAATTTCACAAAGAAATTCGGGTTCGGCCGAATCGAACTTTTACGAAGTTCCCCATCAAAAATGCCGGCATGGTGGGAGCCGGCCGGCGGGCCGGTAAAGCCGGCCGGCCCGCTCCCACCATGCCGGCATTTAAAAAACAAAAAAACAAAAAAAAAAAGCATTTTTGCCGGCATGGTGGCAGCGGGCCGGCTCCCACCATGCGGGCATTTAAAAAAAAAGCAAACACTTACCTGCAGGTCCGGAGCGTGGAGGCCGGCGCCGCTCTCAGCTGTCATCTGAGGGCGCGTCATCAGAGGGCGCCTCTGATGACGCGCCCTCAGATGACAGCTTTGCCGGCCCGCTGACAGCGGAACCGGCCGGCCCGCTCCCACCATGCCGGCTTTTTTTTTTTTTAATTTCAGGAAAAATTAGATTAGAACCACAAAATATTCGGGTTCGTGCCTAATCGAATATTTCCTGAAATTCGGAGCGAATTCCGGTTCGTCCGAACCGGTTCGCTCATCTCTATCGGTAACCATGATTCCCATTTTAAGTTTTCTTGGAGTAAGCCATGTTTGGATTTCCTGATGAATAAATTTAAGCAGTTCCCCCCCTGTGTGACTCCTTTCGCCACGACAAACCATGTGAAGCACTGCGTGACACCTCCGTGCCCTGCACACATGGTAGACTGGACGGGCACTGAGACTTGAGCCTACAGTGGAGGGTGAGGAGATGGCGGAGGATGAGGAGGCCGAGTCGGCACAGTGTCACAGGCCCAACGGGCAGGGAGCGCGGAGGCCGAAGCGGCGTGACCTGTCCAAGTTGCTGCTGCTGCTGCTGCAAAGGGACCACATTCACCCAGTGGGCCGTAAACGACATGTACTGTCCCTGACCGTAGTTACAGCTCCAGACGTCGGCGCTGCCATGCACTTTGCTACACACCGACAGGCTCAAGGACTGGCCCACCTTCTGTTCAACAAAAGTGTGCAGCGCTGGTACTGCCTTCTTGGCAAAGAAATGACGGCTTGGGACTCTCCACCTCGGCACAAGCCATCAGTTCTCTGAAAGGTGCAGAGTCCACCACCTGAAAAGGGAGCGACTGCGGCACCAGCAACTTGGACAGGAGCACATTCAGCTTCTGCGCCGTAGGATGAGTGGGCGCATACTGCTGTCTCTTGCACATGGCTTCGCTGATGGATTGCTGGCGGGATGCATGACTTGGAGGAGGAGGAGGAGAAGCAGGAGCGACAGATGGGTATGACGCACAGCTGCCTTCGGCTGAGGTGCTGGAGCCTTGGCTGGCAGAAATTGGGAGCGGCGTGCCACTTGGTGAGGAAGCAGACTGGACCACCCCTTGGGAGCCTCGGTTCTCCCAGGTCGCTTTATGGTGACGCATCATATGTTGACGCAGGGCCGTGGTGCCAACATTTGGGCCCTGGCCACGCTTCACCTTCTGCCTACATATCTTGCATGTGGCCATGTTACCCTCCTGCGGATGCTTCAGGAAAAACTGCCACACTGCCGAGTAGCTACTCTTCCTACCAACAGGCCTCACTGATTCGCTGCTATTGTTGCCAACTCCAGGAACCCCTGCCCCACTACCTCCCGATAAGGTAGCCTGCCGCGCAGCAGGTGCTCTACCCCGGCACCGGCCCCGTTTGGCTCCAGGCTTTACAATTGTGCCCCCATGCTGACCGCCAACCATGCTGCTAACACCTTGCTGCCTGAGCTGCTGACTCCGGGCAACCTGCGCCCCTCTTCTCCTGATGATGACGATGAAGCCCCTTCATCACCCGGCTCCCAAGTGCGATCGGCTTCATCATCATCATCATCATCATCACCGAGTTGTGGCTGTACGTCACTGATGTTCGTGGATTCGTCAACAGTGTCTGGCGCAGGAGCTGGAACGCTCGCAACACCCACGACACTGTCCACATCACTATTTGTCTGCCTAGCTAAAGAAGCCACCTCCATTTCTTGGCTGGGCAGTAGCTGCTGACTGTCCTCTATCTGATCGTCCTCCTCACTAAAGAGTGGAGCTGAACCCAAAGCATAGGATACGTCGCTGGGGGAGGGAACGGCGTAGGACAGAGGCAATGGGAGGACAGGGACTGCTCTCGGGGCATGCCAACTCAGGGTTGTGTCAGAGGAACCTACCGACCCTAGACTGGGGGTCTCAGACGTAACTTGTGATGATGTTGATGAGCGCGTTAACCAATCTACCATGGCAGATGCGTTACTGGTGGAGACAAGACCGCTAGCAGATACTGGCAGATCAGGTCTCTCACCGTGACTCCTGCTGCCACTCGCCCCTAGTCTGCTGCGACCTCTGCCTGCTGAATCTTGGCCTCTGCCACTCCTCTTTGAACATCCTGGCACTTGTCTGCCTGACATTTTTATATATTTGCTTATTTAGTATAAACAGATAGGGTTCAAGGTGCAGCTTTGGGGTGCCCTGCGGCCTGGTTTACTGAAAGAAGTCAAAAACAAGTGCAAACTGAAGTAGCTTAATAAAGCAGCTGATGCTGATCAACGCTTATGTTGTATAACAGATAGGGTGCAAGGTGCAGCTTTGGGGTGCCCTGCGGCCTGGTTTATTAAAAGCAGTCAAAAACAAGTGCAAACTGATGTAGCTTAATAAAGCAGCTGATGCTGATCAACGCTTATGTTGTATAACAGATAGGGTGCAAGGTGCAGCTTTGGGTGCCCTGCAGCCTGGTTTATTGAAAGAAGTCAAAAACAAGTGCAAACTGAAGTAGCTTAATAAAGCAGCTGATGCTGATCAATGCTTATGTTGTATAACAGATAGGGTTCAAGGTGCAGCTTTGGGGTGCCCTGCGGCCTGGTTTATTAAAAGCAGTCAAAAACAAGTGCAAACTGAAGTAGCTTAATAAAGCAGCTGATGCTGATCAACGCTTATGTTGTATAACAGATAGGGTGCAAGGTGCAGCTTTGGGGTGCCCTGCGGCCTGGTTTATTAAAAGCAGTCAAAAACAAGTGCAAACTGAAGTAGCTTAATAAAGCAGCTGATGCTGATCAACGCTTATGTTGTATAACAGATAGGGTGCAAGGTGCAGCTTTGGGGTGCCCTGCGGCCTGGTTTATTAAAAGCAGTCAAAAACAAGTGCAAACTGAAGTAGCTTAATAAAGCAGCTGATGCTGATCAACGCTTATGTTGTATAACAGATAGGGTTAAAATAGCATGTGTCTAAGCAGGCTGCAACAGGCCAAATTACTTTAAATAAGTGTGCAGCTTAGAGGAAATACAGAGGCTAATGAGATCTTACAAAATGGTAATGTTCCCACAGCAGACTTGAGATCAGTTCAGTATATATGCACATCAAAAGTGTATAAGCAGCCTGAAACAGGTAACAAAGCCAGTCAGCCAGCCAGTAACACTCAGGCTGGATGAAAAAAAAAAAAATCATCCTGTCACTGCCTCCGATTTTTCCTAACTTTCCCTGCTCCTCGCTGACTTCCTGCCTGTCTCCTGCCTGTCTCCTGCCTGTCCCTGGCTGTCCCTGGCTCTCTAACTGTCTCTTCCTGAATACAGCAGTGTCCTGTCTCTCACGAATGCAATACAGAAATGAACAAAAGCAAGATGTCCGCCGCCTTATATAGCGCTGTGACGTCACCGGGCTTGCTGGCTGCTGATAGGCTGCATGCACTGGAGCGGGGTAGATGTCTGGACATGTCCCGTCGCCATCTTAGAATGCCTGTAATGTAAATGAATGGATGTTAAAGAAAAACTTCGAGCGATCGAAGCACGGGGAAATTCGGATTCGACCCGAATCAAATTTTTCATGAAATTCGGATCGAATCCGGGTTCGTCCGGATCGATTCGCTCATCCCTAGAAATGACCATTCTACCACCCAAATATTTTGTCCCATCAATACAACTCTGTACCAAACACAAATCATGTTGTATTTTGGCTATAAAGACCTCAAACTACTTTCCTGCTGTACAGACGAGAGGAGGTTAGCCGACTCTGTAGCTAATGACTCTGAAGCTGCGCTCCAAAACCCGGAACAATTGCCGCACTCACCATAAATATTTTAAGAAAATGCATTTATTAATGAATTCATAAAGCTGCACCTCTCTGGTACACACATACCACAGGATTACAACAAATAACAAAAACAATACCAACAATGAACCACAATACAGTCAAAAACATAAAATTCTAAAAATGGCTAAAAAGTCTGGGGGGGTCTGGGTCTATTGATAAGAGACCACTGCATCGGTTCTTGAATAACTTACTGAATTTCGTTCTTTCACACAATATTTTTGCGTTCGATGGGAGATTCTATAGACAGATTCGAGGGGTGGCCATGGGGGCCAGGTGTGCACCATCCATCTAACACACACCACTTCACCACAAAGGATAGAATTCTTGGATATATCTTTGGCACTACAAACAGATGGCTCCATTGCCACGCGGCTGTATAGAAAACCTACAGCAACAATCTCCTGCACTCAAGCTTCCACCCTGAGAGAATGAAGGAAGGCATTCCTATTGGCCAGATGCTTCGAGCAAGAAGAAACTGCCGAAACAATCTTCCAGGTGGATCTAAAGAACACAAGGCGTCGCTTTGAGAAGCGTGGATACCCTTGCAGGGTTCTGGATAAAGCATGTCATTGGGCCACTTACAGCTCCAGAGAAACATTGTTAAACTATCGGCAAAAGACTTATGACCATCAGGTAAGGTTTGTGTCCATGTATTACAGCAATTGGATCTCGTTGAGATCCCATTGGAATATCTTATAGTCAGATCCTAGGATAGCCCCATGGATAGCAAGGGGCCCGCTGATGATGGCTAGATGGGCACCCAACCTAAGAGATTGCTTATGTAACAGCCATTATATCAAACAAAAAAACTGGTTACAAAGATCTGATGGGGCTAAGGGCTGCAGATCATGTGGCAGATGTAACATCTGTCCACTAGTCAAAAAGTCCGACATCATCTCCAACTTACAGACCAACAAGCCAATGCACATCACCAAATGACTGACTTGTTAGTCTGAGGGAGTGATTATGCGATCGAATGCCCCTGCCCAAAACATTATGTGGGCGAGACTCGGAATAAGGTTAAACGTAGGAACCAAAAGCACCTTTCCAATATCAGACTTGCAGCACGAGATGCGGAAGATGGGAAGGTACTTACCCCAGTAGCAGCACATTTTCTCAAGTACCATGGCGGGCAATCGTCCAGCATCAAGGTGTACTTTTTGGATCAAGTACTGTTGGGAATTCGTGGTGGAAATGCAAAAACGCATATTTCAACAGTGTGAAACAAAATGGATATTTAGGTTGAACAGCAGAGCACCCTGGGGTCTCAACGAAGATTTCACCTACATACCATTTTTAGGGAGAGATTGATGGTCCTCGGGTAGAGACTGATGCAGTTGGGGGCCTTAAGATCGGTGGACACTGATATCTGTATAGGCATTGCTGTTCCTTCTTTTATTATTTTGTGCCCATTATCTATATGGTAGATATTCAGTCTCAACTGACCCCATTTTTTCAGTGTTAGGTACAGTATTGTACCAGTATATTTTAATCACTGTTTGTGTATTATGTAAATGGCAGATTACAAGTTATAATTGCCTCCTCTCTTTGTCAGTTTCAGATATATCATTAGTCTACAATACATCCAGGCCTGGATAAACTACCAATTTCCATCTACAGAGATATCAGGGAACTGGCATTCACTGCCATTCGGTCCAAGAGGTGATGATAATCCATCGTAGAGATATTCTTCCATTGCATTTGCAGCTGCATTCGTATTTACAACTGTATTCGTTCCTGCACCAGCACTTGCATCCGTACTTGGATTTGGACTAATTCTTTGGATGCTTTGAGAGACATTGGCACAGCTTGTGTTGGATTGGACCTTTCTCACCTTCTTTTTGGGGGTTCACTGTTGTGAATTGTGGCCCCAGTCATGGCCCACGCCAGGCCGCAGTTCCACCCTTACTTTCCACGTGGCGGTGATTTATCTACCTCTTCCCTTTTTCTTCCACCTCCCCTAACCTTTCTTTCCTCCCCAGTCCATTCTTCCCTCCCCTTCCCTGTTCCTTTCCCTCCCCTTTCCCTCCCTGCCCTTCCATTCCTCCCATCCCCTCCTTTTCCATTCCCCCTCTCTGGTAGCTGCCCATGGGGAGACTCATGGGGTGGCTCCAAAGTAATTTGATTATCTGGTTATATCTTTTGATTAGAATGGTGTGGTTATAACCACATAGCACTCTTTAGCACATTTATGTATCATTTGTCTCATCCAATTCCTTTTAATCTTATCAAGTCACCATTGAATATGCAGTATTCTGCAATACCAATTTACTTGCCACACTCTCTACTCATAAATGATTGTATCAAGTTCTTCTAATTACTGTTTTAATCTAATATACCATTATTTTGCTGCTTTTCATGTCGGTCAGACACATGTTACATGTGTGTATGTTGATACCATGCAGTGTGTGCACAGTTTGTGCAGTTCCTTTTCTGGAAGGGATATGATGCAGCTATTTTTATTTTTCTTGGGGTTTATGTAATGCCATGTGTTTCATTGTTTCACTGTTAATTTATGCATCGTATTGTTGTCTTATTCATTCATTTACAACATGGCCTGTCACAAGCTGCCCGCCTACTCACCATGCCGGGATCCCTCGGCACGCTCCCCCTGCTCATGGCAACGCACATTTACACTTGCGGCTCGGGTGTGTGCGCGCACGAGCCTTCCATCCTTTTGGGTGGAGGGGACGCTCTCGTCCATCCGGGCGGGGTCAATATTTATGGTAAGTGCGGCCATCGTTCTGAGTTTTGGAGGGCAGCTTCAGAGCCCTTCCAGTTTCTTTGTCCTGTCTAGTATTTTCCCAGGGCCTGCCCCCGATTTCTTTGGCAATGGGGTGATCTATAAGATTCCCGGGCCGATCACCTCCCTCACCGCGGGGCATCCGAGATCGGGATGTCCCGTGGGGTGAAACCCCCCCAAAAGCCCCCAAAAAACCTTACCTTATCGTCGACGGATCAGCCGCCGCCTCCCGCGCGCCCCTCTAGCAGTGCGTGTGCCCTGCACCGGCCGTTTGTAAATGGCCAGTGCGGGCGCACGCCCTGTAAGAGGGTCGCCGAAAAGGTAAGTTTTTGGGGGCTTTTGGGGGGGTTTCACACAGCGGGTCATTCTGATCTCGGATGCCCCGCTGAAGTGGACCAACACCCAGGATAGTGAAAACCCTGGGTGTTGGTCCACTTTAATAATTGTCTATATTTCAGTGTAATTGTGACATAAAGCTCCATCAGATTTTCTGAAAAGTCTCTAAAGTAGATTAAGAGACACAATTAAATGAAATCAAAAAGTCTAAAATATTAGTTGGGAGAAATGTTCCAGTATTTACATGTTTGTAAATGGTAAAAGTATGTGAACCTTTGCTTTCAGTATCAAGACTTACCTGATCCCCCGATCCAAGTCCTGCACCTCCCACCGCGATCATTGGCCCCTTCTGTAATATTGACAATGGACCAACCCCCTGCCATCAAAGGTACTAAGACACACCTTCTCCATTCGCTGTGCCATAGTACCTGTGACAGATGGCAGGGGGAGGTCCTTCATCCATACTAAACAAGCTTCCTTATCACAATTGTAGTCAACAACAATGTATTCAGAAACAACTGACATTATATACAATTGTTAAAGATAACTAATGTTCAGGATCTAGTCAACCAATGTAGTCACAGCAACCCAAGTTGTCCTGAGTACCAAAGACCAGGTGGCCTCCTTACAGCACATTACTTAGACAGCTCTGGCCATAACTACTGTATTTATTTCCCATAATCTTTCTATAAACCTCGGCCCCTTCATTCCTCTTGTCAGTTGGTTCTCCTCTGCATCTGTCACACAGTCACTGAATATAAAACCAAGTCCCCGCACCATCCAGGAGCCTCTTCTGTCACCAGGCAGCCTCCATGATGAATGGCCACCTTTACTCAGCGACATCTGCACTTCCACTCCATTCACTGTGATGGAGGGGGTGCAAAGCCGGGGTATTCCCGCTTCATAGCAGTGAATGGAGGGGGTGTGCCAGCATCATGTGACTTATGGCATGGGGCAGTTATTTATCATGGAGGCAATACACCCCGCATTGTACAAGGGACTCGATTGGACGTTCTGGTAAGTGGGCGGGTGCCAGACAACCACCGGTCACTTACTTGGCTGGGCTGTTACTTTAAAGGGAAATAATACTGCATCGGGGCCCTCACCAGAATTTGTACCCAGGGGCCCCCACCACACTCAATCTGCCTCTGCTTATTACTGCCCCCCTCACTGTCCTTAATAGTAATTGTGTAACTTGTTGTGTAACCCATATCCCTCACGTCCTCCTGAGCATTGGCTCCCGCTGCCATTTGGGGAGTGATGCCATACACTGTGCACAGCCTGACTATGAATATAGAAGAGCGCTGCCTGTCCAGCACTGTGATGAGTGATGGGACTCGCTGTCCAATCCGGATGCAGGTTCCATGCTCATCACTTGTTACCGGGCAGTTTTAGATGTCTAGGTGGCACCACACTCCTGCTGTCTCTGTGACAGGCAGGGACTATGCTATATGCTGTTCTGAAGATGCTGATGGTGGGGGGTCAGTGACTGGTGGATTCCCCACCAAGGAACCTCCGAAGGATAGGTGAGTAATTGTTTGTTGTTTATTTTTTCTATTTCATTCCTTTTTAACTATGGATTTCTATACATTCTTTGCCTCATTTGCATGTCCTGCTGATGTCATTATGATGTCAGGTGGGAATATTAAACTGGGACTGTGTCAGTTGGTATTTTTTGTCTTTCTCTGATTACACATGGTGGCAGTTCTTCCCTGAGGAAGGGGGTCTGTTCCCCCGAAACGTTGGGTACAAGGAGCTGCGCTATGTCACTTTGTATTTTCCACATGTTCCTTTAAATATATTTTTCTGGATCCTGGATGGAGGTGAGTTTTTTTCCCTTTTTTGCTCTAGAGGTGAGAAAATGCCAAACATGTAGAATCTACCAGCTTGGCACTTACCAGACAGAGAAGCAAGCTGTACATTCTATGTGCTTGGCATCTAAAGGGTTAAGTGTCTGGACATCCACTTGGCCAATGAAGTTCAATGTAGTGTAAATAAATGTAAAGTAATGCACTTGGGGTCTAATAATCTGCAGGCCACATATGTCCTCGGAGGGGTAAATTCTGAGAAGGATCTGGGGCACTGGTAGACCACAGGCTAAATAATAGTATGAAATGTCAGCCATTTGCTTCCAAGACCAGCAGGATATTGCCATGTATTCAAAAAAATGATAATAATGAAAATAATAATACTATGCTTATATGAACATTGTACACTTGTGCATTCATAGGCTTTTATCCCATCATTAAAGGAGTACACACACTGGTGAATACACACATATAGTACACACACACACACACACACACACACACACACACACACACACGGCGGGACCGGTGGCCTGTCCTAGGCAAGGTGGGGTTGGTGGTTAGGTGCCCAGCTGGGAATCTTAAACACAAGGCCATGAAAGCCCCTAAAAGAGGCCTGGAATCAAGGGGTAGAGATGTAATATTACAAGGCCCCGGTGCAGCCTCATCTAGAATATGGGGCCCAGCTCTGGTCAGCAGATGATAGAAAGGATGCTCTGCTTTTGGAAAGGATGCAGAGGAGAACCAACTGACAAGAGGAATGAAGGAGTAATGTGCTGTAAGGAGGCCACCTGGTCTTTGGTACTCACCTGTTAAGGACAACTTGGGTTGCTGCGACTACATTGGTTGCCTAAATCCTGAACATTAGTTATCTTTAACAATTGTATATAATGTTAGTTCTTTCTGAATACATTGTTGTTGACTACAATTGTGATAAGGAAGCTTGATTAGTATGGATGAAGGACCTCCCCTGCCATCTGACACAGGTAGTATGGCACACCCCTCTATTTACTGCAATGTCTTGACACGACCACTCCAAATGATGACAAGCATGGGGCTTGTGCGCGCGTGCGCCGCCTCTGTCACAGGGGCCGCCCCCCGCCCCACCCATTAACCCTGCCCGGATGGACGAGAGCGTCCCCTCCACCCAAAAGGATGGAAGGCTCATGCGTGCACACACCCAAGCCGCAAGTGTAAATGTGCGTCGCCATGAGCAGGGGGAGACGGGGAGAGAGGAGACGGACGCCGGCGGCAGAGCGTGCCGAGGGATCCCGGCATGGTGAGTAGGCGGGCAGCTTGTGACAGGCCATGTTGTAAATGAATGAATAAAACAACAATACGATGCATGAATTAACAGTGAAACATTGAAACACATGGCATTACATAAACCCCAAGAAAATTAAAAAAATAAAAATAGCTGCATCATATCCCTTCCAGAAAATGAACTGCACAAACTGTGCACACACTGCATGGTATCAACATACACACATGTAACATGTGTTTGACCGACAGGAAAAGCAGCAAAATAATGGTATATTAGATTAAAACAGTAGTTAGAAGAATTTGATACAATCATTTATGAGTAGAGAGTGTGGCAAGTAAATTGGTATTGCAGAATACTGCATATTCAATGGTGACTTGATACGATTAAAAGGAATTGGATGAGACAAATGATACATAAATGTGCTAAAGAGTGCTATGTGGTTATAACCACACCATTCTAATCAAAAGATATAACCAGATAATCAAATTACTTTGGAGCCACCCCATGAGTCTCCCCATGGGCAGCTACCAGAGAGGGGGAATGGGAAAGGATAGGAGGAAGGGAAGGACAGGGAGGGGAAGGGAAGGGAAAGGGGAGGGAAAGGAACAGGGAAGGGGAGGCGAATGGACTGGGGAGGAAAGAAAGGTTAGGGGAGGTGGAAGAAAAAGGGAAGAGGGAGATAAATCACCGCCTGGTGGAAAGTAAGGGTGGAGCTGCGGCCTGGCGTGGGCCATGACGGGGGCCACAATTCACAACAGTGAACCCCCAAAAAGCAGGGGAGAAAGGTCCAATCCAACACAAGCTGTGCCAATGTCTCTCAAAGCATCCAAAGAATCAGTCCAAATCCAAGTACGGATGCAAGTGCTGGTGCAGGAACGAATACAGTTGTAAATACGAATGCGGCTGCAAATGCAAAGGAAGGAATATCTCCACGATAGATTATCATCAGCTCTTGGACCGAATGGCAGTGAATGCCAGTTCCCTGATATCTCTGTAGATGGAAATTGGTAGTTTATCCAGGCCTGGATATATTGTAGACTGATGGTATATCTGAAACTGACAAAGAGAGGAGGCAATGATAACTTGTAATCTGCCATTTATATAATACACAAACAGTGATTAAAAGATAGTGGTACAATACTGTACCTAACACTGAAAAAATGAAAAAAAATGGGTCAGTTGAGACTGAAGATCTACCATACAGATAATGGGCACAAAATAATAAAAGAATGAACAGCAATGCCTATGCAGATATCGGTGTCCTCCGATCTTAAGGCCCCCAACTGCATCAGTCTCTACCCGAGGTCCATCAATCCCTCCCTAAGAATGGTATGTAATTTCAACAGAAGGATTCCCGCACTGCCACTTATTATTAAGAAATTCTGAAATTCTGGGTGCTGGCTGGGAGGTAACTGCCCAACGGGGTTAATTACATCAAATTAAAACAAATGGTGAGTAGCCAAACTCACCACTACCTCCCTACTATCAATGTAAAGATAGGCCGCTCAACAGAGAGATAATTATATCAGTATACAAAGTTACAAAATTACAAAAGATTTTTATTATTATGAGCCAAAAAGAAGAGGACATACATTTAAAATACATAGAATGATTAAAACCCCATATGTGGGGTGTAGCGGGACTAATGTGGACTAATTACAAAATATCTATAAATGTACACAATTACTGATGAAAATTAAAAAAATTAAAAAAGATTATTTACACCAGTGTGTGCAATACCATATATATTATGTTGTTTTAGCAGTATCCATACAAGATGGAAGATTAATTCATTAGTTAAATGCCACGGGAGCCATCCCTGAAATACTGTGATGTAGTGAAAGTGCTAAGAGCATGCACAAGTGAGTAAGAAAAAAACGTGACTAAAGAAAAGCGTGATAAAGGAACTATAGTGAGAATCAAACAGAGCAAAAACAAAAACAAAAAGAGGGACAAACAATGTGTCCCAATAGTGAAGACACTGATGCCAGTGAGGGCTCAAATGTGCAGAGTGTTTACAAGTGCCAAAGGATGAAGGAAAGGGATAGGTACCCGGGCATGAAATCATGGAATTTATATAGATCTAAATTGATCTAAATTATTATGTGAGGTATTGCATATACACACAGTGACCACAATGCGCAAGATTTACAAGATCGCATTCAAGATGTAAAGAGGTCAATACTGAATCAATACAAAGTTAATGAAAAGTTACTATGAAACAATGTACATTACCAAGTCTTACTGTCCGGGTCCCTCTACACCCTCATACTGCCAGCACTGACGCGTTGCGTGGCCGAATTTTCCGCCACTTCATCAGAGTTTGTATACTGATATAATTATCTCTCTGTTGAGCGGCCTATCTTTACATTGATAGTAGGGAGGTAGTGGTGAGTTTGGCTACTCACCATTTGTTTTAATAAGAATGGTATGTAGGTGAAATCTTCGTTGAGACCCCAGGGTGCTCTGCTGTCCAACCTTAATATCCATTTTGTTTCACACTATTGTAATTTGTGTTTTACATTTCCACCACGAATTCCCAACAGTATTTGATCCAAAAAGTACACCTTGATGTTGGACGATAGCCCGCCATGGTACTTGAGAAAATGTGCTGCTACTGGGGTAAGTACCTTCCCATCTTCCGCATCTCGTGCTGCAAGTCTGATATTGGAAAGGTGCTTTTGGTTCCTAAGTTTAACCTTATTCTGAGTCTCGCCCACATAATGTTTTGGGCAGGGGCATTTGATCGCATAAATCACTCCCTCAGTATGACAAGTCAGTCATTTGGTGATGTGCATTGCCTTGTTGGTCTGTAAGTTGGAGATGATGTTGGACTTTTTGACTAGTGGACAGATGTTACATCTGCCACATGATCTGCAGCCCTTAGCCCCATCAGATCTTTGTAACCAGTTTTTTGGTTTGATATAATGGCTGTTACATAAGCGATCTCTTAGGTTGGGTGCCCGTCTAGCCGTCATCAGCGGGCCCCTTGCTATCCATGGGGCTATCCTAGGATCTGACTATAAGATGTTCCAATGGGATCTCAATGAGTCCCGCACCCTATTCCAATTGCTGTAATACATGGACACAAACCTTACCTGATGGTCATAAGTCTTTTGCTGATAGTTTAACAATGTTTCTCTGGAGCTGTAAGTGGCCCAATGACATGCTTTATCCAGAACCCTGCAAGGGTATCCACGCTTCTCAAAGCGACGCCTTGTGTTCTTTAGATCCACCTGGAAGATCGTTTCAGCAGTTTCTTCTTGCTCGAAGCATCTGGCCAATAGGAATGCCTTCCCTCATTCTCTCAGGGTGGAAGCTTGAGAAGCGCAGCGTATTGTTGCTGTAGGTTTTCTATACAGCCGCGTGGCAATGGAGCCATCTGTTTGTAGTGCCAAAGATATATCCAAGAATTCTATCCTGTGTGGTGAAGCGGTGTGTGTTAGATGGATGGTGCACACCTGGTCCCCATGGCCACCCCTCGAATCTGTCTATAGAATCTCCCATGGAACACAAAAAATATTGTGTGAAAGAACGAAATTCAGTAAGTTATTCAAGAACCGATGCAGTGGTCTCTTATCAATAGACCCAGACCCCCCCAGACTTTTTAACCATTTTTAGAATTTTATGTTTTTGACTGTATTGTGGTTCATTGTTGGTATTATTTTTGTTATTTGTTGTAATCCTGTGGTATGTGTGTAACAGGCAGATGCAGCTTTATGAATTCATTAATAAATGCATTTTCTTAAAATATTTATGGTGAGTGCGGCTATTGTTCCGGGTTTTGGAGGGCAGCTTCAGAGTCATTAGCTACAGAGTCGGCTAACCTCCGCTTGTCTGTACAGCAGGAAAGTAGTTTGAGGTCTTTATAGCCAAAATACAACATGATTTGTGTTTGGTACAGAGTTGTATTGATGGGACAAAATATTTGGGTGGTAGAATGGTCATTTCAATACACTAACAGATAAAGAGGAAGTCAAGCAAACTATAACAAACTATACAAATCTACTTTGCATTTATTAAAGCAACAAATGCTACAATGTTGTTGGCATCTCACTTTCCCCAGAGTTTGATTTATTCTGCATAATAAGGGAAAGTCTCTGCACAGCCTTCTGTATCTTCTCCCCCCATGTAGATGACATTTAGATATACAGATAGGCTTTGGTTTGCCCTTTCCAGGTCTCCCCATTATTTCTGTTGGATTTACTGAAAGCTTATTTTCAAGTTTTGCAGTGTCATTTTGGCTGACCTGTTTTGGTAGATAGTCTCACATTATCCTCAATAACTCTCTGGCACAATGCAGAATTTATAGTGGACTCAGTTATGGTGAGGAAGCCAGGCCCTGATACATCAAAGCAATCCAAGATGTTTCTATTAGCATATCTTATACAGGGCCGGATATAGGGGTTGTCCTGCCCTAGGCACTTTTTGGTCATGCGCCCCCCCCCCCCCCCCATACACACACACAAAATAATTTTGTGAAAGATTTGGATATTGATAATTTTGTGAGACTTCTAATCGTAATCATATTCATGCTAAATGCAGGTCAGGAAAATGGAGAATGGAGGGTGTAATGGTCAAATATGTCACCTACCATGCATAGATATCATTCTATGTGTGGTAGGTGAAATTAGGGGCCATATTTGATAGGAAAAATGTGCTCGGTGGCCAGCAGCAACTACAAAAGAAGGCCGTGTTACTGCAGAAAATGCATCACTGTAATGCAGAAAAGGTGGCTGTAAATGTAAATCTGGAAGGAGGACACTGTGGGCAGCAAGACGGGCAGAAAAGAGGAATGTCAGGAAGCAAGAAGAGAGCAAAAAGGAGGAATAGCCGGCAACTACTGGAATTTTCGATTTAATCTTGCAGCAGTATCGAGATGCTGAGCACAAGACTAGCACTGATGGTCTGCGGGGAATAAAAAATCAAAATGGAATCAGAAACACAACCAGGCAAAGTGGCCTGTTCATGTGCCGGGGGGTCGCAGTGAAGTTACAGAAATCTGGGGGATTTCACACAGAGGGGCTTCCAACACTGGGATTGTCAGTACAGGAAGAACAAAACCATAGTTTTGTTCTACTTTAAATATAAATGTTTTTTCTTCCAAAGAAGATCCAAACCCCACCTGTCAACTCTGCAAGGACCTAATCTCTCCACTTCCATTATCAATGAAAGGTTGTGTGGGGATCCTGCCTAGGCTGGCCCTAAGGACTACAAGATTCCAGGCCCGGCTGATTGAGTTTCTCTGGGGCATCCTGATTCAGGATGCCCACTATATGACCCGCCCCCACACGCAGGCCCACAGTCACCTTTTCTTTGGTCGCATCCCTGCAGAAGATGCACACTCTACTGCTGAACCATACAGACTCCAGGGAGACTGCATATGCCGCTGCTCCCCTTTCCTTATGCCAAGCTCACTCCAAAGCAATCATTTACACCATCCATTGGTATGCACAGCATAAATTGCTGATTGGATGAGAGCCAGCATATGTGTCATGGGAGCAGCAGAAAGGTGAGTTGTGTGAGCAATCTGGGGCCTGGCAGTCCAAATCAGGATGCCCCAGGAGAATGGACCTATTAACAGGATGGCAAAAACCCTATAATCAGGGCATCCCAAATCAGGATGTGTTTAAAAGACTCTAGATTCGTGTGATTACTTACCTCGCCAGTGATTTTACAGCGCATGTGCTTCAGGCCTCCGACGGCATCTGTCCAGGTGCTGCCTGCTCTCACACAGGTCTATCTGAATGGCTGGTGAAAGCACGCACAGCCAGAGGCCAGTGGTGAGCCAGCTTTCCTAACAGCTCATTAATATGAACGACTGGGAAACCTGATTGTGAGAGCCGCACAGGCACCGTGGGGTTGCTACCGATATGAAAATACTGGCAATCCAGGGAGGATGTCACACATTACAAAAGTGCAATCTGGTAGGCCCCTCCACCAATCCATGGGCCTTCCCTTATGCACATATGCACACCAATGCCACCCACCCCACCCCTGGGGAACATCGTTATAAAACAACCAAAAAATATATATATATATGAATTCCCCATCATCATGTTTCCCCACCCGAAGCCATGTCCCCCATCCATGCACACACACACCATTTAGATTCCCAAACACACAGACACACATCCCACTCATGCACACACATACACACCATTCATGCACACATCCCACTCATGCAAACACATACACACCATTCATGCACACATCCCACTCATGCACACACATGTTTAAAACATCTAAAAAAATCTACAATACATTGCCCCTTCCCCTACTTCCTGCCCACTCTTCCATTGACTTTCACTTGGCTGGAATGACTAAGAGAGCACCCTCCCGGGACCCACCCCTAGGCACATACCTAGGGGAGCATTAAGCACAATACGGCTCTGGTCATATAGTTGCTATAAGGTGGAGAAACTGTTACGCTTCACACAGACTTACTTGAAAATTGTATCAAATTAACAATGTCTATTGAGGTGGAAGGGCTGGCGGCAAGTTACCTGCTTCCATGTCAGTGGGTGGCTTGCTGATACCCCTCCCCCACACACAAATACCCTCCCCCACTCCCGATGCCTGTTGGCATGCCCCGATGTTCCTCCTGGGAGACTTTTTACCCCTTTAACACAAGTTATCACCATCTATAGTTCCATCAAGATATAATGTGCACAAAATAAAAAGAACACATTGAGCTTCAGTGTGAATTTATTGAATCATTGAGCAGTGAGTTTATATTTTGCTTTCAGAAGTATCATCACCAAGTAGCAAGAAAATCAGCCCTGATGAGCTTGGGCAAGGAAAAGTAAGTAAGCAAGTAATTAAGCCCTAAAATCTAATAACATTTAAGCTTGTTGTTTATCCAGAGGAAGCAAAGCTCAGACATTGCTGGTTTCTGCTTTTATTTCATTCAGATAATGTGCTGCCGCCTCTGGGGTAATATAAAGTGTCATGATGGACTTCCAGCTCCTGCAGAAGACAATCAGCCAGTTAGAATTAGGCAAGCGTTAATGGCTTCAGCTGGAGGAGATATCCTCTTGTTAATCACATATACTGTACATAGTGGGCTATATAATGATACATTAGGAGCTACAAAATCACCCTCCAGAGCTTTGTTACCAATGGGGCATTTGTTTGTATTTTAACAGCATCCCCCCAGGTGACTGCCCTAGGCACAGACCTTAGTTTGTACAATGGAAAATATGATCTTCTTAGGCTGGATGTGTGACCCTTTTTTATACCCAGATTGTTTATACATATAAAATATTCTACATAGCAGAAATCTCATATTTTAATATTTTCCTACCACAGTAAGATACTATATGTAAAAAAAAACAAAAAAAAAAAAACAGGATACTATTTTTTTTAAAACTTCAACATATGCAAAACAACTTTCAGGAAGTATATTTACCCTTTAGATGATTCACAGGAATTAACAAATTAACACATTGCAGGAAGCTCAATTTGAACATGACATAATAGTACATCACATGTCAGTAAGTGGTTTTTATTCTGCACTCAATAAAAAAATGTATAAACTTATATTACCTGCATTCGCGGACAACGTGATGTTAACGTCTTAAAAGAAGAAACATATGCAAATGATGATTCAGTTACCATTGATGTCGCCTGTTACTATTTTGTAACGATCTTTATCAATATTCAGTTATCATTAATTATAGAGAACACAGAGGCCTCAACAGCCAATCAGACACAAGTAATATGAGTAAAGTATAGTTTATTTTGCACCTGATTTGTTGTTGATGTGCAGAATTTATACAGTACATGCTGTGAAGCACTTTTCCATCTAAACACTCATGGGGCTGGATTTACAGTGCTGAAGCAGCCCGATAGAGGCAGGCAGGTCACTTTAATTCAATGACCAACACTAGGAAGGCCATCTTAATTGATAGTCCCAATGAACACATTATTCTTATAAATACTACTAATAATAATTAGATTCATAATTTGATGGCTAATAGGCTAATATTGGTGCATGAACTCTTGAATAGGTCCTAGGAGGTTAAACACATTGCTCCTAGTAATTATTAATCTCAAAAATTTAGCTATTTATGATTTATGAGCAATTTATGATGACATCATCGTGCTCCTCTTATTGAAGCCCCGTCCTTGTGGCGTCCGCCCATAGCCCCACCTTTTTGTGGGAGGAGCGGGATGACGTAATCCCACTCCTCATAGTCTCTCTCCCGCACCCGGCTCTGACAGATGCCGGTAGTAGCGGTGCCGAGCGGGTGAGAGGCGAGAAGGCTCCGATCACCCACCCTGTTCCGATCACTAGCGGTATCTGTCATGGACAGCGGCACGGGACAGCGGCGAGGGACACAGGATCGGAGGTGAGTAGAGTAAAAAAAACCCTATACCAGTTCACAAGGCTGGGGGCTGGCAAGTCACATGCGACTAGCGGGTGACTTGCCACTAACCACCGGCACCCCAATTACCTGCCTCCCCAAAGCCCAGGGGGGGCAGAAGGGCCCCCAAAGCTGGCCCCTGCGCCCTGTTCCTACAAGCTCTGCATAGCTGGTTCCGGGCTGGTTATTTCGGTTAGGGGGTAATGCTTTTTTGGGATTTTTAAGGGTTTTATTAACCCTTAAAATGCCCCCAAAAAATGGGGTGCCCCCCCCTCTGGAAAGGGGGGGCCCACGCCTTTTTCTTGATTTAACCCTTTATAGTGTGGAAAGTAGTTGTATTTTATTTGTAAATGTTATAAAGTGCTCTTTTTAGTTTAGGGGTCTCCTGGGCAAGAATGGGGGGCTACCGATACATATGTGGTACCATGGTAATCGGGAGCAATGTGGCTATCACAAGCAATATGCTTTTCTTTAATAAAACAAATGTTTTACTTAAAATAAAGGAGACAATTTTCTAAAAAAAAATATATATATATAAGACATATCATGTTAAAGCCTAAACTCTGCCACAATATATTTATATATAATTTTCCTGAAAATTCTTGCAAAAATGGCGCAAAATGGTGAAAAATGACCTGTCAAGGGAGGGTGACAAAATCTCAAGTAGGGCGGGCAGTTAAAAGGATTAAAAATAACTATGCATGTTGGGTATTGTTCGGCTCAGGGGGACCTTGTGCTTTCAGATTGTTTTTTCTTGTTTGCATATTGATATTTTAAGTTAAGGTCTATCTGTATTGCTGGAATGGGCATGTGAAATCAGAGGGAAGTGACCCACGGCGTCTTTCACTCAGCTTTCTTAGCAGCTAATTAATATGGACAGCTATGAACAGTGATTGGTGGAGAGCCTGTGCATGCACCATGGGATTGTGAAAAAGTTAAGCATATCCCAAATTGAACAAAATAGTCCCAGTACCAGGTTTTGTTTCTCTAGCAGCTTCTCTGCCATTCTTGACAAAGGCACCTAACTCCCCCTCCCCCCAACTACTCCCTGGGGCTGGAACACCCCACCACTGCAGACACGTGTGCACTCACTGCTTGTGTTTGTCTGGGGTAATTGTGGAGGAAAGCAATAGCCTTGTATATGTGCCAGCATACAATGATCATATATACATAAATAATAATAATATAATATATAATACCCATCTAGCATGTATATATATTGTAGCCGCTCTACACAGCAAAACTCATTCCACATTCACATTGCTATCTTTCCCCAAAACATGTTTAGAAAGCAAATCACATTACCTGGAATCCAAAGATTGCCTTAAAGAAAAGAAGGAGAAAGACATATAAATAACGTCTTATGGTCAATGCTGTGTGTTGTGTTTGGTAACAATCTTTACACTATTATCACATGGACACTGCTGGCACATGCCAAGGCACAAGAAGAGAGAAGAGGGGAAAATGATGCAACTGAAAACTCAAACTAGAACTTTTTTGTTTGTTTATTGAATGTTTGTTAGAAAAAAAAGTGGCAGACTGGTCAATGTACTAAAAAAACACAGGGAGCCATTTTTAAAAAGTGTCAGCACCACACAGCACCACTGTTTTGGCCTCAGTTGCACCCAGAGTCTTATTTAACATTAGCGCCAAAAAGGTCGCAGCGCCGGACGCTCTGGTTGGAGCGGCACCAGATTAAACCTGACGCTGTAGCTAAAGATCTCATAGAGCACAATGGGCAGAACGGGATTGTAGTGTTTTATGCTTATAATTAATATTACACACATTTATATGTACAGAACTTGCATTGGAACATTGGCTAATAAAATTGATTTTAATGGCTTCTTTTGCTTAACAATGGCCTCAATTCACTTAAAATTTTAAAAAATTCTCATATTCAAATTCTAATAGTAAAAATTTAATTCATGAGAAAAGTCTGAGAATGTCACTCTTAGTGAATCACCAGATAGTAAGACAAAGAAAGACAATGTCATAATTTAATAATCAGCATTTAGTTAATAATTAGTGTTCTGTGCAGTGACTGCTTACGCCAATGTAGTCCACATCACAGTCCCAGATAAGACTAAAATGCTGGCATTCCAGAACTGGAGCTATAGCCACAAAAAAATGCTAAATGATGCACATCATTAAAAAGTCCCTAACTTATCTTGTAACAACCAGACTCATAATGCTATAATTCATGTTCAGGGTTTAAAAAATCATGTTGCATAATATCTACCTCTTGCTGTGAATGTAACAAGTAAGATGAGTCATCCCAAAAAGCTAGACAGCTCCATGGCTACATTGTTATTGATAGGCTGTAGCTTGTGTATGATAATTGTTTCAGTTGTAATCAGTTGTGATACATTGTAAAGCAAGCATGAGCATGCTATTGAAATATAAATAGCTAACAGCTGGCTCACAGCTTTCTGTGATATGTGCATGGTGCTGCTGTCTCATCTCTGACATGGTAAGCAGGACATTTCTACAGTTATATGTTCCTTGTTTATCTTGTTATACTGTCATTTTCCTGTAGAGACCAGAATGAAAACTCCACTTTTCTCTGCTGGCAAAAGGAGAGAGGAGAGACTGTGCAGGTGGATGTGGGGGGTCAGTCATAGGACAGGAGCTGGAGCCAGACATGGGTCTTTCAGCCACCAGAGGGAGGATGTACTTCAGCCGCTATGCTTATCAGCTGCTATTATGGGGTTTAGCGGTGGAAACTTAAAGATAACCAAATGCCCCTCTCCTGATATGGGATGTCTTGCTTGTAAAACCCTGCTTTTAGCTGAGAATATTACCATTCTGATGATGCCACGTTGCATGTGCCTCAGGTCTATCTGTATTGCTGGAATGAGCACGTGAAATCAGAGGGAAGTGACCCACGGCCAGTCATTCACTCAGCTTTCTTAGCAGCTAATTAATATGGACAGCTATGAACAGTGATTGGTGGAGAGCCTGTGCATGCACCATGGGATTGTGAAAAAGTTAAGCATATCCCAAATTGAACAAAATAGTCCCAGTCCCAGGTTTTGTTCCTCTGGCAGCTTCTCTGCCATGATTGGTTGGTTGCTGAGGAGGTTCTCTGGAAGAGTCACAATGAAGCACCTTGCCTCTTGCTATCATTGTGGTGCCCATATACATCAAGCAGAAATACAATGTGCCAGGTGCAGAATGGCTGTGGTTTACTTATTTGCATCATTGTCCCTTTTTCTCCCCGATGCTGATTGCTCCTATTTTAATGATTGTCACCAGATCCAACACATCTGCATGCATGACAGGTCTCTGCCCCCCACCATCAGTCAGCTATGCCTACACAGCCCCCATAGGTATAAAAGGGACAATGGAGTTCAGCAATTCTTCCCTGTAATATTCTTGACAAAGGCACCTAACCCCCCCTCCCCCTACTACTCCCTGAGCGCTGGAGCCGCCCATCACTGCAGACATGTGCACTCACTGCTTGTGTTTGTCTGGGGTAATTGTGGAGGAAAACAATGACCATGTATATGTGCAAGTATACAATGATTATATCTACATAAATAATAATAATATATATAATACCCATCTAGCATGTATATATATTGTAGCCACTCTACACAGCAAAACTCATTCCACATTCACATTGCTATCTTCCCCCAAAACTGTTTAGAAAGCAAATCATATTACCTCTCCATTTGCTATTCCCACGACCTTAAAGAAAAGAAGGAGAGACACATATAAATAACATATTATGGTCAATGCTGTGTGTTATTATATGGTAACAATCTTTACACTATTATCACATGGACACTGCTGGCACATGCCAAGGCACAAGAAGAGAGAAGAGGGAAAAGAACAAACGAACAATAATGCAACTGAAAACTCAAACTAGAACTTTTTTGTTTGTTTATTGAATGTTTGTTAGAAAAAAAAGTGGCAGACTGGTCAATGTACTAAAAAAACACAGGGAGCCATTTTTAAAAAGCGTCAGCACCACACAGCGCCACTGTTTTGGCCTCAGTTGCACTCAGGGTCTTATTTAACATTAGCGCCAAAAAGGTTGTAGCGCCGGGCGCTCTGGTTGGAGCGGCACCAAATTAAACCTGACGCTGTAGCTAAAGATCCCATAGAGCACAATGTGCAGAACTGGATTGTAGTGTTTTATGCTTATAATTAATATTACACACATTTATATGTACAGAACTTGCATTTGAACATTGGCTAATAAAATTGATTTTATTGCTTAACAATGGCCTCGATTCACTAAGAAATGAAAGAAATTCTCATGGTAATAAAAAATTCTATTCATTATAAAAAGCCTTCGAATGTCACTTTTAGTGAATCACCAGATAGGAAGACAATGAAAGTCAATGGCACAATTTACTACAGAGTAAAAAGCAGAAAATACTTTTCACAGAGGTAAAAAAGTTCCATTGGGTTTCATTGTCTTCCTATCTGGTGATTCACTAAAAGTGACATTCTCAGGCCGTGAAAATTTATTTCAACTCATAGTGACTCAAGCCCAATAAAAGTGAATGGCAGGCTCTGAATCGAACGTAATGTGTAATTTGCACTAAAACGCAGCCTAAATGCACTGTAAAGTTTGCCCCCCTTTGTCCCCAGCAGTGATTTCCTTTATTTGTAATGATGAAACACTGACCAGAGCTGGGAAAATACAGCACCAAAGATTTCATGGGAGGGGATCATAAATATGCTGTGGAGCACTGGAAAAATGGAGGAACAAAATGGCGCTCACTAGCGCTGGAATAATCAGAAGCTGGGTCCAACAGGCGCTGACATAGGCCGGCCAATACCTAGTGCAACAATCAAAGCTAATTAGTTAGCGTTCTGCACAGTGACCGATAGACTAATGTAGTCCAAAGCACATCGCCAGATAAGACCAGAAAGTCAGCATTTCAAAAGTGGCGCTATAGCCACAAAAAAATGCTAAATGATGCATAAATAACTTATCTTTTAACAACCAGACTCTCAATGCTATAACTTATGTTCGGGGTTTAAAAAAATCAGGTTGTATCATCTCTGCCAAGTAAGATGAGTCATCCCAAAAAGCCAGACAGCTCTATGGCTACATTGTTATAGCTAGGCTGTAACTGATATATCATAATTGTTTCAATTGTAATCAGCTGTGATACATTGTAAAGCAAGCATGAGTCTGCAATTGGAATGTAAATAGCTCACAGATGGATCGTGTGCATGATGCTGCTGTGAAGATTTTCTCCTCTCTGACATGGTAAGCGGGACATTTCTACAGTTATATGTTCCTTTTTTACTTTGTTATACTGTCATTTTCCTGTAGAGACCTGAATGAAAAGGGTTAATTGCACTTTTGTCTGCTTCCAAAATGACAGAGGAGAGACTGTGCAGGGTGGATGTGGTGGGTCAGTCATAGGACAGGAGCTGGAGCCAGACACTTCAGCCACCAGAGGGAGGATGTACCTCAGTATGCACCATGTGATTATTAAAAAGGTAACCATACCCAGTGAGCAGAAAGGCTTCAAAGATTTGGGCATCCAAAATTTGACAAGGTAGTCACAATCCCAGGTTTTGTTCCTCTGGCAGCTTCTCTGCCATGATTGGTTGGCTGGTGAGGAGGTTCTCCGGAAGAGTCACAATGAAGCCCCTTGCCTCTTGCTATCCTTGTGGTGCCCATATACATCAAGCAGAAATACAATGTGCCAGGTGCAGAATGGTTGAGGTTTTCATTGACATAATTCATTGTCTGTAAAATACTTAATTGCATCATTGTCCATTTTGTCCCCCACTGCTAATTGCTCCTATTCTGATGATTTCCCAGTTGCCAGATCCAGCACATCTGCATGTATTGAAGGTCTCCGCTCCCCCACCACCAATCAAAGCTATGCCTACATGCCCCATAGGTATTAAATGGACAATAGAGTTCAGCAATTCTTCCCTGTAATTATCTTGAGCAAGGCACCTAACCCCCCCTCCCCTAACTACTCCCTGGGCGCTGGAGCCTCCCATCACTGCAGACACGTGTGCACTCACTGCTTGTGTTTGTCTGGGGTAATTGTGGAGGAAAACAATGGCCATGTATGTGTGCAAGCATACAATGATCATATATGCATCAATAATAACAATATATATATATATATATATATATATATATATATATATATATATATCCATCTAGCATATATATATATATTGTAACCACTCTACACAGCAAAACTCATCCCACATTCACATTGCTATCTTTCCCCAAAACATGTTTACAAAACAAATCATATTACCTGGAATCCGTATAGTAACAATATCTTAAAGAAAGGAAGGAGAAACACATATAAACAATGTCTTATGGTCAATGCTGTGTGTTGTTATATGGTAACAATCTTTACACTATTATCACATGGACACTGCTGGCACATGCCAAGGCACAAGAAGAGAGAAGAGGAAAAAATGAACAAACAAATGATGACGTAACTGAAAACTCAAACTAGAACTTTTTGGTTAGTTTATTGAATGTTTGTTAAAGAAAAAAAAAGATGCAGACTGATCAATATACTAAAAAAACACAGGGAGCCATATTTAAGAAGCTTCAGCACCACTGCTTTGGTCTCAACAGCACTCAGCGTCCGATTCAACAAATAAAAAAACAGTATCGCCGATGCGGCCGCCAGCTGGCGTCTTATTTAACACTAGAGCCGAAAAGACTGCAGCACCGGGCGCTCTGATTGGAGCAGCACCAGATTAAACCTGATGCTGTAGCTAAAGATCCTATAGAGCACAATGGGCAGAACTGGATTGTAGTGTTTTATGCTTATAATTAATATTATACATATTTATATGTACAGAACTTGCATTGGGACTGGGGTAGGACCTAGATGTCACACAATGATGTTTGGGGGGTTATTATAATTCATTTTAATAGCTTCTCCTACTTAACAATGACCTCGCCTGCCATTAACTTTCATTGGCCGTGATTCACTAAGAATTGAAAGAAACTCTCATGGTAGTAAAAAAAGCCTGAGAATGTCACTTTTAGTGAATCACCAGATAGAAAGACAATGAAAGTCAATGGAACAATTTACTGCAGAGTAAAAAGTTTGTAATAGTTTGTAATTCACTTGTGTATCGTCATTCACATGGTGTTTATTCACTGGTGTGTTCAAGTACTTGTGTTGTTTACAGTGAACGGATGGGTAAAAGAATTCCATATGTGCGTTGGCACACAATGGCGACTATTGCACTATTATCACTATTTATTATTAGCATTAATAATTGTAATGATAAAATGCTGACCAGTGCCAGGAAAATACAGCACCAAAGATTTTAAGGGGGAAAAATCATAAATATGCTGAGAAGCACCAGAAAAATGGAGGTACAAAGTAACATTCACTGGTGCTGGATCCAACAGGCGCTGACATAGGCTGTCCAATACCTGGTGCAACAATCAAAGCTAATTAGTTAGCATTCTGCCCAGCGACTGCTAGAACCAATGTAGTCCATAGCACATTGCCAGATGCCAACGTTTCTGAAATGGAGCTATAGACACAAAATAAATGCTAAATGATGCACATCATAAAAAAGGCCCTAACTTATCTTGTTGTAACATCCAGACTCACAATGCTATAACTCATGTTGGAGGTTTAAAAAATTAGGTTGCATAATCTCTACCTCTTGCTGTTTGCCAAACTAGCCAGAGACTGACACTGGTGAAGGGAAACATTGCTTTGCTACAAATAATATAGCTTTAGTTGTTGATTTATGACACAATGGCCTTGATTCACAAAGAGTTGAAAAAACTCTCATGGTAGTAAAAAATTCAATTCATGAGAAAAAAAGCCTGAGAATTTCACTGTTACTGAATCACCAGACAGGAAGACAATGAAAGCCAATGGCACTTTTTACTACAGGTAAAAAGTTCAATACATTTTCCAAGAGTAAAAAAGTGCCATTGACTTTCATTGTCTTCCTATCTGATGATTCACTAACAGTGAAATTCGCAGGCTTTTTTCTCATGAATTCAATTTTTTACTACCATGAGAGTTTTTTTCAACTCTTTGTGAATCAAGGCCAATGTGTCCTATATCTATCACTCTGCGGGACAATTCATCAAGGTTTCAACACCAGGTGCTCCATAGAATTCCGCTTCAGTGTATTAATCTCACCACCTTATAAGTCAGAATCACGTACCAGATTTTAATAGGCAAACAAACTTTTAACTCCAATACTCAATTTGGCTCGACTTTAGAAAGAAGACATTTGCTCCTCTTAGCCTTCAAATCACCTCCACTTAAATCTCTCCCAATATTAAGAAGAGGTTTCACAAGGTTTTTAGGTGAAGATCTAATTCAGTTTTAATATTTGATTAGAATATGAGAAACAAATAAAACCAACATAGCGTAATATTGCAAACAAAAGCTCCTGGCTAGCTTTCCCCTTTGAGCACCGCTTACCAATTAAACATTAAAATCCAGCATAGAAAGATACTTAAAACAAGGGAAGGCTGCGTGTCCCTTCCGCAGTCTCCCACCCAATGTCGGCTCTGGCACTAGTGCTCCCGCCAACTGCGCAAATGCGCATATGGACCCAATGCTTAAGTCAATAGTGGTGAAACGCGCTGGGCGGAGCCCATTGACCACGTGATATCGAAGTAATGTGAATTGCCGAACCTGCGGTCGAGGTATCTGAGAAGTGTTTGTGCAGTTGGCGGGAGCATGAGTGCCGGAGCCGACATTGGGGGTGAGACTGCGGAGGTGACACGCAGTCTCACCCCCAATTTCTTGCTACAAATAAGATTGTTTTAAAGCAAGTTTAGGAGCTTTTGCAAGCTCTGGTTGTATTATCAAGTGAGGTTGTATTATAAGTGGGGAGACTTTTACATAATGAAAAAAGCATTGTGTTTACCGGGTTTTTTTACCTCTTGTATTTCAGAGTTTAGCCCTACATCAAAATTCATTGGTTAACTTTCGACTGATTCGCCAAATTTTCCAACAAAAATCGATTCGACCCGAATTTATTCGCGACAAATCGCTATTAAAAATGGCTATTTCTGAGCCTCCTAGAGCCTCAATAGGGTTGTAAACCATTCTGCCTTGCTGTAACACGCATAGGATGCGTGCTGGGTTAGTTAAATAATACTTTAAATAAATATCACATGCAGATCAGAGGCATCGCAAATAGAATCGCAGAGCGGCACAATTGCAGAGAGTTGAAGTGGCATCACTATGAGGGGCAGGAGCCCAAACATTACTTTAAAGAGACACTGGAGTTGGCAGCAGCAGTAGCCCAAAATTGGATGAATCACACTCTGGAGTTGCAAGCAGCAGCAGGAGCCCAAACATTGGCTGAAAGAGACACTGGAGTTGGCTGCAGGAGGCCAAAAATTGGATGAATCACACCCTGGAGTTGCAAGCAGCAGCAGGAGCCCAAACATTGGCTGAAAGAGACACTGGAGTTGGCTGCAGGAGCCCAAAAATTGAATGAATCACACCCTGGAGTTTCAAGCAGCAGCAGCAGCAACAGGAGCCCAAACATAGCTTGAAAGAGACACTGGATTTGGCAGCAGGAGCCCAAAATTGAATGAATCACACCCTGGAGTTGGCAGCAGCAGCAGCAGGAGCCCAAACATTACTTTAAAGAGACACTGGAGTTGGCAGCAGGAGCCCAAAATTGGATGAATCACACCCTGGAGTTGGCAGCAGCAGCAGCAGCAGCAGGAGCCCAAACATTACTTTAAAGAGACACTGGGGTTGGCTTCAGAAGCCCAAAAATTGGATGAATCACACCCTGGAGTTGGCAGCAGCAGCAGGAGCCCAAACATAACTTTAAGGAGACACTGGAGTTGGCAGCAGGAGCCCAAAATTTGGATGAATCACATCCTGGAGTTGCAAGCAGCAGCAGGAGCCCAAACATTGGCTGAAAGAGACACTGGAGTTTGCTGCAGGAGCCCAAAAATTGAATAAATCACACCCTGGAGTTTCAAGCAGCAGCAGCAGGAGCCCAAACATAGCTTGAAAGAGACACTGGATTTGGCAGCAGGAGCCCAAAATTGGATGAATCACACCCTGGAGTTGGCAGCAGCAACAGCAGCAGCAGAAGCCCAAACATTACTTTAAAGAGACACTGGAGTTGGCAGCAGGAGCCCAAAAATTGGATGAATCACACCCTGGAGTTGGCAGCAGCAGCAGCAGGAGCCCAAACATTACTTTAAAGAGACACTGGGGTTGGCTTCAGGAGCCCAAAAATTGGATGAATCACACCCTGGAGTTGGCAGCAGCAGCAGCAGGAGCCCAAACATAACTTTAAGGAGACACTGGAGTTGGCAGCAGGAGCCCAAAATTTGGATGAATCACACCCTGGAGTTGCAAGCAGCAGCAGGAGCCCAAACATTGGCTGAAAGAGACACTGGAGTTTGCTGCAGGAGCCCAAAAATTGAATGAATCACACCCTGGAGTTTCAAGCAGCAGGAGCCCAAACATAGCTTGAAAGAGACACTGGATTTGGCAGCAGGAGCCCAAAATTGGATGAATCACACCCTGGAGTTGGCAGCAGCAACAGCAGCAGCAGAAGCCCAAACATTACTTTAAAGAGACACTGGAGTTGGCAGTAGGAGCCCAAAAATTGGATGAATCACACCCTGGAGTTGGCAGCAGCAGCAGCAGGAGCCCAAACATTACTTTAAAGAGACACTGGGGTTGGCTTCAGGAGCCCAAAAATTGGATGAATCACACCCTGGAGTTGGCAGCAGCAGCAGCAGGAGCCCAAACATAACTTTAAGGAGACACTGGAGTTGGCAGCAGGAGCCCAAAATTTGGATGAATCACACCCTGGAGTTGCAAGCAGCAGCAGGAGCCCAAACATTGGCTGAAAGAGACACTGGAGTTTTCTGCAGAAGCCCAAAAATTGAATGAATCACACCCTGGAGTTTCAAGCAGCAGGAGCCCAAACATAGCTTGAAAGAGACACTGGATTTGGCAGTAGGAGCCCAAAATTGGATGAATCACACCCTGGAGTTGGCAGCAGCAACAGCAGCAGCAGAAGCCCAAACATTACTTTAAAGAGACACTGGAGTTGGCAGCAGGAGCCCAAAAATTGGATGAATCACACCCTGGAGTTGGCAGCAGCAGCAGCAGGAGCCCAAACATTACTTTAAAGAGACACTGGGGTTGGCTTCAGGAGCCCAAAAATTGGATGAATCACACCCTGGAGTTGGTAGCAGCAGCAGCAGGAGCGGCAGCAGCCCAAACATTACTTTAAAGAGACACTGGGGTTGGCTTCAGGAGCCCAAAAATTGGATGAATCACACCCTGGAGTTGCAAGCAGCAGCAGGAGGCCAAAAATTGGTTGGAAGGCACACCCTGAAGTTGGCATCAGCAGGAGCCCAAAAATTGGCCTAAAGACATAAATATGTTCTGCACCATTTGGAAAGTGTAAAACGTGGCACCATGCTGAATCTAGTCGCATGCATCAGGCATTGGTGGGTGGAAATCCTGGCTGATCCATCCCTGATTCATTTTAACAAAGGTGAGTCTCTCCACATTTTTAGTTGACAGACGAGTTCTCCTCGCTGTAACTATGGCCCCCGCCGCACTAAACACCCGCTCAGATGGCACGCTACTTGCCGGGCAGGACAGCTTTTCAAGGGCAAACTCTGCTAGTTGCGGCCACAAATCAAGTTTGGCTGCCAGAAGTCCAACGGATCCTCAAGGTGTGTTGGCATGGTCATATCAAGGTATGACATGACCTGCTGGTTGAGGTCCTGCTCCAGGTCTTCCTGCTGCTCATGAGTAGCCTCACTATGCAGGTGTAGAAAGCTACTCATTAGCGACTGAAGACTGAGTCTGCTGCTGATGGAGCTGCTGCTGCTGCTCCTGCCAACCCCCCCAGCAGCCATGACAGTGGAAGGTGAGCGCAGAGGTCCCCTCGAGTCAGACCTGCGAGAGTATGGACCATGGCGCAGATAGGCATCGGCCAACTGCCTACGTAGAATGTCTTTGTAGTAGTTCAGTTTGTCCTCCCTCTCGGTGGGTTTAAAAAATGCCCCCATTTTGTGCCGGAAGCGAGGGTCCAATAAGGTGGACAGCCAGAAGTCATCCCGCCGACAAATGGAAACAATTCTGGGATCACTACGCAAGCACGTGAGCATGCTTCCTGCCATTTGCGCAAGTGACTCGGAGGGACTACCTGTCTCCATCTCCACTGCATACTGCCACGGTGTGTCCGGGTCCTCTGTCTCGCCTTCCTCGAAACCCTCTAGCTCCTCCTCTCCTGTCCGCTGACTAGATAAACCAGCCATTTCGCCAAGCCTAAACTGTGCTTCACTGTGCCCCTCCTCCTCCTCTTCCTCCTCCAGTTCAGCTCCAACGGGGTTCATGTGTCCGTAAGATGTAGACGCCATGTCTCCAGTGCCCTGACCAGCCATGGTTTCCAACATGTTCTGTAGTACATGAAGCAGTGGAATCACGTCGTTCATCCCGTAATCCTGCCGACTGACAAATAAAGTTGCTTCCTCAAAGGGCCTGAGCAAACGGCAGGTGTCACGTATGAGCTGCCACTGGTTGACATTGAAGTTACACAGGGGAGTCCCCCTATCCGCTTGGATCATCAGGAAATCCGTGATGGCTTTTCTCTGTTCATATAATCGGTCCAACATGTGAAGGGTGGAATTCCAACGGGTGGAAACATCGCAAATCAGACTATGTTGGGGGATACCGTTCTGACGCTGTAGCTCAAGAAGGGTGTGTTTGGCGGTGTATGAGTGGCTGAAGTGCATGCAAAGTATCCTTGAAGTTGTTAGGATGTCTTGCAGATGGGAGGAACAATTCAGAAACCGCTTGACAACCAGATTGAAGACGTGAGCCATGCAGGGGGCATGGGTCAGGCTTCCTTGGCGCAGCGCAGACAAAATGTTCTTCCCATTGTCGGTAACCATGATTCCCATTTTAAGTTTTCTTGGAGTAAGCCATGTTTGGATTTCCTGATGAATAAATTTAAGCAGTTCCTGCCCTGTGTGACTCATTTCGCCAAGACAAACCATGTGAAGCACTGCGTGACACCTCCGTGCCCTGCACACATGGTAGACTGGAGGGGCACTGAGACTTGAGCCTACAGTGGAGGGTGAGGAGATGGTGGAGGATGAGGAGGCCGAGTCGCACAGTGTCACAGGCCCAACGGGCAGGGAGCGCGGAGGCCAAAGCGGCGTGACCTGTCCAAGTTGCTGCTGCTGCTGCAAAGGGACCACATTCACCCAGTGGGCCGTAAACGACATGTACTGTCCCTGACCGTAGTTACAGCTCCAGATGTCGGCGCTGCCATGCACTTTGCTACACACCAACAGGTTCAAGGACTGGCCCACCTTCTGTTCAACAAAAGTGTGCAGCGCTGGTACTGCCATCAGTTCTCTGAGTCCACCACCTGAAAAGGGAGCGACTGCAGCACCAGCAACTTGGACAGGAGCACATTCAGCTTCTGCGCCGTAGGATGAGTGGGCGCATACTGCTGTCTCTTGGACATGGCTTCGCTGATGGAGTGCTGGCGGGATGCATGACTTGGAGGAGGAGGAGCAGGAGCGACAGAGGATGGGTATGACGCACAGCTGCCTTCGGCTGAGGTGCTGGAGCCTTGGCTGGCAGAAATTGGGAGTGGCGTGCCACTTGGTGAGGAAGCAGACTGGACCACCCCTTGGGAGCCTCGGTTCTCCCAGGTCGCTTTATGGTGACGCATCATATGTTGACGCAGGGCCGTGGTGCCAACATTTGGGCCCTGGCCACGCTTCACCTTCTGCCTACATATCTTGCATGTGGTCATGTTACCCTCCTGCGGATGCTTCAGGAAAAACTGCCACACTGCCGAGTAGCTACTTTTCCCACCAACAGGCCTCACTGATTCGCTGCTATTGTCGCCAACTCCAGGAACCCCTGCCCCACTACCTTCCGATAAGGTAGCCTGCCGTGCAGCAGGTGCTCTACCCCGGCCCTGGCCCCGTTTGGCTCCAGGCTTTACAATTGTGCCCCCATGCTGCCTGCCAACCATGCTGCTAACACCTTGCTGCCTGAGCTGCTGACTCCGGGGCAACCTGCGCCCCTCTTCTCCTGATGATGACGATGAAGCCCCTTCATCACCCGGCTCCCAAGTGCGATCGGCTTCATCGTCATCATCATTATCGCCGAGTTGTGGCTGTACGTCACTGATGTTCGTGGATTTGTCAACAGTGTCTGGCGCAGGAGCTGGAACGCTCGCAGCACCCACGACACTGTCCACATCACTATTTGTCTGCCTAGCTAAAGAAGCCACCTCCATTTCTTGGCTGGGCAGTAGCTGCTGACTGTCCTCTATCTGATTGTCCTCCTCACTAAAGAGTGGAGCTGAACCCAAAGCATAGGATACTTCGCTGGGGGAGGGAACGGCGTAGGACAGAGGCAATGGGAGGACAGGGACTGCTCTCGGGGCATGCCAACTCAGGGTTGTGTCAGAGGAACCTACCAACCCTAGACTGGGGGTCTCAGATGTAAGTTGTGATGATGTTGATGACCGCGTTAACCAATCTACCACGGCAGATGCGTTACTGGTGGAGACACGACCGCTAGCAGATACTGGCAGACCAGGTCTCTCACCGTGACTCCTGCTGCCACTCGCCCCTAGTCTGCTGCGACCTCTGCCTGCTGAATCTTGGCCTCTGCCACTCCTCTTTGAACATGCTGGCACTTGTCTGCCTGACATTTTTATGTATTTCCTTATTTAGTATAAACAGATAGGGTTCAATGTGCAGTTTTGCGGTGCCCTGCGACCTGGTTTATTAAAAGCAGTCAAAAACAAATGGGATGCCCCCACAGCAGACTTGAGATCAGTATATGCACAGCAACAGTGTGTAAGCAGGCTCATACAGGCCAAATTACTTGAAATAATTGTGCAGCTTACAGTAAATACAGAGGCTAATGGTATGTTGTTACATAATGGGATGCCCCAAGCAGACTTGAGATCAGTGCACACAGCAACAGTGTGTAAGCAGGCTCATACAGGCCAAATTACTTTAAATAACTTGTGCAGCTTACAGTAAATACAGAGGCTAATGGTATGTTGTTACAGAATGGGATGCCCCAAGCAGACTTGAGATCAGTGCACACAGCAACAGTGTGTAAGCAGGCTCATACAGGCCAAATTACTTTAAATAACTGTGCAGCTTACAGTAAATACAGAGGCTAATGGTATGTTGTTACAGAATGGGATGCCCCAAGCAGACTTGAGATCAGTGCACACAGCAACAGTGTGTAAGCAGGCTCATACAGGCCAAATTACTTTAAATAACTGTGCAGCTTACAGTAAATACAGAGGCTAATGGTATGTTGTTACAGAATGGGATGCCCCAAGCAGACTTGAGATCAGTGCACACAGCAACAGTGTGTAAGCAGGCTCATACAGGCCAAATTACTTTAAATAACTTGTGCAGCTTACAGTAAATACAGAGGCTAATGGTATGTTGTTACAGAATGGGATGCCCCAAGGAGACTTGAGATCAGTGCACACAGCAACAGTGTGTAAGCAGGCTCATACAGGCCAAATTACTTTAAATAACTTGTGCAGCTTACAGTAAATACAGAGGCTAATGGTATGTTACAGAACGGGATGCCCCAAGCAGACTTGAGATCAGTGCACACAGCAACAGTGTGTAAGCAGGCTCATACAGGCCAAATTACTTTAAATAACTTGTGCAGCTTACAGTAAATACAGAGGCTAATGGTATATTACAGAATGGGATGCCCCAAGCAGACTTGAGATCAGTGCACACAGCAACAGTGTGTAAGCAGGCTCATACAGGCCAAATTACTTTAAATAACTTGTGCAGCTTACAGTAAATACAGAGGCTAATGGTATGTTGTTACAGAATGGGATGCCCCAAGCAGACTTGAGATCAGTGCACACAGCAACAGTGTGTAAGCAGGCTCATACAGGACAAATTACTTTAAATAACTGTGCAGCTTACAGTAAATACAGAGGCTAATGGTATGTTGTTACAGAATGGGATGCCCCAAGCAGACTTGAGATCAGTGCACACAGCAACAGTGTGTAAGCAGGCTCATACAGGCCAAATTACTTTAAATAACTGTGCAGCTTACAGTAAATACAGAGGATAATGGTATGTTGTTACAGAATGGGATGCCCCAAGCAGACTTGAGATCAGTGCACACAGCAACAGTGTGTAAGCAGGCTCATACAGGCCAAATTACTTTAAATAACTGTGCAGCTTACAGTAAATACAGAGGCTAATGGTATGTTGTTACAGAATGGGATGCCCCAAGCAGACTTGAGATCAGTGCACACAGCAACAGTGTGTAAGCAGGCTCATACAGGCCAAATTACTCTAAATAACTGTGCAGCTTACAGTAAATACAGAGGCTAATGGTATGTTGTTACAGAATGGGATGCCCCAAGCAGACTTGAGATCAGTGCACACAGCAACAGTGTGTAAACAGGCTCATACAGGCCAAATTACTTTAAATAACTGTGCAGCTTACAGTAAATACAGAGGCTAATGGTATGTTACAGAATGGGATGCCCCAAGCAGACTTGAGATCAGTGCACACAGCAACAGTGTGTAAGCAGGCTCATACAGGCCAAATTACTTTAAATAACTTGTGCAGCTTACAGTAAATACAGAGGCTAATGGTATCTTACAGAATGGGATGCCACAAGCAGACTTGAGATCAGTGCACACAGCAACAGTGTGTAAGCAGGCTCATACAGGCCAAATTACTTTAAATAACTTGTGCAGCTTACAGTAAATACAGAGGCTAATGGTATGTTACAGAATGGGATGCCCCAAGCAGACTTGAGATCAGTGCACACAGCAACAGTGTGTAAGCAGGCTCATACAGGCCAAATTACTTTAAATAACTTGTGCAGCTTACAGTAAATACAGAGGCTAATGGTATCTTACAGAATGGGATGCCACAAGCAGACTTGAGATCAGTGCACACAGCAACAGTGTGTAAGCAAGCTCATACAGGCCAAATTACTTTAAATAACTTGTGCAGCTTACAGTAAATACAGAGGCTAATGAGATTTTACAAAATGGTAATGTTCCCACAGCAGACTTGAGATCAGTTCAGTATATATGCACAGTAAGTGTATAAGCAGCCTGAAAACGCTAACAAAGGCAGTCAGCAAGCCAGTAACACTCAGGCTGGATGAAAAAAAAAAAAATCTCCCTGTGACTGCCTCCGATTTTTCCTAACTTTCCTTGCTTCTCGCTGACTTCTTGCTTGTCTCCTGCCTGTCTCCTGCCTGTCCCTGTCTGTCCCTGTCTCTCTAACTGTCTCTCCCTGACTACAGCAGCGTCCTGTCTCTAACGAATGCAATAGAGAAATGAGGAAAAGCAAGATGTCCGCCGCCTTAAATAGCGCTGTGACGTCACCGGGCTTGCTGGCTGCTGATAGGCTGCATGTGACTGCCCGAGCATGCACTGGAGCGGGGTAGATGTCTGGACATGTCCTGTCCGCCATCTTAGAATGCCTGTAATGTAAATGAATGGATGTTAAAGGAAAACTTCGAGCGATCGAAGCACGGGAAAATTCGGATTCGATCCGAATCGAATTTTGCATGAAATTCGGATCGAATCCGGGTTCGTCCGGATCGATTCGCTCATCCCTAGTTATCTTGCATTTGATAGAGAGCAGAGTCAATTGGGTGAGGTTGTTGCTACCTATTTAAAAGCCTATTTATCTCAACTGAGGCCAGCCTTTTGACTGTCTGCCAGACTAGCCAGAGACTGACACTGGTGTAGGGAATTATTAATTGGCTATAAATAAGTGTTTTAAAGGGAGTTTAGGAGATTTTACAAGCTCTGGTTGTATTTTCAAGTGAGGCCGTATTATAAGTGAAGTGATGTTTTACTGAGGGATTTTAAGTGTTTAGATGTTTATTGCCTAAATGTTATAGAGCAAAAATAATTTAAAAGTCAAAGTTGCTGCAACTGTAAACACACAAATAGTGATTGCATTTATGTTCTTGTAACTGGGATAATGGCCAGCAACATTGGAGGTCTACTTCAGTGCACAATTTGTCATATGTATACACTTCAAGAGCAGCAGTTCCAGGGTTAATACAGCTGTGGTAAATGTGAGCATATTGCAAATTTGGAAACTTGGGTTAGCAATCTGGAGGAACAAAATGCAACACTGAGGGAGATTAACTATATGGAAAAGGGCATTCTGCTCACTGAGCAGGCATTGAGTGGGGTAGAAACAGAAGGTGAATTAATGGGTCAGGAGGAACAGATAAGTAGCTGGGTAAATGTAGATAGAGGGAGTAGAAAGGGAGCACAGAAAAGAAAGGCCATACCTGTGTCAGTGCACCCTAGCAAAATTGCCAAGTTGGGTAATGATGCAAGATTTGCTGTCTCAGAAATGGCAGCCCTACTGGATAATGCTGTCCCAAAAACCCGGGAAGACAGCCAAGCTAGTGAGTAGGTGGTTGGGACTGCAGCTAGGACTAGACAGTGGTGATAAGGTATTCTGTTATAAGGCCTTCTATAATTTGTCACCAAGACTGCCTCAACAAAATGGTTTGCTGTGACCATTGGCATGTGGTAGAAAGGGTAGGAGGGGCTGGGGATGACCCATCTGTCATGGTCCACATGAGGACCAATGACGGAGCTAATGGGAGATAGAGGATCCTTAAGAATACGTTGAAGGAATTAGCCACCAAGTTGAAGTGAAGGACCTCCAAGGTTGTATTCTTTGGAATACTGCCTGCCATGCGCTACACATGAATGGCAGTGGGATCTTACAAATTTAAATAAATTGACTCAAGTCCTGGTGCAGGGCTAAATGATTTGGGTTAAAAAGACCTTGAAGGAATTAACCACTAAGTTGAAGAGAAGGACATCCAAGGTTGTATTCTTTGGAATACTGCCTGCCTTGCACTGCACATCAATGAAAGTGGTAGCTAGATAGTTTAATGGATGACTTAAGTCCTGGTGCTGGGCTGAAGGATTTGGTTTCCTAGAGCACTGGGCTGACTTTTTATTGGGATACAAACTGTATTCTACAGATAATTTGCACCTGAATGGAAGGGGGGCTGCTGTGCTGAATAAGAGGATACTAGAGGGGGTGGAGGGGTATTTAAACTAGACATGAGGGGGAGGTCAAGAGAGAAAACAAAAGGGGAAGACAGGTTACTTAGGGAACAGGACATAGGATGATGGGTGGAGAATTAGAAGGGGGGAGAACTGCTATGATAATAAAGAGATCCATGTGTTGCAAATGAGCAAGCTAATACTAAAGCTCAATTTGTCAAACTAGATAGAAACTTGAAGTATATGTTCACAAATGGTAGAAGTCTAGCAAGTAAAGTGGGGGAGCTTGAGGCTCTGGTGCTGGCGGAGAATATTGATGTTATTGGAGTGTCTCCGACATGGATTCCACACATGACTGTACTGTCAATCTTCAGGGTTTTGCTCTCTTTCACAAAGTCAGAGCAAATAGGTAAGAGGGTGGAGTGTGTCTCTATGTAAAACAAGAAGAGGGGATACTAGCAGACGATTGTGAGGATGTAGAATCCTTGTGGTTAGAAGTCCCTTAACCATAACTGAGGAAATAGAAGGTCAGCTGCATAACATACAGTGTGGGCATCACAGGCTGGTAAAGTGGTGGTGATGGAGGACTTCAACTACCCAGATATCGACTGAATGGTTCTGCTTCTACTACAAGGGGGAGAGCATTCCTCATCTTACTACAAGATAAATGTATGAATCAGTTCATGAAGGCACTTACTAGGGATGATTTGGTCAAATCAAATGATGATGACCTGATAGGGTCAGTAACAGTCTGTGAAAATCTTGGTAACAGTGACCACAATATAGTTGCATTTAACAAAAACTGTAGAAAGATTTTCTTTCTGGGAGGGCAAAAGCACTGATTTAAGAAAGGTCTTCAGGATTAGAAAATACAATATGTAACTGAATTGAAAACTGGCTGAAGAATCGTGTTCAGAGAATTGTGGTTAATGATACCTACTCTGAATGGTTACCGGTTGTAAGCGGTGTACCCCAGGGTTCAGTGCTAGGCCCACTATTATTCAACTTGTTTATAAACGACATAGAAGATGGGATTAGAAGCACTGTCTCTATTTTTGCAAATTACACAAATATATGTAGCACAGTGCAGTCTATTGAAGATGTTCACAAGCTTCAGGCTGACTTGAACACTTTGAGTGTCTGGGCAGCCACTTGGCAAATGAAGTACAATGTGGAGAAATATAAAGTCATGCACTTGGGGTCTAACAACCTAAAGGCCACATATGTCCTTGGAAGAGTACAACTGAGAGTATCACTAGTTGAGTACAATCTGGGGGTAATTGTAGACCACAGGCTAAATAACATGCAATGTCAAGCAGCTGTATCCACCAGGGCCGCCAAGATATTATCATGCATTAATAGAGGCATGAAATCATAGTATAAGGATGTAATTTTGCCTCTTTACAAGGCACTAGTGCTCTGTCACCTGGAACATGCCATTCAGTTCTGGACACCAGTTCACGGAAAAGACACTCTGACTATGGAAAGGATGCAGAGGAGAGCCACCAAACTAATAAAAAGATTAAATCTGTTTGGTCTTGAGAGGAGACGACTGAGGGGGGACATGTTTAACTTGTATGAATATAAAAATGGCCCATACAACAAAATATGGAGATAAACTGTTTCAGGAGGTGACAATCATTTTTTATCATAAGAACTACTACCACTCTTCAAGAAAGGATTAGATGCTTATTTAGAAAAATTTACAGTAACTATTAGCTGTTATCAGTAAAAAAAAAAAAAAAACTATTTCCGCACTTGGTTGAACATGATGGACACATGTCTTTTTTCAACTGTATTAACTATGTAACTATGTATGTAACTTTGTAAGATGAGTCATCCCAAAAATACAGCTCCATTGCTAAATTGTTATAGCTAGACTGTAGCTGATGTAACTTAATTGTTGCAATTGTAATCAGCTGTGATACATTGTAAAGGCAAATAAAGGCAAACAATAAACATGAAAAGGATGACCTATGACACAGACAAAAGGAAAAGATCCTGGATTCATATAACAAAATGTACAGTGCAAAAGAAATAAAGCAAACTAACATAAACACAAAACATGGGGCAACAGAGAGGAAACCCTAAGGTGCTGGTGCACTCACCAAAGTGCCCAGGACAGGGGCCAGCAACCTCCAGCAGCAGATAGGAGGAGTTGTGCATGGAGAAGTAGGATCACAAAGTTGCCAAGCAGCCTCAGGGTAGCCAGGGATATGCCTGTTTGCCACTAGACTCCCACAGGGGCTTTGATTCTGAGCACCAGAGGCACAGACAAACATACAAAACAAAATCCTGCTAGACCAGGTTCCCACTTAAATAAGCCCAACAACAGGTGCAGCAGTAGAGAGGGAGATAGAACAGCCAGGGTTTAAGGACACCAGCTGGCTGCTGTCCAAACTGCGGGCCAGGTAATAAATGGCACCAGCTGGGCATCAGCTGAACCCCAGGATCACACAAAAAGTTTGTCCCCAGCAGTGATTACCTTTAATTTTAATGATGAAATACTGACCAGGGCCAAGAAAATACAAAATAAATATGCTGTGGAGCAATGGAAAAATGGAGGTACAAAGTGGTGCTCACTGACACTGGGAATAACGGGAGCCAGGTCCAACAGGCATTGGAATAGGCCACCCAATACCTAGTGCAACAATAAAAGCTAATTAGTTAGTGTTCTCTGCAGCGACTGAAGTGTAGTCTATAGCACATCGCCAGATAAGACCAAAATGCCAGCATTCCAAAACTGGCGCAATAGCCACAAAAAGATGCTAAATTATGCACATCATAAAATAAGGCCCTAACCTATCGTAACATCCAGACTCACAATGATATAACTCATGTTGGAGTTTTAAAAAATCAGGTTGTATAATCTCTACCTCTTGCTGTGAATGTAACAAGTTAGATGAGTCATCCCAAAAAGCCAGACTGCTCCATGGCAACATTGTTATTGCTAGGTTCTAGCTGATGTATCATACCTGTTTCAATTGTAACCAGCTGTGATACATTGTAAAGAAAGCATGAGCCTGCTATTGAAATGTAAATAGCTAATAGCTGGCTCACAGCTTTCAGTGATGTGGGCACTGAGCTGCTGTGAACATTGTAATACTGTAATTTTCCTGTAGAGAAAAGAATAAAAAGGGTTAATTCCACTTTTCTCTGCTGGCAAAAGGAGAGAGGAGAGACTGTGCAGGTGGATGTGGTGGGTCAGTCATAGGACAGGAGCTGGAACCAGACATGGGTCTTTCAGTCACCAGAGGGAGGATGTTTAGCGGTGGACACTTAAAGATAACCAAATGCCCCTCTCTTGATTTTGGAAGTCTTGCTTGTGAAACCCTGCTTTTATTTGAGAATGTTACCATTCTGACGATGCCACGTTGTATGTGCCTCAGGTCTATCTGTATTGCTGGAATGGCCATGCAAAATCGGATTCATTCACTCAGCTTTCTTAGCTGCTTATTAATATGGACAGCTATAAACACTGATTGGTGGAGAGCCTGTGTATGCACCATGGGATTGTGAAAAAGATAAGCATACCAAGAGAGTGGAAAGGCTTCAAAGATTTGGGCATCCCAAATTGGACAAAGTTATCACAAACCAAGGTTTTGTTTTTTTTTTGGCAGCTTCTCTGCCATGATTGGTTGGTTGCTGAGGAGGTTTTCTGGAAGAGTCACAATGAAGCACCTTGCTTCTTGCTATCATTGTGGTGCCCATATACATCAAGCAGAAATACAATGTGGCAGGTGCAGAATGGTTGCGGTTTTTAATAACATCATTTATTGTTCCTTTTGTCCCCCACCACCGATTGCTCCTATTCTGAAGATTAGCCACAGGTCTCTGCCCCCCACCATCAGTCAGCTATGCTTACACGGCCCCCATAGGTATAAAAAGGACAATGGAGTTCAGCAATTCTTTCCTGTAATTTTCTTGAGCAAGGACCTAACCCTCCTCCCCCAACTACTCTCTGGTCGCTGGAGCAGCCCACCACTGCAGACACGTGTGCACTCACTGCTTGTGTTTGTGTGGATTAATTCCAGAAAACTGTGGCCACATTAACAAGCCTGGTACACCTAGAAAGCTTGAGGTGTGTACTTCCATAGAATATTGTTTTAGAATATTTTGTTGGAGGTATTTCAAATGTAAAGGGCTGTTTTTATTGAAAAACTGCAAGGTGCACCTAGCGCGTAGCATAGTTGTATTTTATCTGAAAATCCACTAAAGCGCTGTTTCTGTTTGGGGGCATGTTCTGGGCAGGAAACAGTCTAACAATGCATATGTGGTACCACTGTAACCGGGAGAAATTGGAATTTCAAAAATAGACTTTTTTAAGTCTTTTTGTACAAATTTAACCCAAAAATATTGAGAATACACCTAAAAAATGACAAACAAGACATTTCAAGTTAAAGCCCAGACTCTGCTGAAAAAAACAATATATAATTTTCCTGGGAAATCCCTTCAAAAATCACAGTTGAACATGTGTAGCGCAAAATAGTGCAAAATGGTCTGGCAACAAAGGGTGACAAAAACTCCAGGTAGGCTGGCACTTAAAGGGTTAAAGCAGCAAGAAGAACATCTGAAGTATGTCCCATGAGCCTCTCCTCCTTTTTTGGCAGCATTCTGTAGATGCTGTAGCAGGGATCTGAAATGTGCCCCTCCTTTTAATTCCATCACCACGTTCCCAAGGTTCACACAGCCACCCCTGTCCCTTGTGCTCTCAGTGTGAGTGAGTCTGGCAAGTGTGACCAGTGTTTGCCAGGGTTGCTCAGGGACAGGAGAGGCTGTACGACCACATTTGGAAGTGGTCATTGAGGAATGGAAAATGAAAGGCAAACTTTAAGCAGCTGCTACAGTATCTACAGCTCACTTCAGGAGGAGAGGCTCATGGGACAGGCTATAGGTGATCTTCTTGCTGCTTCCTATTGCCATTGCCTGGACTGTCCCTTTAGTAAATAAGTGTAAATAAAGTGTCACAATGGTGCTGAATCACAGGTATAATTTTCACCCATTAATTTCAGGTGCATGTTTGTGCTTTTTACACATATCCTATGTATGTGATATAAAATATCACATATAATGGCATGAGCCTGTAAAAGAAAAGACTCTGCTCTTTATCTTTAGCAGAAAACAGACATTTTTATTATTTCATTATCTGGAAAATTCAAGGGACAGTCCAGGCAATGGCAATAAAAAGGCAGCAAGTAGCTCCCCGGATGCCTGTCCCATGAGCCCCTCCCACCTTCCCAGCAGTGCCAGATAGAAACTGTAGCAGGGCTCCAAAGTTTGCTCCTACTTTCACATTCATCTCTTCAGGAGCATGCAAAAAAAATGGTCTTATGCAAAAACAGCCGCTCCAGTCTTTGGAGCTCTTAGTGTAACCTAAATGGCAAGCCACAGTTGTCCTGCAGCTGTCTTTGACCACAGCAAAACATGGTATCAAGAGCTGCACCATGACTTCCCAGCTCAGCCACACCCAGGAATAGGAGAAAAGCCAGCAGCTTTGTTTAGAATACATAAGGTATTTACATTTAATCAGAGAGACTCAGAAGTTTCAAAATGGCTCATTTTACATAGGGAGATACAGTGGGAGGAAGTTGAATTAATTCAATGAATTAGGACTAATTTATAAAGGAAGAGCACTGTGTCACTGTGCTGCATGCTCCTCTGTCCTTCATTACAGACAGATAATCCACTAAAGCAGTGACAATATCTCGGATTCAATGTCCAATCAGGTGCACTTTACATCTGGAATATTTGTTGCACCTGGTTGTGGTTTGATTGGTTGTTAATGTTTTTGCAAATCTTCTTCATCCTCCTTGGAAATCCCGGCCATCTTATGTGTAGAGCTTTTCCCCATCATCACATCAGGAAACAAGATTTAAAAATATCTGTATCCCTATAATATATAATATCTAGATATGTTTTGCACTACATTGTGTGTTGAGGTTTAGCACTAAGCAGCAAAAGTCTTTGTATAGGTATAAAAGGGACAATGGAGCTCAGCAATTCTTCCCCGTAATTTTCTTCAGCAAGGCTCCTAACCCCCCCTCCCCCCAACTACTCCCTGGGGGCTGGAGCTGCCCATCACTGCAGACACGTGCACTCACTGATTGTGTTTGTCTGGGGTAATTGTGGAGGAAAACGATGGCCATGTATGTGTGCAAGCATAAAATGTTTAAAAATAATATAATAATAATAATAATAAATGCCCATCTAGCATGTATATATATTGTAACCACTCTACACAGCAAAACTCATTCCACATTCACATTGCTATCTTTCCCCCAAAATATGTTTAGAAAGCAAATCATATTACCTCTCCATCTGCTATTCCAATGACCTTGAAGAAAAGAAGGAGAAACACATATAAATAACATCTTATGGTCAATGCTGTGTGTTGTTATTTGGTAACAATCTTTACACTATTATCACATGGACACTGCTGGCACATGCCAAGGCACAAGAAGAGAGAAGAGGGAAAAAGAACAACTGAATGATGATGCTACTGAAAACTTGATCTAGAACTTTTTCGTTTATTTTTATTTTTTAGTTTATTGAATGTTTGTTGAAAAAAAAAAGCAGACTGGCCAAAAAACGAAAAAAACATGAGGAGCCTTATTTAAGAAGCGTCAGCAGCACACAGCGCCACAGTTTTGTCCTCAGCTGCACTCAGTGTCTGATTGAAGAAATAAAAATATGGTAGCAACGATGCGGCCGCCAGCTAATGTCTTATGTTACGCTGAAAAGGTCGCAGCGCTGGGCGCTCTGGGTGGAGAAGCACCAGATTAAACCTGACGCTGTAGCTAAAGATCTCATAGAGCACAATGGACAGAACTGGACTGCAGTGTTTAATGCTTATAATTAATATTACACACATTGTACAGAACTTGCATTGAAACTTTATAATACTTGAAAAGCAGGACCTAGATTTTTTTTGGCGTTATTAAAATTGATTTGAATGGCTTCTTTTGCTTAACAATGGCCTCAACTCACTTAGAATTGAAGGAAATTCTCATATTTAAATTCTCATAGTAAAAATTTAATTCATGAGAAAAGCCTGAGAATGTCACTCTTAGTGAATCACCAGATAGTAAGACAAAGAAAGACAATGTCATAATTTAATAATCAGCATTTAGTTAATAATTAGTGTTCTGTGCAGTGACTGCTTACGCCAATGTAGTCCCAGATAGGACTAAAATGCTGGCCTTCCAGAACTGGCGCTATAGCCACAAAAAAATGCTAAATGATGCACATCTTTAAAAAGTCCCTAACTTATCTTGTAACAGCCAGACTCATAATGCTATAACTCATGTTCGGGGTTTAAAAAAATCATGTTGCATAATATCTACCTCTTGCTGTGAATGTAACAAGTAAGATTCCAAAAAGCCAGACAGCTCCATGGCTACATTGTTATTGATAGGCTGTAGATTATGTATGATAATTGTTTCAGTTGTGATACATTGTAAAGCAAGTATGAGCCTGCTATTGGAATGTAAATAGCTAACAGCTGGCTCACAGCTTTCTGTGATGTGTGCATGGTGCTGCTGTGAAGATTGTCTCCTTTCTGACATGGTAAGCGGGACATTTATACAGTTATATGTTCCTTGTTTATCTTGTTATACTGTCATTTTCCTGTAGAGACCAGAATGAAAACTCTTTTCTCTGCTGGCAAAAGGAGAGATGAGAGACTGTGCAGGTGGATGTGGGGGGTCAGTCATAGGACGGGAGCTGGAGCCAGACATGGGTCTTTCAGCCACCAGAGGGAGGATGTACTTCAGTCGCTATGGTTATCAGCTGCTATTATGGGGTTTAGCGGTGGACATTTAAAGATAACCAAATGCCCCTCCTGCTGATTTGGGATGCCTTGCTTGTGAAACCCTGCTTTTAGCTGAGAATATTACCATTCTGATGATGCCACGGTGCATGTGCCTCAGGTCTATCTGTATTGCTGGAATGAGCATGTGATATCAGAGGGAAGTGACCCACGGCCAGTCTTTCACTCAGCTTTCTTAGCAGCTAATTAATATGGACAGCTATGAACAGTGATTGGTGGAGAGCCTGTGCATGCACCATGGGATTGTGAAAAAGTTAAGCATATCCCAAATTGAACAAAATAGTCCCAGTCCCAGGTTTTGTTCCTCTGGCAGCTTCTCTGCCATGATTGGTTGGTTGCTGAGGAGGTTCTCTGGAAGAGTCACAATGAAGCACCTTGCCTCTTGCTATCATTGTGGTGCCCATATACATCAAGCAGAAATACAATGTGCCAGGCGCAGAATGGTTGCGGTTTTTATTGACAACATTTATTTTCTGTAAAATTTGCATAATTGTCCCCCACCGCTGATTGCTCCTATTCTGGCGATTTCCAGGTTGCCAGATCCAGCACATCTGCATGTAGGGCAGGTCTCCTCCCCCACCATCAGTCAAAGCTATGCCTACAGGTACAGCTATAGGTATAAAAGGGTCAATGAAGTTCAGCAATTATTCTCCATAATTTTTTTGAGCAATGCACCTAACCCCCCCTCCCCCCTACTACTCCCTGGGCACCGGAGCCGCCCATCACTGCAGACACATGTGCACTTACTGCTTGTGTTTGTCTGGGGTAATTGTGGAGGAAAACAATGGCCATGTGTGCAAGCATACAATAATGTATATATATATATATATATATATATATATATATCCATCTAGCATGTGTATATATTGTAAGCACTCTACACAGCAAAACTCATTCCACATTCACATTGCTATCTTTCCCCAAAACATGTTTAGAAAGCAAATCATAGTACCTGGAAGCTTTATGGTAAAAGCATCTTAAAGAAAAGAAGGAGAAACACATATAAATAACGTCTTATGGTCAATATGTGTGTTGTTATTTGGTAACAATCTTTACACTATTATCACATGGTCACTGCTGGCACATGCCAAGGCACAAGAAGAGAGAAGAGGGAAAAAGAACAAACAAATGATGATGTAACTGAAAACTCAAACTAGAACTTTTTGGTTAGATTATTGAATGTTTGTTAAAGAAAAAAAATGAGGCAGACTGATCAATATACTAAAAAAACACGGGGAGCCATATTTAAGAAGCTTCAGCACCACTGCTTTGGTCTCAACAGCACTCAGCGTCCGATTCAACAAAAAAACAGTATCGCCAATGCTGGCGTCTTATTTAACACTAGAGCCGAAAAGACCGCAGCACCGGGCGCTCTGATTGGAGCAGCACCAGATTAAACCTGATGCTGTAGCTAAAGATCCTATAGAGCACAATGGGCAGAACTGGATTGTAGTGTTTTACGCTTATAATTAATATTATACACATTTATATGTACAGAACTTGCATTGGGACTGGGGTAGGACCTAGATTTTTGGGGGGTTTTTATAATTCATTTTAATAGCTTCTCCTACTTAACAATGACCTCGCCTGCCATTAACTTTCATTGGCCGTGATTCACTAAGAATTGAAAGAAATTCTCATGGTAGTAAAAAATTCAATTCATGAGAAGAAAGCCTGAGAATGTCACTTTTAGTGAATCACCAGATAGAAAGACAATGAAAGTCAATGGAACAATTTACTACAGAGTAAAAAGTTTGTATTAGTTTTTAATTCACTTGTGTATCGTCATTCACATGGTGTTTATTCACTGGTGTGTTCAAGGACTTGTGTTGTTCACAGTGCATGGATGGATAAAAGAACTCCATGTGTGCGTTGGCACACAATGGCGACTATTGCACTATTATCACTATTTATTATTAACACTAATAATTGAAATGATAAAATGCTGACCAGTGCCAGGAAAATACAGCACCAAAGATTTTAAGGGGGAAAAATCATAAATATGCTGAGAAGCACCAGAAAAATGGAGGTACAAAGTAACATTCACTGGTGCAGGATCCAACAGGCACTGACATAGGCTGTCCAATACCTGGTGCAACAATCAAAGCTAATTAGTTAGCATTCTGCCCAGCGACTGCTAGAACCAATGTAGTCCATAGCACATTGCCAGATGCCAACGTTTCTGAAATGGCGCTATAGTCACAAAAAAATGCTAAATGATGCACAAAATGGTTTGCTGTGACCATTGGCATTTGGTAGAAAGGGTGTAAAAATGGGGCTGGGGATGACCCATCTGTCATGGTCCACATGAGGACCAATGACAGAGCTAATGGGAGATAGAGGATCCTTAAGAATATGTTGAAGGAATTAACCACCAAGTTGAAGTGAAGGACCTCCAAGGTTGTATTCTTTGGAATATTGCCTGCCATGCGCTACATATGAACGACAGTGGGATCTTACAAAGTTAAATAAATTGGTTCAAGTCCTGGTGCAGGGCTAAAGGATTTGGGTTAAAAAGACCTTGAAGGAATTACCCACTAAGTTGAAGAGAAGGACATCCAAGGTTGTATTTTTTGGAATACTGCCTGCCTTGCACTACACATCAATAACAGTGGGAGCTTAGATAGTTAAATGAATGACTTAAGTCCTGGTGCTGGGCTGAAGGATTTGGGTTCCTAGAGCACTGGGCTGACTTTTTATTTGGATACAAACTGTATTCTACAGATAATTTGCACCTGAATGGAACGGGGGCTGCTGTGCTGAATAAGAGGATACTAGAAGAGGTGGAGGGGTATTTAAACTAGACATGAGGGGGAGGTCAAGAGAGAAAACAAAAGGGGAAGACAGGTTACTTAGGAGACAGCATAGGATGATGGGTGGAGAATTAGAAGGTGGGAGAACTGCTATGATGATAAGGAGATCCATGTGTTGCAAATGAGCAAGCTAATACTAAAGCTCAATGTGTCAAACGAGATAGAAACTTGAAGTATATGTTCACAAATGGCAGAAGTCTAGCAAGCAAAGTGGGGGAGCTTGAAGCTCTGGTGCTGGCAGAGAATATTGATGTTATTGGGGTGGCTCCTACATGGCTGGATTCCACACATGACTGTATTGTCAATCTTCAGGGTTTTGCTCTCTTTCACAAAGTCAGAGCAAATAGGTAAGAGGGTGGAGTGTGTACTATGTTAAACAAGAAGAGGGGATATTAGCAGATGATTGTGAGGATATAGAATCCTTGTGGTTAGAAGTTTGGGGCCATGTAAAAAATGTTAAAATACAAGTTGGTGTAATCTATAGACCCTTAAACATAACTGAGGAAATAGAAGGTCAGCTGCATAACAGACAGCGTGGACATCACAGGCTGGTAAAGTGGTGGTGATGGAAAACTTCAACTACCCAGATATCGACTGGAGACATGTTTCTACTTCTACTACAAGGGGAAGAGCATTCCTCATCTTGCTACAAGATAAATATATGAATCAGTTTATGGAGGCACCTACTAGGAATGATTTGGTAAAATCAAATGACTTTGACCTGATAGGGTCAGTAACAGTCTGTGAAAATCTTGGTAACAGTGACCACAATATAGCTGCATTTAACAAAAACTGTAAGAAAGATTTTCTTTCTGGGAGGGCAAAAGCACTGATTTAGGAAGGTAACTGAAACTGAATTGAAAACTGGCTGAAGAATCGTGTTCAGAGAGTTGTGGTTAATGATACCTAATCTGAATGGTTACCGGTTGTAAGCGGTGTACCCCAGGGTTCAGTGCTAGACCCACTATTATTCATCTTGTTTATAAACGACATAGAAGATGGGATTAGAAGCACTGTCTCTATTTTTGCAGATGACACAAAGATAAGTAGCACAGTGCAGTCTATTGAAGATGTTCACAAGCTTCAAGCTGACTTGAACACTTTGAGTGTCTGGGCATCCACTTGGCAAATGAAGTACAATGTGGAGAAATATAAAGTCATGCACTTGGGGTCTAACAACCTAAAGGCCACATATGTGCTTGGGAGAGTACAACTGAGAGTATCACTAGTTGAGAACAATCTGGGGGTAATGGTAGACCACAGGCTAAATAACAGTATGCAATGTCAAGCAGCTGTATCCACCAGGGCCACCAAGATATTATCATACATTAATAGAGGCATAGAATCATAGTATAAGGATGTAATTTTGCCTCTTTACAAGGCACCCTCACCTGTCACCTGGAACATGCCATTCAGTTCTGGACACCAGTTCACGGAAAAGACACTGACTATGGGAAGGATGCAGAGGAGAGCAACCAAACAAATAAGAAGATTAAATCTGTTTGGTCTTGAGAGGAGACGACTGAGGGGGGACATGTTTAATTTGTATGAATATAAAAATGGCCCATACAACAAAATATGGAGATAAACTATTTCAGGAGGCGACAATTATTTTTTATCATAAGAACTAGAGATGAGCGAATCGATCCGGACGAACCTGGATTTGTTCAGAATTTCATTAAAAATTAGATTCTGAACGAATCCGAATTTCCCCGCTATTCGATCGATCGAAGTTTTCTTTTAAACTCCATTTACTTCAATTACAGGCATTATAAAATGGTGGATGGACATGTCTGGACATATCCCCTGGGGCAAGTTATCATGGGAAGGTCACATGCAGCCTATCAGCAGCCAGGAGCCCCGGTGACGTCAAAGCGCTATATAAAGTGGCAGCCTCAGCTTTATTAAGTTATTGCATTTTGAATTGGTTTTTGTCCTGCTGTCAATACACCAGGCCGCAGGGTATCCCAAACCACCACGTTGCACCCTATCTGTTATACTAAATAAGCATCTACAGTCTCAGCTTTATTAAGATATTGCATTTTGAATTGGTTTTTGTCCTGCTGTCAATACACCAGGCCGCAGGGTATCCCAAACCACCACATTGCACCCTATCTGTTATACTAAATAAGCATCTACAGTCTCAGGTTTATTAAGCTATTGCATTTTGAATTGGTTTTTGTCCTGCTGTCAATACACCAGGCCGCAGGGTATCCCAAACCACCACGTTGCACCCTATCTGTCATACTAAATAAGCGTCTACAGCCTCAGCTTTATTAAGCTATTGCATTTTGAATTGGTTTTTGTCCTGCTGTCAATACACCAGGCCGCAGGGTATCCCAAACCACCACGTTGCACCCTATCTGTTATACAAAATAAGCGTGCTTCTGCCTCAGCTTTACTAAGTTATTTAATTTTGCATTGGTTTCTGTCTGCTGTCCTTACACCAGGCCGCAGAGTATCCCAAACCACCACGTTGCACCCTATCTGTTATACTAAATAAGCGTCTACAGTCTCAGCTTTATTAAGCTATTGCATTTTGAATTGGTTTTTGTTCTGCTGTCAATACACCAGGCCACAGGGTATCCCAAACCACCACGTTGCACCCTATCTGTTATACTAAATAAGCGTCTACAGCCTCAGCTTTATTAAGTTATTGCATTTTGAATTGGTTTTTGTCCTGCTGTCAATACACCAGGCCGCAGGGTATCCCAAACCACCACGTTGCACCCTATCTGTTATACTAAATAAGCATCTACAGTCTCAGCTTTATTAAGTTATTGCATTTTAAATTGGTTTTGGTCTGCTGTCAATACACCAGGCCGCAGAGTATACCAAACCACCACGTGGCACCCTATCTGTTATACTAAATAAGCGTCTACAGCCTCAGCTTTATTAAGTTATTGCATTTTGAATTGTTTTTTTTTCCTGCTGTCAATACACCAGGCCGCAGGGTATCCCAAACCACCACGTTGCACTCTATCTGTTATACTAAATAAGCGTCTACAGGTTCAGCTTTATTAAGCTGTTGCATTTTAAATTGTTTTTTGTCCTGCTGTCAATATACCAGGCCGCAGGGTATTCCAAACCACCACGTTGCACCCTATCTGTTATACTATATAAGCGTCTACAGTCTCAGCTTTATTAAGCTATTGATGAGGGGATAGCAGCAGAGGATTGCAAGGATGCAGAATCCTTGTGGTTAGAAGTCCAGGGTCATGTAAACAATGTTAAAATACAATTTGGTGAATTCTATTAAACCCCCAAACATAACTGTGGAAATAGAGGGTCAGCTGCATAAACAGACAGTGCGGGTTTCAAAGGCTGGTACAGTGGTGGTGATAAGGGACTTCAACTACCCAGGAATTGACTGGAGACATGCTTTTGCTTCTATTACAAGGGGGGAGAGCATTCCTTATCTTCTTACAAGATAACTATATGATTCAGTTCATGAAGACACCTACTAGGGGGGTGATCTGGTAAAATCAAAGGATGATGATCTGATAGGGTCATTTAGAAAAGCTAACTTCCCCAGGTTCAGAGCTGCCCACCAGGACTGGGAGCATCTGTTGAGGAATAAGGATACAGATGCCAAATAGGAGTGCTTTAAATCAATTGTGAGTACCAATGTTGCAAAATGTATTCCTATGGGTAACAAATATGAGTGGCTTATATTAAACTCCTCATAGCTGACATGGCTAAAGGGCAATAAAGAACAAATAAGGGCATTTAGAAATTTAAAGGCTCTCAACTTTAACCCTTGAAAAATATAAATTAGTAAAAAAAAAGCATGTAAGAAAGAAATAAAGTTGGCAATAGCACAATTAAAGAGATGTGGCCAAAGAAAGCAAAACAATCTCTAAAGGTTTTTCTTTAAATATATACATGAACTGATTACCCTGAACCCCAATAGGATTCCCAGTATGCTGAAGAAGCACAGAGGGCAAAACGCGTTTGTACTACAAACACTTGCTACAAACAAGGGCACTATACATGCTTGCTACAAACTGCAAAGGACTGCTACAAACTGGGTAATGAAACCCGCCGATCAGAACGAAAAGGACTTTACGGATAAGTAAATGCCAAACGGCACCAAGTAAGTTTAAGAACCACAAAAGTGGGGCCTGTAATTGTACAAATATCTTTATATGTATTTGATGTAAATGAATATGAATATGGTAGTAATAAAATTCTATTGCAAACACAGAAACTTAAACCCATAAATCGGGGAGAGGGAAAAGGCACACTGGCACTCCCCGATCCGGGCAGGTATCCTTGCGTAATGACCCAAAGTACAGGGAAGGAATTACAGACCTGTAAGTTTAACATCCATTGTGGGAAAATTGCTTGAGGGGCTACTATCCACACTATAAAGGGTTAAAAAAAAATGCCGGCCCCTTAATCAGGGGCCAGCTTTAGTGCCCTCCTCCCTACTGGCTACAAGCCTACACCGCCTACATTGGCCCCGAGCCATTCTGCCCCCTCCTTGGCTTTGGGGAGGCAGGTAATGGGGGCCTTACCAGTTCACAACGAGTTAAATATAAAAAACATACACTGAGAAAAAATAGTTTATTCTTTTTTTTTTTAATATTTACCTCCCATTCTTCTCCTTCCCTCACCAATCACTCTGGCTTTTGCTCTCCTGCTGGAAGCCTTTTATAGCTTCGCTGTCCCCCCGCCCTGCCAGTTTCAAGCCCACATAGCTTCCGTGGGCCTGGACTTTTCTGCCCCCCGGCTCTAGGGAGGCAGGTAATTGGGGTGCCAGGGGTTAATGGCAAGTCACCCGCTAGCCACAGGTGACTTGCCAGCCACCAGCCTTGTGAACTGGTATAGGGATCACATGTATCCCTTACCAGTACACAAGGAGTTAACAGTTAAAATAAACACACCACACATAATAAAAAAATGACATTTATTATTTTTTTTTTCTTTACTCACCTCCAATCCTCTGCTGTCCCCCGGCGATCCTATCCCACGATGCTCCAATGACAGCTCTCAGGTGATCATGGAGGAGGACTGGGGGGCCGAGATCAGAGCCATCTCGCCCCTCCAACCTTCCTCCCCCGAACACCCAGAGCTACTGTGCTTCTGGGGGCAGATACAAGGTGCCGGATGGCGGGTGACATCATAGTGACATCACTTGTCCGGCCCACAAAGAGCATAGCTAGCAGCCAACGACCCTGGCAATGGGCAACTTCTTGTCCTCTCCTCACCACGGGAGAGTCCGAGGGGCGATCGGGAAGAGGAGACCCGCTGGAGGGATTGTGGCCGCAGGTAACTAAATGTCATTTTTTTTACAGTAACTGCAGCAGGGAGCCAAAGAGGGGGCACTATTTTGGGCGCCCTTCTGAAGCAGAAGAGCCCTGGGGGGTTTGTTGCCCCCCGGGTGAAGAGAAGTCCCGGCCCAATCCAACATGGGGTCAGGTGAGTTTTTTACATTTATACTTTTTTCTGTGGGGGTTTAAAGTCAAGGCACTAGAAGGGTTAACATGAAATGTCTTGTTTGTAATTTTTCTACTATTTTTTTTAAATATTTTTGAGTAAAAAAAAATATATATATTTTAGAAAATTGTCTCCTTTTTTCAACAAAACATTTATTTTTTTAAAGAAAACCATATTGCATGTTATAGCCCCATTTCTCAATGGTAACATATATGTATCGATTGCCCCCCGTTCCTGCCCAGGAAACCCCTCAAACTTACTTTACTTTATAACATTTACAAATAAAATACAACCACTATCCACACTATAAAGGGTTCAAGAAAAAAAATGGCGTAGGGTCCGCCTTCCCAGGGGGCATTTTAAGGGTTAAAAACCCTTCTCACTGGCTTCTGCTCACCTGCTGGAAGCCTCACTGCTGTCCCATGCTGATAAAAGCAGGGTGAGTGAGGTGCTGAAGATTGGAGCCTTCTCGCCTCTCACCCGCTCTGCACCGGTACTTCCGGCATCTGTCAGAACCGAAGCAGGGTGAGTGACTGCATGACGTCATCCTGCTCCTCCCACAAAAGGCGTGGCTATGGGCCAGGGCCATCAGAAGAGGTGGGGAGGACCCTCTTCTGGGTCCTCACCTGAAGCCTGCAGAGCCCAGGGGGGGATCAGACCCCCCCCCCCCCGCTGAAGAGAAAGCCCGGCCAGAGGGATCGAGGGAAGAGGTGAGTGAATGTAATTTTTTTTTATTCTTATACAGCCGAAAGTGTCAGCAACAGAAGCGGAGGGGGGGCAGCAACTTCAGACCCCCTCCTGAAACCAGGAGACCACAAAATGGGGATTGGATGCCCCCAGAGGTAAAGGAGACCCCCAGCTCTCCATCCATACCAGAGGTGAGTTTTTCTCTATTTCTACAGTAGCAGGGAGAAATTCCGAGCATGTAGAGTCGGAGAAGCAACATGTAGACATGTAGAAACTACATGCGGGGCATGTAAAGGGTTAATCCATTTGCTCCAAATCGTGAGAAGTTTAGCATTCTGTGAATGTAACAAGGAGGAGGGTTCTTCCATGCAGTGATGTAACTTGTTTCCAAGAAGTGGGAATAAAAGCCCAAGCAGCCGTCAGAAGATTATTAACCAGGGAAAGTCTTTCTTGGGAAGGGGGGTGAGCTGTAGTAGGCAGGCCGCAGAACATGGGTGACACAGGCTGGTAAGCTTGTATACTAGTGAGGCCACTTTGGACCAGAAAGACTGCAAAGAAGTGCATGACCAGAATATGTGTAATAGCCTACCTTCATCACTTCCACACCTCCCTCAGAGGGGGCTTATCTCAGGAAAAGTGAGGTGTAGCTGCTTGGTGTACAATACCACCTGGTGACCAGTTTGTAACCAAGCTCTTGATACCTACTAGCTACTGAGGCTTTGTAGGTGAAGAAAAGGATTTTTCTTCTTCTCTGAGAAAGAAATGCCCAGTGCCTTGGCACAGCTTCTCATATGGGGTAAGGTCATAAGCATCATTTTCTGATGTTCAGTGCCATCACTCAGTGTAGCAGCAGGCCATGACCAAACATCGCAACAACAAAATTGGGTCCCAGCCTGAAGTAGGGCCGAGAGGCCCGAGCACTCTAGGACATATAGAACAGGTAGGAAAAATCTGAGAGATGCAGGGGCCACCAACTCCACCCACTGGAGGATTTTTCAGGGTAGAGAAGGCCATAGGGGCAGGAACTGCATGTAAATACACTCGACAGCCACCAGCAGACAAAGGCCCCACAGACACCCACACACCAGACCATGCAGAGCGTCACCCTTGCATCCACATGGAGAACCGCAAATCCCGGCCTGCCAGCAGAGCGAGAGGAGGAGGGGCAAGCACAAGCACCACAAGCACCACAGACCATAACATTAATAAATGAGACTGCGGGGGTCTTCAGGGGTTATTACATGGATGAGAATTAAGAGTCTCAAGCCAGTCAACCATTTGGATTGTGTTGGACTCAAGAAAGAGAAATAATCCCGGCAAACCAAGCTGTGGGTCCTGAGGGTGTATGAGTTATAGTTCTTTTCTGAAGATGGGTGACCCCATCTGTATGTGGCCTGTGGCACAAGCCGCCCTTGCCATGTCAAGGACTGTTTTGAACTCCCGGTACATCTGGACAGTGCAGTAGGAGAGATCTAAAAGGACTTGTATCTGTGTCCCATTCAAAAATGCCCTTTCTCCAAACTGTGTGCTATTTCCTCTTTCACAGAGTTAAAGTGGATCCTGCATAGGATGTCTCTGAGTATGGAGGGGTACGGGTTCCTGGGACTCAGGGCTCTGTAAACTCTATCCAGCTCTATGGGGGTTGCTGGAGGAGAGGAGGAGATTTAGGATGGCCATAGCTACGCTTTTTAGGTCTGTAGCAGGGGTAGCAAAGGGAACTCTGATTCTGAGATTTTTACGGCAATGGCGATTTTCCATATCATCATAGTGTAGATGAACTAAGCGGATCTGGTTCTGGGTAGCAGCTTAATTGTTTGCCTATGCTTCCTCTAGTGCACAGGCCATTGACTATCGATGTGTTCCACCACAATGAAACTCATAAGTCGAAAGAGGAGAATTGTTCCCTTATCTCTGAAAGCTGGCCTTTGATTGATGCCTCAAACTTTCACAGATCTGGTTTCGCTGTTATAGTGGGACTGAAATGGGGGAAGTTAGGCAATGCCTAGCTTAGGATGAGGGGGCAGCGCCAAGGGTGAATGGGGATCCACATGGAAGTCATGTTCAGAAGCCACAGGGGAAAGCCATTGGGGTGAGCTGGAGGTAAGATGCAGAGAGGGGCTGATCTCATCCCGGCGTGTTGTATGATCAGATGCTGAAAAACCCTTGTCTGAGGGCTGCAGGGGGAAGTCCGGGGTGCTGGTGAATCCCAGACAGTTTCTGGAAAAAAGAGGACAAAGTGCGTGGCCTCACCTGGGCTGGAGCCTTGGTGTAGCCGCAAGGAGCACTAGAAGGGGCAGATGGTGGCAATCATGTGGAGCCCAAGACGGTGGACTATGCCTGGGCGAGCCCTTGAATAGAGGGCTGTGTCAGTCTCGTATGGGGCCTCTTTTGGAAACAGAGCCAGGTGTCATTTGATTTGGGTTGCCCAGGCTTGGATGCTCTTGGGCCCCCCATAGCAGACAGCCGGAGCAGACTGAGGTGGGGCTGCTGGAGACCTGGGATAAAAGTGAGGAGGAGTTATCATAGTACCTATCTTGATTTGGCGGTACCTTGGAGAGCGGTGCGATCCTCCAGATGAAGCCCTGACATGTTAGGCAACCCTCCAGATGAATGCCTAGTGCGCTGCTCTGGTCCCATTGTGTGATTGGAGGATAAAGCATATCCCCGCCTGGTTCCAGTTCACCCTGTCTAGGCTCGGCAGAGGCCTCAGATGTCAGAGTTATGGATCATTCACAGTTAGGTGGAATCTCCGGTAAGTGCGCCATGACGCCATGACTGCGGCGTCAGGCTGCCACCACGGTCTACGTCTGTTGACAGTGGCTGTGATCTCAGTAATGCTGCGGGGATGCCCAGGTAAGTTGGCTGAAGGCTGACAGCTGGTGCCTTGGAGGGCTCCTGACGAGCTGCGGCAGAGGGAGGCAGAAGTGAAGGCGGGCAGACCGGCACCATTTTGGATTCGCCCGCACTGTGCCTGTTAAAATGAAGAGAGGAGCCCTTAGGTGAGCGTTTGAAGTTCTTTTCATTTTTGTGATGCTTCATATGCAGGGGAAAAAGTAGGAAAAGAGAAAGGTTCCCTCGGGAGCTGAAAGTGCATCTTTACTCCATAACTCCATGACGTCTGGGACACGCCCCCTGAATTGATTATTCTTTTATGCTTGATGCCTCCTGTTAACAACAATCTTTACACAATTGCTTCTGCAGACATGGAAATTAGGTTGCAGTGACCCCTACTGTCTGCCACTAACAATACTGTATTGTACACCCCTGGAGTGGTGGATTATTAAAGTGATCCTATACCTAAATTGAAATTGTTTGTCATCACCTTCTATCCCCAGCCCAGTGCCCCAAATCAGCCTGTGTTTCTATTTTACTAAAATCTTTGCCCAGTATTCATAAAAACACTAACGGGAGGTTAAAAAAATTCAGTTCCAAGGTAAACTGCCACATAATGGCAGTTTAGCTTGTAGTGTTTTCAGATGGTTGCAGTTATCATAACAGATAAGTCTGACCCCCAGTTCTGAGAAAATCAGGAGGGGGCCCACGGCCAGGGAGCAATATGGCTGACAATTTGAACAGCAGACTGCACCTGGTTCATATTTTTATGAATATCGGGCAAAGGCTTTAGTAAGAAAAAAGAAGCACAGGTTGTTTTGGCGCACTGGGCTGGGTATAGAAGGTGATGACATTAACATCCTTTTGATATATAGGATCACTTTAATACCTCATACCAATGCACACATCACCTTACCTCCATGCTGTTTATATAAGCAGAGGAGAGGTCTGAATACGTTTTTAGGAGAAACTAATAATAGAACAAGGGGCCATAACCCGAATCTAGTTAGAGGGAAGTTCTAAAGCAATGTTAGAAAGCTTTTTTTTACTGAAAGAGAAGTATGGATGCAGCAGTCTTCATATAAGCTCTCCATCACAGCACTATGATGGAGAGATCACACAATCCAGGTAAGTGTGTGAGTGCTGGACTAGCAGCCAATAGTCTCCAGGGGATGAACAGTGAGTATAGTGGGGGTTTTTTACTGCAGAATGACTTAAAAGTAGGCCATGGCTGCTATTCAATGTATCTCGGCATGGTTGGCTGTGTAAAAATATTATGATGAGCCAACACTTGGCTTTAACAATGTGTTACACAGCAGGAAAATGGCTTTTACAATGTGTTACACATCAGGAAACTGGCATTTACAATGTAGGATGATGCCTAATCTTTTCCTGACACATTGTACAGCAGGAAGGAGCGAGGCAGCAGCACAAGGTAAAAACTTCCAGCATTAGTGATTACAAATTAACAGTGATAATAAGGCAGGGCCTGTCACACTGATGTCTTATTGCTATATTAGCTCCTCTCCTAAGGAGGCTTAGTAACACTTTATAGCTCATGTCATGATAATGCAACTAACACCGTACTTCCATGCTGTTTATGTGAAACGGAGTTACTACTTATGCATTAAATATCACCAAGGGAAAGGAATGTGAGCAAAATAAGATCACATAGGAGAATGCTCTATTTGGAAAAAGTAGACCATCAGTAGTGTTGAATGAACTGGTACAAGTATAAAACTTACCTCCCCCCCCCCGCGATCAGTTCATCAGGTCAGATGTCCACAGCCGGGGATTTTGAAAAATGGTGACCAGCATGAGTGAGGACACTTTCGATTGTAAGCTGCTGCAAGTGTCCGCTCTTGGGAGCAGACATTTTTCTGAAGCCTCTCTCGTGGACATTTTGTTGGGATCACGGGGCTCAGGTAAGTAGCACAGTAGCTTCTTGCTGCTGCACACTTTAGGTGAAGCTGGTTGATGAGCTGCTCAGCAGTCCATCAACTAGCTTTTCCGGTTTTGGGCTGAACACTGAACTCAAACACAAACAGTGATGTCTGGATGAAGCCGGTGTTCGGGTTTGGGAACTTTGTGGTTCGGTTTCACCCTAAAATAACTATGAGTCAGAAATTACTTTCCTCCCCTTTTAGCACTATCTCCTGGGGTATACCACTTGTGATTCTTCCCCGTTGTCTCCTTATCGCTTACATAATAATATGTCCCAACCTGCTTTAATAGAAGAGCTAAGTGTTTGATTTTGCTCCAATAGAGGAACTAATATTGATCCACATCAGTTATGTTATCGAGAATTGGCGGTTCTATGATTCTATTTAATCAGATGGTAAAACCAATGTGAATGGTGCTTTTTTATGTATTTATTATGTGATGTGATTATTAATTTTAACATAATGAATTTCAATAAACAATGTTTTTTAAATGAAAAATTCTATAATTTGTGAGTTCAATCTTAGAGACAGTAAGAGGAGTGGAATGGCCGATTCTGGACAAAATATTGTTGTGAGATACGCAGCCTAGAGATCTGACCAGCTGTAATCACAAGGTGGTTGGGTCACACTTAGGCCCTTATTTATGAAGGAATAGTGACAGGTAGCGACTGGTGAGCGGCCGGTAATGACGGGCCCCGCCACGAGAACGCCGGCTCCCCACCACAATCACACATTTATCAAGCCAATCCTGCTTAGCGACTGAGATAGCGCCATATAGCGACTCATTCATCATTATTCCAGCCTCAGCCCACAGCGCCAGCGTCCGACCTTGAACAGCGACAGGTATGACCTCTCGCTACCTGGTGCTCTCCAATGCATTTCAATGGAACAATCTTTAAATATTCATAATTAATTGTTATTATTATTTTTTTTTTTAAATGTGAAAAATTCTGTGACCACTTCTGCCATTTTAGATTTTTTTAAGGTAAAAAAAAAAAAAAAAAAATTGTACAGAATTGATATTACAGGTCTGATATTAATGTATTCATATTACTAAATTATTTAAAAAACTTTTTTTTGGTTTCAAAAAATATGGTTGTTTGGGGGTTAAAAAACTACTTTTAACCCATCACCGCCAGCGCTCTGGGGTTTAAACATGCATTTTACAGCGCAATAAATTTTTGAGCGTGATCTCTTAATGAATATGGTGGGAGACGGTCGCTAGGGCCAGTCACTATCATGCGCTCACATACAGCGCGGAACCTGTCAAATAGCGACTCCTCACCCAATATTCAACATTACGGCAAACCGACTGAGTCCATATCAACTACCGAACAACGGCCAAGCACAGCGACTACTAGCTCTGAAAATGCCGCTACAGTCGCTCATCTGTCGCTACCTGCCGCTATTAATGAATCGGCCTCCCCATTGTGGTGCCGGGAAGCTTGATCGACACCACTAGCATAATTTTATAACTGGTAAATTCCATGTCATCTAATGTCTAGTCCAAAGTCTTGAAGGGTTATGTAACATACTGTAGGTTTCCTTCCAGCGTGTGTGTGTAACAAAACTATACAGCAGAACTCTAACATTTGGAAATTCTGGCTTTTGCCACAAAATATATTGATCTAAAACAATTCATATTACCTTTACTTGCTGGAGCCTTGGCTGCATCATCTTGAAAAAGACAAAAAAACAGAAATAAATGATGACTGATCATATTTGGTCAAGGGGTCAGCACCGTAATATTGACAGCACAACCCATAATCTGATCATATAATATTTATTTATAATGTGAGTAATGCATCCATAGGTATGTTTTGTAACCACTCTGACTGTACGGTAGATACAATTGTCCCTTTTAGGATTATCTCTTTCCTGCATTAATTTTTGCCTTAATAGTGGAGCATCACTAATGCTGAAAAGCCTGCACAAGGAAAGGGGCCAAACTGGTACAGAACATTAAAGCTCCAACAAGAAGTCCTCAGAATTTGTAAAATACATCACAACAAATCCAAGTATCTTAATGAGACATTTTTTATATCAGTTATACATTTGTATATATGTAGAAAAATGCTTATATTGCCATTTCAAACGTAATTAATTAAAGGCCATTATTTTAAATCAATATAGTGTGGTACTGGAAATTATCTGGATTAGGGACCAGCCAAGGTTCAGTTCCCTTTATTATTCCTGTATCTTTAATACCAAGCTTTAATTCTTTTAGCACCAAGCAGGCAGAGCAGGCAGCATCGGAGTCCAGTGGTGGCTGCACTTCCACTTTAAAAGTGCATCAATATAGAGTCTGGGAGGCCGATTCAGTAATAGCGCCAGGTAGCGACAGATGAGCGCCTGAAGTGCGGCGCTGTGAGCGCCGCTAGCGTACGCCACGAACGCCTGTGATTCGCTATAGCAGGCCTCCTCAGTCGCTATCTGGCGTTGTTGGGAAGAATGCCTACATTGGTGAATATGATGTTTCAGATCTGCTTTATAGGCGCTGTAATTTTTTCACACACTATTCAAGACAGCGCCTGAGCGTTGGTTTGCTGTTGGATTGAAATCAATGTTAGGACCTTCAGTAGTAAACACATTGCACCATGTTTCTTGGTTTATTTTTTTTTATTTTTTTGTGTTTTTTGCTTCAAATAAAAATGTAAACAAGTGTGGCTTCCTCTTCATGGTGCCTAAAAAAGAAGAAAATGTGTAGTTAGTTTTTATTACTAATTTTGGTTTGTAGCTTTTAATGACATTTTTTTTTTTTTTTAGGGGCAATTTTTGTCAACTTGCACAACACCCCTAATTGTTATGTGGGTCAACTTTCACCCCCCCCCCTTATAGTGGTTTGGGTCAACTTACACACCTCCCCTTATACTGCTTTGGGTCAACTTTCACCCCCCCCTTATAGTGGTTTGGGTCAACTTACACACCTCCCCTTGTACTGCTTTGGGTCAACTTTCACACACACCCTTATAGTGGTTTGGGTCAACTTTCACCCCCCTGCCTTATAGTGCTTTGGGTCAACTTACACACCTCCCCTTATACTGCTTTGGGTTAACTTTCACACCCCCCCTTATAGTGGTTTGGGTCAACTTTCACCCCCCCCCCTTATAGTGGTTTGGGTCAACTTACACACCTCCCCTTATACTGCTTTGGGTCAACTTTCACACCCCCCCTTATAGTGGTTTGGGTCAACTTTCACACCCCCTTATAGTGGTTTGGGTCAACTTACACACCTCCCCTTATACTGCTTTGGATCAACTTTCACACCCCCCTTATAGTGGTTTGGGTCAACTTTCACACCCCCCCTTATAGTGGTTTGAGTCAACTTATACACCTCCCCTTATACTGCTTTGGGTCAACTTTCACACCCCCCTTATGATTGGATCCAACAAATAGTTCCCCTGTAGTGCAGTACTTTTCCCTTAGATCAAATCCAGTCTGGGTGTCCTCACTCGTTTCTGCGGCCCATATCCCTTATCCGCTGTGGAATAAACACAATGAGAGAGACAGCAATTAGTACTAGTACATGTTATTTTTCGCAAAATTTTATATTTAGCTTACTAGGCCACATATTTGTAGCCAAATACTTTGTCATGGTTATTTATTTACCCAGTAGCCAGCCAGGTGGCATTTCATTGTTCTCAAACTTTCGGCACAGGACTGACTGCTGGAGCACGTAAGAGTCGTGGCATGAGTCGGGGAAGCCAGATCTCACGGCCCGCAGCTTCATATCATGGTCACAGACCACCATGACATTCATGGAATGGTATTGCTTCCTATTCCTATAATGCAGCTCCTGTGCACGGGGAGGGCGGAAAGGGATATGTGTACCATCCACGCACCCTAGCACATTCGGAATCCCTCCCATGCGATAGAATGCATGTTTGATTTGGGCAACCTCATCCGCATCCTCAGGAAATTTGATGTAAACAGGGATAAGGTCACAAATAGCCAGTACTACCTGGATAAATATGCGGCTCATTGTAGCCTGGCTGATCCCGCTGAGGAGGGCAGAGGTTGCCTGGAAATTCCCTCGTGCCACAATATTAAGCGTGGCACATAGGCGTACTATGCCAGGAATGGATTGGGTGCGTTTGGTGGATGGATCGATCATAATCTGATCATATAGGGACTGTAGTGCTGCACGATTCAGACGAAAGCGGCTTCTGATCTGCTCGTCACTTAAATCCCACACTGAAAGACGGATGCCAAAGGATCGTGGTGCCCTAAGCCTCACAGCACCCTCCTCCCTGGCCTCCTGTTCTTCCAGCATTCTACCACATCCATACACCCATAACCCATACATCACCCTCTTATCCATCTCACACTCACTGACCAGATATACAAATGAAGGCAAAACAAAATAAATCCACAAACACACCACAGACACAAGCACACTCCTCACACAATCACAACAATGCTGCTCACCACAAAACCAGATCTATAGTGGTCAGAACCACCAGACTGCTGAAAGTGTGCTTTCTAAGTTAGGCACAACCAAGAGGGGATTTGCTGCACAACCCACAAAAGGCCCCAAAATCAATCCTCACTTGCTGTATGCTACACAATATTAGCATATGCCAACAAAATAAATCTCCTAAAGAAACAGCACTGATGTCAGAAATCACCCAACAAGCCACAAAGAGTAAGGCCCAAACCCAGCCAGACAGTAAAATGAACTAAGGGAACAAAGCACCACACCACAGCCTTTGCCACAGTGTAACAATACAAGAAGGTTGTCAAATAAAGCCATTTATACTTAACTTTGGGAAAGGACTGGTCCGCTTTGCCGCCTTTTGCGTTGCTATGCTATTTCCTGTCTGCAATTAGGTGACCCAGGTGTGCTAGAAACGGTTTGCGCATGCGTACGCTAAAACATACTAGCATACGTGAGCAGATACTTGCGTGCTTTAGCGGACATGTTTGAACATTCCGTTTGGGACCAATCAAAGGTAAGCTGCTCTCAAATTAAATAGCCGTTTGTAGAGCCACATTTAACAAGTGTTTAATATACCTGATTACATTGTTGTCTTTGGTTGTGTTGTTTGCATAATGAGGTCTCTAATTGGTTAATTGGCTTCCACACATGCTTCAAACAAACAGCAGTCATTGCAGTGGAGCTGTTGCTACAAGCACCTGGGCAGTATGTGTGAAGCAATTAAGTGGACCTGTTTGTGATTGGTTGTTAGAGCACATAAAACCTGCCACCCCCCAAAAGATCTTGTTGCCATTCTGTAGTTTGTATGCGTGCTTGTGTGTTGGCTAGTGGTGTGTGTGTGCAGCTACAGGATGGAGCCAAATTCTGGACATCTGCCGGCCACAGCTGACCCAAGTAGGAGTGTGTTGGGTGCTGTGCGCAGACCTCCCTTAAGGAAAAGGGCCCAGGCCGAAGGTGAGCCTGCACCCAAGGCCAGGCGCCCATTTGCCAAGAGGGAGCCAGAATTTAATTTGGCGGATAACAATACTCTTGTGCGTCTTACCCTGGCAAAATGGGAGCTAATCTTTGGCTCCCAAAGCCAGTCTATAGGCAAGCAAGAAAGGAGCAAATTGTGGGATGCCATTGGTGAGGAGCTTACTAGCAGTGCTCAATACCCACGTAGTGGCCCATCCTGCAAGAAATGCTTCTACACTTTGAAAAGGGCCCTTATGCAAAAGATGAAGCATCTTCAGGTCGAGAGTGGGACCATCCAGGGTCCAAAGAGTACCTACAGGCCATATGAGGAGATGCTGAAGTCCAAAATTCCCCTCATTCGGCTGCAGGGTGTGGATGCTGGGGATACACCACAGGTTGGGCAGAAGGTACATTTTTTTCTGGTGATGTTAATGTATGTGATTTGCTTTGTCTCTTTCTGGACAACTAACAGTAGGACATGTGAACTAGTACATTATACCTCATAAATGTTTTACTTTCCTGTCTGTTGCTTTATGCATAGGTGCACATGGTGATGTCCATGATTCGGGGGAGGAGGACACCCCAACTCCTGCCCTTCAACCAACCTCAAGCCTGAAGGTATTTATCACGAATTAATGGGATGGTTTGTTTAGAATAAATGGGTGTGGGAGCACCTCAAACAATAGTTTTTAACACATTTTAGGATTAGTAATATGGGCCTGGGAACTAATTTCACGCCCAGTTTAACCCTCTCATCAACTAAATAACAAGGCCCAAACATGTGTAGCTATGTGGGAAGCCAGAGATGTGTTTGCATATATCTGCAGATACATGTGGAAGCCACACTGGCCCGCCAAGGCACTCTGTGTTTTGTGGTTTCCCTACTCTTAAATCTGACTGCACAAAGTTGGGACATGCAATGCTGAATAATGGAATCTCTAGTTGTCAGGCCCGGCGTAATCTGACTTTTGGTGTGTAAATATTAGTGATTGAGCTGCTCACACACACCTTGATTCATGGTTTATTTGGTGCCACACATTACCAATGCCTAAATCCTTACTTTGCTTTTGGATAGCTGCACCCCCATTGGCACCAGCATCTCCTCAGGAGCCAAGCTACTCTTTGGATGCCGGTAAGTGCATGTGTCAACCTTGCTGTAGCCGCTTTAACACAAGTGCATGTCTTTCATTCATCTTTTTTCTTTGTAGGCCAAGTCACTGCTTCATCTTTGGACACTACTTCCTATGTTGCAGGTCAACAGGACCCTGTTGGTGTGTATTGCCAAAAACACTGTATCCTTTATGCTGGTTATGTTACACTGGGTCTATTTTGTTCCTCTAATAATCTACAAGATTAACTTGAAGATGGCTATTTAGAGTGGATTTGCCATCCCCATGCTCATTAGTAAACTGTTTTGAGTGATTTAAATGCATTTTTGTGGTATATTAAAAGACAAACATTCACCAGAGTAGTGTTGTGAATATTTATAGACATTTATTGTGTATTTTAGTTGGCTGGAATATAGGAAGTGGCTGTCCGGAAAGGGCCCTTCAACGTGAGGCTGCTAGAGATGAGGGTAAGTTGGGTTTGCTTTATTATCTAGTAAGGATGTTTGCGAACCTTTTTTGGGAATTTATTAGTCCAACTTGTGTTTAAACATTGAATTTTCAAGGGCAAAGCTCGAATGAGGGACTAACTCTGGACATCTGTGAGATGGCGGGTATGTGTAATTTGAGCAATGTGTCTGTTAGTGTTTGGGCCAATGATTGCCTACTCTTCCTCTTACATACATGTTTGCAATCTGAGTTGCCAAGTTCCATTTTGGCTATTGTGCAATCTGGCACTTTGTCGAGGTATGGCCTCGATAGTCTATCCATCTAAAATTTGAAAAATCTCAACTGACCTACTAACATGACTTTCCTGTTTAGCATATGCCAGCTTGCCCCATCTCTCAGATGTGGATTTGCCCCTTTCTGGCAGCCAGACCCCAGAAATATTTAGGGCGGACGACACTGAGGTAACATGGCTGATTTTTGGGAACACTAACCACATTGACATGTTCGTGGGTAGTCCAGGAACCACCATGTAACCTGATTTTTGTTTTGGCAGGAGGCCATACCTGAATCCCAAGCTGTGCCGTCTGCCCAAGTGCCATGTGGACAAGCTACAGAGGCTCAAGCAACGGTAAGTTTGAGTTTTACACTTTGGGTAAATGATTGGGAGGGGCATACCTGCATTGTTTAAGCTTCACTACAATCTTTTTTTTTTTTTTTTTTTAGGCTGAACACCCAAGAAGAGGAGGTCTTGCACCCACAAGTGCTGATTTCTATAAGCTAGGGGTCCGGATGCTGGAGGACCACAGTCACCAACAGCCGCGTGATGGAACTAATGAGCGCATTGCGGCGTTGGAAAATCAGGGGCTGGTGTATCGGCAACAAATTGAGGACCTGCAGCGCCAGCTACATGACCTGCAAAATCAGCAGCAAATGGAAAACAACATGGTACTCCAACGAATGGCACATGCCATGGAGCAAGCTCTAGAGCGCCAGGACCAAACTTTGTTGTTGATCCATCAGCTGATACAACAGCAGTCTATATTTTTTACTGCACTGTTGTCCCCCAACACCACCCCTAGCAATGACTCACAACCTCCAAGGCCACCCAGCCAAGAATTTTGCATTATTTTGTTTCTTTTAATATTTTTGTGGAATAAATGTTAGTACCCCACCTCAAAATAGTGTTTTTGAAAAGACATAGCTACTAACACAGTCAGGGATGAGTCTCTAGATCTAGATATGTACATGTAGCCGGAAATGTATGATACACATTGTTGGCCAGATATTACTATGGTTTACACATTAAATGGCTACAAAGGTACCCCAAAATGTCCCAACTAATGGGTTGCTAGACACTTAAACTATGCTTGATAAGGCACAACACACTGTAATTAGAAAAATATAAAACATTTATTGTGGCTCAAGGCAGCCAACATGGCCAACATTCCGCCGCACAGCGGCCAAAACCATACCCCCCACCCTAACGACACCTCTTCTTGCCCAGCAGCATAAGGCGTGTCCGACGGACATACTGCCACAGTCTGCGATGCTCGGTTTCACAAGCTGTAGAGAGTATAAAAAAACAATATTAAAAACATATAATGTGATCTCAACATACACAGATGTAACAATGTAATGAAATTGCCTCAAATTAGCTGACCCACACATTCCCATTGTTGTAAACTGTGCCCTTATGTGTTACCATTATATGAGTACTAGTGCCTGCCTTACATGTGGCTACAACATCCCAAGCATACATTTACTCTGAACTCTTGGGAATAAATTAAGGGATAAGTCCCAGTGTGGACATTTATTTGGTTATTTACAGCCAAACATCAGGGCCTAAGTCCTAACGATTAAACTGCTTGGCACAAGCATATTAGAGTTCACCACCTTAGCAGCCCAATTTGTTTGTTCTCAAAACACATTTTAACACTACGTATAAAAAACAAGAATGTGAGCCAACAATCAAGCATGCAGACATGCATTTAGGATTGTAGGACGATCACATGTAACCTAGATGTGTGCTTAGAAAAGACATAGGTACATTGTCAATTTCTAAAGAATTTACAATAAGACATCGGTGTCCAAAGTCTTTAGGCATATGAAGTGGGATGTACTCACCATCGCAGCTGTGGCTGGGGCCCATGCTGCTGGACGTCCCGGGAGCTGTGGTGGGGAGTATGGTCACCGGCTCTGTCTGCGTGGCAACATCTGTCAGGACAAAGCAAAAGAGAAAAAAAATATTAGTTGGGCAATGACACATGAAGATTTGACATCCATCTGTTTAGGGAGTCTGCCAAAAAAAATGCTTGCATGGTTACACACATGTTGTCAGATATTAGCATATTTACTGGTCCATGAGTTAATGTAAATTATTTATGTGGGCAACATGGACACATCAAGATAATGTGCCAATAACCTTTACAGTGCAATGCTAAGGCCTAATTTGAAGTTGAGTGTCAAATCTTACTTTGAGAGTGTGCAACATGTGTTAGCCAGAACAACTTACAAAACTAACACATTTGCTAGCCACCATCATGGTGTGGGCTGAAACATAGGGGTGGTTGGCAGTTGGATTGCACTGTAGTGGGGTTGTGATGTTAATTTAAATTACAAAACCATCTTGTGCTATGGACCAGGAAACATGTGTATGTTTAAGGAATGTCATAACATATGGAATGTGAGGGATAACAACAAACACTTACCACAACTATGCCCGCGGCCAAGGGCTGGCGCATAGCTGCTGGAGGTGGTGGGTCTATGATGCCCTAAAAACCAGATAACAAGGGCACAGGATTAGTGCTAAGTCACCAGGATCACCTGTAACAGACAAACAAGAATTAGAAATGCACTCACCAGGGGATGACCTGGTTTCCCAGGGAGGACTCTGAGGAGGAGGCGTGGAGCCTCGACTCCTCACAATTGGCCCTGAAGATCCCAAACCACATGGGCCACCCTCTTCCCTCTCACTCCCAGATCCTCGAGGGAGTGTGGGTGAGTCCACTTCCACCTCCCCACTTGGACTCCCCACTTGAGAGTGGCCCACGGGGTTTGCGGACTCACCAGAGTCCAATTGTGAGGAGCTGAGGCTCCAGACTGCCCGCCCCCCAGCAGCACGCTCCTCTGGGGCGTCATCCCCTTCCTCCCCTGGGTCCTCTAGATTGGACTGGTGAGAGGGCCCCTCCCCCGCAGAGTCATCCGACCCCACCACTCTGCTGCGGGGGAGGAAACCCTTCCCACGTTTGCCCAGGGGAGGACGCTTATCTGTGTAAAAGTGGGGCGAAAAAAATGACAACTTTAAAACCCAGAATTTATAAAATATTAAAAAAATCATACTACATTAGTGGATTGATTTACATGTTGTGAGCTGGCACTTACCTGAAGCATAGGCATCATAGAGCCTATACACGCCCTCTGGGTCCTGGTGCTTGAAGTCCGACCACTTCTGGATGATTGACCAGACAGTGAGCTTGGTGTGGAAGCACCGGGACACAGTGGCCTTCACCCCCAATGCTATGCGCCTCTTCGCACCACGGGCATAATCATATACCCTCAGCAAAAAATCCTAAAAAAAAACACATTTAAATTAAAAAAAACTATATATATATATATATATATATATATATATATATATATATATATATATAGACTAATAAGCATAAATAACAAGCTATATGGTTGCACAGCATAAATGCAACATATACTTACTTTGACCACTTGGCCGTTCACCCCGAGGATCCACCCTTTTCCGGCGTAATTTGGGGGGTGCAGGGGATGGTAGCTGGGGAAGGGGACAGCTCGCCCTCTAGGCCGCATGGTGAATCCTCAGAGGTGGAAACCGGAAGTTGCAAAACGAAAGTAAAATAAAAAAAAAACAAACACGCATCGCTAAAATACGCTTGAATACGCTTAGCAATTCGCTAGGGTACGCAACATCACAATAACGTATAGCGCCGAGTCAGCTGTGGCCGTGTCTGCTGCGTATTCAGCAACAGCGACTGGGGGGCGTGACAAGTGAAATAGCGAACCAAAACCAAACACACATGTATGATCTACATAGCGCCGCGGCGTGCTACACACAGCGACTCGGCATAGCGACTGGGCCGCGCCGCTATACCACGGATTCATCAAAGACATTACTCTCATAGAGCGTGGGCGCTGTTGTTCGGTGATTGCGGCACAGAGCGCCTGTAACGCTTTAACAAAAAAGAGGGTTAGACACCTTCGAAAACGCTAACAATAACTGAAATGACATTGGGAGAGTGCTGTGATTTGGACATCCAAGTGACACAGTCCTAATTTAAACTTTCAAAAAAAACAAAAAAAAAACAAACAAAAGCATTACAGAAAAAAATCAAAAATTATGTTTTATGCATGTCAGAATTTATTTAAAAAAAAAAAATTAAAAGCCAAAAAACACAAAAACAATGTCTGCCATTGAAGTGTATGGGAGAGCGCCAGGTAGCGAGAGGTAATACCTTGCGCTGCGCAAGGCACAACATTGGCGCTGTTCGCTGTGGTTGAAAATTTGATGAATCTGCCGCTACATGGCGCTATTCCAGTCGCTACACAGATTTTGGATGATAAATGTGCTATTGTGTGCCGTGTCCGGCGTTGACGAGCGTTCATCAGTCGCTAGTTAGCGCTACCTCCCGCTAACCAGGCGCTGCATGACGCTATCTCTTGTTAAATAGGGGCCTAAGATAATTTCTGTGCAGAGCTTTGTATGATGGGTAAAGGCACACAGAGCAGTAGTGTTCAGCAATCCTCCCCTCTTCTGTGCTATGTTCTTTATCAATCAAGTCTTGTTCTTTGTTATTCTTTCTGAGCAGTAAATGAAAAAGCTCCCTCGGAGGATGATGTTATAAAGGGTCTTATCATCATAAAATGTAACACATCCGGCCTTTGCCAAAAATGTGTTCAGAGCATAAAATAATATAATAGTACAGTATAATTTATTGTTTACTGTACCTGTATTCTCTGCAACCTGGGCTCCATAAACTTAAATAAAGTAGAAAATATAATTATTGTTAATATGGTCATTAATATAAATAAATATTATGTTCTGCGGGATGCGCGGCATGTGACCGAAGGTCCACTTTAAGTCCAAAACCTTATCTATGAGCTCTTTATATAGAACTGTGGCAAAGTCTATAGCAGGCAAAGGTACATGTGCACACTCTGAAACATGGATGTGCACACTCCCTAAGTGAATGCGCTCACTCTCAAGGCAGGGGGCCATCTGGCTGCAAAGAACGAGGGGGGCGGAGAATGGAGTGAGCGGGGGCTGTGCTGCTCTCACTTCCAGCTGGGGAGAGAGAGAGGATAGACGGAGGAATGGTGACGGCACTGCACACGCACCTGGCCAGGGAAAGTATAAAGGGGGGGTGGAGGTGCTGCACACACACCTGGCCAGGGAGAGAATAGAGGGGTGGTGATGGCACTGCACACACCTGGCCAGGGAGAGAATAGAGGGGTGGGGATGGCACTGCACACACCTGGCCAGGGAGAGAATAGAGGGGGGTGGCGGTGCTGCACACACACCTGGCCAGGGAGAGAATAGAGGGGTGGGGATGGCACTGCACACACCTGGCCAGGGAGAGAATAGAGGGGGGTGGCTGTGCTGCACACACACCTGGCCAGGGAGAGAATAGAGGGGGGGTGGCGGTGCTGCACACGCACCTGGCCAGGGAGAGAATAGAGGGGGGTGGCTGTGCTGCACACGCACCTGGCCAGGGAGAGAATAGAGGGGGGTGGCTGTGCTGCACACGCACCTGGCCAGGGAGAGAATAGAGGGGGGTGGCGGTGCTGCACACGCACCTGGCCAGGGAGAGAATAGAGGGGGGGTGGCGGTGCTGCACACGTACCTGGCCAGGGAGAGAATAGAGGGGGGGTGGCGGTGCTGCACACGCACCTGGCCAGGGAGAGAATAGAGGGGGGGGGTGACGGTGCTGCACACACTCCAGAGTCAGGAGAGAGCGAGAGAATTGGGGAATGGTGGTGTCACTGAGTGCAGCGGGCTCCAAACAGAGGAGGCTGCTCTTTTTGCAGCTTGTCAGCACTCTGATCTGCAACACCAGGAGGGAGGAAACTGTGGGGTTTATTCATCAAGGGATAGCTCCAGGTAGCGCCTCCTAGCAGCAGGCAGCATCTGGTGAACGCCTGGCGCTGTATGCAATACCACATTTATGAAAGCGATTCTGGTGAGCGACTCTAACAGCGCCATGTAGTGCCCGATTCATCATTACAGGTAGCTCAGCGTATAGCGCAGGCGCTCTAGCTTGCAGAGCGACCTGACGCTACATGTCACTCTCCCATACATTTAAATGGAAGTTCCTTTTCTTCTGTTTAAACAGGGTTTCTTGTTTTTAATAATTTTTTTTTCTCTCAAATAATTGTGTGACCTCTCCTGGCCTAGAAAGAGTCATTTTTGAAAACATTTTTCATTTTTTATATTTTTATGCAGAATTGTCATTACAGGTCTGGCATTAAAGTATAAATGTCACAAGGTTACAACATTGTCATTCCATGTGTTTTCGCTTTGTTACTGGTGAATATGTGTTCAAATACAGACTTTAATCACGCGGCGTCTTGTTGAATATGGTGTGAGTTGAGTCGGTTGCAATGAGCTGGCGCTACCTTTCACCTTCCATGCAACACTGTACTGGTGTTAGAACGCCCAACATAAATCTCATTCATCAATTCATCTACAGGGACTGAGGTGCTCTGTTACAGCACCCAATAGCCATAACAGCGTCTACTAGTGGTCGCTCTCAGCCCCTCTGTACAGACTCTCATCTGCCGATAGCCGGTGCTAGTAATGAATCAGCCTGTTAGTCCAGACATGATTTGCCCTAGGTAGACCCATGTTCTTATGGGTCTAATAAATTGTTAATTTTCAGATGGTCAATTAACTTTTCCATCTCTTAAAATAATTCATAGTACCTGGACTCACTGGAACATTTTCTGCCACATAATTTCCTCATGTCACTTACTGCTATTTAATATTAGAAAGTTGTTCAGACTGTTTAAAGCCCAACTAGTATAAAATGAGCGGGCCCCGTGTTGCTGCATAACTTTATTCTGCTGCCCCTTGTTAGAAGCAGAGAGGATAAAATACTAACCTGTAAGCACCCTAACCTGTGCAAGGACTATGAAATAATAGGATCTCTCGCACTGGATTGGTTGTTGAAGTGGAGAATTTATACATGTTGTAGATAAATTCTCTATCACAACACTGAGATGTTAAATTGTGGAGAACTTGTTCACCTTTTTGGGCCCTCATGTGCAGAGCTTTGTACAGAATATATATTTTACCATTCGTATGTTGAGATGAAGAGCTCGCCAAATATTCCCTAATAGCAGAGAACCAAAGTGGAGTGGGTCTCAGATAGGGTGGAGGCCCTCTCTGTGTACAGTGACCCCACATTCATTATGGTTAGAATGGTCCATGAGGTAGTGGAGCTATGGCATTAAGCTTATTTAGATGGTCAGCAGGATTCTGAATGCAGCTAGTTATGTCTCTGACCAGGGGTTTTATAAGAAGTCCAACCGGAGATGATTGTGGATAACTCCTTCCTGACATACAATGTACTGTTACGTCATCTTCCTTAAATGGGTTAATTCCTATGAAGCCCCTAAAGGGTTAAAGTGGACTAAAACCAAGAATGTTCTGGTTTGGAGTGAAAACCCCTAGAACGCAGGGCAAACTCACCTCTCATTGAGCCTATGGCACAGGCGTGGCCACTCATCCAATCAGCTTCTCCGGTCGTGAATATTAATGTGCATCTCGAGAAGCTGAATGGACTCCCCAGACACAGAACTAAGCAGTGTCCTTTTAGAGACACAGTCATTAAAAAAAAACAGGTCTGGTTTTGGCAAACATTGTGCTAAATATAATAAGTGGACCAAAACCAAGGTTTTTAACTATCCCAGTTCTATTCCTTGCCCCTGGGGCACCCCTATCCAGAATGCCCCGCTGTGTGAACCCCCTCAGGTTGTCCAATCTAGCTCACCTTTCCCCTGGCCTATGGTGCATGCACAGACCAACCAATCTCAACCAGTCTCAATCAGTGCACACAGATCCGCTCTTGTCCACTCATCTAAGACTTGTCTCCAACCCAGTCTATCTGAAGCATGCCGACGGCCGCATCCCCGCATTCCTCTAACAGGGAGTGTGCCTTTGCTGGCCATTCACAAATGCCTGGTTAAAGGTATAGAAATCAGTGGCCGCTTTTAGCGCATGTGCCATTGGATCGGGAGAGAAGGTGAGTTTTCTGGATGACCGGGGGAGGTTTCACACAGCGGGGTATCCCGAATTTGGATGCCCCGGGGGGGTAGACAGCCTGATTTGGGTGCACTTTAACACTCAAAATTTAAACTCATCATAGTCAATACCAGTCTTAACAGGTGTAAATTTATCGCAGAGACAATAGCCTCGATTCAAAGACACATTCGTCCGGACTTCCGTAGCTGTCTGTGAAAGTTTTGGTGGGTGTTAATCATTTTTTTGCTTTTTTTCGGTCATTTTTCATTCGTACGAGCGTTCGGGAATGTGCTTTCGATGAACGGAAGCAAATTGGAACATTTCCGCTAGTTCGGATCATTTTCCAAACAAAATCGGAAATTTTCTGTTCGTTCAGATAACTTCCGTTGTTGGGATGGTTTCTGTCTGATTCAGAGAGCTGGTTTCCGACGGATCACCACCCTATAAATCCGTTTCATTTCCGATCCACTTCCGAGACCTTTGAGGGCTCGGATTGCTATTGTTGAACATGTTTTGCGGCTATGTGGAGGAGTCTGCGCCCCTTTAGCACCAAGACATTGCATGTATCAGCATGGCCGAGGCCATAAATTGTATAGCAATGCATACCTGAAGCAATACTTTTCATGTATGCCTTATAGATGCATTTTAATGCTGACCTTAATTAGTCCTTAGCATGTAAACATTTATTTTCCCACACATCCATATAATTGCTATATTTTTTTAGACTTATGTCCTTTGTGAATTATATTTGTATTGTTTTAGTTGGTTACCTTTGCTTTGTGTAATTATTTTATATTTGGTTGCAGGAACTGCAAGATGTGCCACTCGCACAACATACAAGCAGTGTTTGGTCCAGCTATGCGATTCCTCAGTGTTCTTGCAGGGCATTCAGGGTCGTCCCATGATGCTTATATATTGCTCTGGCTTATTTCGTCAGTTTGAGTCAGGAGAATTATCTGGTGGATGGCTCCAGGGTAAGTTTGCTCACATTCCATCAATCCATTTTCACTGTATGGCAATGAATATAGTTGATGACTCATGACTTATACTATGGCTGTTTTTAGCCCATGATGACATGGTAAACAATATTGTAGCTTAGAATGTGTATTTTATGTTAGTATTTTTAAATTCTTTCAGGGGATTCTGGATATCCACTCCTGCCCTTGTTCCTGATGCCCGTTCTTTGCCTGCAGAATGCGGGCCAGGAGTTCTCTAATCGGGCCCTCTACAAAACCCGGCCCGTGGTGGTGAGGGCCCTCTGGCTTTTGAAGTCCAGATTTAGGTGGTTGGACCATACGGGGGGGGCACTGCAGTATGACCCCAACAAGGTTATACCAACATTTTAATTTACGTTTTTTAACAGGGACCACACGTGCCAGAGTGGCACAACTGAGTGTCAGGGTTCTTCAGTTGGTGGGCGAGACTCGTTGGGGACCACAGATGAAGAATAATGTTCTGTGGCCTGCCATTGCTATGTATACTGTTTAATTTTCAACATTTTTATAAATTTTATATTTTATGATGGAATCCAAAAAAAAATGTAACAGTGTCATTTCATTTACTAAATACATTACAAAACTAATGGGCCCAGAAATATTTAAAGATGAATATTCACATGACCACGAAGTGGTTTGGGTGAGCTTTAAGGATCCAAAAGGGAAGATGGAGGATAGTGCTAAGTGGTTGGGGTGAGCTTTAAGGGTCCAAAAGGGAAGCTGGAGGATAGTGCTAAGTGATTTAGCTAAACATTGTAGTAGAAGTGAGGGTGGCAAATTTGTAGGCGAGCACTTTAATGAGTTAAGTTTGTAGTGGGCAAGCGCAAGATCGATTTCCGTCTGGACGAATATTTATTAAAAAGGGAAACAGAATCTATTGGGAAACGTAAAGGATTCGTTGGAGGATACGATGGGAAAAGGGCAAAAACGAAAGCCTACCCCCTCGATTCAAAGAGCAAAAGTTAATTGATTTCGTATCGAGAATCGTAAGTTTGGGTGGGTGTTTGTCATTTTTTCTTGTTTTTTTGCCCATTTCGTATTCGCACGATCGTTCGCGCATAGACGTATATGAACATACGCATTTCGTACGGGAATCGTATATTTTGCGTTAGTTCGTGTCTTTTTCCCGTCAAAATCGTATTATTTGCGTCAGATCCTATTTTTTACGTCCTTCACATGGGCTTGCGACCAATTCAGAGAGGTGATTGCTAATTGTTTTGAAGCCCATTAAAGAGCTGCTTTACGAAATGTTTGCCAGCAGCTATTTGGCCTCGGGAGTAGGATGGAGAGGAGCGAGTTTGTGGCACATCAAGGGCTTATGCTTTTTGGCATTGAGTTGATCCAGATGTCTGAGAGCAGATTGCCCCTGCGTCGTCGCATGAACATCGATAGCATGAATGATGTTGAGCTGTTCGAGCTGACCAGGCTTAATCGCGCTTCCCTGCATAAATTATATAGTGAGCTGCGGCCATGGTTAGCCCGCACCACAAGGAAGGGGCAAGCAATTTCAGGTATGACCAAGATGCTTGGCTGCCTGCAATTTTTGGCGAACGGCTCGTTCCAGAGGCTGGGTGCCCTCTCCGTGGGGATGTCCCAGCCTACGCTGAGCCGCGCACTATCTAAATTTTTGGAAGGCATGGCTGCCATAACTCCAAAATATATTTTTTTTCCTGATGATATGGCAGCCAGAAATGCCATTAAGCTTGGTTTTTATAATGTGGCCGACATGCCCAACGTTATTGGTGCTGTTGACTGCACACATGTGGCACTTGTACCTAGGGCAGCCGACGAGTATATATATAGGTATTGATATTTTGTTTTAGCTTATTATGTTGCCCAACGTGTAATGTAACCTTTTTTCCATTGCGGCAGCATATTTTTTTGGGCCTCATTTGTGTACATGCCTTATTTAGGCTTTTCATTAGTAGTTTCCAATAGAGTGCAGACATGTTTTAAATTTTTGATCCTTTTTTCAATTATCAATTACCCTTTTTGTATGCTTTTCCCTTAAGGAATCGAAAAATGGGACACTCCCTTAATGTCCAGGCCGTGGTTGGGCCGGACATGCGTTTTCTGAGTGTCCTTGCCGGCTACCCCGGATCGTCTCACGACTCCTATATACTCAGACGATCTGGGTTGTTTCGGAGATTTGAGTCAGGTGAATTTTCGGGTGCATGGCTGCTTGGTAAGTGTGTCCTATTTATTTGGTCTTACATTTCAGACTAATCTGTTATTTGTGGATATTTCTGTTTTGGTATTCTTTACATAAGCCTGAAACTGCATTTTAGTTGGGTCTTCTTTTCTGAACTCCCAACCAAAATGCTTGCCTCACTTTGTCCTTCAGAATGTTTTCCCTTTAGTTAGGATGTCTGTAAGTTCCATGTCCCAAAATATATTGGTTGTGAGTTGATCCCCAAGTATCTGTTAGTTTAGGTGCCTTTTGTAGTATTGGTCTTTAAATGTCAAAGTGGACTTAAACTGCATACATTGTATTCTTTAGATAAATGTTGAGTGGCCCTAGTTCCATGTCCCAAAATATATTGGTTGTGAGTTGATCCCCAAGTATCTGTTAGTTTAGGTGCCTTTTGTAGTATTGGTCTTTAAATGTCAAAGTGGACTTAAACTGCATACATTGTATTCTTTAGATAAATGTTGAGTGGCCCTAGTTCCATGTTCCAAAATATATTGGTTGTGAGTTGATCCCCAAGTATCTGTTAGTTTAGGTTGCTTTTGTAGTATTGGTCTTTAAATGTCAAAGTGGACTTAAACTGCATACATTGTATTCTTTAGATAAATGTTGAGTGGCCCTCAGCAGCATCCTAATTGTAACATGTCCGAAAACCCAAAATATCTGTAAATTCTACCTGCCCTTGCCCGTGCAGATGTTTTATAATTATTTTGTATATTTAAGCGGCATTTTTATTTATGTACTCCATTAGTGGCAATAGTTATTTTGCAAATGTGCCCTGGGTGTATTTTTACGCCCTTTACCTTACATCATTTGGATATATGTCAAATTCTTTGTGTTTGTTCTCTTGCCTTTTTAATGTTTATGAAATTTCATTGTCTTGTTAAGGTGATTCCGGGTACCCACTTCTCCCCTGGCTCATGACGCCTGTGCTGCGGCCCCAGGATGCCTCTCAGGAAGCGTACAACCGTGCGCACCGCAAGACCAGGGCTGTTGTGGAGAGGGCCTTTGGGCTGTTGAAGACCCGTTTTCGTTGTTTGGACCATACTGGGGGCGCCCTGCAATATGATCCCAAAAAAGTGATCGACATCATCATGGCATGTGCTGTTTTGCACAATTTTGCTATACTCGAACGTGTACCACGTTATGTGGATAGTCTGCCCTCTACAGCCCTAGAGGATGATGTGGAAAATTATGTTGGCCCACCCAGTGAGTCTGGACAATCAGTTCGAGCAAACTTGATATTGCAGCATTTTAGTTAATTTAGTTTCATTTTGCAACATTCTGTGTGTCTGTCTTAGCCTTTTGGTTCAATATGTTGGTTTGCCGTAATGTGGCATTACCTTAAATAAAAAAATTTTTCCCTTAATTGTTGCCTAATGTATTTCATGTTGTTTATTTAGCTTGATATTTGCATTGTTACACCTCTTAAACCAAAAAGGATCTGGTTTAGCCCAAGCTGATTTAAACTGTGTTTCCAGTAAAAACGCCACAAGTATAGTAAATTTAAATTTTGTTTTACTTTGTATAATTATAGTTATTTGGCTTAACATAAAACATTCCACATACAACTGTGGTTAAAAAGGCATGAGATAACCAAACAAAAAAAAACCACATCTACACCTGGAAGTGAGTGGCACAACCAAACAAGGACACCCAGTCCAAAGGCCAGCCTAGTCCAGTCATTAATATTGCCTGTGCCCAGGGATATTTGGGCATGGCCATAATGTCACACAAACATGTCTGCAAACAGGAGGAGCACAAACCAAATACATATTTAAAGCCATAAGTGGCCAGATACACTCCACATAGACCTATGGCATTGGCTAGTGGCCTTAATCATTACTCTAAGGAGCTATATGGGAGCAAATACAAAACACAACCTGCATGAGCAACACAAAATGGATTGTTTGAAACCTCAAAGGACAAGTAAATACAGTGGGGGGTAAGAGAAAAGATGTCCCACACAATCATGGCTTAATATGGTGGCTGCCCATAATACCCAGGTGGAGGTCCAGGTGGAGGTCCATGTGGATGGGACCTAGCCTGGGCCATGGCAGCATTGTGAATTTGAAACTGCTCCACAATGTTTCTCTGCATATTGGTCATCTCAGCCATGGCTGACTGGATGCCATTACTTGCAGTTACCATGTTGCTGTTGAGGGTACGCAACTCCGCGAGGATGCCCTGTAAGCTGGTATTGATGGTGACCATGTCGGCATGCCTTTCCTCACGCTCATTAACGAGCTGTGCCTCATAAGAGTCCCTTTCTTGGGTCCATAATTGAAGCAGGGCACTCTGCCTCCCCTGGGAAATTGTGGGGCGGCGTAATGGAGTCCGCCGCACAATTACCCTGGCTCTTGGGCGTGCCCTGCCGCGTGGTGTCGTCCCCTCAACAGCAACAGGCCTGCTTTGCAAATCCTCAGCAGCAGAGTGAACACTGGGGACTGTTGTGTCAGTCTCCCCATGTGCCTGCACAATGGATGGAGATTCACTCTGCTGCTGAGGATTGGCCAGAGAAACATTAGGGAGCAGTTCCAGATTGGGACCCAGGGGGAGGTCATCGGACGTGCCCTGCAGGGAGACATCAGCTTCCTCCATTTCCATGATATCTTCCATGATTGTGCGGGTCTGTAGGGACATATAAAAAAAAAGGGTAAGTTGGCGTCCAAATTTGGGATTCCATCAGTTTAACACATGCATAAGCACTTGGTAGTATTTATGGTACTAAATTAACTTACCGGAAATCTCGGATCTGGGCTCCTATGCTGTACGGACCTGGTAGGCATAAGCAAACTGGGGGGTGAGTTTACCCTTGCTGAGGGATCATGCTGGGCTGAAGAAGAGAAAACCAAACAAGGTAAACACACACATAAGCATTGTTTTTGAAGTTAATCAAAAAAACCACTATTTGTAATATTAAGCAACTCTACAGCAATGGGGACATTTGTTAAAAGACACGCAATTTTAGATAGGTGCAATGGCTCGAGAAAACTGCTAACTGACCTCAGTTCTAAGTCAGGAAGTGTACCCAGTCAGCATACAACTTGCACCGCCAATATTTGGATTTTGACTACCATTCGCTAGGTCAGGGGTACTCAAACACTTCTTGTAAAGGTCCATTTAAAGGTATGTGGTGAGAGGTGAATGTCTGCCCATGGGGCTGTCGCAGGGGCTGTCTAGTTAGAAATAAACACACTGGGGGAGGGGCTGGAGATTGCCAAGTGCAAACTAATAAAGGCTGCTTGCCCTTGCTGGGCTGGATGGGGCAGAGCTGAGGGGACATGGATTGGATGGCTAAAGGGGGGAGTTCACGAATTGATGGTGATGGGATGGATGGAGCAAATCTGTTACAAATGTATGGGGCTTATGTGGGGGGGGGGCACATGGGGGGACTGTGGCAGATGGGGCAGAGCTGGGGCAGCGGGACACGATTGGACCAAGAGAAAGATGCACCAAGTTACTGTGTACCTTGCAATGCCAATTCCTGTGCAGTACTTCATATTGCAATGCTATGTTTCAGGGAGCCATGACATTGGGCAGGAGAACAACCACTACATCGCCGATCAAGGGGGCAGCTCTGAGCACGTCAACACAGAAGTAACTGAGTGCAGGGCTGTCTGGCCAGGGGTCCTGGAATCTGGTGCCAAGGTCCGCATTGGTACCCCGGGCCGCCATTTGAGTCTCGCTGCTCTAGGTCCGATATGTTTGGGGGTGGGTAATTAAATTGTTACCTCAAACACAACTCACACAACAAATAGCCAACCCATCCATAATGATGTGTGTTTTGTGATTGAGTCAAAATATATCACTTTTCAGGCTAAACTTCGTTACTTGACCAATAAATTTGGGAAATTGATCTTTTACATAATGGATGTGGTCCTAAATGTGTGGTTCACAGGGACCAAAACAGGACACAAACAGGCACAGTAGTGCGAGGCCAAGCAAGGCAAACCATAGGGCCATCCCGTCATCTTGGTACTAGTGAACTTTAGATTATTTACCAAACAGGCAAACATGCAGATTTAAGAGTACTCACCGTGGGTACGGGTCGGTGAGTCCGTGTCCCTTAGACCAGCATGTCCACCGACCGCGACCGGATGGAGAAGGCCCAGCACAATCTCCTCAGCAGGGGTAAACTCCAGTTTGGTAGGAAAGCCACCTCCAGTTTGCATGCTGAAAAGAGAAAATCGTTTGGTACTCAGAAAAGGTGCATACAGTACATCCTAATCCTTATATTTGGAGACATCATTTATTTACCTGTAATTATGCCTTTTAATTTCTTTTTGACGTACAGCATATTTCAGATCCGAGATTTTCTTCTGAATTTGGGACACATCTTTCCTCTCTTCCCCCGCTGCATTTACTTGTCGTAGGATGGTTTCAAACAATTCCATCTTGCGCTGCTTTGTGGTGTGTTTTGATTTGCTCCCATAGAGCTCGTCATAGTATAATGTAAGGCCACTAGCCAATGCCATATTTTGGTCATGGGAGAATCTCCCACTCAACTGGCCGCGGCGCAATGTGCGGCCAGATGGTTGGCTTGGCTGCTCCTCCATGTGTGCAGACACATGTGGTGACATTATGGCCTGGGGCTGGGTAGGGGAATGGACGGATTGTTGGCTTCCCAATGACTGGACTGGACTGGCCAAGGGACTGGGTGTTCTTGCGTGGCTGGCCACCGAACTTCCAGGTGTAGATGTGGTCAGGGTGGCCATTCTTTGGCCTCTTGGGGGGCTATGTTCCCGGCTGGTGCCAGGTCGGGGGCTCTGTTCCCGGCTGGTGCCAGGTCGTGGGCTTCTGGCCCTGCTGCGGGGCCTGTCTTGGCTTCTGGCCCTGCTTCTTTCCCTTTCTGGGGTTCGGGCCCTGCTGCGGGGCCTGTAGGGGCTTCTGGCCCTGCTTCGGGGCCTTGCTGGGGTTCTGGGCCTCCGTTCTCGGCTTTCTGGGCTTCTGGCCCTGCTTGTGTGGCTTTAGGGGCTTCTGGCCCTGCTTCTGGGCCTTTCTGGGCTTCTGGCCCTGCTTGTGTGGCTGTAGGGGCTTCTGGCCCTGCTTCTGGGCCTTTCTGGGGTTCGGGCCCTGCTTGTGTGGCTGTAGGGGCTTCTGGCCCTGCTTCTGGGCCTTTCTGGGGTTCGGGCCCTGCTTGTGTGGCTGGACGGGCTTCTGGCCCTGCTTGTGTGGCTGTAGGGGCTTCTGGCCCTGCTTCTGGGCCTTTCTGGGGTTCGGGCCCTGCTTGTGTGGCTGTAGGGGCTTCTGGCCCTGCTTCTGGGCCTTTCTGGGGTTCGGGCCCTGCTGCGGGGTCTGTAGGGGCTTCTGGCCCTGCTTCGGGGCCTTGCTGGGGTTGTTGCCCTGCTGCGCGGCCTTGCTGGGGTTCTGGGCCTCCTGTCTCGCCTTTCTGGGCTTCTGGCCCTGCTTGTGTGCCTGGACGGACTTCTGGCCCGGGATGGGCTTCTGGCCCTGGATGGGGTTCGGGCCCTGCTGCGGGGCCTGGGTTGGCGAACTGCCCTGCTTGAACCCATGGGCGGTGTGTCCTCCCTTGGGCGGCCTCTTCTGGGGGCAGAGGTGGTGGGTGCTGCTGTGGCCTGTTTTTTTGCCGCAGGGGCACGTGCCTTGGGGCCCCTTTTTTGGCTAACGGAGGGTCCAGTGTCCCTTGGTGGGGCAGAGGTAGTACTTGCCGTCTTGGATCGGAGTTTTTTCCTTCCTTGCTGGGACCTGGTGGTTGGGCCCTCCGAGGTCTGGCTTTGCTGGGCGCGTTTGGATGCTGGCTTTTTTGGTGCCATTTTCCACAAATGCTCAAAGAGAATGAGCTTTGGGTGCAGGGACCTTTAAATAATGAGCCCAGCGTGTGACGCCTATGCGCACGACTACGCGCTCGTACGGACGTACGTTCGAGCGGAACCAGGAAACCGCTGGGGTTTCACTTATCTGCTGCCTTGAAGAAGCATAAAGATGGCGCCCACTATCTTCACCCGTCAACAGGAAGAGATCCTCATGCTGGTAAGTGCCTGCCTCTGCATTTTAATCTAATAGTCAATGATGGCCTAAATGTAAATGATGCGTTTGTAACTAGTTTTGGGTCTCTTAATGTTTAAGAACTGGCTCCTCACACTTCATCCTCAAGGGCCGAGCCTGGCCACGTTTTCACCTGTCTATGCTGATGTCCGAATTAGGGCAATTGCTCAGGCTTAGCACCAGTTAATTAACCTGTGGAGTAGTGGGGCTAGCTGTCAAACCTGGCCTGTCTCGGACCTTGATGCGGATGTTTGAGGAACACTGTTTGCCTAAGCCCGCAAAACACAACGGGAAGCCACACACGTGGGCCAAAAGCCTAAGCATAAGCCTACATCTTGGATGTTTAAACCATCCTAACATGCCATAGATGCAGGTGGCCTGATTTTTAATGTTGGCTATTATCTGTATGTACATGGTGTGTGAAACATATAACATAAGACCAGACTCTCATTCACAGTCAACGTCCGCTTTAAGGCACTCCCCAAAAATGGCTGGCACTCTAAATGTGTGTGTTAATGACATGAAATTCTCAACTTGTGATGCAACACATATGGGTCTGTGTGTAAAAGTAAAAGCTCTGTGTCCATTATGTTTTTCAGATCATGCTTCAGCGCCGGTATGACTTCGCGCCCAATGTGTGCGAAAAAAGGGACATCGCCCGGGAGATCATCACGGAAATCCACCGTGTCACCAGCACCACCTTCACTCACACCCAGATAATGCAGCATTGGTCGGACCTGAAACGTCTGCACATGGCCCGGGTGCGGAGGTTTTTTGGGATCCATTTCCCAAGTAAGTACCAAGTGATAGCATGTGATATGTAGGAAATGTATAAGCTATACCTTTATTTATAATGACTTTTCTTTGCTAGTGTTGGAAATGGATTTCAGAATTCGCCGCACCCGGAGGCGCACAGGCCGACCAGTGCTGCATGAGTCTGCATCTGTGAGTGAAGGTGGTGGATCTCCCGGGCGACGGACCTACCCCTCCTCTGTGGCCTCCTCAGACCAGCCCCTGGACCTTACCACAGAGGAGGGGCCCAACCGCGTGGGCGTGGAGTCATGCCCGGCCAGGCATGGGGAAGGCTCTGGTATGTCACTCTTCATGTATAGGCACAAAGATATACATGGCAGGCCAAAAACTAAGTTCTCCTTTATTATGTATTTGTAGAATCTTCGGGAGCGGGTGAAATAGTGGAGGAGGAGGCAGCAGAGATGCTGGAAGGAGATCCTGACGAAGGTGAGTGATGTCAGCCAGCCTGGGAGCCAGATCTGTTTGGAATAGTGACTCTATACAACTACTAACCAAATGTCACATGTTTCTCCAGGGACTTCTTCACAGCATAGCCAGGACCAAGGGCAGCCTGTTGGCCCCAACCAGCCATCTGTCGGCCACCAACTCCGTAAGTCTACATGCCATTATTCATATTAATGTTTTGTTAGCTCATAACACACACATAACTAAAGGCGTAGCCAAGGTGTAGTTAACACTTTCATGTGGCCACTTCGTTAGCTTAAAGCGGACCCTAACTTATATTAAGAACATGGCTAATAATTAGCCAACACACTGTACCTACAGATTTGAAACATTGAAAAACAGCCTACAGCCATCTAATGCATGTTAGGAGCATGAAAACATCCAATATTGCGGAATATGGAATGCGCAATATTTACAGACAGCATGGGATACAGATTTAAAAAAGTAAGGTGCTGCAATGCATTGTGGGAGTGATGACCTTTCCCTCAACCCAGCTATGCTCTGGCTTCCCAACGCACCACTGTAACCTACTCCCCTGTACTTTATCCAACTCTCCACTCCTCATGAAGTGTTATGCTTCAGAGTCCAGATGGCGGCGCTGTAATCCCAAAACCTCCAAAATGTACTTTGATCTGGTGCAGAATCATTTGGGAATAGTTATTGGTTTTCATTAAATAATGTTGAAGGTCCGGTTTAAGGAGTTTAATTACTTACCTGTGGGAAATGCATTAACTTTATCCCTTGGAAGAATGACATATGTCATGCATTTACATTTATTTGATTAACCCCAAATCGATTTCCAGCATACAAACCGGTCTGGTACTCCTATTTATGTTTATTTCTCTATTGCTTACAGGGATTATCCCAAAAACCGTGGCCGAAAAAAAAAAAAGAATCAAGGAGTTGGTGGCCGAGCTGCTGGCCATACAGGCGACGTTGGGGCCAACAGATGAAGAAGAGGAGGATGATTAGTGCCCTTGGTCATGGCTACTTTTGTTAAATGGTTTTAAAATTTTTTTATTGTTAAAAATTTTTTAGTTTTTAAAAAACCAAAAAAAAAACAAAAAAATTTTACTATGTTTTAAACAAACAAAAAAAAAATTTAATATGTTTGTCCAAAAAAAAAAACAAAAAAATTTTACTATGTTTTAAACAAAAAAACAAAAAAATTTAATATGTTTGTCCAAAAAAAAAACAAAAAAATTTTACTATGTTTTAAACAAAACCAAAAAAAAAAAAGTTACTATGTTTTAACAAAAAAAAAAAAAAAAAAACCAAATAATTTAAATAAATTATATTTTAAGCCTTCATAAATGTGTCTTTTCTAATATGCGCACCAAAAAACAATTACACAAACAAGAAAAAACACGCTTATAAACATATAGACATATGTACATTATGTGGTTTGGGTAAGTTTTAGGGACCGAGAAATGAAGAAGGATGCAAGCGCTAAGGGGTTTAGGTAAGTTTTAGGGACCGAGAAATGAAGAAGGATGCAAGCGCTAAGGGGTTTAGGTAAGTTTTAGGGACCGAGAAATGAAGAAGGATGCAAGCGCTAAGGGGTTTAGGTAAGTTTTAGGGACCGAGAAATGAAGAAGGATGCAAGCGCTAAGGGGTTTAGGTAAGTTTTAGGGACCGAGAAATGAAGAAGGATGCAAGCGCTAAGGGGTTTAGGTAAGTTTTAGGGACCGAGAAATGAAGAAGGATGCAAGCGCTAAGGGGTTTAGGTAAGTTTTAGGGACCGAGAAATGAAGAAGGATGCAAGCGCTAAGGGGTTTAGGTAAGTTTTAGGGACCGAGAAATGAAGAAGGATGCAAGCGCTAAGGGGTTTAGGTAAGTTTTAGGGACCGAGAAATGAAGATGGATGCAAGCGCTAAGGGGTTTAGGTAAGTTTTAGGGACCGAGAAATGAAGAAGGATGCAAGCGCTAAGGGGTTTAGGTAAGTTTTAGGGACCGAGAAATGAAGAAGGATGCAAGCGCTAAGGGGTTTAGGTAAGTTTTAGGGACCGAGAAATGAAGAAGGATGCAAGCGCTAAGGGGTTTAGGTAAGTTTTAGGGACCGAGAAATGAAGAAGGATGCAAGCGCTAAGGGGTTTAGGTAAGTTTTAGGGACCGAGAAATGAAGAAGGATGCAAGCGCTAAGGGGTTTAGGTAAGTTTTAGGGACCGAGAAATGAAGAAGGATGCAAGCGCTAAGGGGTTTAGGTAAGTGTTAGGGACCAAGAAATGAAGAAGGATGCAAGCGCTAAGGGGTTTGGATGGGGTGCGGGATGAGGGTGTGCATGCGCAAGATCTTATATACATACGAACGCACGAATCTAAGAGGCCAAAAACCAATGAAAACCAGAGGCAAACGCAAGTAATTGGAAGAGGTGGACGATGGAAGCAGCAGAAAAAACAGGCTGCCGCCGCAACAGGTGAGCACATGAACGTGATTTTTACGATTGTCAACTGACTGAGGCAAGTTCGGGAGATAACATACGAACGGACGTATATTTTAGGATAGAAACGTATTTGCTTATTGAATCACTCGCAAGTTCATACGAACGCACGAGCGGACGTGAAAAATAGGATGATCGGCACCCAAATCCAAGCTGTTACATGTTTCTTTGAATCGACCCTACTGACTATGGAAAGGATGCAGAGGAGAGCAACCAAACAAATAAGAAGATTAAATCTGTTTGGTCTTGAGAGGAGACGACTGAGGGGGGACATGTTTAATTTGTATGAATATAAAAATGGCCCATACAACAAAATATGGAGATAAACTATTTCAGGAGGCGACAATCATTTTTTATCATAAGAACTAGAGATGAGCGAATCGATCCGGACGAACCTGGATTTGTTCCGAATTTCATTAAAAATTAGATTCTGAACGAATCCGAATTTCCCCGCGATTTGATCGATCGAAGTTTTCTTTTAAACTCCATTTACTTCAATTACAGGCATTATAAAATGGTGGATGGACATGTCTGGACATATCCCCTGGGGCAAGTTATCATGGGAAGGTCACATGCAGCCTATCAGCAGCCAGGAGCCCCGGTGACGTCAAAGCGTTATATAAAGTGGCAGCCTCAGCTTTATTAAGTTATTGCATTTTGAATTGGTTTTTGTCCTGCTGTCAATACACCAGGCCGCAGGGTATCCCAAACCACCACGTTGCACCCTATCTGTTATACTAAATAAGCATCTACAGTCTCAGCTTTATTAAGATATTGCATTTTGAATTGGTTTTTGTCCTGCTGTCAATACACCAGGCCGCAGGGTATCCCAAACCACCACATTGCACCCTATCTGTTATACTAAATAAGCGTCTACAGTCTCAGGTTTATTAAGCTATTGCATTTTGAATTGGTTTTTGTCCTGCTGTCAATACACCAGGCCGCAGGGTATCCCAAACCACCACGTTGCACCCTATCTGTCATACTAAATAAGCGTCTACAGCCTCAGCTTTATTAAGCTATTGCATTTTGAATTGGTTTTTGTCCTGCTGTCAATACACCAGGCCGCAGGGTATCCCAAACCACCACGTTGCACCCTATCTGTTATATAAAATAAGCGTGCTTCTGCCTCAGCTTTACTAAGTTATGTAATTTTGCATTGGTTTCTGTCTGCTGTCCTTACACCAGGCCGCAGAGTATCCCAAACCACCACGTTGCACCCTATCTGTTATACTAAATAAGCGTCTACAGCCTCAGCTTTATTAAGTTATTGCATTTTGAATTGGTTTTTGTCCTGCTGTCAATACACCAGGCCGCAGGGTATCCCAAACCACCACGTTGCACCCTATCTGTTATACTAAATAAGCATCTACAGTCTCAGCTTTATTAAGTTATTGCATTTTAAATTGGTTTTGGTCTGCTGTCAATACACCAGGCCGCAGGGTATACCAAACCAGCACGTGGCACCCTATCTGTTATACTAAATAAGCGTCTACAGCCTCAGCTTTATTAAGTTATTGCATTTTGAATTGTTTTTTTGTCCTGCTGTCAATACACCAGGCCGCAGGGTATCCCAATCCACCACGTTGCACTCTATCTGTTATACTAAATAAGCGTCTACAGGTTCAGCTTTATTAAGCTGTTGCATTTTAAATTGTTTTTTGTCCTGCTGTCAATATACCAGGCCGCAGGGTATTCCAAACCACCACGTTGCACCCTATCTGTTATACTATATAAGCGTCTACAGTCTCAGCTTTATTAAGCTATTGATGAGGGGATAGTAGCAGAGGATTGCAAGGATGCAGAATCCTTGTGGTTAGAAGTCCAGGGTCATGTAAACAATGTTAAAATACAATTTGGTGAATTCTATTAAACCCCCAAACATAACTGTGGAAATAGAGGGTCAGCTGCATAAACAGACAGTGCGGGTTTCAAAGGCTGGTACAGTGGTGGTGATAAGGGACTTCAACTACCCAGGAATTGACTGGAGACATGCTTTTGCTTCTATTACAAGGGGGGAGAGCATTCCTTATCTTCTTACAAGATAACTATATGATTCAGTTCATGAAGACACCTACTAGGGGGGTGATCTGGTAAAATCAAAGGATGATGATCTGATAGGGTCATTTAGAAAAGCTAACTTCCCCAGGTTCAGAGCTGCCCACCAGGACTGGGAGCATCTGTTGAGGAATAAGGATACAGATGCCAAATAGGAGTGCTTTAAATCAATTGTGAGTACCAATGTTGCAAAATGTATTCCTATGGGTAACAAATATGAGTGGCTTATATTAAACTCCTCATAGCTGACATGGCTAAAGGGCAATAAAGAACAAATAAGGGCATTTAGAAATGTAAAGGCTCTCAACTTTAACCCTTGAAAAATATAAATTAGTAAAAAAAAAGCATGTAAGAAAGAAATAAAGTTGGCAATAGCACAATTAAAGAGATGTGGCCAAAGAAAGCAAAACAATCTCTAAAGGTTTTTCTTTAAATATATACATGAACTGATTACCCTGAACCCCAATAGGATTCCCAGTATGCTGAAGAAGCACAGAGGGCAAAACGCGTTTGTACTACAAACACTTGCTACAAACAAGGGCACTATACATGCTTGCTACAAACTGCAAAGGATTGCTACAAACTGGGTAATGAAACCCGCCGATCAGAACGAAAAGGACTTTACGGATAAGTAAATGCCAAACGGCACCAAGTAAGTTTAAGAACCACAAAAGTGGGGCCTGTAATTGTACAAATATCTTTATATGTATTTGATGTAAATGAATATGAATATGGAAGTAATAAAATTCTATTGCAAACACAGAAACTTAAACCCATAAATCGGGGAGAGGGAAAAGGCACACTGGCACTCCCCGATCCGGGCAGGTATCCTTGCGTAATGACCCAAAGTACAGGGAAGGAATTACAGACCTGTAAGTTTAACATCCATTGTGGGAAAATTGCTTGAGGGGCTACTATCCACACTATAAAGGGTTAAAAAAAATGCCGGCCCCTTAATCAGGGGCCAGCTTTAGTGCCCTCCTCCCTACTGGCTACAAGCCTACACCGCCTACATTGGCCCCAAGCCATTCTGCCCCCTCCTTGGCTTTGGGGAGGCAGGTAATGGGGGCCTTACCAGTTCACAACGAGTTAAATATAAAAAACATACACTGAGAAAAAATAGTTTATTCTTTTTTTTTTTAATATTTACCTCCCATTCTTCTCCTTCCCTCACCAATCACTCTGGCTTTTGCTCTCCTGCTGGAAGCCTTTTATAGCTTCGCTGTCCCCCCGCCCTGCCAGTTTCAAGCCCACATAGCTTCCGTGGGCCTGGACTTTTCTGCCCCCCGGCTTTAGGGAGGCAGGTAATTGGGGTGCCGGGGGTTAATGGCAAGTCACCCGCTAGCCACAGGTGACTTGCCAGCCACCAGTCTTGTGAACTGGTATAGGGATCACATGTATCCCTTACCAGTACACAAGGAGTTAACAGTTAAAATAAACACACCACACATAATAAAAAAATGACATTTATTATTTTTTTTTTCTTTACTCACCTCCAATCCTCTGCTGTCCCCCGGCGATCCTATCCCACGATGCTCCAATGACAGCTCTCAGGTGATCGTGGAGAAGGACTGGGGGGCCGAGATCAGAGCCATCTCGCCCCTCCAACCTTCCTCCCCCGAACACCCAGAGCTACTGTGCTTCTGGGGGCAGATACAAGGTGCCGGATTGCGGGTGACATCATATTGACATCACTTGTCCGGCCCACAAAGAGCATAGCTAGCAGCCAACGACCCTGGCAATGGGCAGCTTCTTGTCCTCTCCTCACCACGGGAGAGTCCGAGGGGCGATCGGGAAGAGGAGACCCACTGGAGGGATTGTGGCCGCAGGTAACTAAATGTCATTTTTTTTACAGTAACTGCAGCAGGGAGCCAAAGAGGGGGCACTATTTTGGGCGCCCTTCTGAAGCAGAAGAGCCCTGGGGGGTTTGTTGCCCCCCGGGTGAAGAGAAGTCCCGGCCCAATCTAACATGGGGTCAGGTGAGTTTTTTACATTTATACTTTTTTCTGTGGGGGTTTAAAGTCAAGGCACTAGAAGGGTTAACATGAAATGTCTTGTTTGTAATTTTTCTACTATTTTTTTTTAATATTTTTGAGTAAAAAAAATATATATATATTTTAGAAAATTGTCTCCTTTTTTCAACAAAACATTTATTTTTTTAAAGAAAACCATATTGCATGTTATAGCCCCATTTCTCCCGTCTGCAATGGTAACATATATGTATCGATTGCCCCCCTGTTCCTGCCCAGGAAACCCCTCAAACTTACTTTACTTTATAACATTTACAAATAAAATACAACCACTATCCACACTATAAAGGGTTCAAGAAAAAAATTGGCGTAGGGTCCGCCTTCCCAGGGGGCATTTTAAGGGTTAAAAACCCTTCTCACTGGCTTCTGCTCACCTGCTGGAAGCCTCACTGCTGTCCCATGCTGATAAAAGCAGGGTGAGTGAGGTGCTGAAGATTGGAGCCTTCTCGCCTCTCACCCGCTCTGCACCGGTACTTCCGGCATCTGTCAGAACCGGAGCAGGGTGAGTGACTGCATGACGTCATCCTGCTCCTCCCACAAAAGGCGTGGCTATGGGCCAGGGCCATCAGAAGAGGTGGGGAGGACCCTCTTCTGGGTCCTCACCTGAAGCCTGCAGAGCCCAGGGGGGGATCAGACCCCCCCCCCCCCGCTGAAGAGAAGGCCCGGCCAGAGGGATCGAAGGAAGAGGTGAGTGAATGTAATTTTTTTTTATTCTTATACAGCCGAAAGTGTCAGCAACAGAAGCGGAGGGGGGGCAGCAACTTCAGACCCCTTCCTGAAACCAGGAGACCACAAAATGGGGATTGGATGCCCCCAGAGGTAAATGAGACCCCCAGCTCTCCATCCATACCAGAGGTGAGTTTTTCTCTATTTCTACAGTAGCAGGGAGAAATTCCGAGCATGTAGAGTCGGAGAAGCAACATGTAGACATGTAGAAACTACATGCGGGGCATGTAAAGGGTTAATCCATTTGCTCCAAATTGTGAGAAGTTTAGCATTCTGTGAATGTAACAAGGAGGAGGGTTCTTCCATGCAGTGATGTAACTTGTTTCCAAGAAGTGGGAATAAAAGCCCAAGCAGCCATCAGAAGATTATTAACCAGGGAAAGTCTTTCTTGGGAAGGGGGGTGAGCTGTAGTAGGCAGGCCGCAGAACATGGGTGACACAGGCTGGTAAGCTTGTATACTAGTGAGGCCACTTTGGACCAGAAAGACTGCAAAGAAGTGCATGACCAGAATATGTGTAATAGCCTACCTTCATCACTTCCACACCTCCCTCAGAGGGGGATTATCTCAGGAAAAGTGAGGTGTAGCTGCTTGGTGTACAATACCACCTGGTGACCAGTTTGTAACCAAGCTCTTGATACCTACTAGCTACTGAGGCTTTGTAGGTGAAGAAAAGGATTTTTCTTCTTCTCTGAGAAAGAAATGCCCAGTGCCTTGGCACAGCTTCTCATGTGCCCGAGCACTCTAGGACATATAGAACAGGTAGGAAAAATCTGAGAAATGCAGGGGCCACCAACTTCACCCACTGGAGGATTTTTCAGGGTAGAGAAGGCCATAGGGGCAGGAACTGCATGTAAATACACTCGACAGCCACCAGCAGACAAAGGCCCCACAGACACCCACACACCAGACCATGCAGAGCGTCACCCTTGCATCCACATGGAGAACCGCAAATCCCGGCCTGCCAGCAGAGCGAGAGGAGGAGGGGCAAGCACAAGCACCACAAGCACCACAGACCATAACATTAATAAATGAGACTGCGGGGGTCTTCGGGGGTTATTACATGGATGAGAATTAAGAGTCTCAAGCCAGTCAACCATTTGGATTGTGTTGGACTCAAGAAAGAGAAATAATCCCGGCAAACCAAGCTGTGGGTCCTGAGGGTGTATGAGTTATAGTTCTTTTCTGAAGATGGGTGACCCCATCTGTATGTGGCCTGTGGCACAAGCCGCCCTTGCCATGTCAAGGACTGTTTTGAACTCCCGGTACATCTGGACAGTGCAGTAGGAGAGATCTAAAAGGACTTGTATCTGTGTCCCATTCAAAAATGCCCTTTCTCCAAACTTTGTGTGCTATTTCCTCTTTCACAGAGTTAAAGTGGATCCTGCATAGGATGTCTCTGAGTATGGAGGGGTACGGGTTCCTGGGACTCAGGGCTCTGTAAACTCTATCCAGCTCTATGGGGGTTGCTGGAGGAGAGGAGGAGATTTAGGATGGCCATAGCTACGCTTTTTAGGTCTGTAGCAGGGGTAGCAAAGGGAACTCTGATTCTGAGATTTTTACGGCAATGGCGATTTTCATAGTGTAGATGAACTAAGCGGATCTGGTTCTGGGTAGCAGCTTAATTGTTTGCCTATGCTTCCTCTAGTGCACAGGCCGTTGACTATCGATGTGTTCCACCACAATGAAACTCATAAGTCGAAAGAGGAGAATTGTTCCCTTATCTCTGAAAGCTGGCCTTTGATTGATGCCTCAAACTTTCACAGATCTGGTTTCGCTGTTATAGTGGGACTGAAATGGGGGAAGTTAGGCGATGCCTAGCTTAGGATGAGGGGGCAGCGCCAAGGGTGAATGGGGATCCACATGGAAGTCATGTTCAGAAGCCACAGGGGAAAGCCATTGGGGTGAGCTGGAGGTAAGATGCAGAGAGGGGCTGATCTCATCCCGGGGTGTTGTATGATCAGATGCTGAAAAACCCTTGTCTGAGGGCTGCAGGGCGAAGTCCGGGGTGCTGGTGAATCCCAGACAGTTTCTGGAAAAAAGAGGACAAAGTGCGTGGCCTCACCTGGGCTGGAGCCTTGGTGTAGCCGCAAGGAGCACTAGAAGGGGCAGATGGTGGCAATCATGTGGAGCCCAAGACGGTGGACTATGCCTGGGCGAGCCCTTGAATAGAGGGCTGTGTCAGTCTCGTATGGGGCCTCTTTTGGAAACAGAGCCAGGCGTCATTTGATTTGGGTTGCCCAGGCTTGGATGCTCTTGGGCCCCCCATAGCAGACAGCCGGAGCAGACTGAGGTGGGGCTGCTGGAGACCTGGGATAAAAGTGAGGAGGAGTTATCATAGTACCTATCTTGATTTGGCGGTACCTTGGAGAGCGGTGCGATCCTCCAGATGAAGCCCTGACATGTTAGGCAACCCTCCAGATGAATGCCTAGTGCGCTGCTCTGGTCCCATTGTGTGATTGGAGGATAAAGCATATCCCCGCCTGGTTCCAGTTCACCCTGTCTAGGCTCGGCAGAGGCCTCAGATGTCAGAGTTATGGATCATTCACAGTTAGGTGGAATCTCCGGTAAGTGCGCCATGACGCCATGACTGCGGCGTCAGGCTGCCACCACGGTCTACGTCTGTTGACAGTGGCTGTGATCTCAGTAATGCTGCGGGGATGCCCAGGTAAGTTGGCTGAAGGCTGACAGCTGGTGCCTTGGAGGGCTCCTGACGAGCTGTGGCAGAGGGAGGCAGAAGTGAAGGCGGGCAGACCGGCACCATTTTGGATTCGCCCACACTGTGCCTGTTAAAATGAAGAGAGGAGCCCTTAGGTGAGCGTTTGGAGTTCTTTTCATTTTTGAATTGCTTCATATGCAGGGGAAAAAGTAGGAAAAGAGAAAGGTTCCCTCGGGAGCTGAAAGTGCATCTTTACTCCATAACTCCATGACGTCTGGGACACGCCCCCTGAATTGATTATTCTTTTATGCTTGATGCCTCCTGTTAACAACAATCTTTACACAATTGCTTCTGCAGACATGGAAATTAGGTTGCAGTGACCCCTACTGTCTGCCACTAACAATACTGTATTGTACACCCCTGGAGTGGTGGATTATTAAAGTGATCCTATACCTAAATTGAAATTGTTTGTCATCACCTTCTATCCCCAGCCCAGTGCCCCAAATCAGCCTGTGTTTCTATTTTACTAAAGTCTTTGCCCAGTATTCATAAAAACACTAACGGGAGGTTAAAAAAAATTCAGTTCCAAGGTAAACTGCCACATAATGGCAGTTTAGCTTGTAGTGTTTTCAGATGGTTGCAGTTATCATAACAGATAAGTCTGACCCCCAGTTCTGAGAAAATCAGGAGGGGGCCCACGGCCAGGGAGCAATATGGCTGACAATTTGAACAGCAGACTGCACCTGGTTCATATTTTTATGAATATCGGGCAAAGGCTTTAGTAAGAAAAAAGAAGCACAGGTTGTTTTGGCGCACTGGGCTGGGTATAGAAGGTGATGACATTAACATCCTTTTGATATATAGGATCACTTTAATACCTCATACCAATGCACACATCACCTTACCTCCATGCTGTTTATATAAGCAGAGGAGAGGTCTGAATACGTTTTTAGGAGAAACTAATAATAGAACAAGGGGCCATAACCCGAATCTAGTTAGAGGGAAGTTCTAAAGCAATGTTAGAAAGCTTTATTTTACTGAAATAGAAGTATGGATGCAGCAGTCTTCATATAAGCTCTCCATCACAGCACTATGATGGAGAGATCACACAATCCAGGTAAGTGTGTGAGTGCTGGACTAGCAGCCAATAGTCTCCAGGGGATGAACAGTGAGTATAGTGGTTTTTTTTTACTGCAGAATGACTTAAAAGTAGGCCATGGCTGCTATTCAATGTATCTCGGCATGGTTGGCTGTGTAAAAATATTATGATGAGCCAACACTTGGCTTTAACAATGTGTTACACAGCAGGAAACTGGCTTTTACAATGTGTTACACATCAGGAAACTGGCTTTTACAATGTAGGATGATGCCTAATCTTTTCCTGACACATTGTACAGCAGGAAGGAGCGAGGCAGCAGCACAAGGTAAAAACTTCCAGCATTAGTGATTACAAATTAACAGTGATAATAAGGCAGGGCCTGTCACACTGATGTCTTATTGCTATATTAGCTCCTCTCCTAAGGAGGCTTAGTAACACTTTATAGCTCATGTCATGATAATGCAACTAACACCGTACTTCCATGCTGTTTATGTGAAACGGAGTTACTACTTATGCATTAAATATCACCAAGGGAAAGGAATGTGAGCAAAATAAGATCACATAGGAGAATGCTCTATTTGGAAAAAGTAGACCATCAGTAGTGTTGAATGAACTGGTACAAGTATAAAACTTACCTCCCCCCCCCCCCCCCCGCGATCAGTTCATCAGGTCAGATGTCCACAGCAGGGGATTTTGAAAAATGGTGACCAGCATGAGTGAGGACACTTTAGATTGTAAGCTGCTGCAAGTGTCCGCTCTTGGGAGCAGACATTTTTCTGAAGCCTCTCTCGTGGACATTTTGTTGGGATCACGGGGCTCAGGTAAGTAGCACAGTAGCTTCTTGCTGCTGCACACTTTAGGTGAAGCTGGTTGATGAGCTGCTCAGCAGTCCATCAACTAGCTTTTCCAGTTTTGGGCTAAACACTGAACTCAAACACAAACAGTGATGTCTGGATGAAGCCAGAACTTTGTGGTTCGGTTTCACCCTAAAATAACTATGAGTCAGAAATTACTTTCCTCCCCTTTTAGCACTATCTCCTGGGGTATACCACTTGTGATTCTTCCCCGTTGTCTCCTTATCGCTTACTGTAAACCTGTAAGGGCAGGGCTTTCTCTCGTATCTTGTTTCCATAGCATTCACTTTAATCTTTGTAGCATCTTGTTAGGAATAATCTATGTACTGTATGTTTTACCCAGTAGTCTGCAATTAGTACTGTGTTCAGCGCTATGGGTGAAGATGGAGCTATATAAATAAACAATAATAATAATAGTTTACAAGGAAGGACAATTGAGCTCTAACTGCCTCTCCCCTGAGTCAGCCTCAGTCACATAATAAGCTTTAGTCTGCACAAAACATTATATGATGGGTAACTGGTAAATTTCACAACAATATTTTGTTTGGAATCAGCTACCGACCATTCCACCCCACTAATTGCCTCTGCTCATAGAAACATAGAAATTGAACACGCCGTATAAACAGACTGCATTTACCTCACACAGTGTCTCATTGAAAATTATGTACAAAGAGAGATTGGAGGAGCTGATTATATATTTATAACAAAGGTAAACTTATTTGCTGTTAAATCTATTGATTACTTTGTGAATTTATTTCAGATAAATGAACATTATAAATTTATATACAACTCATAAATAATCAATCAATCAATAATCAATCAATCAATAATCAAATGTTACTGTCTGGCTTTTATTCATAGTAATTGGAGGGAACTGAAGAAGCCGCATTGGCGAAACTAGTACGTCCCAACCTGCTTTAATAGAAGAGCTAAGTGTTTGATTTTGCTCCAATAGAGGAACTAATATTGATCCACATCAGTTATGTTATCGAGAATTGGCAGTATTATGATTGTATTTAATCAGATGGTAAAACCAATGTGAATGGTGCTTTTTTATGTATTTATTATGTGATGTGATTATTAATTTTAACATAATGAATTTCAATAAACAATGTTTTTTAAATGAAAAATTCTATAATTTGTGAGTTCAATCTTAGAGACAGTAAGAGGAGTGGAATGGCCGATTCTTGACAAAATATTGTTGTGAGATACGCAGCCTAGAGATCTGACCAGCTGTAATCACAAGGTGGTTGGGTAACACTTAGGCCCTTATTTATGAAGGAATAGCGACAGGTAGCGACTGGTGAGCGGCCGGTAATGGCGGGCCCCGCCACGAGAACGCCGGCTCCCCACCACAATCACACATTTATCAAGCCAATCCTGCTTAGCGACTGAGATAGCGCCATATAGCGACTCATTCATCATTATTCCAGCCTCAGCCCACAGCGCCAGCGTCCGACCTTGAACAGCGACAGGTATGACCTCTCGCTACCTGGTGCTCTCCAATGCATTTCAATGGAACAATCTTTAAATATTCATAATTAATTGTTATTAATTATTATTTTTTTTTTTTAAATGTGAAAAATTCTGTGACCACTTCTGCCATTTTAGATTTTTTTAAGGTAAAAAAAAAAAAAAAAAAAATTGTACAGAATTGATATTACAGGTCTGATATTAATGTATTCATATTACTAAATTATTTAAAAAACTTTTTTTTGGTTTCAAAAAATATGGTTGTTTGGGGGTTAAAAAACTACTTTTAACCCATCACCGCCAGCGCTCTGGGGTTTAAACATGCATTTTACAGCGCAATAAATTTTTGAGCGTGATCTCTTAATGAATATGGTGGGAGACGGTCGCTAGGGCCAGTCACTATCATGCGCTCACATACAGCGCGGAACCTGTCAAATAGCGACTCCTCACCCAATATTCAACATTACGGCAAACCGACTGAGTCCATATCAACTACCGAACAACGGCCAAGCACAGCGACTACTAGCTCTGAAAATGCCGCTACAGTCGCTCATCTGTCGCTACCTGCCGCTATTAATGAATCGGCCTCCCCATTGTGGTGCCGGGAAGCTTGATCGACACCACTAGCATAATTTTATAACTGGTAAATTCCATGTCATCTAATGTCTAGTCCAAAGTCTTGAAGGGTTATGTAACATACTGTAGGTTTCCTTCCAGCGTGTGTGTAACAAAACTATACAGCAGAACTCTAACATTTGGAAATTCTGGCTTTTGCCACAAAATATATTGATCTAAAACAATTCATATTACCTTTACTTGCTGGAGCCTTGGCTGCATCATCTTGAAAAAGACAAAAAAACAGAAATAAATGATGACTGATCATATTTGGTCAAGGGGTCAGCACCGTAATATTGACAGCACAACCCATAATCTGATCATATAATATTATTATTTATTTATAATGTGAGTAATGCATCCATAGGTATGTTTTGTAACCACTCTGACTGTACGGTAGATACAATTGTCCCTTTTAGGATTATCTCTTTCCTGCATTAATTTTTGCCTTAATAGTGGAGCATCACTAATGCTGAAAAGCCTGCACAAGGAAAGGGGCCAAACTGGTACAGAACATTAAAGCTCCAACAAGAAGTCCTCAGAATTTGTAAAATACATCACAACAAATCCAAGTATCTTAATGAGACATTTTTTATATCAGTTATACATTTGTATATATGTAGAAAAATGCTTATATTGCCATTTCAAACGTAATTAATTAAAGGCCATTATTTTAAATCAATATAGTGTGGTACTGGAAATTATCTGGATTAGGGACCAGCCAAGGTTCAGTTCCCTTTATTATTCCTGTATCTTTAATACCAAGCTTTAATTCTTTTAGCACCAAGCAGGCAGAGCAGGCAGCATCGGAGTCCAGTGGTGGCTGCACTTCCACTTTAAAAGTGCATCAATATAGAGTCTGGGAGGCCGATTCAGTAATAGCGCCAGGTAGCGACAGATGAGCGCCTGAAGTGCGGCGCTGTGAGCGCCGCTAGCGTACGCCACGAACGCCTGTGATTCGCTATAGCAGGCCTCCTCAGTCGCTATCTGGCGTTGTTGGGAAGAATGCCTACATTGGTGAATATGATGTTTCAGATCTGCTTTATAGGCGCTGTAATTTTTTCACACACTATTCAAGACAGCGCCTGAGCGTTGGTTTGCTGTTGGATTGAAATCAATGTTAGGACCTTCAGTAGTAAACACATTGCACCATGTTTCTTGGTTTATTTTTTTTTTATTTTTTTGTGTTTTTTGCTTCAAATAAAAATGTAAACAAGTGTGGCTTCCTCTTCATGGTGCCTAAAAAAGAAGAAAATGTGTAGTTAGTTTTTATTACTAATTTTGGTTTGTAGCTTTTAATGACTTTTTTTTTTTTTTTTAGGGGCAATTTTTGTCAACTTGCACAACACCCCTAATTGTTATGTGGGTCAACTTTCACCCCCCCCCCTTATAGTGGTTTGGGTCAACTTACACACCTCCCCTTATACTGCTTTGGGTCAACTTTCACCCCCCCTTATAGTGGTTTGGGTCAACTTACACACCTCCCCTTGTACTGCTTTGGGTCAACTTTCACACACACCCTTATAGTGGTTTGGGTCAACTTTCACCCCCCTGCCTTATAGTGCTTTGGGTCAACTTACACACCTCCCCTTATACTGCTTTGGGTTAACTTTCACACCCCCCCCCTTATAGTGGTTTGGGTCAACTTTCACCCCCCCCCTTATAGTGGTTTGGGTCAACTTACACACCTCCCCTTATACTGCTTTGGGTCAACTTTCACACCCCCCCTTATAGTGGTTTGGGTCAACTTTCACACCCCCTTATAGTGGTTTGGGTCAACTTACACACCTCCCCTTATACTGCTTTGGATCAACTTTCACACCCCCCTTATAGTGGTTTGGGTCAACTTTCACACCCCCCCTTATAGTGGTTTGGGTCAACTTACACACCTCCCCTTATACTGCTTTGGGTCAACTTTCACACCCCCCCTTATGATTGGATCCAACAAATAGTTCCCCTGTAGTGCAGTACTTTTCCCTTAGATCAAATCCAGTCTGGGTGTCCTCACTCGTTTCTGCGGCCATGTTGGGGACTTCTGGCACCAGTGCTGTTTCTTCAGGGGGTTGTATTCTGTGGCATATGCAAATATTGTGTAGGGCACAGCATGTGAGGATAATCTTGGAGACCTTTTGTGGACTGTACAACATTTCTCCTCCTGGGCATGCCAAACACAGAAAGCGCGCTTTCAGCAGTCCAATGGTTCTTTCCACAATGCTTCTGGTTTTGCGATGTGCTGCATTGTAGCATTGTTGGGCAGAGGTCTGTGGGTTTCTGACCGGAGTCATGACCCATGTTCTCTGCCCATATCCCTTATCCGCTGTGGAATAAACACAATGAGAGAGACAGCAATTAGTACTAGTACATGTTATTTTTCGCAAAATTTTATATTTAGCTTACTAGGCCACATATTTGTAACCAAATACTTTGTCATGGTTATTTATTTACCCAGTAGCCAGCCAGGTGGCATTTCATTGTTCTCAAACTTTCGGCACAGGACTGACTGCTGGAGCACGTAAGAGTCGTGGCATGAGTCGGGGAAGCCAGATCTCACGGCCCGCAGCTTCATATCATGGTCACAGACCACCATGACATTCATGGAATGGTATTGCTTCCTATTCCTATAATGCAGCTCCTGTGCACGGGGAGGGCGGAAAGGGATATGTGTACCATCCACGCACCCTAGCACATTCGGAATCCCTCCCATGCGATAGAATGCATGTTTGATTTGGGCAACCTCATCCGCATCCTCAGGAAATTTGATGTAAACAGGGATAAGGTCACAAATAGCCAGTACTACCTGGATAAATATGCGGCTCATTGTAGCCTGGCTGATCCCGCTGAGGAGGGCAGAGGTTGCCTGGAAATTCCCTCGTGCCACAATATTAAGCGTGGCACATAGGCGTACTATGCCAGGAATGGATTGGGTGCGTTTGGTGGATGGATCGATCATAATCTGATCATATAGGGACTGTAGTGCTGCACGATTCAGACGAAAGCGGCTTCTGATCTGCTCGTCACTTAAATCCCACACTGAAAGACGGATGCCAAAGGATCGTGGTGCCCTAAGCCTCACAGCACCCTCCTCCCTGGCCTCCTGTTCTTCCAGCATTCTACCACATCCATACACCCATAACCCATACATCACCCTCTTATCCATCTCACACTCACTGACCAGATATACAAATGAAGGCAAAACAAAATAAATCCACAAACACACCACAGACACAAGCACACTCCTCACACAATCACAACAATGCTGCTCACCACAAAACCAGATCTATAGTGGTCAGAACCACCAGACTGCTGAAAGTGTGCTTTCTAAGTTAGGCACAACCAAGAGGGGATTTGCTGCACAACCCACAAAAGGCCCCAAAATCAATCCTCACTTGCTGTATGCTACACAATATTAGCATATGCCAACAAAATAAATCTCCTAAAGAAACAGCACTGATGTCAGAAATCACCCAACAAGCCACAAAGAGTAAGGCCCAAACCCAGCCAGACAGTAAAATGAACTAAGGGAACAAAGCACCACACCACAGCCTTTGCCACAGTGTAACAATACAAGAAGGTTGTCAAATAAAGCCATTTATACTTAACTTTGGGAAAGGACTGGTCCGCTTTGCCGCCTTTTGCGTTGCTATGCTATTTCCTGTCTGCAATTAGGTGACCCAGGTGTGCTAGAAACGGTTTGCGCATGCGTACGCTAAAACATACTAGCATACGTGAGCAGATACTTGCGTGCTTTAGCGGACATGTTTGAACATTCCGTTTGGGACCAATCAAAGATAAGCTGCTCTCAAATTAAATAGCCGTTTGTAGAGCCACATTTAACAAGTGTTTAATATACCTGATTACATTGTTGTCTTTGGTTGTGTTGTTTGCATAATGAGGTCTCTAATTGGTTAATTGGCTTCCACACATGCTTCAAACAAACAGCAGTCATTGCAGTGGAGCTGTTGCTACAAGCACCTGGGCAGTATGTGTGAAGCAATTAAGTGGACCTGTTTGTGATTGGTTGTTAGAGCACATAAAACCTGCCACCCCCCAAAAGATCTTGTTGCCATTCTGTAGTTTGTATGCGTGCTTGTGTGTTGGCTAGTGGTGTGTGTGTGCAGCTACAGGATGGAGCCAAATTCTGGACATCTGCCGGCCACAGCTGACCCAAGTAGGAGTGTGTTGGGTGCTGTGCGCAGACCTCCCTTAAGGAAAAGGGCCCAGGCCGAAGGTGAGCCTGCACCCAAGGCCAGGCGCCCATTTGCCAAGAGGGAGCCAGAATTTAATTTGGCGGATAACAATACTCTTGTGCGTCTTACCCTGGCAAAATGGGAGCTAATCTTTGGCTCCCAAAGCCAGTCTATAGGCAAGCAAGAAAGGAGCAAATTGTGGGATGCCATTGGTGAGGAGCTTACTTGCAGTGCTCAATACCCACGTAGTGGCCCATCCTGCAAGAAACACTTCTACACTTTGAAAAGGGCCCTTATGCAAAAGATGAAGCATCTTCAGGTCGAGAGTGGGACCATCCAGGGTCCAAAGAGTACCTACAGGCCATATGAGGAGATGCTGAAGTCCAAAATTCCCCTCATTCGGCTGCAGGGTGTGGATGCTGGGGATACACCACAGGTTGGGCAGAAGGTACATTTTTTTCTGGTGATGTTAATGTATGTGATTTGCTTTGTCTCTTTCTGGACAACTAACAGTAGGACATGTGAACTAGTACATTATACCTCATAAATGTTTTACTTTCCTGTCTGTTGCTTTATGCATAGGTGCACATGGTGATGTCCATGATTCGGGGGAGGAGGACACCCCAACTCCTGCCCTTCAACCAACCTCAAGCCTGAAGGTATTTATCACGAATTAATGGGATGGTTTGTTTAGAATAAATGGGTGTGGGAGCACCTCAAACAATAGTTTTTAACACATTTTAGGATTAGTAATATGGGCCTGGGAACTAATTTCACGCCCAGTTTAACCCTCTCATCAACTAAATAACAAGGCCCAAACATGTGTAGCTATGTGGGAAGCCAGAGATGTGTTTACATATATCTGCAGATACATGTGGAAGCCACACTGGCCCGCCAAGGCACTCTGTGTTTTGTGGTTTCCCTACTCTTAAATCTGACTGCACAAAGTTGGGACATGCAATGCTGAATAATGGAATCTCTAGTTGTCAGGCCCGGCGTAATCTGACTTTTGGTGTGTAAATATTAGTGATTGAGCTACTCACACACACCTTGATTCATGGTTTATTTGGTGCCACACATTACCAATGCCTAAATCCTTACTTTGCTTTTGGATAGCTGCACCCCCATTGGCACCAGCATCTCCTCAGAAGCCAAGCTACTCTTTGGATGCTGGTAAGTGCATGTGTCAACCTTGCTGTAGCCGCTTTAACACAAGTGCATGTCTTTCATTCATCTTTTTTCTTTGTAGGCCAAGTCACTGCTTCATCTTTGGACACCACTTCCTATGTTGCAGGTCAACAGGACCCTGTTGGTGTGTATTGCCAAAAACACTGTATCCTTTATGCTGGTTATGTTACACTGGGTCTATTTTGTTCCTCTAATAATCTACAAGATTAACTTGAAGATGGCTATTTAGAGTGGATTTGCCATCCCCATGCTCATTAGTAAACTGTTTTGCGTGATTTAAATGCATTTTTGTGGTATATTAAAAGACAAACATTCACCAGAGTAGTGTTGTGAATATTTATAGACATTTATTGTGTATTTTAGTTGGCTGGAATATAGGAAGTGGCTGTCCGGAAAGGGCCCTTCAACGTGAGGCTGCTAGAGATGAGGGTAAGTTGGGTTTGCTTTATTATCTAGTAAGGATGTTTGCGAACCTTTTTTGGGAATTTATTAGTCCAACTTGTGTTTAAACATTGAATTTTCAAGGGCAAAGCTCGAGTGAGGGACTAACTCTGGACATCTGTGAGATGGCGGGTATGTGTAATTTGAGCAATGTGTCTGTTAGTGTTTGGGCCAATGATTGCCTACTCTTCCTCTTACATACATGTTTGCAATCTGAGTTGCCAAGTTCCATTTTGGCTATTGTGCAATCTGGCACTTTGTCGAGGTATGGCCTCGATAGTCTATCCATCTAAAATTTGAAAAATCTCAACTGACCTACTAACATGACTTTCCTGTTTAGCATATGCCAGCTTGCCCCATCTCTCAGATGTGGATTTGCCCCTTTCTGGCAGCCAGACCCCAGAAATATTTAGGGCGGACGACACTGAGGTAACATGGCTGATTTTTGGGAACACTAACCACATTGACATGTTCGTGGGTAGTCCAGGAACCACCATGTAACCTGATTTTTGTTTTGGCAGGAGGCCATACCTGAATCCCAAGCTGTGCCGTCTGCCCAAGTGCCATGTGGACAAGCTACAGAGGCTCAATCAACGGTAAGTTTGAGTTTTACACTTTGGGTAAATGATTGGGAGTGGCATACCTGCATTGTTTAAGCTTCACTACAATCTTTTTTTTTTTTTAGGCTGAACACCCAAGAAGAGGAGGTCTTGCACCCACAAGTGCTGATTTCTATAAGCTAGGGGTCCGGATGCTGGAGGACCACAGTCACCAACAGCCGCGTGATGGAACTAATGAGCGCATTGCGGCGTTGGAAAATCAGGGGCTGGTGTATCGGCAACAAATTGAGGACCTGCAGCACCAGCTACATGACCTGCAAAATCAGCAGCAAATGGAAAACAACATGGTACTCCAACGAATGGCACATGCCATGGAGCAAGCTCTAGAGCGCCAGGACCAAACTTTGTTGTTGATCCATCAGCTGATACAACAGCAGTCTATATTTTTTACTGCACTGTTGTCCCCCAACACCACCCCTAGCAATGACTCACAACCTCCAATGCCACCCAGCCAAGAATTTTGCATTATTTTGTTTCTTTTAATATTTTTGTGGAATAAATGTTAGTACCCCACCTCAAAATAGTGTTTTTGAAAAGACATAGCTACTAACACAGTCAGGGATGAGTCTCTAGATCTAGATATGTACATGTAGCCGGAAATGTATGATACACATTGTTGGCCAGATATTGCTATGGTTTACACATTAAATGGCTACAAAGGTACCCCAAAATGTCCCAACTAATGGGTTGCTAGACACTTAAACTATGCTTGATAAGGCACAACACACTGTAATTAGAAAAATATAAAACATTTATTGTGGCCCAAGGCAGCCAACATGGCCAACATTCCGCCGCACAGCAGCCAAAACCATACCCCCCACCCTAACGACACCTCTTCTTGCCCAGCAGCATATGGCGTGTCCGACGGACATACTGCCACAGTCTGCGATGCTCGGTTTCACAAGCTGTAGAGAGTATAAAAAAACAATATTAAAAACATATAATGTGATCTCAACATACACAGATGTAACAATGTAATGAAATTGCCTCAAATTAGCTGACCCACACATTCCCATTGTTGTAAACTGTGCCCTTATGTGTTACCATTATATGAGTACTAGTGCCTGCCTTACATGTGGCTACAACATCCCAAGCATACATTTACTCTGAACTCTTGGGAATAAATTAAGGGATAAGTCCCAGTGTGGACATTTATTTGGTTATTTACAGCCAAACATCAGGGCCTAAGTCCTAACGATTAAACTGCTTGGCACAAGCATATTAGAGTTCACCACCTTAGCAGCCCAATTTATTTGTTCTCAAAACACATTTTAACACTACGTATAAAAAACAAGAATGTGAGCCAACAATCAAGCATGCAGACATGCATTTAGGATTGTAGGACAATCACATGTAACCTAGATGTGTGCTTAGAAAAGACATAGGTACATTGTCAATTTCTAAAGAATTTACAATAAGACATCGGTGTCCAAAGTCTTTAGGCATATGAAGTGGGATGTACTCACCATCGCAACTGTGGCTGGGGCCCATGCTGCTGGACGTCCCGGGAGCTGTGGTGGGGAGTATGGTCACCGGCTCCGTCTGCGTGGCAACATCTGTCAGGACAAAGCAAAAGAGAAAAAAAATATTAGTTGGGCAATGACACATGAAGATTTGACATCCATCTTTTCAGGGAGTCTGCCAAAAAAAATGCTTGCATGGTTACACACATGTTGTCAGATATTAGCATATTTACTGGTCCATGAGTTAATGTAAATTATTTATGTGGGCAACATGGACACATCAAGATAATGTGCCAATAACCTTTACAGTGCAATGCTAAGGCCTAATTTGAAGTTGAGTGTCAAATCTTACTTTGAGAGTGTGCAACATGTGTTAGCCAGAACAACTTACAAAACTAACACATTTGCTAGCCACCATCATGGTGTGGGCTGAAACATAGGGGTGGTTGGCAGTTGGATTGCACTGTAGTGGGGTTGTGATGTTAATTTAAATTACAAAACCATCTTGTACTATGGACCAGGAAACATGTGTATGTTTAAGGAATGTCATAACATATGGAATGTGAGGGATAACAACAAACACTTACCACGACTATGCCCGCGGCCAAGGGCTGGCGCATAGCTGCTGGAGGTGGTGGGTCTATGATGCCCTAAAAACCAGATAACAAGGGCACAGGATTAGTGCTAAGTCACCAGGATCACCTGTAACAGACAAACAAGAATTAGAAATGCACTCACCAGGGGATGACCTGGTTTCCCAGGGAGGACTCTGAGGAGGAGGCGTGGAGCCTCGACTCCTCACAATTGGCCCTGAAGATCCCAAACCACATGGGCCACCCTCTTCCCTCTCACTCCCAGATCCTCGAGGGAGTGTGGGTGAGTCCACTTCCACCTTCCCACTTGGACTCCCCACTTGAGAGTGGCCCACGGGGTTTGCGGACTCACCAGAGTCCAATTGTGAGGAGCTGAGGCTCCAGACTGCCCGCCCCCCAGCAGCACGCTCCTTTGGGGCGTCATCCCCTTCCTCCCCTGGGTCCTCTAGATTGGACTGGTGAGAGGGCCCCTCCCCCGCAGAGTCATCCGACCCCAACCCTTCCCACGTTTGCCCAGGGGAGGACGCTTATCTGTGTAAAAGTGGGGCGAAAAAAATGACAACTTTAAAACCCAGAATTTATAAAATATTAAAAAAATCATACTACATTAGTGGATTGATTTACATGTTGTGAGCTGACACTTACCTGAAGCATAGGCATCATAGAGCCTATACACGCCCTCTGGGTCCCGGCGCTTGAAGTCCGACCACTTCTGGATGATTGACCAGACGGTGAGCTTGGTGTGGAAGCACCGGGACACAGTGGCCTTCACCCCCAATGCTATGCGCCTCTTCGCACCAGGGGCATAATCATATTCCCTCAGCAAAAAATCCTAAAAAAAAACACATTTAAATTAAAAAAAACGATATATATATATATATATATATATATATATATATATATATAGACTAATAAGCATAAATAACAAGCTATATGGTTGCACAGCATAAATGCAACATATACTTACTTTGACCACCTGGCCGTTCACCCGAGGATCCACCCTTTTCCGGCGTAATTTGGGGGGTGCAGGGGATGGTAGCTGGGGAGGGGGACAGCTCGCCGTCTAGGCCGCATGGTGAATCCTCAGAGGTGGAAACCGGAAGTTGCAAAACGAAAGTAAAATAAAAAAAAAACAAACACGCATCGCTAAAATACGCTTGAATACGCTTAGCAATTGAATACGCTTAGCAATTCGCTAGGGTACGCAACATCACAATAACGTATAGCGCCGAGTCAGCTGCGGCCGTGTCTGCTGCGTATTCAGCAACAGCGACTGGGGGGCGTGACAAGTGAAATAGCGAACCAAAACCAAACACACATGTATGATCTACATAGCGCCGCGGCCTGCTACACACAGCGACTCGGCATAGCGACTGGGCCGCGCCGCTATACCACGGATTCATCAAAGACATTACTCTCATAGAGCGTGGGCGCTGTTGTTCGGTGATTGCGGCACAGAGCGCCTGTAACGCTTTAACAAAAAAGATAGTTTGGGGGGTTAGACACCTTCGAAAACGCTAACAATAACTGAAATGACATTGGGAGAGTGCTGTGATTTGGACATCCAAGTGACACAGTCCTAATTTAAACTTTAAAAAAAAACAAAAAAAAGAAACAAACAAAAGCATTACAGAAAAAAATCAAAAATTATGTTTTATGCATGTCAGAATTTATTTAAAAAAAAAAAAATTAAAAGCCAAAAAACACAAAAACAATGTCTGCCATTGAAGTGTATGGGAGAGCGCCAGGTAGCGAGAGGTAATACCTTGCGCTGCGCAAGGCACAACATTGGCGCTGTTCGCTGTGGTTGAAAATTTGATGAATCTGCCGCTACATGGCGCTATTCCAGTCGCTACACAGATTTTGGATGATAAATGTGCTATTGTGTGCCGTGTCCGGCGTTGACGAGCGTTCATCAGTCGCTAGTTAGCGCTACCTCCCGCTAACCAGGCGCTGCATGACGCTATCTCTTGTTAAATAGGGGCCTAAGATAATTTCTGTGCAGAGCTTTGTATGATGGGTAAAGGCACACAGAGCAGTAGTGTTCAGCAATCCTCCCCTCTTCTGTGCTATGTTCTTTATCAATCAAGTCTTGTTCTTTGTTATTCTTTCTGAGCAGTAAATGAAAAAGCTCCCTCGGAGGATGATGTTATAAAGGGTCTTATCATCATAAAATGTAACACATCTGACCTTTGCCAAAAATGTGTTCAGAGCATAAAATAATATAATAGTACAGGATAATTTATTGTTTACTGTACCTGTATTCTCTGCAACCTGGGCTCCATAAACTTAAATAAAGTAGAAAATATAATTATTGTTAATATGGTCATTAATATAAATAAATATTATGTTCTGCGGGATGCGCGGCATGTGACCGAAGGTCCACTTTAAGTCCAAAACCTTATCTATGAGCTCTTTATATAGAACTGTGGCAAAGTCTATAGCAGGCAAAGGTACATGTGCGCACTCTGAAACATGGATGTGCACACTCCCTAAGTGAATGCGCTCACTCTCAAGGCAGGGGAACGTCTGGCTGCAAAGAACGAGGGGGGCAGAGAATGGAGGGAGCGGGGGGGCTGTGCTGCTCTCACTTCCAGCTGGGGAGAGAGAGAGGATAGATGGAGGAATGGTGACGGCACTGCACACGCACCTGGCCAGGGAGAGTATAAAGGGGGGGGTGGCTGTGCTGCACACGCACCTGGCCAGGGAGAGTATAAAGGGGGGGTGGCGGTGCTGCACACGCACCTGGCCAGGGAGAGAATAGAGGGGTGGTGATGGCACTGCACACACCTGGCCAGGGAGAGAATAGAGGGGGGGTGGCGGTGCTGCACACACACCTGGCCAGGGAGAGAATAGAGGGGTGATGATGGCACTGCACACACCTGGCCAGGGAGAGAATAGAGGGGGGTGGCGGTGCTGCACACACACCTGGCCAGGGAGAGAATAGAGGGGTGGGGATGGCACTGCACACACCTGGCCAGGGAGAGAATAGAGGGGGGGGGTGGCGGTGCTGCACACGCACCTGGCCAGGGAGAGAATAGAGGGGGGGTGGCGGTGCTGCACACGCACCTGGCCAGGGAGAGAATAGAGGGGGGTGGCTGTGCTGCACACACACCTGGCCAGGGAGAGAATAGAGGGGGGGTGGCTGTGCTGCACACGTACCTGGCCAGGGAGAGAATAGAGGGGGGTGGCGGTGCTGCACACGCACCTGGCCAGGGAGAGAATAGAGGGGGGGTGGCGGTGCTGCACACGTACCTGGCCAGGGAGAGAATAGAGGGGGGTGGCTGTGCTGCACACACACCTGGCCAGGCAGAGAATAGAGGGGGGTGGCTGTGCTGCACACACACACCTGGCCAGGGAGAGAATAGAGGGGGGGTGGCTGTGCTGCACACGCACCTGGCCAGGGAGAGAATAGAGGGGGGGTGGCGGTGCTGCACACGTACCTGGCCAGGGAGAGAATAGAGGGGGGGTGGCGGTGCTGCACACGCACCTGGCCAGGGAGAGAATAGAGGGGGGGTGGCGGTGCTGCACACGCACCTGGCCAGGGAGAGAATAGAGGGGGGGTGGCGGTGCTGCACACACACCTGGCCAGGGAGAGAATAGAGGGGGGGTGACGGCACTGCACACGTACCTGGCCAGGGAGAGAATAGAGGGGGGGGTGGCGGTGCTGCACACTCACCTGGCCAGGGAGAGAATAGAGGGGGGGTGGCGGTGCTGCACACACTCCAGAGTCAGGAGAGAATAGAGGGGGGGTGGCGGTGCTGCACACGCACCTGGCCAGGGAGAGAATAGAGGGGGGGGGGTGGCGGTGCTGCACACACACCTGGCCAGGGAGAGAATAGAGGGGGGGGTGGCGGTGCTGCACACACTCCAGAGTCAGGAGAGAGCGAGAGAATTGGGGAATGGTGGTGTCACTGAGTGCAGCGGGCTCCAAACAGAGGAGGCTGCTCTTTTTTCAGCTTGTCAGCACTCTGATCTGCAACACCAGGAGGGAGGAAACTTTGGGGTTTATTCATCAAGGGATAGCTCCAGGTAGCGCCTCCTAGCAGCAGGCAGCATCTGGTGAACGCCTGGCGCTGTATGCAATACCACATTTATGAAAGCGATTCTGGTGAGCGACTCTAACAGCGCCATGTAGCGCTCGATTCATCATTACAGGTAGCTCAGCGTATAGCGCAGGCGCTCTAGCTTGCAGAGCGACCTGACGCTACATGTCACTCTCCCATACATTTAAATGGAAGTTCCTTTTCTTCTGTTTAAACAGGGTTTCTTGTTTTTAATAATTTTTTTTTCTCTCAAATAATTGTGTGACCTCTCCTGGCCTAGAAAGAGTCATTTTTGAAAACATTTTTCATTTTTTATATTTTTATGCAGAATTGTCATTACAGGTCTGGCATTAAAGTATAAATGTCACAATGTTACAACAATGTCATTCCATGTGTTTTCGCTTTGTTACTGGTGAATATGTGTTCAAATACAGACTTTAATCACGCGGCGTCTTGTTGAATATGGTGTGAGTTGAGTCGGTTGCAATGAGCTGGCGCTACCTTTCACCTTCCATGCAACACTGTACTGGTGTTAGAACGCCCAACATAAATCTCATTCATCAATTCATCTACAGGGACTGAGGTGCTCTGTTACAGCACCCAATAGCCATAACAGCGTCTACTAGTGGTCGCTCTCAGCCCCTCTGTACAGACTCTCATCTGCCGATAGCCGGTGCTAGTAATGAATCAGCCTGTTAGTCCAGACATGATTTTCCCTAGGTAGACCCATGTTCTTATGGGTCTAATAAATTGTTAATTTTCAGATGGTCAATTAACTTTTCCATCTCTTAAAATAATTCATAGTACCTGGACTCACTGGAACATTTTCTGCCACATAATTTCCTCATGTCACTTACTGCTATTTAATATTAGAAAGTTGTTCAGACTGTTTAAAGCCCAACTAGTATAAAATGAGCGGGCCCCGTGTTGCTGCATAACTTTATTCTGCTGCCCCTTGTTAGAAGCAGAGAGGATAAAATACTAACCTGTAAGCACCCTAACCTGTGCAAGGACTATGAAATAATGGGATCTCTCGCACTGGATTGGTTGTTGAAGTGGAGAATTTATACATGTTGTAGATAAATTCTCTATCACAACACTGAGATGTTAAATTGTGGAGAACTTGTTCACCTTTTTGGGCCCTCATGTGCAGAGCTTTGTACAGAATATATATTTTACCATTCGTATGTTGAGATGAAGAGCTCGCCAAATATTCCCTAATAGCAGAGAACCAAAGTGGAGTGGATCTCAGATAGGGTGGAGGCCCTCTCTGTGTACAGTGACCCCACATTCATTATGGTTAGAATGGTCCATGAGGTAGTGGAGCTATGGCATTAAGCTTATTTAGATGGTCAGCAGGATTCTGAATGCAGCTAGTTATGTCTCTGACCAGGGGTTTTATAAGAAGTCCAACCGGAGATGATTGTGGATAACCTCTTCCTGACATACAATGTACTGTTACGTCATCTTCCTTAAATGGGTTAATTCCTATGAAGCCCCTAAAGGGTTAAAGTGGACTAAAACCAAGAATGTTCTGGTTTGGAGTGAAACCCCCTAGAACGCAGGGCAAACTCACCTCTCATTGAGCCTATGGCACAGGCGTGGCCACTCATCCAATCAGCTTCTCCGGTCGTGAATATTAATGTGCATCTCGAGAAGCTGAATGGACTCCCCAGACACAGAACTAAGCAGTGTCCTTTTAGACACACAGTCATTAAAAAAAAACAGGTCTGGTTTTGGCAAACATTGTGCTAAATATAATAAGTGGACCAAAACCAAGGTTTTTAACTATCCCAGTTCTATTCCTTGCCCCTGGGGCACCCCTATCCAGAATGCCCCGCTGTGTGAACCCCCTCAGGTTGTCCAATCTAGCTCACCTTTCCCCTGGCCTATGGTGCATGCACAGACCAACCAATCTCAACCAGTCTCAATCAGTGCACACAGATCCGCTCTTGTCCACTCATCTAAGACTCGTCTCCAACCCAGTCTATCTGAAGCATGCCGACGGCCGCATCCCCGCAATCCTCTAACAGGGAGTGTGCCTTTGCTGGCCATTCACAAATGCCTGGCTAAAGGTATAGAAATCAGTGGCCGCTTTTAGCGCATGTGCCATTGGATCGGGAGAGAAGGTGAGTTTTCTGGATGACCGGGGGAGGTTTCACACAGCGGGGTATCCCGAATTTGGATGCCCCGGGGGGTAGACAGCCTGATTTGGGTGCACTTTAACACTCAAAATTTAAATGATCATAGTCAATACCAGTCTTAACAGGTGTAAATTTATCGCAGAGACAATAGCCTCGATTCAAAGACACATTCGTCTGGACTTCCGTAGCTGTCTGTGAAAGTTTTGGTGGGTGTTAATCATTTTTTTGCTTTTTTTCGGTCATTTTTCATTCGTACGAGCGTTCGGGAATGTGCTTTCGATGAACGGAAGCAAATTGGAACATTTCCGCTAGTTCGGATCATTTTCCAAACAAAATCGGAAATTTTCTGTTCGTTCAGATAACTTCCGTTGTTGGGATGGTTTCTGTCTGATTCAGAGAGCTGATTTCCAACGGATCACCACCCTATAAATCCGTTTCATTTCCGATCCACTTCCGAGACCTTTGAGGGCTTGGATTGCTATTGTTGAACATGTTTTGCGGCTATGTGGAGGAGTCTGCGCCCCTTTAGCACCAAGACATTGCATGTATCAGCATGGCCGAGGCCATAAATTGTATAGCAATGCATACCTGAAGCAATACTTTTCATGTATGCCTTATAGATGCATTTTAATGCTGACCTTAATTAGTCCTTAGCATGTAAACATTTATTTTCCCACACATCCATATAATTGCTATATTTTTTTAGACTTATGTCCTTTGTGAATTATATTTGTATTGTTTTAGTTGGTTACCTTTGCTTTGTGTAATTATTTTATATTTGGTTGCAGGAACTGCAAGATGTGCCACTCGCACAACATACAAGCAGTGTTTGGTCCAGCTATGCGATTCCTCAGTGTTCTTGCAGGGCATTCAGGGTCGTCCCATGATGCTTATATATTGCTCTGGCTTATTTCGTCAGTTTGAGTCAGGAGAATTATCTGGTGGATGGCTCCAGGGTAAGTTTGCTCACATTCCATCAATCCATTTTCACTGTATGGCAATGAATATAGTTGATGACTCATGACTTAACCTATGGCTGTTTTTAGTCCTTGATGACATGGTAAACAATATTGTAGCTTAGAATGTGTATTTTATGTTAGTATTTTTAAATTCTTTCAGGGGATTCTGGATATCCACTCCTGTCCTTGCTCCTGATGCCCATTCTTTGCCTGCAGAATGCGGGCCAGGAGTTCTCTAATCGGGCCCTCTACAAAACCCGGCCCGTGGTGGTGAGGGCCCTCTGGCTTTTGAAGTCCAGATTTAGGTGGTTGGACCATACGGGGGGGGCACTGCAGTATGACCCCAACAAGGTTATACCAACATTTTAATTTACGTTTTTTAACAGGGACCACACATGCCAGAGTGGCACAACTGAGTGTCAGGGTTCTTCAGTTGGTGGGCGAGACTCGTTGGGGACCACAGATGAAGAATAATGTTCTGTGGCCTGCCATTGCTATGTATACTGTTTAATTTTCAACATTTTTATAAATTTTATATTTTATGATGGAATCCAAAAAAAAATGTAACAGTGTCATTTCATTTACTAAATACATTACAAAACTAATGGACCCAGAAATATTTAAAGATGAATATTCACATGGCCACGAAGTGGTTTGGGTGAGCTTTAAGGATCCAAAAGGGAAGATGGAGGATAGTGCTAAGTGGTTGGGGTGAGCTTTAAGGGTCCAAAAGGGAAGCTGGAGGGTAGTGCTAAGTGATTTAGCTAAACATTGTAGTAGAAGTGAGGGTGGCAAATATGTAGGCGAGCACTTTAATGAGTTAAGTTTGTAGTGGGCAAGCGCAAGATCGATTTCCGTCTGGACGAATATTTATTAAAAAGGGAAACAGAATCTATTGGGAAACATAAAGGATTCATTGGAGGATACGATGGGAAAAGGGCAAAAACGAAAGCCTACGTTGTAACATGTGAAAATGAAGGGGAAAAGTCTGGATGGAAAATGACATCCTTGTATTCGTAATCTGCCGTACGAACGGACGTAAACTTTACAGAAGGTTTTCAATGCATGCACAGAATCGCTCGCACACTCATAACAGAGCGGAAACATTTCCAAAAAAAAACAGATCAGAACTAAAACGGAAGTTTTTTTTTGTCTCTCTGAATCGAGCCTAATGGTTGCAGCTCTATGATTTATAGCTGTATATATCAATGTTATAATCATGAGGTGAAGGTGGCCGAAGGCCTATTTGGATTTCAGTGCAATCATGTATCTGCTCTGTACAATTTCTATGTAACACAACAAAGATTTAATGTAGTAAATTAGATCTTGGGATGATTGTCATACAGATAAAGCAAAATTATAGATAAGGATTGAGTTGGAGCAATAAGAATCCAGTTTGAGAGCCCTTTGGCTGTATAGTCCCTGGTATCCTACATTTAGTCCTCTCGAATTTCCAGGCTCTGGCCACCACAATAGGGTCAATTTATGGTTGGTGCGCAAAAACGCTCAGATGGCATGCAAGTGTTTCTGCATGTGTATAGGCACATGATTCACCGCTTTGTGCACACGCCCAGCGCAGGTTTGAATCGCCCCAAATGTTTTAATTATGAATTGAAGGTGGCCAAAGGCCTATTTGGATTTCAGTGCAATCATGTATCTGCTCTGTAAAATTTCTATGTAACGCAACAAAGATTTAATGTAGTAAATTAGATCTTGGTATGATGTCATACAGATAAAGCAAACTTATAGATAAGGATCGAGTTGGAGCGGTGAGAATCTGGTTTGAGAGCCCTTTGGCTGTTTAATCCCCCAGATTCCGCATGTGCTTAGGCGCATAATTCATAGCTGTGTGCGCACGCCAGGTGCAGGTGCGAACAGCACCAAATGGCTAAAGCACAGCAGAAGCACAAATTGCCTCTTCTTGTGCCAAGTGTCACCTTCCGCAAGGAAAATCTGGGGTTTTGAAGCACAAATGGCCCTGCTCCATGCACATCTGACCTGCTAAGCACTTACTTGCTCCCGATGGTCCCCCATGTTTCTCCCCTTTCATTTACTGTTTCTCCATAGTGATTTGATCTCTCCAGCTTCTGTGTTTTCTGCAAAGCTCTTTTCACCATTTTGGAGTGTATTCTCTCCTCCCTTCCCTGTTTGGTTTGCATATTAATGCTTAAATCTTTAAAATTTGGGGCCCAATATCCAAATTTTTTACAATAATGTGATTTTGGACAACTTTTATAATTTTTTTTTTCGAATAAAAACCAAAACAAAAAATTCAGTCCTTAAAAAGAACTTGTGGCTGACACTTTCATTGTTCAAACACATGCGGAACACTACCAGCATGTGTTTTCAGCATGAAATAAGCCTTTTACTCATTGGAATAGGCAGTTCCCTCCCCCTCCTCAAATTTCCACATTTGTGCAAACTTTTCTGCCTCTAAACACACCATAAATAAGGTGGCGTAGAGAGTTTGGTGCATTAAAATGGCGCTGGCAGAAACAAATTGGCACATTGATGAACGCTAGTACGCACATTGGCGCAAAAACAAAAGTATTTTCTATGCTCTAAACATTGACCCTAATAAATAATGTGTTATTATACTATATTACTTCTATACTAATACTTTATTACTAATATGTAGCTGTATAACCCCATATAAAGGCGATTAGGCACAGTAAGAATATTTTTTTCTCAAGCTTTTTTAAATCTTCTTTTTATCTTGATTTTTTTGCCTCTGTGAAATCCAGCATTGTTTTTAGCTGTGCACATATGTTTGAAACATTTGCACAGTTATACTAAAGGCGAGCGCTTCATTGTTGTGCCATTGTCTACTACACATTGCACTGTCCCAAACTTCAATCCGTTTTAAAAAATATCCTTAAAACTGACCTTCACTCTGAAAAACGTCTACCTTATATGCTTTCCCCACCCCATACATACAGATTGTCCACATTAAAAATCATCCTACCTGCACCTCATGCATTTTCTGAGCTTTTAAACTTCCAAGATAGGGGCCCATGGAGTCTCAGGCTGCCAGCAGACAGGAAGTGTCTTCTGATTATGCTGCTATGCATTCTGGGATTGCTGTCCTTTTTATGACCCCAGCTCTGCTCTGTCTTTGCCGAGCAAAGCCATAAGACATCCCCTGTACTTTTAACTCCCCTCTCATCTCCTTAATATGTGATGTTTCTGAGGCAAGATGGCAGCGCCCGTATCCCTAGTCCTGAACATAGTTGCAGCCCAGTGGGGGAAAGAATAAGTAAGCGACTTAATACTTAAAATATATTAATTTTGGATGCTGGGGAATAGTTTTTCATTAAATAATGCTGAAGGTCTGCTTTAAGTTATTTGTAAATGATTATTAGAACATTAAAGATAGAGAAACATTGAGCAGAAACAATGGGTGTGGCAGCAGCAATTTGATGTAAGCACACTGTGTGCTTTAAATATTCATAACGAGTGGTCCCTAACGAGTGTCCGAGACCGCTCTATATCATAGTAAAAAAAAATAAGTGCATTGTTGTGCCTCTAGTTATTATAGGCAGCACATAGTGTGATCAGATAAGGGGGAGAGAGATGCTGCAGGAGATCAGAGAGGAGGAAGGAGGGCTGCGTTTCATAGAGAGAGAGAGAGGCAGCCACTCAGGACGTCTGGGAAGGGAGGGGGGGGTGTTTCTCTTCTAAGTTCCCTGAAGGTTGATTGGTGGATCACATCGGTGGGTGGGGAAGGAAACCAGAATGAGGAGATGATTTTTCTCACTAAGGGGGCAGACATGTGAAAACTATGCTAATTATATTTTTTTGACTTGCCAATCATTTTAAATATGGTGCACTGAATAAATATGGTTGGGCATGGATGGGTTTAGCATAAATTCATAACCTTACAGTAACTTAGGCCCTTATTCATCAAGGGATAGCGTCAGGTAGTGCCTTGTAAATGAAAGGTAGCGACAGGTGAACGCCGGACACGGCACGCAATTACACATTTATCAAGCGGATTCTGTTGAATGACTGGAACAATGCCATGTAGCGTCCGATTCATCATTATCCCAGACTCAACGAACATCGCCGGCGTTCAGCCTTGCAGAGCGCCAGGCATGACCTCTCGCTACCTGTCGCTCTCCCATACATTTCAATGGACGTTCTTTTATTTCTTTTTAAACAGGGTTTTTTTTTTAAAGCACAAATAATGTTATAACCTCTTCTGGCCTAGAAAAAGCCATTTGTTCAAATATTTTTCATGTTTTATAAATTTATGCAGAATTGACATTACAGGTCTGGCATTAATGTGTTCATGTTACAATGTAATAATAATGTAATTCCATATGTTTTCACAGACTTTATTCAAACGCTCTGGGCTACAGTGAAGCATTTTTCAGCGCCGGAGTTTTGTGAGGCTGTTTTTTTAATGAATATGTTGTGAGTCGGTCGCACTGACCAGTCGCTAACATGCGCTCTCATACAGTGCTGTACTGGTCAAATAGCGACTCCTCACAATGTATTCATCATTACTGCACAGCGACTGAGTCGCTATGAAGTAGTGACCCCCGGCTGAACACAGCGACTACTAGCGGGCGCTCTAAAATGCCTGCTACAGACGCTCATCTGTCGCTACCTGGCGTTAGTGATGGATCAGCCTGCCCGTGACAGTTACAGCCCTGTCCAGGACATGTGGCATGTGAGGACTTCTTAAGATTCCTCCTGGTGGCAGTTAGAAAAGGTTTCAGGGCTTCAGGGATCCTATTGATTTGACCTGCCACCCCAGGCTCTGTCCTGCTGCACACAGGTCCCTACAAATGGCCCCATCTAGGGCGTGTTCTGACTTCCCTTCCTCAGTTAGCACCCTGCAGGAATCCTGTTAGCTTGACCCCAAAGTTTTCCCACTTATGAAAAAGGCTTTAGGTGCAGATATGTGGCTGCAATGTACACACAAGGACTCCATTCAGCAAAGTCAGCAAGACATTAGTTTTTTTTTTTTTAGCAAAAATAGTTTCAAATTCTTGTGATTCAGCAAAGAAAACCCATGCTTAATTTTCACTTGTCTTCTCTCAAAAAGTGAAAGTAAAAAAAAATACAATAGAAATGTACAATAGTAAAAAATAAGTGTGATTCAGCATTGTTTCGACTCTAGTTTTTACTATGCTTTTTTACAGGTGCCCTGAGCAAGTGTAAAGAATACTCAGCACATTCCCTTATGGTTTTTTACCTAAAAAAGCCAAGTCAGCAATTGCCAGCATGTTTTTTATCAGTGTAAAAGACACAGAATTAACTTTTTTATGACTGTTTTAATTTATTTTAACAAAATGACTGGAGACACGCCAGGCAGACACGCCAGGCCACTGAGAGAGGGGCCATGATTTGCTTTTATTTTAATTGATACAGTAAAACAAAAATAATAAAAAAAACTCCAGTACGTCTGCAGGAATAAATCTATTTAATTCCAATAGCCGTTTTTTTTTTACATTAATACGTTACACAAGTCATCCAGCCACCTTTCCCAATAGGTAATGTTGAATTCACACCTACACCCAGAGGGAGAAATAACAAAACATATGGAGCAAACAAACATCAAGCACAGTTGCCTTCATCTATTACTCGATATATCTCTTTATTATTAATTTTATATGTAATCTGGAGGGAGGGCCATGATTCTTTTTAATTTATTTATTTATTTTTTTTAATAAAGTTAACTCTTCTATATATGTAGATCTGTATGAATAAATCTAGGCAAGTGCAATATTTTTTTTTTACTTCGACAAGTTTCATATGTCATCCAGCTGCTTTTCATAATAGCGGGATGAATACCAAAACATGCGAAGCAAAAGAAAATAGCAAGTCCAGTTGCCTTGCTCTATTACGGGGAGGCCGATTCATCAATAGCGCCAGGTAGCGACAGATGAGCGACTGAAGTATGGCGCTATGAGCGCCGCTAGCGTCAGCCGCGGGCGGTAGCGATTCGCTATAGCAGGCCTCCTCAGTCGCTACCTGGCGTTGTTGGGAACAACGCCTACATTGCTGAATATGATGTTGGCCCTCAGCTTTGTAGGCGCTGTCAGTCAGTGTGACCACGCTATTCAACACAGCGCCTGCGCTTTGCTTTGCTGTGGGCTGGGAATCAAGTACCTTCAGAATAAAACACATTGCAACATGTTTCTTTACTTTTTGTAGTTTTTATTTTGTGTTGAAAAGGAAATTAAATTAAACCAGATATTAGAATATAAATGCAAAATAAAACATAATTAAACACATAGCCACATTTTAATTTATTTTATTTATTTTTTAAAGAAAAAGGAAATACAATTAAACCACCAATGAGAAAGAAAATGAAAATAAAAACAGAACAGAGAAAGAAAAGGAAAATAGAAAAGGAAACTAAAAACAGAACTGAGAAAGAAAAGGAAAATAGAAAAGGAAACTAAAAACAGAACTGAGAAAGAAAAGGAAAATAGAAAAGGAAAATAAAAACAGAACAGAGAAAGAAAAGGAAAATAGAAAAGGAAAATAAAAACATAAATGAGAAAGAAAAGGAAAATAGAAAAGGAAAATAAAAACAGAAATGAGAAAGAAAAGGAAAATAGAAAAGGAAAATAAAAACAGAAATGAGAAAGAAAAGGAAAATAGAAAAAGAAAATAAAAACAGAAATGAGAAAGAAAAGGAAAATAAAAACAGAACTCAGAAAGAAATTGAAAATTAAAATAGGAATTAGAATGCAAAGGAAACTTACAACAGAATTAAACACATAGCCACATGTATCTATATATAGTTGATTTTATTTTAACACTAATAAAAAATAAAAAAAGTAACAGAAAAGAAAATGAAATTCAAAAGTCAAACAGAAAGGAAAAAGCAAAGTAAAGGGCATGAAAGTTTGTAAAGTTCAAATTAGGGATCAGGGTGCATCTCTTGGTGCCTGAAAAAATAAGAAAAGTGCAGTTAGTATAGATCTTTAAAGTAGTTTTGTTGTAGCAAATAAAAAAATGCATTACTTGATAACCAACATTGGCGTCTTACACACCCCTTAGAGTGGTTTGGGTCATCTTACACCCCCCTTAGAGTGGTTTGGGTCATCTTACACCCCCCTTAGAGTGGTTTGGGTCATCTTACACCCCCCTTATAGTGGTTTGGGTCATCTTACACCCCCCTTATAGTGGTTTGGGTCATCTTACACCCCCCTTAGAGTGGTTTGGGTCATCTTACACACCCCCCTTAGAGTGGTTTGGGTCATCTTACACCCCCCTTAGAGTGGTTTGGCTCATCTTACACCCCCCTTAGAGTGGTTTGGGTCATCTTACACCCCCCTTAGAGTGGTTTGGCTCATCTTACACCCCCCCTTAGAGTGGTTTGGGTCATCTTACACCCCCCTTAGAGTGGTTTGGGTCATCTTACACCCCCCTTAGAGTGGTTTGGCTCATCTTACACCCCCCTTAGAGTGGTTTGGGTCATCTTACACCCCCCTTAGAGTGGTTTGGCTCATCTTACACCCCCCCTTAGAGTGGTTTGGGTCATCTTACACCCCCCCTTAGAGTGGTTTGGCTCATTTTACACCCCCCCTTAGAGTGGTTTGGGTCATCTTACACCCCCCCTTAGAGTGGTTTGGGTCATCTTACACCCCCCCTTAGAGTGGTTTGGGTCATCTTACACCCCCCTTAGAGTGGTTTGAGTCATCTTACACCCCCCTTAGAGTGGTTTGGCTCATCTTACACCCCCCCTTAGAGTGGTTTGGGTCATCTTACACCCCCCCTTAGAGTGGTTTGGGTCATCTTACACCCCCCTTAGAGTGGTTTGGGTCATCTTACACCCCCCTTAGAGTGGTTTGGCTCATCTTACACCCCCCTTAGAGTGGTTTGGGTCATCTTACACCCCCCTTAGAGTGGTTTGGCTCATCTTACACCCCCCCTAGAGTGGTTTGGGTCATCTTACACCCCCCCTTAGAGTGGTTTGGCTCATCTTACACCCCCCCTTAGAGTGGTTTGGGTCATCTTACACCCCCCCTTAGAGTGGTTTGGGTCATCTTACACCCCCCCTTAGAGTGGTTTGGGTCATCTTACACCCCCCTTAGAGTGGTTTGGGTCATCTTACACCCCCCTTAGAGTGGTTTGGCTCATCTTACACCCCCCCTTAGAGTGGTTTGGGTCATCTTACACACCCCCCTTAGAGTGGTTTGGGTCATCTTACACCCCCCCTTAGAGTGGTTTGGGTCATCTTACACCCCCCTTAGAGTGGTTTGGCTCATCTTACACCCCCCTTAGAGTGGTTTGGCTCATCTTACACCCCCCTTAGTGTTTTTTTGGGCTGATTTTGATGGGAGTTCAAATACATTTAGCCAGTAGTGCAGTACTTGCATTAGAGTGAAGGGTAGTTAGTTTACCGCAAAAAAAGAAGTGATCATCCTTTCCCTTAGCTCATCGCCAGTCTGGGTGTCCTCACTTCTTGCTGCGGGCATGTTGGGGATTTCTGGCACCAGTGCTGTCTCCTCGGGGGCTTGAATTCGGTGGCAAATACAAATGTTGTGTAGCACACAGCAGGCAAGGATGATCTTGGAGACCTTCTGTGGGCTGTAGAGCATCTCTCCTCCTGGCCGTGCCAAACAGAGAAAGCGTGCTTTCAGCAGGCCGATGGTTCTCTCCACAATGCTTCTGGTCTTGCGATGCGCTGCATTGTAGCGTTCATGGGCAGAGGTCCGTGGGTTCCTGACCGGAGTCATGACCCACGTTCTCTGCCCATATCCCTTGTCCGCTGTAGAAAAAACACAAGGAGAGAGACAGCAATTAGTACTAGTACATGTTTTTTTGTGGTTGTTTTGTTAAATTTGGCTTACTAGGCCACATATTTGCTAAATACATTGACATGGTTAATTTATTACCCAGTAGCCAGCCAGCTGGCATTTCGTTGTTATCAAACTTCCGGCACAGAACTGTCCGCTGCAAGACGTAAGAATCGTGGCATGAGCCGGGGAACCCCAATCTCACCGCCCGCAGCCTCATGTCTGGGTCACAGACAACCATAATATTTAGCGAATGGAAATGCTTCCGGTTTCTGTAAGACAGCTCCTGTGCACGGGGAGGGCGGAAAGGGATATGTGTACCATCAACGCACCCTAGCACATTCGGGATCCCTCCCATCAGATAGAAAGCATGTTTTATTTTGGCAACCTCTTCCTCATCCTCAGGAAACTTGATGTAAATTGGGATTAAATCACAAATTGCCAGAACTACCTGGATTAGTATGCGGCTCATAGTAGCCTGGCTTATCCCGCTGAGGAGGGCGGAGGTTGCCTGGAAGGTCCCTCGTGCCAAAATATTCAGAGTGGCACACAGGCGTACTATGCCTGGAATGGATTGAGTGCGTTTGGTGGATGGCTCGATTTTGTGCTTAATCTGATCATATAGGGACTGTAGTGCAGCACGATTCAGACGGAAGCGGCTCCTGATCTGCTCGTCACTTAAGTCCCATACTGAAAGGCGGATTGCAAAGGAGCGGGGTGCCCTAAGCCTCACAACACCCCGCTCCCTTTCCTCCTGCTCTTTCAGCATACACATACATCCATTCACCCAGACACCATACATCACCCTCTTATCCATCACACACACTCAAGATATATACAAAATAAACCAAACAAAAAAAAAAACCACAAACACACCACACACACACAAACAATCACACTCCACACACACCCGCTACAATGCAGCTCACCACAAAACCAGAACTATAGTGGTCCAAACCACCAGCCTGCTGAAAACCAGCTTTCTAAGTTAGGCACAACCAAGAGGGGAGTTGCTGCACAGCCCACAAAAGGCCCCAAAATCAAGCCTCACTTGCTGTATGCTACACAATATTTGCAGATGCCACCAAAAACAAGCTCCTAAAGAAACAGCACTGATGTCAGAAATCACCCAACAAGCCACAGAGAGTGAGGACAGAAACCAGACAGAGGCTCAAATGAGCTAAGGGAAGCAAGCGAGCACCGCACCACACCACAGCCTTTGCCACAGTGTAAGAATATCAGAAGCTTGAAAATTCCTTCTATTTATACTTCTCTTTCAAAACGGACAGGTCCGCTTTGCCGCCTTTTGCGTCGCTCTGCTATTTCCGGGCGCCAATTAGCCGACCCAGGTGTGCGTAAAACGGAGTGCGCACGCGCACGCTAGTAGCGCTACTAGCGTACGTGAGCCGAAACTTGCGTGAAATAACGGACATGGCTCAAAAATCAGTGGTGGCCCAATGAAAGGTAAGCTGCTGTTTTTTTAAATAGCCGTTAGGCTAGCCACATGTCACAAGGGGTTGAGATACATCATTCCATTGTTGTATTTTGGTGTGTGTTGTTTGGTTAATGAGGTCTGTAATGAGTTAATTGGCTAACACACATGCTTCAGTCAGTGCAGTGGAGGTGTGGCTAGAAGGAACTGGGCTGTATGTGTGAATCAATTAAGTGGCCTGCTTTTTGATTGGCTGTTAGAGCACATAAAACCTGCCCAACCCTAACAGATTGCGATGCCATTCTGTAGTCTGCATGCGTGCTTGTTGGGTGTGTATTTGTGTGTGTGTGCAGCTACAGGATGGAGCAAAATTCAGGACATCTGCCGGCCACAGCAGGCCCAAGTAGGAGTTTGGTGGGTGCTGTGCGCAGACCTCCCTTACGGAAAAGGGCACAGCCTGAAGGTGGGGCAGCACCCCAGGCTAAGTGCCCAGGTGCCAAGAGGGAGCCTGAATTTAATTTGGCGGAGAATAATCATCTTGTGCGCCTTACACTTGCTAAATGGGAGCTGATATTTGGCTCCCAAAGCAAGTCCATAGGCAAACAAGAAAGAAGCAAACTGTGGGATGCCATTGGTGTGGAGCTTAGTAGCACTGCTCAACACCCACGTAGTGGCCCATCCTGCAGGAAACGCTTCTACACTTTGCGAGGGGCCCTTATGAAAAAGATGAATCACGATCTTGATGTGGACAGTGGGACCATCCAGGCTCCAAAGAGTACCTACAGGCCGTATGAGGAGATGCTGAAGGCCAAAATCCCACTGGCTCGGCTGCAGGGTGTGGATCCTGGGGATGACACCACAGGTTGGACTGAAGGTACATATTTTCTGCCTTTTTTCCTAACCTACTGTTAATGTATGTGATTAGCATTTTTTCATTCTGACCAACTAACAGTAGGACCTGTGAAGTATTACATTAGAGCTCAAACATTTGTTACTTTTCTGTCTGTTGCTTTCTGCATAGGTGCACATGCTGCTGTCCGGGATGTGCCTCAGGACACCCAAACTCCTGCCCTTCCAGCAACCTCAAGGCTACCCCAGTCTGCCATTGAAGGTATTTACCACTAATTTTGGTGCTGGTTGTTTGGGGAACAAATGGGTGTGGGAGCAGCTCAAACAATCGAGTGTTGCACTGTTGAGTCATAATAATATGGGCCTGCGGCCTAATTTCACTCCCACTGTAACACTCACAGCAACTAACTAACAAGGCCCTAACATGTGTAGATATGTTTGAAGCCAGAGATGTGTGGCCATATATCGGCATATCAATGTGGAAGCCACACTGGCCTTGATTAGTGAATATTAGTGAAAGAGCTGCTCACACACACCTTAATGCATGTTGTATTTTTGCACGCACATTAACTATGGCTCAATGTTTGCTTGATTTTTGCATAGCTCCCATGCCCTTGGCCCCAGCATCTCCTCCGGATCCAACCTACTCTTTGGATGTCGGTAAGTGCATGTGTCCACCTTGCTTTATCCACTTTTACCCAAGTGCATGTGTCTCATTCCTCTTTTTCCTTGGTAGGCCAAGTGACTGGTTCATCTTTGGACCCCACTTCCGATGTTGCAGGTCAACAGGACCCTGTTGGTGTGTATAGCAATACATAATGTATCCTTTATGCTGTTTATGTTACACTGGTTCAATTTGGTTAGTCTACTAATCTACATGTTTGCTTTGTAAACTTGAAGATGCCTCTTGGGAGTGCTTGTTGCCTCCCCAGGGTCAGTCTATTAGTTATTGGAGTGATAGCAATGTATTTGGGCGGACATATTTGTTGCCAAACATTCCCCGTAGTAGTTGGATGAATATTTAGAGACATTCCTTGTGTTTTTTAGTTGACCCGAATATCGGAAGTGGCTGTCCAGAAAGGGCCCCTCAAGTTCAGGCTGCCAGAGATGAGGGTAAGTTGTTTTGCCTTGCTCTAGTCTGCATTTTGGCTCTACTTTTGTTGCACTTGCTTCTGGCAACTTGTGTGTCCACATGTATTTTCAAGGTCCAAGCTCGAGTGAGGGCCCCACTCAAGACATCTGGGAGATTGCAGGTATGTGTAATTTAAGCAAGGTTTCTGATGTTATTTGCAAAAATTATTGCCTCTTAGTCCTGTAACATACATGTTAACAATCTGAGTTTAACAGATACCTTTGGTCTAGTGTGTATTTTTGCACTTTTTTGAGGTATGGCCTCGATAGCCTAGCCAGGTTACATTTGAGTTTGGGCCACTGACCTACTAACCTGATTTTCCTGTTTAGCATATGCCAACTTGCCGGACATCTCGGATGTGGAATTGCCACTCTCTGGCAGCGAAACCTCGAGCCTACCTGTGCCGGAGGACACGCAGGTAACATGGCTGATGTAGACGACCTAGAACCACATTGGCATGTTCGTGGGTAGTGGATGAAGCAACATGTCACATTTCCTTTCATTGTTGTTTTTGCAGGAGGCGGAACCAGAACCCCAAGCTGGGACCTCTTCCCAAGTCCCATGTGGCCAAGCTTCCGAGGCTCAGACAAGGGTAAGTTGTATAGTGACTGTTTAGGGTAATTATTTTGAGGGGCATACCTGCATTGGTTCGGTTTGACTAAAATGTTGTTTTCTATTTTGTTAGGCTCAAACCACAACAAGAGGAGGTGTGGCACCAACCAGTGCTGATTTTTATGAGCTAGGGGTCCGGATGCTGGAGGACTACAGTCGCCAACAGCCGCGTGATGGAACTAATGAGCGCATTGCGGCGTTGGAAAATCAGGTGCTGATGTGTCAGCAACAAAATGAGGCCCAGCAGCGCCAGATCGACCAGTTGCTCCTAAACCAACAGCAGAACCAGGAACTTGGTCGGCTGGGCAATCTAATGGAGCAATCTCTCCTGCGCCAGGAACAATCTCTCCAGCGCCAGGAAGAATCGATACAGCGCCAGGAAGAATGTCTCCAGCGGCAGGACCAAACTTTGTTGTTGATACAACAGCTCATACAACAGCAGTCTATATTTTTTACTGCACTGTTGTCCCCCAACACCGCCCCTAGCAATGACTCCCAACCTCCCCGGCCACCCAGCCAAGAATATTAATTTTGTTTGTTTTGGTTTGTGTAAATATATTTGCTTAACCCACCTCTAAATTGTGTTTTTCCTAAGACCTAGCTAATAACACAGTCAGGGATGAGTATCTTGATCTAGATATGTCAATGTATTGGTCAATTTAGCCCACACATTTGAGACCATAGCTTACTATGGTTAACACATGAAATGGCTCCAAAGGTATGGCTAAATTGACACACAAATGGGTTTTGAGACAGTTAAACTATGCTTTGCAAGGCACCACACTGTAATGATGGTCATCAAAAAATTTATTTTAAAAACATGGCCAACAGGGCCAACATTGCCCAACAAAGGGCATCAACAGGCCAGCCTTCCCCCCACCCTAACGACGCCGCCGGAGCCTCTTCTTGGCCAGCAGCATCAGCTTCAGGAGCCTGATCTCCCGCCACAGTCTGCGATGCTGGTTTTCACAAGCTGTAGAGATGTAGAAACAACAATTTATTAATAAATTGGATGTGACCTCAACAGACACAGATGTAGCAATGTAATGTCAGTGTGTCCAATTAGGTGACACTCACATTAACATTGTTGACCACTGTGCGCTTATTGGTTAACATGATATGAGTACTATTGACTGTCAGGAATGTGAACAACACATCCCAAGCATACATTTACTCTTAAAGTGTACCAACACCCACCGGTGATCGGCCCTGGAATCTATCAGATTCCCGGCCCGATCACCTCCCTCCCCGCGGGACATCCGAGATCGGGATGTCCCTGGGGGTGAAACCCCCCAAAACCCCAAAATCCCTACCTCAGTTTCGGGGGGGCAGGGCCGCCGGGCCCTCCCTGGCGCCCCTCTAGACGTGTGCGTGCCTGCGCCGGCCGTCTGTGAATGGCCGGCGCAGGCATGCGCGCGTAAAAAGGGGCGCGGGGGAGGCGGAGGAGGAGCCAATTTGCCGTGGCTTGTACGTTTGCTGGAGTAAAAGTGAGTTCAGGGGGTTGTCACACAGCGGTGACGATCAGGGGTGCCCCACCGTAGTGGACCAAGACCCAGGAAAGTCAAACTCCTGGTTGTTGTTCCACTTTAACTCTGGGGAAGCAAAGAAGGTATAAGTCCCAGTGTGTCCATTTTTGTGTTTAGTCACAGCCAAACCTCAGGGCCTAAGTCCTAACGAGTACACGAGTTTGCCCTATAATGTTAGAGGTCCAGACCTAACAGGGCCCATTTGGTTGTGTCTAAGGCAAAAATAGTCTCTATGTGGCCAAATGAAGAATGTGAGGCAACAATCAAGCATGCAAACAGGCATGTTGGATTATTGTACAAACACATGGAATCTAGATGTGTGTGAAATGAACACATAGGTACATTTTAAATGTCTGCAGATGTGACTATAAGACATAGATTTCACAAGTCTTTACGCATATGAAGTGGGATGTACTCACCATCGCAGCTGTGGCGGGGGCCCATGCTGCTGGCCGTCCCTGGAGCTGGGGTGGGGAGGAGGTTCTCTGGCTCCGTCTGCGTAGCAACATCTGTCAACAGAAAGCAAAAGACAAAAACACAATTAGTGGGCCAATGACACCTGACTATTTGACATCCATCTGGTTATTGAGTCTGAAAAATCAAAGGCTTGCATGGTTACATACAGGTTGTCCAAAATTAGCATATTTCCTGGTCCATGAGTTAATGTCAGTTAGTTAGGGTTGCCACATGTATCCCTAAAGATAATGTGCAAATAACATAGACAGTGCTATGTAAAGGACTCATTAGCAGTTGTTTGGCTAATGTTAATAGTGGGCCACATGTTTGAGCGGGAACAACTTAACCCAAGAAAAGAAATTAGAACACCCATCATGGTGTGGGCAGAAACATAGGGGTGGTTGACAGTTGGCTAGCACTGTAGTGGGGTTTGTGAGGTTAGGGTACCTTATCAAACCAGCTGTGACAATGGACCAGGAAACATGTGTCTGTTAAAAGTGGGCCAATACACAGGATTGCAGCAAATCTGGGTTTGGGTCCGCTTTGGCAGAGCAACACAATTTGCGTGAGACAACGTACTCCGCGGCCGCTGCCTTCCACACATCACTCCTCGAGTGTGTGTGCACGCGCAGCCCATTAGGAAACAGAGCGCAGGCGCACACACATCTAGAGTGTCACACAGGAGGCTGGGACGGTGGCTTTGGCAACCCCCAAAGAGGTAAGGAGTTTGTGGGGGTTTTTTTTGGGGGGGGGCCCTGGGTGAGGGATGTGATTTGTCATGGAACCTTCGAGAATCCAAGCACTATCAATGTTTGTGGGTCCACTTTAATGAATGTCATAACATAGGGAATGTGATGGATAACAACAAACACTTACCATGACTATGCCCGTGGAGAATCCTTCGCCAAAAGGCCATGGAGGTGCCGCCTATATGATGCCCTGCAAATTAGAGAGGAATGGCAAGGGCTAAGTACAAATTGCAAGATGAAACCTGTCACAGACTAACAATTAAAAAATGGACACTCACCAGGGGATGAAGCGCCACTTGAAGCCCAGGGAGGGCTCTGAGGAGGAGGCGGGGAGCCTCGGCTCCTCACACTCTGGTCAGAAGATCCACCAGGCAAAGGGCCACCCTCCTCCCTCTCACTCCCTGCTCCTTCAGGGAGTGTGGGCGAGTCCATTGCTACCACCCCACTTGGACTCCCCACTTGAGAGTGGCCCCTTGCCTGGTGAGAGTCCTCAGACTCAGAGTGTGAGGAGCTCTGGGGCGTCATCCCCTTCCTCCCCTGGGTCCTCTAAATAGGACCCGCGGGAGGGACCCTCCCCCGATGACTCCCCCGAGTCCGCCTGCCTGGTTCGGGGGAGGAATCCCTTCCCACGTTTCCCCAGGGGAGGACGCTTATCTGTGTGGAGGGGGTGAAAGAAAATAATTAATATAAAGAGCACAAATGGACACAGCTTAGCAGATGATTCTGCAAAAAGGCTAAACAGAACATAAGCTTTAACTTACCTGATGCGTAGGCATCATATAGGCGGTACACGCCTTCAGGGTCCCGGCGCTTGAAATCTGACCACTTCTGCTGAATGGCTCTTATGGAAAGCTCGGTGTGGAAGCGCCGGGACACTGTGGCCTTCACCTCCATGGCAATGCGTTTTTTCCCTCCACGGGCATAGTCATATTCGGCCACGCAGAAGTCCTATGAAAAATGATCAAACAAACTAAAATCAATACATGACATCAGAACAATGGCATAAACAGTTATACAGAGACCAGATCAAAGTGGACCCACACCCAGGATTATCACTATTCTGGGTTTGTGTGCACTTTGGTGGGCCACACCAATTGTGGGTGGTCCGCTGTCTGCAACCCCCTTGGAAGGCCACAAATACACCACTGAGGACGCTCCCACGTGACTGCGCAAGCCAAACACAGTGCTCCGCGCCGCTGTGGTATGCGCATACAAGGCCGTTGGGACGTGCATACCAGCTCAGCTGGGTCTGCACGGCAAAGTACGCATGTGGCGTTTGACTCTAACAGGGAGTGCGCCTGCACACAAAATTAAAATATGTCTGGCGCAGGGGTACACCCTGCTAGAGGTAAGCGCAATAGGCATCCGCAGCTAACGCATGCACAGATGGGACGGGGCTGAGGTAATTTTTAGGGCCCTCCAGGGGGGGGCATCCCAGCAGGACATCCACAATGGGGATGCCCCACGGGGAGTGATCAAATTTGGTCAGAAAACAAAGAAATTTCTGGGCCAATCCCCCCTGTGTGTTCTGCTACTTTAAAGCTAAAAATACACAAACCAAATACTCACTTTGACCACCTGGCCATTTACACGGCTATCCACCCGTGTGCGCCTTTTCTTTGGAGGCCCAGGAGGGGAAGGGGTGGGAGGGGTGCTAGTTGGGGAAGGTGAGGTAGGTGGGGGAGGTGGGGGAGGGGTGGTGGGGTCAGAGTCGGAGGAGGAGCTGGGGAGGCGCATAACTCGCCGTCTGGGCAGCATTGTGGAAACGCTAAGGAGGAAACAGGAACCGGAAATGACCCAAGCGACATTGGAAAAAAGTTTAAAAAAAAAAAAAAACGCTCCGCGCACCAGCAACAAGCTATTCTCAGTGGCGGAAAAACTAAAATGACGCTTGAAAACAAGCTATTGGCATAAGCTCAAGACATTTTTACCTTAAGGTGGCGTTGAAACGCAAAGGAGGATACCGGAACCGGATATGACGCTAGCAACTGTGATTCCAAATTCAAAAACAAACATGCGCGCAACAGGGACAAGCTAATATCAGCTATGTGCAAGCTAAGTGGCGGCCAAAAATTAAAATGACGCTGCAAAACAAGCTATTGGCATAAGCGCTAGACATTTTTACCTTAAGGTGGCGTTGAAACGCAAAGGAGGATCCCGGAACCGGATATGACGCAAGCAACTGTGCTTCAAAATTCAAAAACAAAGATGCGCGCAACAGGGACAAGCTAATATCAGCTATGTGCAAGCTAAGTGGCGGCAAAACATTAAAATGACGCTTGAAAACAAGCTAGGGCCCAAGGCGCCACGAATTATTAGCTTGATTTAGCAGGGGGTTCTACATACTGTAATGCATAGGTCCTTCTAAAGCATACACCGTTGTGCTTAAATATACAAATCTTATTCCTTCCCAAAGTCATCACACAATCAAACTAGACAACTACCTGAAAATGTGGCACACATGAGAATGCATAACGGGTTGTTATGAGCTGGTACGACTGAATGTTAATCCTGCAATATGTGGCCAGGCACGCTCACAACTACAGTGTATTCATTAACAACGACTGGGGTCGCGGGAAGTGAATTCCTTGAAAATGGCAGAAGGGCACATGTATGAACAGCACAGCGCCGCACAACGCAGCGCAGCGAGGCACAGCGACGCTCGCGCCGCCACATAGCGAATTAAAACAGTGACTGCACAAACACTGACCAACACAGATTCATCAAGGACAGGGCTGCCGAATAGCTTGGGCGCTGACAATTTCGAAGAGCGAACGTGACCGCCCAACCTGACAGGCTACAAAATAGCTATACAAGCCCCGTTTGTGTGGAAAACAAGCGATTTTGAGGCCAATGAGTTTGGTTGGAGGAGATGCAATTCCCATGTCACTCACAACATTACATTGTGAAAAATAATAAAAACTTAAAATACATATAACTAACCAGCCAGATTCATAAAACATATCAATATAAACATGTGTTGAATTTTGTACCAAAGAAAAAAACCCAAAAACCACTAAAAACAATCATTGCAGCGTCTGCCATTGAAATGTATGGGAGAGCGGCAGGTAGCGCCAGGTAATACGTGTCGCTGTGAAGGAATTTGCAGCGGCGCTGTTCGGGCCAGCCGGCTTCATGATGAATGCCGCGCTAGCCGTCGCTCTCGCCGGCGCTAGCCTCATTTAGCTTGATAAATGCGTCATTGTGACCGCCGCCGGGCGTACTTGAGTCGGTAGTCGCCGTTAGCTGCCGCTACCTGGCGCTCGTCAGACACTACCTGGCGCTATCGCTTGATGAATAAGGGCCTTAATACATATATATCATTACATGGATGAATGTGATAACAAAGTGACTAGTAGCACAAGTGCATTAAAACACAATTGTTACAAATTCACACTGATATATCACACGAGGAGTCACCTGATCATTCTGGAGCTGTGTGAAATAAGGAAAACAAATTAACCATTTGGGGAAAAGTCTTCTCAGCACCAGAGACACTTTTTGCTAGAAAATTTGAGTCACTTGCATCCCGTCGACCAATGGGATTTGTCATTTTGTGCATGTGATCATTTGGTTGATGTAAATATGTAAATGTCCTGTACATTGCAATGATGTGTTAGTTACAAAGCTATTCATCTTCTATTATCTCCCTTCCAGTCCAGGGTTATGTTATACAGGGTGGGCGATCCTTCCTCTATCCATCTGCAATCACATCAATCTACAGAACACATTCTAAAGTCCTAGTTTTTGCATCTATTTAGATAAAATAAAGGTTTATAGTACCTGCACTCCAAACACGCCCCTCGTGCACATCTTCAAGAAAAAGAAGAAACATATTATCAATGATTGTGTGATGACTGATGCTGCCTGTTGCTATTTAGTTACAAACTTTACACAATTATCTTTATTTTTTACATCTAACCATTTATGGACTGATAGGAGCTCCTTGAGACCCCTATACCAGTTCAAAGGGCAGGAGGGGCTGGAAAGTCACCTGCCAGCAATCATGTGACTTGCCAAATGTTGCCCCGTTACCTGCATCCTCAAGGGGGGGGGGGGGGGCAGAAGAGCTCAATGCCCTTTTTGTGCTATGTGGGCTGGTAGCCTTCAGGGCTGAGTCCGGCCACTTGGGCTACACACCCTGATCTACCTGCCCAAATAGGCACACATGCAATTGAAGAACAAAAAAAAAGTTTAGCCCTTAAAAATTAAAATGTGTGGGGTACCCCCTGGATGGGGGGGGGGGGCATGCTTTTTTCATCTTTAAGGGTTTAATTCATGCACATAATAGTTGTATTTTTGTATTTTATGTGAAAATCTCATAAAGTGCTCTATTCGGGGGTCTTCTGAGCAGGAATGGGTGGCTACCAATACATGTGTGATACCTGTGTTATCGGGAGGAATGGGGCTTTTACAAGCAATATGATATTCTTAAAAAAAAAATACAAAATGTTATTTTGTAATATTTTCTCCACATATTTAACCCCATAATATTGGGAAAGCACTGAAAAAAATCCAGCAAAAATTACAATTAAACATATAAAGTGCAACATGTTAAAAATGGCCTGGCAACAGAGTGTGACATAAGCTCTAGGGAGGCTAGCACTGAAAGGGTTAAATACCAGCCAGCCCATATCAGCATGTATCTTTCCTGCTGCTGCTTATCATCTGACAGGGTTTCCTGCATAACTCTAATGTGCTTGACTTCATAAATCCAGTGGCAGTAAAATTGAGACCCTCGAATGCCCCCCACAGTCACATGGTCCACAGGTTTCCCCTGGGTATCCGGCTGCGAGAAACCACATGACCGTGGTGGCCAATCACCAGTTTATATCCACTCAAATATTGTTGGAGATGTTTGGGTCTGCAGAAGTGTTAAAGGGCTCCCTCGCATGTTTATATGTATAACAAGTGACACAATTCATATGTATTAAACCTTTGCCCAAAACACATACATGAAAACTAAAAAAAATCATGTTACCTCCAATTTGTACACCCAGGATAGGTCCACCTTAAAAAAAAGACAGAAATAATTATTGTTGGGGGGGGGGGGGGGCAGCAATGGGAGTAAGTATTGCACTTCCCTTTCATTTACAATATAAAGCCTGGATCCCCAATCAGTGGTATTAGTGCCACTGGTGATACTTGAGATCCTATCAGGTGGTGCTCGGTGAGGTTGCAAACTGACCTGCACCCCAAACTAATTCATTTCCATCCATAATGTATCCAAAGTGGATTTGCTCCATAAATACAAACTATTTATGTTCATTTTTAAAGCAGACTGAAAGCCAAATTACGGGGAAATTCACTAAGTAACAAAATAACTCTTCTAGCTTTGCCTATTGCTGGTGACGTTTGCTAGATTTCATGCAGTTTACAGTTAGGACACTAGATGTTGCTGTTTATCTGTAATCTTTTTATGCATGTTCTTGTATTTCCTGTCTATTCGGCTGCGCTAAATGACTTATTTTTCAGGTCTTTGTCATCCACCATGGTAAGGTGCTAACCACCATGTTGTTAGCTTGTATCGCTCCTGCTGCTCCCTATCATCTGACATGGGTTCCTCCATCCTTTAATATGCTTGACTTTATAATTCCCGTGCCCCCCCCCCCCCCCCGTGCTGTGACACCCAGTAACTACAAAAATAAGACCTTCTCATTTTTGAGCATTCTCATACTGCATGCATGTTCCAGTAAAGCCAGTTCATGTTACACCAAAAATGTCTATCTGGATTTGACTCCACTGCACCCAGCAGCAACACTCAGCAACAAGATCTACTAACTGCAGTGGCCCAGGTTTAGCTATAAAGTGGATATTTAAATAAAAAAAAATGCTAGTCTATGGGACATTGTGTCCGATGCTAAATTAGACTCCAGGGCCGACCACACACTGCCTGCCCACATGGTGCCCCCCCCCCCCTTATCTTCCCACCCACATTTGGCAGCATTTAAAATAAAGAAATCTTACCTTTGAGATTGATCCTCTGGAGAACTTGATCGCCTGAATTGGCCGCCTTGGTCACATGGTTGCCGGCACCAGAATAAGGGCTGCGAGCTAACACGTGACTATGGTGGCAAATTCACCAGGGGATCAATCTGAAAGGTAAGACTTCTTTATTTTAAGGGGTTTATTTGCTGCCATATGCAGACGGGCAGCGTGTGGCAGGCCATGGAGTCTAAATCAGTGCTGGACACAAGGCCTTATAGACTTTTATGGGGTGTTGTTTTGGTTTAAATAATTGCTGTGCTGCTTCAGCATGGCTGCCACTTCCGCATAGCATTGAATTGCATTGTTGATGTCATCTGCCATCCTAACACCACCTCTCGCTGTCCTTAATGCTGCCGCTCACTGTTGCCAGTCCCGGGGGGAGAGGGGTGGCTTCTGCTGTTTAGGTTTGCCAACTTTGGGGCTTCCTCCTGGTCCGGTGGGCACTGGTGATCTGATACAGATTGTAACCACCTCATTGGCATCTGTATTGGGGGCCCCCTTCATCTTTTCTTTATGGTAGAACATCTGCATATAAAGCCAAGGATACAAATGTAACAGAATTGTATCAGCAAGGAGAAGAAACCTTTGATGGATGAATAAGGTGACAGTTACTAATGTTTACTCCTTTTCTAATGCTGTTATTTGGGATTGCTATTTTTTCCCTTTTAAAGCAGAACAAAACCCTGAGCATCCGGCCCTGAAATCTAAAAGATTCCAGGGTCGGCCTCTGGCCTTCCCCCAGGATGCCCCACTGTGTGGAACCTCCAAGATCACCCATAATAATTCAGCTCTTCCCGGTTCAATGGATGCGCCATGGCTCAGGCTCTCATCCAATCAGAACTGCTTGATGTGAATATGTAATTCAACAATGGCTCTGTTTTCAACAGGAGCAAAAGTGTCCACATCCCCGGTATCTTTGGACTATGCTCACACTCCCACCTCAGTAATTTAGATAGGCTGGGGCAGGAGCACGCATTTACGCTCCCCATTGAAGCTCAATGTCTCTGATTGGAGGAGAGCCTGAGCATGCGCATTGGACTGGGAAGAGGTGAGGTATTATGTGTGATCTGGGAGGTTTCACACACCTGGGCATCCCAAAATAAGATGCCCTGGGGCACAGAACAAAGCCCGGAACAGTCAAAATGTTGAGTTTTGTTCTGCTTTAAGGAGAGCTATAGCTTTTTATACAGATGTTGTACTAAAATAAAAGGAACACGCTTTCACTTTAAAATGACATTATTCTGTGAAGAATACCCCGAGCTTTATAAGAAGTTACACAGAGATTTTTTTTTCAAAAATACATTATTTGTCTGAGGGAACCTGTGATGTTTGTGTTTGTTTTGTGTCCTTCCCATCATGCAGGTTGGGGCATTTGCCTGCTGTAATTTCTTTTCAGAAACCCAAAAGCCCCCCCTGAGCCCCCCCATAGACTGTAATGGGATTGGGGTTTGGGTGATGCAGAAGCAGAATATTGGGAACTATTTGGCAGAACTGCACCAGAGCAGAATAGAGGCAGATGTGTCCTGAGCTCCATGAACCTGTGGCTCCTGTTCCCCTCTCTCATCCTCCTATTCCATGTCACTGCTTTCCTTTGATAACAATTAATTATTAATATTTAAAGATTGGTCCATTGAAATGCATTGGAGAGCGCCAGGTAGCGAGAGGTCATACCTGTCGCTGTTCAAGGTCGGACGCTGGCGCTGTGGGCTGAGGCTGGAATAATGATGAATGAGTCGCTATATGGCTCTATCTCAGTCGCTAAGCAGGATCGGCTTGATAAATGTGTGATTGTGGTGGGGAGCCGGCGTTCTCGTGGTGGGGCCCGTCATTACCGGCCGCTCAACAGTCGCTACCTGGCGCTATTCCTTCATAAATAAGGGCCATAGTCTCTTCCAGGCTGCTCATTGCCTCTAAGCATCTGATAATGCAAATAGCAGACATGTTGTGTTCAAGAGCCTCAAAAAATCTGCCACAGGAGCAATGTGCTTCACCAGGTCTGGGGTCTGGTCCAGACACCGGGGCCACCCTCTTGGGCTCTCTCCTGTATGTATGTGTTAATTATGTCTAAAAAGAGAATAATGTATTTCACAATGTGTAGGGAGCACAACAAAGATTTTGTGGGGTTAAAATGATCTTGTGAAGTGACTCCTTTTGGGATGGCTGCAGCAAGTGCAGGGAATTGGGTCTCATGGGCTACTGATGATACACAGTCCCTGATTGATGGTCCTTAATCTGCTCCCACATGGGGAGGCCGATTCATTAATAGCGCCAGGTAGCGACAGATGAGCGACTGTAGCGTGATTTTTTCAGCGCCAGCCAGTATTCGCTGTGCTTGGCCGGCATTAGCTTGATGACAGCGACTCAGTCGGTGTGCGGTAATGCTGAATACGGGCTGGGGGGTCGCTGTTTCACAGGTCCAGCGTTGTATGTGAGCGCCTGACAACGAATGGCCAGAGCGAACGGCTAGCTTCATATTCATCAAAAAATCACGCTCCGAATGTGCTGTCGCTGTCCATTCCTTGTTTAAACCCCAGAGCGCTGGCGGCGATGGGTATTAACTAGTTTTTAACCCCTAAACAACCATATTTTTTGAATGTAACATTATACATGTTTCTATAATCATTTTGTAATATGAATACATTAATCTCAGACCTGTTAGATCAATTCTGCACATATTTTTTTAAATTTTTTTTTTTGACTTAAAAATAAATCCTAACATTGCAGAAGTGGTCTCCGATTTTTTGACATTAAAAAAAAAAAAAAAAAAAAATATTACCAATTAATTAGGAATAATTATAGATTGCTCCATTGAAATGCATTGGACATCGCCAGGGAGCGACAGCTCATACCTGTCGCTGTGAGGGAATTTGCAGCGGCGCTGTTCGGTCCAGGCGGCTTCATGATGAATGCCGCGCTAGCCGTCGCTCTTGCCGGCGCTAGCCTCATTTTGCTTGATAAATGCGTCATTGTGACCGCCGCCGGGCGTACTTGAGTCGGTAGTCGCCGTTAGCTGCCGCTACCTGGCGCTCGTCAGACACTACCTGGCGCTATCGCTTGATGAATAAGGGCCTAGGAGTAGGATAGTCTGGGTTTTGAATCCCTACACAGTTGTATAAAGTTCATGCATAGATTGTACAATTAGATTGCAAGGTATGAAGTATGAAGCGTTATTTTATACACTTTGGGGTCAATTTAGAGCCTGGTGAGGAAACTCACTTCTTACTTAGGAGAATAAATTGCCATTCACTTTTATTGTCTACCTGGTGAAAATTTACACCCAATAGAAAGTAAATGGCAATTTTTTTCTTCTAAAAATGTTTTCTCACCAGACTCTGTATCGCCCCCTTTGTCATTTCCATCCGGCAGATTTATCCCTGTAACAAATCTACGCAGCAGAATTCTGACATTTACATTGTATAGTAATGTTCACCAGACCAAAAGGCATATTTCATATTTTGGGCTGGTATTAAATGGAACCAACAGCTTGGCACAGTTGGAAAAGAAAGGTAGCGGACATGTTGGAGCTTCCTCTCCCAACTGACCTAACTGAAATGTACAGTAACAGGAAGCCCAGCATGACTTCCTGTTTGCAGGTGGCATGCAAGTCCATGAGCGGCCATCTTGTTTTTAAAATTCACCCCAGCAGGTGGTAGAAAAAAAAAAACTATTTTTTATGTGCAGCATATGGGGAGGGATGCATATGAGCACTGTTTGTTGCGTTGGTCTGGTTCAGGTCATTTTTGACTGTTGGTCCGCTTTAAAGATACCTATGGGGCATCTAGATCCCACAGTGGAAATAGCTGCCTATCCCTCACCAGGGCATCTGTACTTACCAGGCTCAAAGCTCTGTATTCAAATGTGTGAATGCAAGTAAATGCAGAGGTATCCCCGTCTCCCCTGTGTGCACACTCTTCATTACCTCTTGGGTGGGAGCGTGCACAGCAGGGAAGCAGGAGAAGCCTGTGCCGCATTGGTGAGTGTGGAGGCTTGGGCAGGGTTAGCCAGCGATTCCCTAATTGGGATTCCCCCCAGGAATATTTAATATATGACTTTTGGTTATACCTTTGCCCAGAATGTATGTATACAAATAATTCTAAGTACCTAATTTGACTTCAATCTTCAATCTGTGTTCTGAAAAAAAGACTTAAAAAATGTATAGAGATGATTATTCCCCTTCAGATCCATGTCATATGTTCATCTATGAAAAGATTCTATTCACAGGCTAAGGCTTGCCACATCTGCACGCAGAATGCACCCCCAGTTGCAGCTAAAGTGCAGGCATGTGATTTGCAGCCCCAGTACATGAATGCAATGAGTGTCATGTATGTGGGAATGATTGGCTCACCAATCCACCTCGTGCTGCCCCCGTGCCCCTCGCATCCCCTGCCTCACTCCTTGCCCTGCCCCCCTCGCAACTCCCGCCCCACTCCTTGCCCTACCCCCTCGCAATCCCCGCCCCACTCCTCATCCTACCTCCCTCGCAACCCCCGCCCCACTCCTCGTCCTACCCACCTTGCAACCCTCGCCCCACTCCTAGTCCTACCCCCCTCACAACATCCGCTCCACCCCTTGCCCTACCCCTCTCGCATGCCCCGCCCCACTCCTCGCCCTACCCCCCTCGCAACCACCGCCCCACTCCTCGTTCTACCTCCCTCACAACATCCGCCCCACTCCTCATCCTACCCCCCTTGCAACCACCGCCCCACTCCCCTCGTACCCCCCTTGCAACTCCCGCCCCACTCCTTGCCCTACCCCCTCGCAAACCCCACACCACCCCTCATCCTACCCCCCTCGCAACCCCTGCCCCACTCCTCATCCTACCCCCCTCGGGGGGGTCACACTGGGGGTTGATCCACTTTAAACAGAACAAAACCCACCAGCGGCAGTCCTGGAATCTACAAGATTCCAGCTCCATTCACTAACTTTTTCCTTGGGCTTCCCGAATCGGGATGTCCCGCTGTGTGAAACCCCCCAGGGCTTTGGTAAAAACTCACCTTTCCATGCTTCAGCAGTGCGTGCGCAGACTCTCATTCAATGAGAGCCGTCTGTTATGACTATATCATTAGTCAGGCAGCTCTAATTGCAATTGGGAGCACAGGCTGCAGCATTCCCTGCATTCCCAGTGGTGTGTGCGCGATACAGCCCCAACCATTTAGATAGATCCACATTCAAGTCAGTGAGAGCCACCTGCCAAATGACGTTGTCACAGCAGGTGTCTCTCAGTGGTTGAGAGCCCGCGCATGTGCCACTAGAGCGTGGAAAGGTGAACTGGGGGTAATGCACAGCGAGGCATCCTAATTCAAGATGCCTCAGGGACACGTAACAAAACTCTGGAAAGTCAATATCCTGGGTTTTGTTCCGCTTTAAAAGCTGGTAAACATGATTGAGGATTCTCCTGTGTGTGAAACCTCGGGTAACGCCAAAACTCTTACCTCTCTCCCATGGCGCATGTGCAGGTTACAGTAATCCAGAATATTTTGCGTTGCCTGGCAATCTATTCTAAATTAATGGAGATCCAGGGACATCCCGCTCTGCTTGCCCGCACTGGCCATTCAGCCAGGGAGAAGCCACCTCTGGCTGTGCATGCACTATAGGATCGATGGAAAGGTAAGACTCATGGCTATCCCCTGGAGGTTTTACACAGTGGGGCATCCTGAAGAGGGAGCCGGCTGGCCCTGGAGTCCTTTAGACTTTAGGGATGTCCAAAACTGTATTTTTTTTTTGCATTTACAATGCGTGTGGTTAATGGTGTTATGTGGAACAAAACGCAGCCAGGCTAGCCCTGGAATCTAAAAGAAGCCGCTGGCCCACTGTGTGAGTCCCCCCGGGTGCCGGTAATCACTCGCCTTTTCTGGGTGCGGCACATGTGTGGACTCTCGTTCAATGAGAGCCGTTTGCTGTGACAATGTCATACGGCGAATGGCTCACATTGTTTTCAAAGAGATACGCTGAGGCAGGAGCGCACACGCTGCTGGGGATGAGGCCGCTTGTGCTAGCCTTTGAAGTCAGTGAGAGTTGTTTGCCGAATGGCTGCTCTCATTCTGCCATGTGCCGTTGGACACGGTAGGTGAGTGAATACCGCCACCCTGGGGGGTTTCACACAGCGGAGCATCCAAATTTGAGATGCCCTGGGGAATGGCACAAAAGGGTGAAAGTCAAATTCTCAGGTTTTGTTCCACTTTAACTGTATGTGTGGAAAGTGAAAACAGACCAAAACCTGGGTTTTGGCTCCCCTTTACTGGTGCATGCATCACCTGGCTATCTATTATTAATGGAAGGTTTGGAAACACCTGCTGGCTGTTCCCCTCCTGTTCTGGCCATTTAGCCATTTAGTGCCACCATGGGCCACGTATGAGCTGTGGGATGAATGGAAAGTGGGGCATCATGCCCTGGGGAGAGGTAATTGGCTGGCGCTGGGGGCTTTTAGACTACAGGGCTGGACAAAACTGGTTATGGTCTGGCTTAACAGGTGTGGGGTTATAGTGTGCGTGTAGTGGAGGGTAATAGATTTGGGGTATAATGGGGATAATGGGGTGTGTTTTGTGGGTTAACTGATGTGTGGGGCTAATGGTGTGAGGGGTTCATGGGGTGCTTGCCCTTTGCTGATTCCTCTATTATGCAATCTATTTGGGTAAGACTTTATTCTGTGGGTCTGGTTTATTCTGTGTTTTTTCTGTGTAAGTTCTCATTAGGGATGAGCAAATCGATTCGGACGAACCCGGATTCGTTACGAATTTCATGGAAAATTCGACTCTGAACAAATCCGAATTTCACCGCGATTCGATCAATCAAAGTTTTCCTTTAAACTCCATTTATTTCAATTACAGGCATTCTAAAATGGTGGATGAACATGTCCAGACATACCCCCTGGGGCAAGGTATCATGGGTAAGTCACATGCAGCCTATCAGCAGCCAGGAAGCCCGGTGACGTCACCGTGCTATATAAACCGGCGTCCATTTTCCTTTTGCGCATTTCAGCCTTGCATTGCAGACAGAACGGAGGTTGCTGCAGACAGGGAGAGACTTACAGACAGGCAGGGAGAGTCAGAGAGGCAGACAGATAGGTAGACAGAGCCAGGGAAAGATAGGGAAAGATAGGGAAAAAACGGAACCATCCAGCCAGGGACAGCTTATAAGTGACAGTGAAATTTTTTTTTTTTCAGTTTTCAATTCAATTTCAGTTCTTTGTGCTGTAAATCTGCCTTGCCACTGTGCATGCCATCTATGCAGTGGCTTATTTAACCCTATCTGTTACACACAAGCATTTATCATAATATAACTGGATTAGTTTAAATATTTGGTCTGCCTTTAACAAAAAAACACCTGGCCGCAGGGCATCCCAAACCTGCACTTAGCAGCCTATCTGTTATACTAAATATGCTTGTTTATCCTTCCTCAGATTAATCAAAGTATTTCATTTTGAATTGGTTTTTGGTCTGCCTTTAACAAAAAAAAACCAGGCTGCAGGGCATCCCAAACCTGCACTTAGCAGCCTATCCGTTGTACTAAATACGCTTGTTGACCCTTCCTCAGCTTAAACTAAGCATTGCATTTTGAATTGGTTTTTGGTCTGCCTTTACCAAAAAAAACACCAGGCCACAGGGCATCCCAAACCTGCACTTAGCAGCTTATCTGTTATACTAAATACGCTTGTTCATCCTTTCTCAGATTAATCAAAGTATTTAATTTTGAATTGGTTTTTGGTCTGCCTTTAACAAAAAAAAAACACACCAGGCCACAGGGCATCCCAAACATGCACTTAGCAGCCTATCTGTTATACTAAATAAGCTTGTTCATCTTTCCTCAGATTAATCAAAGTATTTCATTTTGAATTGGTTTTTGGTCTGCCTTTAACAAAGAAAAACAGGCCTCAGGGCATCCCAAACCTGCACTTAGCAGCCTATCTGTTATACTAAATAAGCTTGTTCATCTTTCCTCAGATTAATCAAAGTATTTCATTTTGAATTGGTTGTTGGTCTGCCTTTCACAAAAAAAAAAAAAAAACAGGCCACAGGGCATCCCAAACCTGCACTTAGCAGCCTATCTGTTATACTAATTACGCTTGTTGATCCTCCTCAGCTTAATCAAAGTATTTCATTTTTAATTGGTTTTTGGTCTGCCTTTAACAAAAAAACACCAGGCTGCAGGGCATCCCAAACCTGCACTTAGCAGCCTATCTGTTATACTAAATACGCTTGTTCATCCTCCCTCAGATTAATCAAAGTATTTCATTTTGAATTGTTTTTTGATCTTCCTTTAACAAAAAAAAACAGGCCGCAGGGCATCCCAAACCTGCACTTAGCAGCCTATCTGTTATACTAAACACGCTTGTTGATCCTCCTCAGCTTAATCAAAGTATTGCATTTTGAATTGGTTTTTGGTCTGCTGCCAAAACACTAGGCCGCAGGGTATCTCATATTGCCAATTTTCATAGTATCTGGTGCAGAGAAGCAGTTCCTCACTTTATTTAGCTTCTTCTTTTTAAAGTAAACACATTTTTTATCATACCTATTGCGCATTTCAAATACATAAAAATGTCAGACAGACAAGTGCAAAGATGTTCAAAGAGGAGTGGCAGAGGCCAACATTCAGCAGGCAGAGGTCGCAGCAGACTAGGAGCGAGTGGCAGCAGGAGTCACGGTGAGAGACCTGATCTGCCAGTATCTGCTAGCGGTCGTGTCTCCCCCAGTAACGCATCTGCCGTGGTAGAGTGGTTAACGCGCTCATCAACATCATCACAAGTTACTGAGACCCCCCCTGAAACCCCCAGTCTAGGGTCGGTAGGTTCCTCAGACACAACCCTGAGTTGGCATGCCCCGAGAGCAGTCCTTGTCCTCCCATTGCCTCTGTCCTACGCCATTCCCTCCCCCAGCGACGTATCCTATGCTTTGGGTTCAGCTCCACTCTTTAGTGAGGAGGACAATCAGATAGAGGACAGTCAGCAGCTACTGCCCAGCCAAGAAAGGGAGGTGGCTTCTTTAGCTAGGCAGACAAATAGTGATGTGGAGAGTGTCGTGGGTGTTGCGAGCGTTCACGCTCCTGCGCCAGACACTGTTGAGGAAACCGAGAACATCAGTGATGTGCAGCCACAACTCGGTGATGATGATGATGAAGCCGGTCGCACTTGGGAGCCGGGTGATGAAGGGGCTTCATCGTCATCATCAGAAGAGGGGCGCAGGTTGCCCCGGGGTCAGCAGCTGAGACAGCAAGGTGTTAGCAGCATGGTTGGCAGTTAGCATGGGGGCACAATTGTAAAGCCTGGAGCCAATGGCTTACTCCAAGAAAACTTAAAATGGGAATCATGGTTACCGACAATGGGAAGAACATTTTGTCTGCGCTGCGCCAAGGAAGCCTGACCCATGCCCCCTGCATGACTCTATCTGGTTGTCAAGCTGTTTCTGAAGTGTTCCCCCCATCTGCAAGACATCCTAACAAAAAACTTTGCATGCACTTCAGCCACTCATACACCGCCAAACACACCCTTCTTGAGCTACAGCGTCAGAACGGTAGCCCCCAAAATAGTCTGATTTGCGATGTTTCCACCCGTTGGAATTCCACCCTTCACATGTTGGACCGATTATATGAACAGAGAAAAGCCATCACGGATTTCCTGATGATCCAAGCGGATAGGGGGACTCCCCTGTGTAACTTCAATGTCAACCAGTGGCAGCTCATACGTGACACCTGCCGTTTACTCAAGCCCTTTGAGGAAGCCACTTTATTTGTCAGTCGGCAGGATTACGGGAGGAACGACGTGATTCCACTGCTTCATGTACTACAGCACATGTTGGAAACCATGGCTGGTCAGGGCAATGGAGACATGGCGTCTACATCTTACGGCCACATGAACCCCGTTGCAGCTGAACTGGAGGAGGAGGAGTGGCCAAGTGAAGCACAGTTTAGGCTTGGCAAAATGGCTGGTTTATCTAGTCAGAAGACAGGAGAGGAGGAGCAGGAGCAGCCAGAGTAGCTAGAGGGTTTTGAGGAAGGCGAGACAGAGGACCTGGACACACCGTGGCAGTATGCAGTGGAGATGGAGACAGGTAGTCCCTCCGAGTCACTTGCGCAAATGGCAGGAAGCATGCTAACGTGCTTGCGTAGTGACCCCAGAATTGTTTCCATTTGTCGCCGGGATGACTTCTGGCTGTCCACCTTATTGGACCCTCGCTTCCGGCACAAAATGGGGGCATTTTTTAAACCTGCCGAGAGGGAGGACAAACTGAACTACTACAAAGACATTCTATGTAGTCAGTTGGCCGATGCCTATCTGCGCCATGGTCCATACTCTCGCAGGTCTGACTCGGAGGGACCTCTGCGCTCACCTTCCACTGCCATGGCTGCTGGGGGTTTGGCAGGAGCAACAGCAGCAGCTCCATCAGCAGCAGCCTCAGTCTTCAGTCGCTAATGAGTAGCTTATTACACTCGCATAGTGAGGCTACTCATGAGCAGCAGGAAGACCTGGAGCAGGACCTCAACCAGCAGGTCATGTCATACCTTGCCATGACCATGCCAACACACCTTGAGGATCCGCTGGACTTCTGGGCAGCCAAACTTGCCTTGTGGCTGCAACTAGCAGAGTTTGCCCTGGAAAAGCTGTCCTGCCCGGCAAGTAGCGTGCCATCTGAGCAGGTGTTTAGTGCGGCGGGGGCCATAGTTACGGTGAGGAGAACTCGTCTGTCAACTAAAAATGTGGAGAGACTCACCTTTGTCAAAATGAATCAGGGATGGATCAGCCAGGATTTCCACCCACCAATGGCTGATGCATGCGACTAGATTCAGCATGGTGCCACGTTTTACACTTTCCAAATGGTGCAAAACATATTTATGTCTTTAGGCCAATTTTTGGGCTGCTGCTGATGCCAACTTCAGGGTGTGCCTTCCAACCAATTTTTGGCCTCCTGCTGATGCCAACTTCAGGGTGTGCCTTTCAGCCAATTTTTGGCCTTCTGCTGCTGCTGCTGCTGCTGCCAACTCCAGGGTGTCTTTCAAGCAATGTTTGGGCTCCTGCTTATGCTGCTGCCAACTCCAGGGTGTGCCTTCCAGCTAATGTATGTGCTCCTGCTGCTGCCAACTTCAGGGTGCCTTCCAGCCAATTTCTAGGTTCCTGCTGCTGCTGCCAACTCCAGGGTGTGTCAGTCAATTTTTGGGATCCTGCTGCGGCTGCTGCCAGCTCCAATGTCTCTTAAAGCAATGTTTGGGCTCCTGCTGCTGCTGCTGCTTGCAACTCCAGGGTGTGATTCATCCAATTTTTGGGCTCCTGCTGCCAACTCCAGTGTCTCTTTCAAGCTATGTTTGGGCTGCTGCTGCTGCTGCTTGCAACTCCAGGGTGTGATTCATCCAATTTTTGGGCTCCTGCTGCCAACTCCAGTGTCTCTTTCAAGCTATGTTTGGGCTGCTGCTGCTGCTTGCAACTCCAGGGTGTGATCCATCCAATTTTTGGGCTCCTGAAGTCAACTCCAGTGTCTCTTTAAAGCAATGATTTGGCTGCTGCTGCTTGCAACTCCAGGGTGTGATTCATCCAATTTTTGGGCTCCTGCTGCCAACTCCATTGTCTCTTTCAGCCAATGTTTGGGCTCCTGCTGCTGCTGCTTGCAACTCCAGGGTGTGATTCATCCAATTTTTGTGCTCCTGCTGCCAACTCCAGTGTCTCTTTCAGCCAATGTCTGGGCTCCTGCTGCTGCTGCTTGCAACTCCAGGGTGTGATTCATCCAATTTTTGAGCTCCTGCTGCCAACTCCAGTGTCTCTTTAAAGTAATGTTTGGGCTCTTGCTGCTGCTTGCAACTCCAGGGTGTGATTCATCCAATTTTTGGGCTCCTGCTGCAAACTCCAGTGTCTCTTTCAAGCTATGTTTGGGCTGCTGCTGCTGCTTGCAACTCCAGGGTGTCATTCATCCAATTTTGGGCTCCTGCTGCCAACTCCAGTGTCTCTTTCAAGCTATGTTTGGGCTCCTGCTGCTGCTGCTTGCGACTCCAGGGTGCCATTCAGCCAATTTTTGGGCTCCTGCTGCCAACTCCAGTGTCTCTTTCAAGCTATGTTTGGGCTGCTGCTGCTGCTGCTTGCAACTCCAGGGTGTGATTCATCCAATTTTTGGGCTCCTGCTGCCAACTCCAGTGTCTCTTTCAAGCTATGTTCGGGCTGCTGCTGCTGCTGCTGCTTGCATCTCCAGGGTGTGATTCATCCAATTTTTGGGCTCCTGAAGCCAACTCCAGTGTCTCTTTAAAGCTATGTTTAGGCTCCTGCTGCTGCTGCTAGCAACTCCAGGGTGTGATTCATCCAATTTTTGAGTTCCTGCTGCCATCTCCAGTGTCTCTTACAAGCTATGTTTGGGCTGCTGCTGCTGCTTGCATCTCCAGGGTGTGATTCATCCAATTTTTGGGCTCCTAAAGCCAACTCCAGTGTCTCTTTAAAGCTATGTTTAGGCTCCTGCTGCTGCTGCTAGCAACTCCAGGGTGTGATTCATCCAATTTTTGGGCTCCTGAAGCCAACTCCAGTGTCTCTTTAAAGTAATGTTTGGGCTCCTGCTGCTGCTTGCAACGCCAGGGTGTGATTCATCCAATTTTTGGGCTCCTGCTGCCAACTCCAGTGTCTCTTTAAAGTAATGTTTGGGCTCCTGTGATACGAGTGTGACATGGATGTTGGATGATAATTACTTATGATGATTCTGCATGTCCCTGCATAGTTCAAGCTCACCAGAATGGTCCCATAAGGAATAGGTTGTACCATGATGGGGATTAGTGTGTGCCAGTCTATTATGAAACTAGTATTTTGAAACATTTAAACAACTATTGCTCAATTTCAGGTTATATAACCTGAGGGTTCATGTCAGTTTATATGAACTAATAGTGTGTGCCAGTATAGCTTATGAAACTACTATTGCTAAATATCAGGTTATGAAACTATTATGAAACTACTATTGCTTAAATATCAAGCTTATATAACTAGTATGTATCTGAGCATGCGTAAGGTATTTCTCAGTAATATAAAATGGGGGACTCAATGCCGAGAGTTAGGGACTTCCAGACTGATGAAGTGGACGCACTTTCATCTGTGATGCAGGCCGGAACGAACTGAACCCTTCGTATTGAGTCCCCCAATGACGGAGTGATGCTACAATATCCGGTAATGTATTGATGTTTACTAAAGTTCTATAGTGGTGAAGCCAGTAATTCACCCCACTTAGCTACACACCATCGCACCTCCTCCACAGTACTTAATAAACAAATCAAATAATCATAATGAATTCATAAATAATTAATTTATTAATAATTACCCACAAAAATCACATAACAGACAATTAAAAAACATTTAAGACAGAATCGTAGCTCTCCCCAGGGCATCCCAAATTATCCAAAATACCCATAACAATAATCCCTAAAGTGCCTAAGTGCAAATCTGTGCAAATATAACATTAATAAATCAATATGGGGCAAGACAAAGAAGATGAAACAGATCAAAAACCATGAGAATACAACAAATCAAATAGCATACACACATCACCTGAGTGAGCACAAATGTGTTTCAAAGGAATGCCCCTAGTCGAGTCACGGTCCCCCCTTGGAGTTTAGCTTGATTTAACATGCATGGAGGGATATTAGGAGTCAAAATACAATAGTAATAGTATAGGCTAAAAGAAGAAGCTATGAGATCAGCACTTCCCATTTTGGAAGGGGATAATGATTATTTAACGGTGCCACTAACAGCATCCATACGTAATAGGCTGGTTAAAAGTGCACCGCCTGCATACAAAGCAGCAATCCTAACTTTAACAGTGGCTATGACAGGAGAACCAGTACAGGAAGTATTGACTAGGATTAAAGATTTGGCGGAATTGGGAGACTGGAGCCCAGCTTCCCGGTCCAATGCCCCCAACAGAAATAATGAGAATGGTTGGAAGAAGAAAAATGAATACTCGCCTGATAAGAATGCGGACAGAGTATCCCGAAGGGATATGTTCCAGGCATTATTGAAGGCAGGGGTTAGGAAAGAACAGATTGATGGCAAAGATACTAAAGAATTATGGAAACTATATAAACAGAAAGTAATGTCAGCCAAACAAGTGACTAAAACCCCTTCGGATGGAGGAGATAAGAAAACCCCTAAACCTAAACCTAAAAAAGATAAAGGGAAACAACAGGTGTTTCCCACTGCTCCCCCCCCCGAACGGTCATGGGAGGATTTTAAGGAAATTTACCCATGGGAGGAACTTGTGGCAGCCGTAGCCACAAGAGTCAAGGATGAAACATATGCAGAACAAGAGGGAGGAGAGGATGATGCATAGGTAGCCAGCCGAGCCCCCGTGTGGATAAAAAAGGATGAACGCCCCTATGTTGATTTAAATATCCATTGGAAGGGGGGCAATGTCCAAAGGGTTGCAGCTTTAATGGACACGGGGGCGGAGGCTACATTAATTTATGGAAATCCAAGAAAATTTAAAGGTCCAAAAATTAAAATTGCTGGTCTGGGAGGAAAAGTTGTTGAAGGAGTACAAACTATGGTTGCTCTGAAGGTAGGAAACTTACCCATCAAGAAATATCCAGTGTTGATCATGCCGATTCCAGAATATATTCTGGGAATTGATGTTTTAAAAGGGATGACCTTGCATTTGCATGAAGGAAGATATTCCTTTGGTGTGAGGAAAAATGAAATTCAAATGAGACCTGTATTGGTAGGAAAAGTTAAAATGCCGCCAGTACATATACCACCAGCTACTAAAATGGTAGCAATGAAGCAATACCGTATACCCGGAGGCCATAAGGAAATTGGAGAAACTATCAAGGATTTGGTAGAAGCAGGGGTAATGAGGCCTACTACAACTGCCTGGAACAATCCAGTCTGGCCAGTCAAGAAAAGTGATGGCTCATGGAGAATGACGGTAGATTACAGAGAGCTGAATAAACACACACCTCCATTGACATCAGCAGTGCCAGACACAATAACCATAGTGGAAGCCATACAGAAGCATGATGGTACATGGTACGCTGTGATAGATTTGGCTAATGCTTTCTTTACCATACCGATAGAAGAGAAAGCTCAAGATCAGTTTGCCTTTACCTGGCTCGGTAGACAATATACATTTGCGTGGTTACCTCAAGGCTGGGTACATAGCCCGACTATCTGCCACAGAATCGTGGCAGAACATCTTGATCAGTTTAACCTCCCCCAATCCATGCAATTTTCACATTATATAGACGATATAATGATACAAGGAAAATCGGAGGAGGGGGTGAAAGAACAATTTCAATTACTATTGGCCCACATGAGAGGTAAAGGTTGGGAAATTAATGAAACTAAAGTCCAAGGACCGTCCCAGACAGTGAAATTTCTGGGCGTCCAGTGGAATAAAGGACATAGGGAGATTCTCCCTAAAGCGAAACAGAAGATTTTGAACTTTCCTACACCAAGGAGTAAACAGGAAACTCAATCTTATATTGGGTTGTTTGGGTTTTGGAGGCAACACATTCCACACTTAGGACAACTGTTGGCCCCATTGTATAAGATAACTAGAAAGAAGTATGAATTTCATTGGGGGGAAGAACAACAAGTGGCTTTTGATTTAGCCAAAGAAGCTATACAGCAAGCGGTAGATTTGTGGCCAATGCTGGATGGAAGTGTAGAACTCCATGTGTCAGTACAAAATCAGTATGCTAATTGGTCGCTATGGCAGAAACAAGGAGGAAAGAGAGTTCCCCTTGGATTCTGGAATCGCAAATTGCCTGATGCAGGAGAAAAATATACACCTTTTGAGCAACAATTGTTGGCATGTTATTGGGCATTGGTGGGTACTGAGCAGTTAACAATAAGGCATGAAGTAGTTAGTAGTTAGTGGAGAGGATGAATGGTCTTCTTAAAAATACCTTAAGGAAGCTCAACAAGTCAGATGTTGAGTATGGTCAGTGGAGAGACAATTTAAGCGAGGCTTTACAAATTTTGAACAATAGGCCCATAACTGACTCCATGACCCCTTTAATGAGAATGCTGACTCCTAACTTAACAATCCATGCTATAGCAACAGTAGATACAATTATCTATTGGAAAACCGATAAAGAGGCCAAATTTCCTGAGAGGGCTACCCCCCAATCGGCTGGACTAGACATTAGTTCGATTGAAACGCAGGTGATTCCCCCAGGAAAAGTACTCATGATTAAAACTGGATTAGGATGTAAAATCCCCAGGGATCACTATGGTCAAATTTCAACCCGTTCCAGTATGGCACTGAAAGGGTTAATTGTTTTGGGTGGAGTAATTGATGCTGATTTTCAAGGGGAAATTAAAGTGATCCTGTTAAATACTGTAGGGGAACCATATTTAATTACAAAAGGAGATAGAATAGCTCAAATGCTATTAATCCCAGTTAACTTGTCTATGGCTCAAGAAGGACAACCACCTGTTGAATTGACAGTACGAGGCTCCAAAGGGTTCGGCTCTAGCAATATTAAAAATGTAGGAGCTAAGATTTGGATCCAAAATAGACAGGGCCCACCCAGTCCGGCTGAGGTTATTGCAGTAGGCAAGGACCGTACACTACTTGTAATGAGACCCGGGGTAGAGAAATGGGAATACATTCCCCAAGAGAAGTGTTATCTCAGAGAGTAATGCTTGTTTGATTTATTTGTAGAACCAGAAATTAATACTTGGAATCCTTGGTCTCGTGTTTTTGGTCATCGCTGAAGCAGTAACCCCTGGAGTTCCTATCAATCAAACCAGTACTACAGTGATTGGATGGGGATGGATAAGATCCACTCGAAGTCGTCAACAAGACAATTACATATGTGAAGAAAATCAATATTGCCGAATAGCTAATATAAGCTGTGGCAACAATAGACTATGGGCGGGACCAGGTGTCCCCACGCCAAGTGGAAAAAGACTATATAAGCCAACCTATATGCTACATCAGAATAACGAGTGGTTAATTTTACAGTCAAAAGTTAATTTGACATGCTGTAAACAAGATTATTTGTATGCGCAACTATCAGCAAAGGAAAAAGTGAATAAGAGTATAAATTGTACTCCTTTATCTATGGGGTTTGATCACAATATATCCACAACAGAACTGGAGATACTTAGTTGTCATAACTCTACAGAAATTGTAAATAGAACTTATTTTATATCTTATGTAGTTTTAGTGAATGTGAATTCTTCAAAGATCGATCCAGGACATTTGAAAAGATTGCCTTTTACTTGTGTAAATGTTGGGAGGCAATCTCAAAAAACAACAATTAGAGTAAATGTATATTTCAATGCTACAACACCGTGTCCCTTTAGGCAAAAAAGAGCGTGGTATGACACAATATTGGGAGGGTTTGGAACCCTCACTGGGACAATAAATGGTTGGGACATTGAAACCTTAGCCAACCATTTAAGTGCGGAAGGTCATGGTATCCAGGATGCTATTACTCTTCAAGCAAATTGGATGCCTACGATTTGGTATCCCTGGAAATATCAAGTACAAGCAGATAATTTCTTTTTACGTATGCAAAATGATAGTAATAATTTTATATGGGAATCTGAAACTAACTTGAGTAGGATCGTAAATTGGACGGTATGTAATTTACAGACAATGTATCAAATACAACAAAAGAATAATATGCAGACTCAACTTATGACAGGAAATGAAAACATTTGGAGAAGTCTATTTACCAAAGTAATTTCTCCACAGATGTGGTTGAAAATAGATGCCCCAAAAATGATTTGTAATGATACATTTTGTACCGGAATACTTGTAATGTATAATATAACTCAATTACAAGTAATGTGTAGGTTTATAGTGTTACCATTGATATTGGGCCCTCCAGAGAATCTGCACTATTGGATGCCTCATATTAATGGAATATATATTGATAAAGAAAATAAAACACACGATTTAAGCTCTTGTGAAGATACATTGGAAGGAAAAATTTGCAGATTACAGTCAGAAACTTATGAACCATGCTTGTTAAAAAATTCCATCAATGTATGTGAATTTAGTATTCTACCCTTAAATTATACTATGCTAATAGAAATAGCATCACAAGAGGTGTGTGCGGTTACGAACACTCCAATCATACTTAGAATGGTTGTGCCGTTTGTTGGGTGTCTTAAAAACATATCTGTATTGCAATGGAACAACCAGACATTCCTATTAACACATGATCAGGAGAGGATATATGATATGCAGTTTAAGGTATCTGTGTTAAATACTCCAAATTGGGATCTGAACATGAATAAATTAAAGAAAATTATTCAAACTTCTGATGAAGGAAAACGCATAATCAAAGAATTGGGGAAAAGTTTACTTCAAACTACTATAGTAAAGGAACAATTAATAAAAGCAGGTTCTTCCTTAGAGAAGGCCACTTCACATCATTGGTATGACGTTTTTCTGGGATACTCACCATCTGCAACCAAGACATTAGACTGGGTAGTGCACCCAATGCTAATAATGGCTATAGTAATAATAATTCTTTCTATATGGAATTGTTATATGGCCTATCGAACTTGTTGCCGGAAACCAACTATATTGATGGTTTCTTATGGGAACAGCAGTTGACATGCAGAATCAAGGACCGATTGTGATACGAGTGTGACATGGATGTTGGATGATAATTACTTATGATGATTCTGCATGTCCCTGCATAGTTCAAGCTCACCAGAATGGTCCCATAAGGAATAGGTTGTACCATGATGGGGATTAGTGTGTGCCAGTCTATTATGAAACTAGTATTTTGAAACATTTAAACAACTATTGCTCAATTTCAGGTTATATAACCTGAGGGTTCATGTCAGTTTATATGAACTGATAGTGCGTGCCAGGGTTCATGTCAGTTTATATGAACTAATAGTGCGTGCCAGTATAGCTTATGAAACTACTATTGCTAAATATCAGGTTATGAAACTATTATGAAACTACTATTGCTTAAATATCAAGCTTATATAACTAGTATGTATCTGAGCATGTGTAAGGTATTTCTCAGTAATATAAAATGAGAGTTAGGGACTTCCAGACTGATGAAGTGGACGCACTTTCGTCTGTGATGCAGGCCGGAACGAACTGAACCCTTCATATTGAGTCCCCCAATGACGGAGTGATGCTACAATATCCGGTAATGTATTGATGCTTACTACCTATTGAACTACAATGATAGAACTTATGAATATGACACTACTGTAACCAATAATTATTTAATAAACATTTACATGATACAATGATTACCATCTTATCATCCTAATTTGTATGTTAGTGAGCGCAGTAAGTAGCCGAATAAGGTATTTATTTGCATTTGGTAATACAGCTCCTGCTGCTGCTTGCAACTCCAGGGTGTGATTCATCCAATTTTTAAGCTCCTGCTGCCAACTCCAGTGTCCCTTTCAAGCTATGTTTGCTGCTGCTAGCAACTCCAGGGTGTGATTCATCCAATTTTTGGGCTCCTGCTGCCAACTCCAGTGTCTCTTTAAAGTAATGTTTGGGCTCCTGCTGCTGCTTGCAACTGCAGGGTGTGATTCATCCAATTTTTGGGTTCTTGCAGCCAACTCCAGTGTCTCTTTAAAGCTATGTTTGGGCTCCTGCTGCTGCTTGCAACTCCAGGGTGTGATTCATCCAATTTTTGGGCTCCTGCTGCCAACTCCAGTGTCTCTTTAAAGCAATGTTTGGGCTCCTGCTGCTGCTTGCAACTCCAGGGTGTGATTCATCCAATGTTTGGGCTCCTGCAGCCAACTCCAGTGTCTCTTTAAAGCTATGTTTGGGCTCCTGCTGCTGCTTGCAACTCCAGGGTGTCATTCAGCCAATTTTTGGGCTCCTGCTGCTCCTGCTGCCAACTCCAGGATGTCTTTCAGCCAACATTTGGGCTCCTGCTGCTGCCAACTCCAGGGTGTGCCTTCCAGCTAATGTATGTGCTCCTGCTGCTGCCAACTTCAGGGTGCCTTCCAGCCAATTTCTAGGTTCCTGCTGCTGCTGCCAACTCCAGGGTGTGTCAGTCAATTTTTGGGATCCTGCTGCGACTGCTGCCAGCTCCAATGTCTCTTAAAGCAATGTTTGGGCTCCTGCTGCTGCTGCTGCTTGCAACTCCAGGGTGTGATTCATCCAATTTTTGGGCTCCTGCTGCCAACTCCAGTGTCTCTTTCAAGCTATGTTTGGGCTGCTGCTGCTGCTTGCAACTCCAGGGTGTGATCCATCCAATTTTTGGGTTCCTGAAGTCAACTCCAGTGTCTCTTTAAAGCAATAATTTGGCTGCTGCTGCTTGCAACTCCAGGGTGTGATTCATCCAATATTTGGGCTCCTGCTGCCAACTCCATTGTCTCTTTCATCCAATGTTTGGGCTCCTGCTGCTGCTGCTTGCAACTCCAGGGTGTGATTCATCCAATTTTTGTGCTCCTGCTGCCAACTCCAGTGTCTCTTTCAGCCAATGTCTGGGCTCCTGCTGCTGCTGCTTGCAACTCCAGGGTGTGATTCATCCAATTTTTGGGCTCCTGCTGCCAACTCCAGTGTCTCTTTCAAGCTATGTTTTGGCTGCTGCTGCTGCTTGCAACTCCAGGGTGTCATTCATCCAATTTTTGGGCTCCTGCTGCCAACTCCAGTGTCTCTTTCAAGCTATGTTTGGGCTCCTGCTGCTGCTGCTGCTTGCGACTCCAGGGTGCCATTCAGCCAATTTTTGGGCTCCTGCTGCCAACTCCAGTGTCTCTTTCAAGCTATGTTTGGGCTGCTGCTGCTGCTTGCAACTCCAGGGTGTGATTCATCCAATTTTTGGGCTCCTGCTGCCAACTCCAGTGTCTCTTTCAAGCTATGTTTGGGCTGCTGCTGCTGCTGCTTGCATCTCCAGGGTGTGATTCATCCAATTTTTGGGCTCCTGAAGCCAACTCCAGTGTCTCTTTAAAGCTATGTTTAGGCTCCTGCTGCTAGCAACTCCAGGGTGTGATTCATCCAATTTTTGGGTTCCTGCTGCCAACTCCAGTGTCTCTTTCAAGCTATGTTTGGGCTGCTGCTTGCATCTCCAGGGTGTGATTCATCCAATTTTTGGGCTCCTAAAGCCAACTCCAGTGTCTCTTTAAAGCTATGTTTAGGCTCCTGCTGCTGCTACTAGCAACTCCAGGGTGTGATTCATCCAATTTTTGGGCTCCTGCTGCCAACTCCAGTGTCTCTTTAAAGTAATGTTTGGGCTCCTGCTGCTGCTTGCAACTCCAGGGTGTGATTCATCCAATTTTTGTGCTCCTGCTGCCAACTCCAGTGTCTCTTTCAAGCTATGTTTGCTGCTGCTAGCAACTCCAGGGTGTGATTCATCCAATTTTTGGGCTCCTGAAGCCAACTCCAGTGTCTCTTTAAAGTAATGTTTGGGCTCCTGCTGCTGCTTGCAACGCCAGGGTGTGATTCATCCAATGTTTGGGCTCCTGAAGCCAACTCCAGTGTCTCTTTAAAGCTATGTTTAGGCTCCTGCTGCTAGCAACTCCAGGGTGTGATTCATCCAATTTTTGGGTTCCTGCTGCCAACTCCAGTGTCTCTTTCAAGCTATATTTGGGCTGCTGCTTGCATCTCCAGGGTGTGATTCATCCAATTTTTGGGCTCCTAAAGCCAACTCCAGTGTCTCTTTAAAGCTATGTTTAGGCTCCTGCTGCTGCTGCTAGCAACTCCAGGTTGTGATTCATCCAATTTTTGGGCTCCTGAAGCCAACTCCAGTGTCTCTTTAAAGTAATGTTTGGGCTCCTGCTGCTGCTTGCAATGCCAGGGTGTGATTCATCCAATTTTTGGGCTCCTGCTGCCAACTCCAGTGTCTCTTTAAAGTAATGTTTGGGCTCCTGCTGCTGCTTGCAACTCCAGGGTGTGATTCATCCAATTTTTAAGCTCCTGCTGCCAACTCCAGTGTCTCTTTCAAGCTATGTTTGCTGCTGCTAGCAACTCCAGGGTGTGATTCATCCAATTTTTGGGCTCCTGAAGCCAACTCCAGTGTCTCTTTAAAGTAATGTTTGGGCTCCTGCTGCTACTTGCAACGCCAGGGTGTGATTCATCCAATTTTTGGGCTCCTGCTGCCAACTCCAGTGTCTCTTTAAAGTAATGTTTGGGCTCCTGCTGCTGCTTGCAACTGCAGGGTGTGATTCATCCATTTTTTGGGTTCCTGAAGCCAACTCCAGTGTCTCTTTAAAGCTATGTTTGGGCTCCTGCTGCTGCTTGCAACTCCAGGGTGTGATTCATCCAATTTTTGGGCTCCTGCTGCCAACTCCAGTGTCTCTTTAAAGCAATGTTTGGGCTCCTGCTGCTGCTTGCAACTCCAGGGTGTGATTCATCCAATGTTTGGGCTCCTGCAGCCAACTCCAGTGTCTCTTTAAAGCTATGTTTGGGCTCCTGCTGCTGCTTGCAACTCCAGGGTGTCATTCAGCCAATTTTTGGGCTCCTGCTGCTCCTGCTGCCAACTCCAGGATGTCTTTCAGCCAATATTTGGGCTCCTGCTGCTGCCAGCTCCAGGGTGTGTTTTTCAGGCAATATAGGGGCCCCTCATAGTGATGCCACCTCAACTCTCTGCAATTGTGCCGCTCTGCGATTCTAATAGCGATGCCTCTGATCTGCATTTCATAATTATTTACAGTATTATTTCACTAACCCAGCACGCATCCTATGCGTGTTACAGCAAGGCAGAATGGTTTACAACCCTATGAGGCTCTAGGAAGCTCAGAAATAGCCATTTTTAATAGCGATTCGTGCGAATAAATTCGGGTCGAAACGATTTTTGTCGGAAAATTCTGCGAATCAGTCGAATCGAATTTTTCAAAAAGTCGTTCATCTCTAGCCCCCGGTGAAAGGCAATGGGTGCTTTAAACTTGAAAACCAGACGTTTTTATACAAAAGGAAAAAGGTAAGTAGGCAGGTACTATTAAAAGGCACGTGCTGGTATTTGGGATGTCCCCCCCCCGGCGAAAGGCAAAGTTTGCTTAAAATGTGACTTTGTTTACAAAATGCAACCAGTTAGCAGACAGGTACTCTTGAAATATTTATGCTAGTATTTGGGATGCCTCCTCTTCAAATACATAGGCTGGCTGCTTCGACAGTGGAAAAGTGACTTTCTTTACAAAATGCAACCAGTTAGCAGACAGGTAGTCTTGAAATATTTATGCTAGTGTTTGGGATGCCCCCTCATCACATACAGAGGTTGGCTCCTTTGATAGTGGAAAAGTGACGTTGATTACAAAATCCAACCAGTTAGTAGACAGGTACTCTTGAAATATTTATGCTAGTGTTTGGGATGTCCCCTCTTCACATAGAGAGGTTGGCTCCTTTAATAGTGGAAAAGTGACGTTGACTACAAAATGCAACCAGTTAATAGACAGGTGGTCTTGAAATATTTATTTACAATTTTTGCAATTTGTAGTGTTTTTTGTAATAGAAAATGTAAGTTTGTCAATAAAATATTATTGCGTGTGAAACTCGAATTTCTTCCAGTCACAGAGGTACCACATGTGTATAGGTAGACACCCTTTCCTGCCCAGGAGACTCCCCCAAACTGAAACAGCGCTTTAGGAGATTTTCAGATAAAATACAACTATGCTACGCGCTAAGCGCACCTTGCTGTTTTTCCAGAAAAACAACCCTTTAAATTTGAAATACCCCCGACAAACTATATATTCTCTGGAACAAGCTTTCTAGGCGTACCAGGCTTGTTGACATGGGCACAGTTTTCTGGAAGTAATCCCTCAATCAATTCTTTGGTTGCATAGAGTTTCCCTAAAAAAGAATAAAAAAGAAGAATCAAAGCCACATTTTCCAAAAAAAAAGCTATATGCAAACAGGAAAAAACAAGTAAAATCTGAAAAAGCAACATCCCCGAACAGAACGATACCCAACATGCATAGGTACTGTCAAGGGAAGAGTTGCCAAACACCCCAAAGTAACATAGTAACATAGTAACATAGTATGTAAGGCTGAATAAAGACTTTAGTCCATCCAGTTCAGCCTGTTTAACTCCTTCCAGTGGTCTAGTAGCCATAGCCGGAAATGTTATTACATGCCAGGAAGGCATCAAGGCCACTTTTGAACATTTTTAATGTATCCCTCATTACTACCTCCTCTGGCAGCGAGTTCCATAGTCTCACTGCTCTTACAGAGAAGAATCCCCTCCTATGTCGGTGGAGAAAGCACCTTTCCTCTAACCTTAGTGGATGCCCCCGGGTTATGGTTACACTCCGGGGTATAAATAGATTGTGGGACAGATCCTTGTATTGACCCCGAATATATTTATACATAGTTATTAGATCACCCCTCAATCGTCTTTTTTCTAGACTAAATAAACCTAACTTGGACAATCTTTCTGGGTACTCTAGCCCCCGCACTCCTTTTATTAACTTTGTTGCCCTTCTTTGAACGCGCTCCAGTTCTGATATGTCCTTTTTAAGCCCAGGTGCCCAGAACTGTACACAGTATTCCATATGGGGTCTGACCAGTGACTTGTACAGGGGTAAAATGATGCTCTGGTCATGAGCACCTAGTAAAGCATGCGTATAACGGTAATTTTACTTGAAAAGTTCAGCTCTGCAGACAAAGTGCGCACCTTGCAATTTTTCAACCAAAACAACCCTTTACATTTAGAATATCCCCCATAAACCATATATTCCCTGAAAGTACACATGTTAAGCTTTCTAAGTGTACTGAGCTTGTTGTAGTGGGCTCATCTTTCTGGAAGTAATCCATTGAAGAATTCTTAGGCTGCACAGGGTTTCCCTAAAAAAATTATTAAAAAGCAGAATAAAAACCATGTTTTCCTAAAATATCAATATGCAAACAAGAAAAAACAAGCTAAATCTAAAAGCGCAAGGTCCCCCGAGGAGAACAATACCCCACATGCATAGGTACTATTAACCCTTTTAATTGCCAGCCTACTTGAAGCTTTTTCACCCTCTGTTGACAGGTAATTTTTGTCTAACCGTGATTTTTGCTGGAATTTCCAGAAAAATTATATACATATTTTTTGCAGCAGAGTTTAGGCTTTAACATGAAATGTCTTGTTTGTAATTTTTCTACTGTTTTTGAATTTTTTTGCGTAAAAAACAAAAAAAAATAAAATAATATTTTTAGACAATTTTTCTTTTATTTTAAATAAAACTTTTTTTTTAATGAAAGCCATATTGCATGTAATAGCCCCATTTCTCCCGATTACAACGGTACAACATATCAATCGGTAGCCCCCCCCATTCTTGCCCTGGAGACCCCCAAACTGAAAAGAGCACTTCATAACATTTACAAATAAAATACAACTACTATCCACACTATAAACATAAGGGCTTTTTTGGAGGAATTTTAAGGAACCCATTTTTGTTTTTGAATTTTAAGGGTTAGGGTTATGCTAACTCTAACCCTTAAAAATAAAAAATAAAAAAAGTAGGGTCCCCCCTCCCAGGGGGGGAACCCATTTTTTTTTTTAATTTTAAGGGTTAGGGTTAGGCTAACCCTTACCCTTAAAATAAAAAAAAAATGACGTAGGGTCCCCCTTACCCATCATAACCAGCCCGGGACCAGCTATGGGGGCTTGTAGGAACAGAGTGGAGGGGCCAGCTTTTGTGGCCCCCCACCCTGCAGCCTACAAGCCCACATACCCTGTGTGGGCCTGGGCTCTTCTGCCCCCCCCCTGGGCTTTGGGGAGGCAGGTAATTGGGGGTGCAGGGGTTAATGGCAAGTCACCCGCTAGTTGCAGGTGACTTGCCAGCCCCTAGCCTTGTGAACTGGTATAAGGGGTCTCATGGACCCCTTACCAGTTCACAAAGGGTTAACAGTAAAAAAAAAAACACAGACACAAAAATGTCATTTATTAAAAAAAAAACTTTACTCACCTCACCCAATTGTCAGCTCCTGTGTTGATCAGCTGTCCGATGCCCTGGTGATCGCTGGCCAGAGGAGGGGGTGGCAGGGGATCAGAGCATCCCCTGCCCTTCCACTGCTCTGCCCAGCGATCACCAGGGCATCTGACAGCTCAGCCGAGGAGAGCCAGGATGACACCCGGTAGTGACGTCATAAACCCCACCCCCAAAGGGGCAGGGCTTAACGGCAAGATGGCGGCGCCCATCGGGAGAGGAGGGGGAGAGCCCTTTCAGGCTCTCCCCTGAAGACTAGACAGCCTGGGGGGGGGCGATCGGAGCCCCCCCCCATGGAAGAGGAGACCCATCGGGAGGCAGTGCGACCACAGGTAAGTTAATGACATTTTTTTTTTTTTTTTTACAGTTAGCAGCTGCTGCTGCCGAAGCGGGGGGGGCCCTATTCCGGGGGCTCTCCTGAAGCTATCCGAGCCCCCACGGGGGATCGGATGGCACCAAATTAAAGAGGAGACCCGTCCGGATCCAACGAGGGGTCAGGTGAGTATTTTTTATTTATATTTTTTTAACTAGCAGGGGGAAATTCAAGACATGTAGTTTCTACGTGCTTGGCACTTAACGGTAGGAGAAGCAACCACATAGAAACTACGTTCTTGGCATTTAAAGGGTTAAACTGTCCCTGTCTTTCACTGTCACAGGCTCTCTCCTTCTCTTTCTGTCCCTCGCTTCTTCTGTTCTATCAATCTATCTATCTATCTATCTCTCCCTCGCTGTATCTATCTATTTTTCTTTCTTTCTTTCTTTCTTTCTTTCTTTCTTTCTTTCTTTCTTTCTTTCTTTCTTTCTTTCATTCTTTCTATCTGTCCCTCGCTCTCTCCCTGCCTGTGACATCATCGGTAAGCCTGTCTGCTGATAGGTAGCATGTGACACCTACCCAGGATGCCTTGCCCCATGGGACATGTCCTGACATGTGGATTCACCATTTTAGATGGGCTGTATAGCAGTAAATGGAGTTTTAAGGAAGTGATTCGAGCGATCGAATCGCGGCGATATTCGGAATCGTAACAAATGGAATATTTCCTGAAATTCATAACGAATTCGGGTTCATCAGAATCGATTCGCTCATCTCTATTACTAATGTTTACTCCTTTTCTAATGCTGTTATTTGGGATTGTTATTTTTTCCCTTTTAAAGAATAACAAAACCCTGAGCATCCAGCCCTGAAATCTAAAAAATTCCGGGGTCGGCCTCCGGCCTTTCCCCAGGAAATGAAATAAAATAAATTAAATTAAAATGAAAAAGGATACCCCACTGTGTGAAACCTCCCAGACCACCCATAATAACTCAGCTCTTCCAGGTCATACAGTGCATGCTCAGACTCTCATCCAATCAGAACGGTTTGATGTGAATATGTCATTCAACAAAGGGTCTGTTTTCAACGGGAGCAAAAGTGTCCACTTCCCTGGTATCTCCGGACTGTGCTCATGCTCCTACCTCATTCAGATAGGCTGGGGCAGGAGCACGCGTTTATGCTCCCCATTGAAGCTCAATGTCTCTGATTGGATGAGAGCCTGAGCATGCGCATTGAACTGGGAGGAGATGAGTTATTATTGGTGATCTGGGGGTTGAACACAGCAGGGATCCCCAAAACAAGATGCCATGGGGCACGGAACAAAGCCCGGAACAGTCAAAATTTTGGGATTGTTCTGCTTTAAGGAGAGCTATAGCTTTTTATACAGATTTTGTACTAAAATAAAAGGAACCTGCTTCCACTTTAAAATGACATTATTCTGTAAAGAATACCCCGAGCTTTATAAGGAGTTAAATAGAGATTATTTTTCAAAAATACATTATTTGTCTAAGGGATCCTGTGATGTTGGAAACTATTTGGCAGAACTGCACCAGAGCAGAATAGAGGCAGATGTGTCCTGAGCTCCATGAACCTGTGGCTCCTGTTCCCCTCTCTCTCTCCTCCTTCTATTCCATGTCACTGCTTTCCTTTGAGTCCTGCTCTCACATGCTACATAGTCTCTTCCAGGCTGCTCATTGCCTCTAAGCATCCGCTAATGCAAATAGCAGCCATGTTGTGTTCAAGAGCCTCACAAAAGTCTGACACAGGCGCACTGGGCTTCACCAGGTCTGGGGTCTGGTCCAAATGCCTGGGCCACCCACTTGGGCGCTCTCCTGTATGTATGTGTTCATTATGTATATAAGGTGAAGGTGGCCAAGGGATTTGGGGGGAAATCATAGTAACATAGTATGTAAGGCTGAATAAAGTCTCTAGTCCATCCAACTCAGCCTGTTTATCTCCTTCCAGTGGTCTAGTACTCATAGTTGGAAATGTTATTACATGCCAGGAAGGCATCCAGGCCACTTTTGAATGTTTTTACTGTATCCATCATTACTACCTCCTCTGGCAGCGAGTTCCATAGTCTCAATGTTCTTACAGAGAAGAATCCCCTCCTATGTCGGTGGAGAAAGCACCTTTCTTCCAACCTTAGTGGATGCCCTCGGGTTATAGTTACACTCCGAGGTATAAATAGATTGTAGGACAGATCTTTGTATTGACCCCGAATATATTGATACATATTTATTAGCTCACCCCTCAGGCATCTATTAACTTCTGAAATGTCCTTTTTAAGCACAGGTGCCCAGAACTATACACAGTACTCCTGTCTTGAACGACTTACCTTAGGTTCATGCCCGTGGTGTCCTTAGGCGACTGACCGGGGCTTCTCCTGCCCGGCGCATCTGCCTCCCTCGCCCACTATCAGTCGGCTTGTGCTTGGGCCCAAGCACATTCAGCCTATGTTCTGTTAAAAGGAGCCAAAACTAGGAGGTCCAGTTCTGGGTGTTACGCCTTTAAAGTTCAGATGGGGCAATCAGCTCAGAGGTCTCCAATACACCAGGGCCGGCGTCAGCACCCGGCAAGCTCGGTCAACTGCCGAGGGCTCCCACCTCCCAAGGGGGCCCACTGACAGCTGGCACAATGTGGTTAAACTTAAACTTTTTTTGCCACTAACATTGCATCAGGCCCCTATGCTGCCTCCAGTTCTGCCTCATGCATCTATGTCCCCTCAGTTCTGTCCCATCCACCCCTGTCCCTTCAGTTCTGTCCCATCCACCCCTCTACCCTCAGCTCTGCCACATCCATCCCTGTCTCCTCAGTTCTGTCCCATTCACCCCTCTATCCTCAGCTCTTCCCCATCCCCTCAGCTCTATGCCTCTCCGTCCCTGTCCTCCCATCTTTGCCCATCTACCCCTCTTCCCTCCAGATCTACCAGTCTATCCATGTCTTCCAGCTCTGCCCATCTACCCCCCAACCAGCTCTACCCAGCCATTACTCTCCTTTTCATTTTGCCCATCCATCCCTCTTCCTCCCAGCTCTCTCTCCATCCATCCATCCCCCCCCCCTTCCTGTTCTCTCCATCCCTCTTCCTCAATACTCTGCCCATTCATGTGGGGCCAAACTAAAAAAACATCTCCAATAGGGGGATGGAGGATAAGCAGCCCTTCTAAGTTTTGCCCATGGAATTTATAGACCACTGGCCCCCGACTCTCCACCACAAAGGGGCCCACCGAGGCCATGCCGCCAAAGGGCCCACATAAATCTGGAGCCGGCCCTGAAGTACACCAATCAGCCCACAGACCCAAAGTGCACCAATCACAGTCGCTGCCTCCCTGTCCAATCCGGTTGGGTCCAGTCCTATAAAAGGGTTACCACTTCAGTGTATCGGTGCCCATGATAGCGTTTAGCTGGCTTTGTGATTTCACCTGTGATTTCCTAAACTTCGTTATTGACCAATTGATTGAATCTCGACTATGTCTCCATCTTATCCCTTTGTACCATGCAGTTCTCTAACCTTCTGGTGTGACCCTTGGCTTAACGTCCGACTTCACTTGATTTCTCCAGAGCACCCAAAATGTTCCAGTACTTACCTACTTTGCCCAGTTTGACCTTAGGTCTACCTGTCCTCACTCCCCATGAGCCTACAATATTTGAGCCATCAAGTCCTGGGGGCAACCGTGTCCGGTTAGGCGTGTATAGCTTCCTGGTAAACGGCGGCTTGTCTAAAGGTGAATCTGGCTGTGGAGATTGGGGTTGCAGGCTCACAACAAAGATATGTATACTCAGGGTCTGACAACGCCATATGGGGTCTGACCAGTGACTTGTACAGGGGTAAAATGCTCTGGCCATCAGCACCTATGCCCCTCTTGATGCACCGCATCCAGTTTGCTTTGGCAGCTGTTGCCTGGCATTGATTACTGCAGTTGAGCTTATTGTTAACTAAAACCTCTAGGTTCTTTTCCATTGTTGTTTTACCAAGTTTTTCTTTATTTAGTATGAAATCATGACACAGATTTCTCCTTCCCATGTGCATAACATGTATCTGTGTTAAATTTTATTTGCCATTTAACTGACCATGCTTCCAGTTTATCTAAATCTGTTTGTAGCTTCCTGCTGTCCTCTTTTGTTTTAATTACTTTACACAGCTTAGTATCAATCAGTAAAGATTGAGACTTTACTGTTTAATCCATATCTTATGGCATTGATATATATATTGAAGAGAATTGGTCCCAGAACTGACCCTTGTGGTACTCCACTAGTAACGGTGACCCAATCTGAGTGTGTACCATTGATAACCACCCTCTGCTTCTGATCAATAAGCCAATTTCTCACCCATCTGCACACGTTTTCCCCAAGTCCAAGCGTTCTCATCTTTTGTACCAACCTGTGGCACAGTATCAAATGCTTTAGAAAAGTCAAGATATACGATATCCAATGACTCCACCTGATCCAATCTTGAACTTAACTCCTCAAAAGCTGATTAGGTGTGTCTGGCAGGAGCATGTAATCATAATGTGTAGGGAGCACAACAAAGAATTTGTTGGGGTTAAAATGTCTTGTGAACCGACTCTTTTTGGGATGGCTGTAGCAGGCAGCAGGCACAGGGACTTGGGTCTCATGGGCTACTGATGGTACACATTCAATTGATGGTCCCTAAATCCCATATTATGGTGGAGCAAGATAGTCTGGGTTTTGAATCAGTAAACAGTTCATGCATAGACTGTACAATTAGATTGCAAGGTATAAAGTATAAGGCGTTATTTTGTACACCTTGTAAATATAGAGCCCGGTAAGGAAACTTCTTTTTTTAGGAGAAGAAATTGCCATTCACTTTCATTGTCTATCTTGGGGCCGATTCAGAGCCTGGAGAACATTTATACCCAGTAGACAATGAAAGTGAATGGCAATTTTCTCTTCTAAAAGTGAGTTTTCTCACCAGGTTCTGAATCGCCCCCTTTGTTATTTCCACTCAGCAGATTTATCCCTGTAACAAATCTACGCAGCAGAATTCTGACAGTTTCAGTGTATAGTAATGTTCACCAGACCAAAAGGCATATTTCATATTTTGGGCTGGTATTACAGATACCTATGGGGCATCTAGATCCAGGGTGCCCCACAGTTGAAATAGCTGCCTATCCCTCACCAGGGCATCATTACTTCACAGGCTCAAAGCGCTGTAGTCAGATGTGGCACAGGAAGTGAATGCAGAGGCATCCCCATCTCCCCTTCTGTGCACACTCTTCATTACCTCTTGGGTGGGATCATGCACAGCAGAGAAGCAGGAGATGCCTGTGCCACATTAATATGTTTGGAGGCTTGGGTAGGGTTAGCCAGCGATTCCCTAATTGGGATGCCCCCAGGAATATTTAATATATGACTTTTGGTCATACCTTTGTCCAGAATGTATGTATACAAATTATTCTAAGTACCTAGGTTCACTTGAATCTTGACTTTAGGTTCTGAAATAAAAGATAAAAAAATGTATAGAGATGATTATTCCCCTTCAGATCCATGTTCATCTATTAAATGAAAAAATTATATTCAAAAGCTAAGGCTTGACACAACTGCATGTTGTAGGACTCGATCTCAGGAACCAGAAAGTTTTACACTGCCGGACCATGATTAATCAGTTGCAGTGGACAAAAAGGGGAGTATGCTTCTTTTTATTTAACTCATCTGCACTCTACAGTAGACAGTAAATTTCTGTCAGTCGTCTCTCTCAGAAGACTGTTGTTGAATTCTTATCTCCTATAGTAAGAAATGCCCTTTGTTTTGTTCTCTAGACTCTATGTGATTGGCAGACTAGTAATGGTACAGAAGAGACGATCTTCACAGTGTTCTCTCCATCACATCAGCATGATACACACATCACACAAGGCTGTAATGTATCTTTAATCTACTTACAATAGCAGGCTCATGATTGCTTTACAATGTATTGGAGCTGATTGCAATAGAAATAATTCAGATAATTTATCTGCTCCTTGGCTATAACAATGTGACACCATAGGATCAATTCATACCCATGTGCCCAAAAAACCATGCACCAGTGATTCCGCATTCAAAAACTTGCGATTCAGCACACGATTCATGGCACCGTGCGACTGTTCCATGCATGACGGTTGCAAGTTTCCAAGAAATGAGTGGACAGGCGGCGTGCGTCCCTCTGTATGTTGTATCCAATGAGGTGTGTGTATAGACGGCGTGGCTGGGGGTCCAGCGTCTTGTCACATGCAAGTACCAGCAAAGACACAGGCAGTTGACAAGTTGTATGTTGTGGCAACCATCTAACTGACCATGCACCCATCTGTGCACCTAAAAATGATGCATGCTTGCATGCACGCAAAATGCACCCCCAGTTCATACATGCATGAAGATTGCACCCCCAGTGCATGCATGCAGCTTGCAGCAAAAGTGCAGGTATGCAGTTTGTAGTCCAATAAATGAATGCAGTGTCATGTACTATGTGTGAATGATTGGCTCACCATGTATGCCTCAAGGCACCAATCCACTACACGCACAGTGGTGACATGTGCACACTGGATGCAGCCTCAATAGGGCCAATTTGGGCCAACATGTACACAGTGTCTGGGGCCGCAATACACCAACGTCTGCCTGTATCCACTTACCACACATCCTTCACTACCTACTAACATTATTTGTATCATTTATAAATTGCAGCAACTCATTTCCGGCCAGGACCAGAGCAGGTTTGCACTTTTTGGAAGCCAGATGGAGCATTCCCCAAACCACCAGGGTGCCAAAAAATCAAAAGCGTTTCTGCCAGCAGAGGGACCCCAAGTTGGAGCCCAGAGGACAGTCCCAGGTGCACACTGAGGTGCACCTATACCTTTAGGAGGAGTCTAAGCCCCAGGTGCTGCTACAGGCACTCCCCGCTTGATCTCCATGCTGCAGCTCATGCATTTCAGGTCACCATTACAGCTCTCACCAATCCCCCCCGCAGCCAGTCCCACTCACTATACAACTAGTAATGATGTGAGTGGCCACCAGAGCAGCCCCCTAGCTACTGCTTATAAAGCAAGCAGGCCCCTTAGATTCCCAGCGGCCTAACAGGCAAAGCACACAAGGGGTGAGGCAGAATGTATCTAGGCATTTGGGGAGTGAAACCCAGAAGATCACAAATAGAGAAAAATTTGAGAAGTGGAACAAAATACAGCACAAGGTAAATCCTGTTGGTCCAGGCCCTAAGGCACTCAAAATGGTGAAAAAGAAGTTCCAAGATCTAAAGAAGGCTGTGCAGAACAAGCATAATGCCATACGGGACTACAGGGAAATGTGTGATTAGAATCTGTTTCCATTTGTAACCAAACTTGGTTAATAAGTGGCTACCAGGAAAAAGGGAAGGCCCCCTTATCTTTAGAGAGGATTTTACCTGAAATAGTGCTTCCCCATTTTTTTGTATTGCCCCCCCAAGATGTCTCCTCTCAAGACTAAACAGATTTAATTCCCGTAAACCCATTTCTTCATACTTAAGATCCTTCATTTCCCAAATTTGTTTGGTGGCTCTCCTCTGCACCCTTTCCAAAATCAGGGTGTCCTTTCTCTGAACGGGTGCCCAGAACTGGACGGCATATTACAGATGAGGGGAGGCAAAACTACATATCTGTCTTATGATTCCATGCTTCTTTTAATGCATTATAATATCTTCACACCCAGTAACATTGGGGTCAATTCAGAACCATGTGAGAATTCTTACTCCTTTTTTAGGAAAGAAAAATGCCATTGACTTTCATTGTCTGCCTTGGGGCTATCATGTCTGGACTAATTCTATTGATTTCTTGGACTATGCTCTAGATTCAGAGCCAGGTGAAAATTACACCTGGTAGACAATGAAAGTCGGTGGCAATTTTTTCTCCAGAAAAATTAGTGAGAATTCACACCAACAATTGAATTAGTACAGACATGATCTGCCCTAATTAAACCCCTGCTTTTAGGGTTCAAAAAAATTGTTGATTTTCAGATGGTCAGTTAACTTTTCCAGGAGAGTTTTCATTACTTTTACAAGCTGTTACACTAACTGACCTTTAGTTAGTGGCTTCCTCTCAAATACTCCGCTTCCCCAATACTTCTCAGTAGTAGACAGTTCCCTGTCATCCAAATTGTTGTCACTTTTTCTTTTTTTGTTTTAGTCAAGTATATCGTTACTGAAAGGAGTGGGAACCCTTGTCCTTTTATCTAGCATGTGTATATATTTAACACGTCTATTCAGGGTCATTCTGATATTTTAAAAAGGTCTTTGCCTTAATGTGTATCTCTCCGTCTGTAATAATTCTTAGTACCTTGTGCCACTGCAACATTTTCTGCGTCATCTAAAAAAAAAAAAACAAACATTGTAAAATGATAATTGTCTTATGTCACTTACTTCTATTTAATATTAGAAAGCTGTTCAGACTGTTTGAAGCCCAAACAGTATAAAATGTGTGGGTCCCGTGTTACTGCATAACTTTATTCTGCTGCCCTTTGTTAGAAGCAGAGAGGATAAAATACTAACCTGTAACCTAACCTGTGCAAGGACTATGAAATAATGGGATCTCTCGCACTGGATTGGTTGTTGAAGTGGAGAATTTATACATGTTGTAGATAAATTCTCTATCACAACAGGTGTTAAAGTATGGAGAACTTTTTCATCATTTTGGGCCCTCATGTGCAGAGCTTTGTACAGAATATATATTTTACCATTCGTATGTTGAGATGAAGAGCTCGCCAAATATTCCCTAATAGCAGAGAACCAAAGTGGAGTGGATCTCAGATAGGGTGGAGGCCCTCTCTGTGTACAGTGACCCCGCATTAATTATGGTTAGAATAGAGTTATGGCACTAAGCTTATTTAGATGGTCAGCAGGATTCTGAATGCAGCTAGGTATGTCTCTGACCAGGGGTTTTATAAGAAGTCCAACCGGAGATGATTGTGGATGACCCCTTCCTGACATACAATGTACTGTTATGTCATGTTCATATGGAGCTTCCCACAATATGTTAATTCATGTGAAGCCCCAACGGGTCAAAGTGGGCCAAATCCCGGGATTTCATGATCGGTGTGACCACTGTGTGAAATCTCCCAGAACGCTGGTCAATGGCACAGATGTGGCCGCTCATCCAATCAGCTTCCCTGGTCACACATATTTATGTGCGACTTGAGAAGCTGAATGAAATCCCCAGCCACACTTATGAGCGGAGTGCGGCATCACTTACTCCCCTCGGCTATGTGCAGCCACGCATAGCCATTCAGTTGCGGCATGCGGGCTCTGCACAGCCGAGAAGGGATGCAAGTGATGCCGAAGCCAGCTGCACATGTGGCTCAGGGAAAGGTGAGTTTACTGGGCGCCCTGGGGGGTTTCACACAGGGAAGCATCCCAATTCAGGATGCCCCAGGGGGGATATGAAGCTTGCCCTGGAAACTCATACACCAAAAAATGGTGAATGAAAAGGATAGCACATACTTCAAAGATGGGCGGGTTTTGGTCCACTATAATAAACTTCCTAAAAGTTGTTTTGCATATGTTAAAGGGTCTTTTTGGGGGTTTTCTGACATATAGTCCCAATATAGTCATTCAAACTAAAGTAATCCCAAATCCTACTGTGGTGGGAAGGGGTTAATAACTAATGTTATACCATTTCAGGGATAATAGCTATGATCCAGCTGAAATCTGGATGGTAAAGCCTATACTGGAACCAGTCTACAAAGGGTCTTTCTTTGTAACAAAATCTTGGAAGAGATTCATAAGTAGTAAGATGGAGATTTAGAATTGAACCAAAGAGAACCTATGACCATAGTCCCTCATTACCATACAGCAGTGGGGCAGCGCAACCCGTGCTAAAGTGTTTCATGTTGTACTATAAGCAAAAGTGCAAGTGCTTCAATATAGAAATATAATTCTAAAAATAATCCCCTATTGGTGCAAAAGAATAAATTCTACAAAACTGTAAAGGAAAAAAAAAAAGATCAGCAGTGACACGGACAACAGTCTTTCAACAGCAAAACAGGCTTTATTTAGCAAATAAAGTGTTCAAACGCAAGCTATCACTCAGTGCAGAGATTGCAGCATCAATGCAGTAAATCAAAATGGTTACTTCACCAAGGTAAGTCCAGGGCTGGGTACTCCAGCAAGTTGTAACTCCAAGACAAGTTAAATCCACTTTGCAGGGCATACAAGCCCTCCACTGCGCATCCCCACATGTCCATGGTTAGGGGGCACAAAAGCCAAGTCCTTCAGCTTGCATACATTTTTTTCCTTCACCACTTGTGCACCTCAGCCTGGGCTCCCTTCTACAGGCTGGTCAATAGACCACTGACAGGCTGTGTGTCTCCTTTTTATTCAGGCTTCCCCTGCAATTAGCCTGAACACCTGTGCACGGCCTAAGATCATGGAACAAAGCTGAAAGGGATTGGGGAAGTGACCTGGGTCCTGAAAACACGGCACGGATCGTGCCTGATACAGCCTAGCAGGGGAAAAATACATGTCATTCAGGACTTTTCCATACAGTTTACCACAATATATATATATATATATATATATATATATATATATATATATATATAGCCCAGGGGAGCACATCTTGAATCAGCAAAGCCAATGGCCCAGTCTATCAGTGCCGGCTGGCGCTGGCAGTGGAGGCTGATAGGCTGCTCATAGACATAGAAGATCCGCAAAAGAGGATCCGGAACAGGTGAGTTTCCAGACTACCATTTTTTTGGTTTAACCGGCAGCAGCAGTGGGACAGCCCAGGTTCCGCTGCATTATAGTAAAGTGGGATTATGGTCATTTTTAACCATAGTTCCTCTTTGACGGCCTCAAAGGGTTTTACGCGACTCTGGAGCAAATCCCGAATAACAGATTTAAAATTAGTAAGAGATACTGCCCTTTAAATGTTCAGCAACGGTCTAGGGATGTGTGCGTCCACGTCCCCTCACATTCCACCGTGCTCCTGTGGTTTCTCCAGGGGTGCTACCTCTTTGCTAGGTCTGTCCTTTTATGTGGGAGGGGAATGTGTGCATGTTGTTGCGGGAAGTCAAGCAGGCAGAAATGCGGTGCACATGGACGGAGCAGCGATATCAGCTGGGGAGCCCTACAGGCACGCCCCTCCACAGTGACCCAGGCACAACTGTATGGAAGAGGAGGAATTTGAGAAAGAAGCCATATTGTTGATACAGAGATTTTTGGATCGAGGATATCCGAGGAAATTGGTTAAGAAGACCTTCCACAGAGCAAAACAAATGGATAGGACTGCCCTATTGTATAGTCAGAGATGCCCAGAAGGTAAAGAGTTTAGATAACAAACAATGATTCTAACAAACAGTGGGCAGATCTCAAGTCGATGTTGAATTGACACTGGGATGTGCTAAAAAGTGATGCAGATATCAGGCCCTGGTTGCCCAGAGCACCCAAGATGGTGGTGAGGCGAGCATGAAATATGAGAGACAGATTATGTCACAGCCATTTTGAAAGATTAGAATCATCATGGCTGCCACCTAGAGAAATGAAGGGGTGTGCACCATGTGGGCATTGCTCGGTATGCCTCTTTATACAGAAAACGAGGTCCTTAACCTATATAAGGGTCAGAAATTTACTTTGGGATCAACTATAAATCGCAATACCACCTTGGTGATCTATGCCGTGCAATGCTCATGCAAATTGTTGGACATGGGCAATACGAAAAATAGCTTGAAGACATGGATAAAGGCCCACCCACCTTTCTAATATTCTGCTTACAGCATGGGACGAGAAAGCAGGTAAAAAATTAACACTGGTAGCACGTCATTTTCTCATGAAACATGGGAGCATACAAATTGGGAGCAAAGGCACCAAGGGACCTTAATGAGGATGCCACCTTTACCCCCTTCAGTAGAGGCATGTAGATCAGTGTCTATCTGTTCCATGGCTGCAGTATTGGGGCACGTGTGAAATATCCCTCCGGTTGGGGGCTTAATTAGTAATGCATGAGTGTAGAGAAGTATGCCTGCATTCATGTATACATATATATATATTTTTTTTCATGCAGTATGTTTTATGAGCACATTGGTGTAGGCTATGCAATGGAGTATCACATAGCACGTTAGCAGGTTGGGGGGGTTTCCCAATATGCTTTGTATGTTTTTTTAATAAGTTTCTGACATGTTTATTGTTCTATATCTTTCGGTGTAACACTTGGGACATATGTTTATGGAAATACCTATGCGGGGGCATGTGGATAGGCATCCTGAAGATGTTAGAGGCTGATTGAACTAGGTGCAAGTGGACCACTCTGACAAACAATTTCATCTGACGTGGGGATGGACCACGACAGCTAGACAGCTGCGTGGAAGAAGAGAGTAGATCTATATTTCTGTGGGAAAGGAGGAGAGAGGACCCCCACCTTGTGCCTGCATATATTGTGTACCTGGGATTAGAGGCTCGATTCAGAGACACATTCGTCTGGACTTCCGTAGCTGTCTGTGAAAGTTTTGGTGGGTGTTTGTCATTTTTTTTTCATTTTTTCGTTCATTTTTCATTCGTACGAACGTTCGGGAATGCGCTTTCGATGAACGGAAGCTCTCCTCTGCACCCTTTCCAAAATCAGGGTGTCCTTTCTCTGAACGGGTGCCCAGAACTGGACGGCATATTACAGATGAGGAGGCAAAACTACATATCTGTCTTATGATTCCATGCTTCTTTTAATGCATTATAATATCTTCACACCCAGTAACATTGGGGTCAATTCAGAACCATGTGAGAATTCTTACTCCTTTTTTAGGAAAGAAAAATGCCATTGACTTTCATTGTCTGCCTTGGGGCTATCATGTCTGGACTAATTCTATTGATTTCTTGGACTATGCTCTAGATTCAGAGCCAGGTGAAAATTACACCTGGTAGACAATGAAAGTCGGTGGCAATTTTTTCTCCAGAAAAATTAGTGAGAATTCACACCAACAATTGAATTAGTACAGACATGATCTGCCCTAATTAAACCCCTGCTTTTAGAGTTCAAAAAAATTGTTGATTTTCAGATGGTCAGTTAACTTTTCCAGGAGAGTTTTCATTACTTTTACAAGCTGTTACACTAACTGACCTTTAGTTAGTGGCTTCCTCTCAAATACTCCGCTTCCCCAATACTTCTCAGTAGTAGACAGTTCCCTGTCATCCAAATTGTTGTCACTTTTTCTTTTTTTGTTTTAGTCAAGTATATCGTTACTGAAAGGAGTGGGAACCCTTGTCCTTTTATCTAGCATGTGTATATATTTAACACGTCTATTCAGGGTCATTCTGATATTTTAAAAAGGTCTTTGCCTTAATGTGTATCTCTCCGTCTGTAATAATTCTTAGTACCTTGTGCCACTGCAACATTTTCTGCGTCATCTAAAAAAAAAAAAACAAACATTGTAAAATGATAATTGTCTTATGTCACTTACTTCTATTTAATATTAGAAAGCTGTTCAGACTGTTTGAAGCCCAAACAGTATAAAATGTGTGGGTCCCGTGTTACTGCATAACTTTATTCTGCTGCCCTTTGTTAGAAGCAGAGAGGATAAAATACTAACCTGTAACCTAACCTGTGCAAGGACTATGAAATAATGGGATCTCTCGCACTGGATTGGTTGTTGAAGTGGAGAATTTATACATGTTGTAGATAAATTCTCTATCACAACAGGTGTTAAAGTATGGAGAACTTTTTCACCATTTTGGGCCCTCATGTGCAGAGCTTTGTACAGAATATATATTTTACCATTCGTATGTTGAGATGAAGAGCTCGCCAAATATTCCCTAATAGCAGAGAACCAAAGTGGAGTGGATCTCAGATAGGGTGGAGGCCCTCTCTGTGTACAGTGACCCCGCATTAATTACGGTTAGAATAGAGTTATGGCACTAAGCTTATTTAGATGGTCAGCAGGATTCTGAATGCAGCTAGGTATGTCTCTGACCAGGGGTTTTATAAGAAGTCCAACCGGAGATGATTGTGGATGACCCCTTCCTGACATACAATGTACTGTTATGTCATGTTCATATGGAGCTTCCCACAATATGTTAATTCATGTGAAGCCCCAACGGGTCAAAGTGGGCCAAATCCCGGGATTTCATGATCGGTGTGACCACTGTGTGAAATCTCCCAGAACGCTGGTCAATGGCACAGATGTGGCCGCTCATCCAATCAGCTTCCCTGGTCACACATATTTATGTGCGACTTGAGAAGCTGAATGAAATCCCCAGCCACACTTATGAGCGGAGTGCGGCATCACTTACTCCCCTCGGCTATGTGCAGCCACGCATAGCCATTCAGTTGCGGCATGCGGGCTCTGCACAGCCGAGAAGGGATGCAAGTGATGCCGAAGCCAGCTGCACATGTGGCTCAGGGAAAGGTGAGTTTACTGGGCGCCCTGGGGGGTTTCACACAGGGAAGCATCCCAATTCAGGATGCCCCAGGGGGGATATGAAGCTTGCCCTGGAAACTCATACACCAAAAAATGGTGAATGAAAAGGATAGCACATACTTCAAAGATGGGCGGGTTTTGGTCCACTATAATAAACTTCCTAAAAGTTGTTTTGCATATGTTAAAGGGTCTTTTTGGGGGTTTTCTGACATATAGTCCCAATATAGTCATTCAAACTAAAGTAATCCCAAATCCTACTGTGGTGGGAAGGGGTTAATAACTAATGTTATACCATTTCAGGGATAATAGCTATGATCCAGCTGAAATCTGGATGGTAAAGCCTATACTGGAACCAGTCTACAAAGGGTCTTTCTTTGTAACAAAATCTTGGAAGAGATTCATAAGTAGTAAGATGGAGATTTAGAATTGAACCAAAGAGAACCTATGACCATAGTCCCTCATTACCATACAGCAGTGGGGCAGCACAACCCGTGCTAAAGTGTTTCATGTTGTACTATAAGCAAAAGTGCAAGTGCTTCAATATAGAAATATAATTCTAAAAATAATCCCCTATTGGTGCAAAAGAATAAATTCTACAAAACTGTAAAGGAAAAAAAAAAGATCAGCAGTGACACGGACAACAGTCTTTCAACAGCAAAACAGGCTTTATTTAGCAAATAAAGTGTTCAAACGCAAGCTATCACTCAGTGCAGAGATTGCAGCATCAATGCAGTAAATCAAAATGGTTACTTCACCAAGGTAAGTCCAGGGCTGGGTACTCCAGCAAGTTGTAACTCCAAGACAAGTTAAATCCACTTTGCAGGGCATACAAGCCCTCCACTGCGCATCCCCACATGTCCATGGTTAGGGGGCACAAAAGCCAAGTCCTTCAGCTTGCATACATTTTTTTCCTTCACCACTTGTGCACCTCAGCCTGGGCTCCCTTCTACAGGCTGGTCAATAGACCACTGACAGGCTGTGTGTCTCCTTTTTATTCAGGCTTCCCCTGCAATTAGCCTGAACACCTGTGCACGGCCTAAGATCATGGAACAAAGCTGAAAGGGATTGGGGAAGTGGCCTGGGTCCTGAAAACCCGGCACGGATCGTGCCTGATACAGCCTAGCAGGGGAAAAATACATGTCATTCAGGACTTTTCCATACAGTTTACCACTATATATATATATATATATATATATATATATATATATAGCCCAGGGGAGCACATCTTGAATCAGCAAAGCCAATGGCCCAGTCTATCAGTGCCGGCTGGCGCTGGCAGTGGAGGCTGATAGGCTGCTCATAGACATAGAAGATCCGCAAAAGAGGATCCGGAACAGGTGAGTTTCCAGACTACCATTTTTTTGGTTTAACCGGCAGCAGCAGTGGGACAGCCCAGGTTCCGCTGCATTATAGTAAAGTGGGATTATGGTCATTTTTAACCATAGTTCCTCTTTGACGGCCTCAAAGGGTTTTACGCGACTCTGGAGCAAATCCCGAATAACAGATTTAAAATTAGTAAGAGATACTGCCCTTTAAATGTTCAGCAACGGTCTAGGGATGTGTGCGTCCACGTCCCCTCACATTCCACCGTGCTCCTGTGGTTTCTCCAGGGGTGCTACCTCTTTGCTAGGTCTGTCCTTTTATGTGGGAGGGGAATGTGTGCATGTTGTTGCGGGAAGTCAAGCAGGCAGAAATGCAGTGCACATGGACGGAGCAGCGATATCAGCTGGGGAGCCCTACAGGCACGCCCCTCCACAGTGACCCAGGCACAACTGTATGGAAGAGGAGGAATTTGAGAAAGAAGCCATATTGTTGATACAGAGATTTTTGGATCGAGGATATCCGAGGAAATTGGTTAAGAAGACCTTCCACAGAGCAAAACAAATGGATAGGACTGCCCTATTGTATAGTCAGAGATGCCCAGAAGGTAAAGAGTTTAGATAACAAACAATGATTCTAACAAACAGTGGGCAGATCTCAAGTCGATGTTGAATTGACACTGGGATGTGCTAAAAAGTGATGCAGATATCAGGCCCTGGTTGCCCAGAGCACCCAAGATGGTGGTGAGGCGAGCATGAAATATGAGAGACAGATTATGTCACAGCCATTTTGAAAGATTAGAATCATCATGGCTGCCACCTAGAGAAATGAAGGGGTGTGCACCATGTGGGCATTGCTCGGTATGCCTCTTTATACGTGGGGATGGACCACGACAGCTAGACAGCTGCGTGGAAGAAGAGAGTAGATCTATATTTCTGTGGGAAAGGAGGAGAGAGGACCCCCACCTTGTGCCTGCATATATTGTGTACCTGGGATTAGAGGCTCGATTCAGAGACACATTCGTCTGGACTTCCGTAGCTGTCTGTGAAAGTTTTGGTGGGTGTTTGTCATTTTTTTTGCTTTTTTTCGTTCATTTTTCATTCGTACGAACGTTCGGGAATGCGCTTTCGATGAACGGAAGCAAATCGGAACATTTCCGTTAGTTCGGATCCTTTTCCAAACAAAATCGAAAATTCAGATAACTTCCGTTTTTGGGATGGGTTTCCGTCTGATTCAGAGAGCTGATTTCCGACGGACCACCACTCTATAAATCCGTTTAATTTCCGATCCACTTACGGGACCTTTGAGGGCTCGGATTGCTATTGTTGAACATGTTTTGCGGCTATGTGGAGGAGTCTGCGCGCCTTTAGCACCAAGGCATTGCATGTATCAGCATGGCCGAGGCCATAAATTGTCTATCAATGCATACCTAAATCAATACAGTTCATGTATGCATTATAGACGCATGTTAATGCTGACCTAAATTAGTCCTTAGCATGTAAACATTTATTTTCCCACACATTCATATAATGCTATATTTTTTTAGAATAATGTCCTTTGTGAATCTTGAATCTTAATTTGTTGTAGGAGTTATTGTTTTAGTTGGTTACCTTTGCTTTGTGTAATTATTTTATATTTGGTTGCAGGAACCGCAAGATGTGCCACTCGCCCTTGCTTCTGATGCCCGTTCTTTGCCTGCAGAATGCGGGCCAGGGGTTCTCTAACCGGCACTATGCAAAACCCGGCCCGTGGCGAGGGCCCTCTGGCTTTTGAAGTACAGATTTAGGTGTTTGGACCATACAGGGGGGGGGGGGCACTGCAGTATGACCCCAACAAGGTTATACCAATATTTTAATTTACGTTTTTTAACAGGGACCACACGTGCCAGAGTGGCACAACTGAGTGTCAGGGTCCTTCAGTTGGTGGGCGAGATGCAGGAGCAGCGCAACTCGTTGGGGACCACAGATGAAGAATAATGTTCAGTGGCCTGCCATTGCTATGTAATTTGTTTTTTATAGTTGTAAAAATTTGAAATTTTCAAAATTTTTTAAAATGTTATATTTTATGATGGAATAAAAAAAAATGTTACATTGTCATTTCATTTACAAAATACATTAACACAAAACTAATGGGCCCAGAAATATTTAAAGATGAATATTCACATGACCGAGAAGTGGTTTGGGTGAGCTTTAAGGGTCCAAAAGGGAAGATGGAGGATAGTGCTAAGTGATTTAGCTAAACATTGTAGTAGAAGTGAGGGTGGCAAATATGTAGGCGAGCACTTTAATGAGTTAAGTTTGCAGTGCGCAGGCGCAAGATCGTAAGGATTTCCGTCTGGACGATTATTTATTGAAAAAGGGAAACAGAAACTATCCGGAAATGTAAAGGATTCGTGGGAGGATACGATGGGAAAAGGGCAAAAACAAAAGCCTACGTTGTAACATGTGAAAATGAAACGGAAAAGTCTGGATGGAAAATGACATCCTCGTATTCGTAATCTGCCGTACGAACGGACGGAAACTTTACAGAAGGTTCTCAATGCATGCATAAAATCGCTCGCACACTCATACGAGAACGTAAACATTTCACAAAAAAACAGATCGGCACTAAAATGGAAGTTTTTTTTGTCTCTCTGAATTTAGAGGACTTGCCAACTAAACAGGGCGGTAACCAAGAAGATCCACCCATCCCTAGACCATTGCTGAACATTTAAAGGGCAGTATATATTACTTATTTGCTCCCCTGGGCTACATATTTATATATACATTTTAATTTACAGTTTTGTATAGTTTATTCTTTTGCACCAAAAGGGGATTATTTTAGAATGGTATTTCTATATGGAAGCACTTGCACTTTTGCTTATAGTATCAGGACGAGACACTTTAGGGGCATTTTCGCAATAGGATATATGAATGTCTTTTGATTGAATGTCGGATTGACTGATTGAATTGGTGATTGATTTATATTTAGCATATTTTAGAGCACCCTTCTATGGGGGATACTCCTTCTACTGGGGATACTCTTTATTGATTGATGTACTTTTACATTTTATATTGATTCATGTATTTTTGTAGCACACTTGCCCTGAAGCAAGGTATAATTATCTGAACTTGACACTACCAAGAGTATAAATTTATTTATGGTTGGTGTATTAACACCAGAAGACTAGGCCTGGGATGGTGACCTCTGTTTTTAATAGTTGTGGGGTTGTATGTTTTTTAGTGGTTTGCAACTAAGTAAAATAGAATATATTTTTATATTTTGGAGTTGTGCCATATTTATAGACACTATATTGGTTTTGTTAGTATATTAAATAGTATTAGGAGGAGTAACTGTGATAAAAAAAACACAAGTTTCCCTGGTTTAGGCAAACTAGGGGTTTTACATTTTTCTTCATTTACTAAAGAAACAGTTACAAACCTTTCCTCAAAATTAAACTCTGAGCCCAGATCATCAATAGAGTTGGATACTTAAATGCCTCCATATTGAGATGCCCCTCTAAGTGAAATCTCTATACATGCTTGACTCAACTCTTAACTGAGCCCCCACTGCATATTGGTGCCCCAGTCACGTGCCTGCTATACCTCTAGCTAGGTGCATACCTGCTCCAGGCCTTTCTGAATGGCCAACACAGGCACACACACAGCTATAGGCTGGAGTGGGGATGTGGCCGGCAGCGCTTGCTCCATTCAGATTTCCTACATGCTTTGAGCATAGAGTGGAATCTGAATTGAACAAGCTCTGCTGATTGGGTGAGCAGCCCACACATGTGAATGTTATGTTGGAATGGGAAAAAAGGTGACTTCACAGGTGATGTTGAGGATACACATGACGGGGCATCCCAAATGGACCCAAAAGTTAAGAAAGGTTGTGTAGAAGTAGGAGGGTGCAACCCCAAACTGTATGTCATGTACAATGTTTTTAACACCTTTACCAAAGATGTTGAAAGACGACCTAAACCTATTTAGCTTGGTCTCCTTCAATCCCTTCCCCCTATTCAATGTGACCCACCTCCAAGTATGTCAAAACCAGTGTCTGTGTGCCAGCTTTTGTAGCTGTAGGGTTTCAGGAACCAGTAATACGGGAGCCCCTGCAAGAAAAAGGGCCCCATGCAAATGAGCACTGGGCTCTTCTGTGCATCTAGTGGCAGGAAGAGGGAGCAAGCCACATGCTGCATGCCACCTACCATTAGGACCAATTACTATTTCAAAAGAAGGTCATACATCAGAACTAAGCAGTGTCTTCTTAGACAGGGGTGCATTTAATTAAAAAATGTGACAAAAACCTTTACCAGAATAATGCGGCTCTTCTGGTCTGGGCATACCTTGCCCCTGTGGCACCCCTTACTGATTGCCCTGCTGCGTGAAATCCCATAGGTTGTCCAGTCTAACTCACCTTTTTCCTGGCCTGGGATGCACGAACAGACTCTCATCCAATCAGCGCATTCAGATCCACTCTTGCTAACTCGTCTAAGTCTAGCTGAGCGGAGCCGACCATGGCTGCATCCCCGGAACCGGTGTATGTGCTGGTCATACACAAAAGTCCGGCTAAAGTTATAGCAAGCAGCGTCCGCATGTGCCATTGGATTGGGAGAGAAGGTGAGTTCACACAGCGGAGCATCCTGAATCTGGATGCCCCGGGGGTTGGGAATCATGGAAGCCATTGGTTTATGTCCACTTTGTCATTATAACTTTATAACTCATCATAGTTAGAGATGAGCGAATCGAATCTGACGAACCCGAATTCGTTGCGAGTTTCAGGAAAAATTCGATCGTTAACGATTCCGAATATCGCCGCGATTTGATAGCTCAAATCGCTTCCTTAAAACTTCATTTACTACTATCCAGGCCATCTATAATGGTGGATCCACATGTCAGGACATGTCCCATGGGGCAAGGAATCCTGGGTAGGCGTCACATGCTACCTATCAGTAGCCAGGCTTCCCGATGATGTCACAGCCCTATATAAGCGGCGGCCATTTTGCGGAAGCTCATTTCGACACTGTAGTGCGGTCAGAGAGGGTCACACAGAGACGGAGGGATAGATAGATAGATAGATAGATAGATAGATAGATAGATAGATAGATAGAGAGCGAGGGAGAGAAAGATAGAATAAGGAACAAAAGCAGTGAGGGACAGATAGAGCCAGAGAGAGAAGGAGAGAGGCTGTGACAGAGAAAGACAGACACAATTTACAGCGTGCTAATAACACACCTGCCTATTTAGCTTTTCCTTTTCCTGGTGTCATTCTTTAAAAAGTGTGCTAGCATTAATATTTGAAGAGTACCTGTCTATTAACAGTGTGCATTTTTTAAAGAAAGTCACTTTTTACACAACCTTTACCTTTTGCCAGGGTGGGGGGGCATCCCAAATACTAGCATAAATATATGAAGAGTACCTGTCTATTAACATTGTGCATTTTGTAAAGAAAGTCACTTTTTAACTTTTAAAGCAGCCAGCCTTTGCCTTTCACCAGGGGGCATCCCAAATACTAGCATAAATATTTTAAGCATACCTGTCTACTAACCTTTTGCATTTTGTAAAGAAAGTCACTTTTTATCTTTTAAAGCAGCCAGCCTTTGCCTTTCACTAGGGGGCATCCCAAATACTAGCATAAATATTTTAAGAGTACCTGTCTGCTTACCTTTTGCATTTTGTAATGAAAGTCACATTGTCAAATTGCCAGCAGCCATTGCCTTGCACCGGGGGGGGGGGGGGGGGCAAATATGCTAGCATGTGTCTTTTAGGAGTGCACACATTGGAGTTGGCAGCAGCAGCATACGAAGCCCATATAGTGCCTGAAAGACACACACTGGATATGGCAGCAGCATTAGGAGCCCATATTTTGCCTGAAAGACAAACCCTGGATTTGCAGCAGCAGCATAAGGAGCCCATATATTGCCTGAAAGACACACCCTGGAGTTGGCAGCAGCATAAGGAGCTACCATGCATCAGCTACTACCATGGATCAGCCATTGGTGGGTGGAAATCCTGGCTGATCCATGCCTGATTCATCTTCACAAAGGTGAGTCTCTCCACATTTTTTGTGGACAGACGAGTTCTCCTTGGCATGACTATGGCCCCCACCGCACTAAACACCCGCTCAGATGGCACACTACTGGCCGGGCAGGACAGCTTTCCCAGGGTAAACTCTGCCAGTTGCGGCCACAAGTCAAGTTTGGCTGCCCAGAAGTCCAGCAGATCCTCAAGGTGTGTTGGCATGGTCATGTCAAGGTATGACATAACCTGCTGGTCCAGGGCCTGCTCCAGGTCTTCCTGCTGCTCATGATTAGCCTCAATATGCAGGTGAAGAAAGCTACTCATTAGCGACTGAAAACTCAGGCTGCTGCTGATGGAGCTGCTGCTCCTGCCCCCCAGCAGCCATGGCAGTGGAAGGTGAGCGCAGAGGTCCCCCTGAGTCAGACCTGCCAGAGTATGGACGATGGCGCAGATAGGCATCGGCCAACTGACTATGTAGAATGTCTCTGTAGTAGGTCAGAAGAGGAGGAGCCAGAAGTCATCCCGCTGACAAATGAAGACAATTCTGCGGTCACTACGCAAGCACGTGAGCATGCATCGTGCCATTTGTGCAAGTGACTCGGAGGGACTACCTGTCTCCATCTCCACTGCATACTGCCACGGTGTGTCTGGGTCCTCTGTCTCGCCTTCCTCACAACCCTCTAGCTCCTCTGGCTGCTCCTGCTCCTCCTCTCCTGTCAGATGACTAGATAAAATGGCCATTTTGTCAAACCTAAACTGCTTCGCTGTGCCTCACCCCCTCCTCCACTTCAGCCCCCACAGGCTTCATGCGGCCATGAAATGTAGGCGCCATGTCTCCAGTGCCCTGACCAGCCATGGTTTCCAACACGTGTTGTAGTACATCTCGTAGTCCTGGCGACTGACTAATAAAGTGACTTCCTTAAAGGACCTGAGCAAACGGCAGGTGTCACGTATGAGCTGCCACTGGTTTACATTGAAGTTACACAGGGGAGTCCCCCTATCCACTTGGATCATCAAGATATCGGTGATGGCTTTTCTCTGTTCGTATAGTCGATCCAACATATGGAGGGTGGAAATCCAATGGGTGGAAACATCGCAAATCAGACTATGTTGGGGGATACCGTTTTGATGCTGTAGCTCAAGAAGGGTGTGCTTGGCGGTGTAGGAGTGGCTGAAGTCCATGCAAAGTTTCCTTCCCGTTGTTAGGATGTCTTGCAGATGGGGGGAAGACTTCAGAAAACACTTGACTTCACTTGACATCATATTTAATCAAAGGACAAACTGGACACTCTGGTATATCCAACACATGCACCTAAAATAATCCGCACTCCACCCTGAATAATAAGTGCAAACTAGTGCCAAAAAAGTATAATATACAGTTTTATTCAAATAAGCAATAGAAAAAACAGAACCCAAAAGGAGGGGCTATACACAGTTAAAAACACATGAAAGACAATTTAAAAGGACAAAAGTCAAAAGTGGGGGGGGGGGGGGTTGGCAAGGCAATAAAATAATCCCAAATCAAGAATATAATAAATCCATATTAAATCATAAAGAACATGGCAACATGTATGTTGTCACCAAGCCAGAGTATTGACCCAAAGTGTGCAAAGAGATGTGCAACCGAGAAAAAGCATAAAGCCCTTAAAAGATCAGGGCTGGAGCTGTGAGCAGAAAGAACGGTGAAAGACAGATACAAAGTATGTGTTGTATAGTACGTGGTAACAGAACGTCCAGAAATAGTCTGTGCAACATAGGTAGAGTCTGGCTTGGTGATCAGCACAATACAATTAAATATTCAATACATTGAAGTCATGTTACACAGTAATTTGTACATCACCGTGATCCTGGAATGCCTGCCAAGCGCCCCCACACACCGCACAAACAACCGCCGACGCGCTGCGTGGATGCACCACTTCACCTGGACGGGTGCATGTGTTGGATCTACCAGAGTGTCCAGTTTGTCCTTTGATTGATTAGATTTTACATGCACTGGTTTTCCTTGCACCCCCTGTTTTGCATTAATATTTGATTCTGACCGTGATTATTTCGCATTTGGTTGTGCTTATCCATTTTCTATTTGCACACATTTACATCATATTTACACTGTTCATATGATTACTTTTTCTGTAATGTAACCGGCTCTCTTTAAATTAAATCCACTCATTGATTGTTTGTTTCGGCCCAATACTTGGTCCTGGATTTCTCATAGCTGAGATTGTATCTGGAATGGAAGGCCCAATGGTACTTGTTAAAGTTACCACAAGGAACCAAGATCTTACATCTTCCCATTGTCGGTCACCATGGTTCCCATTTGCAGTTTTCGTGGAGTAAGCCATGATTTCATTTATTGAATAATGATTTTTAGCAGTTTCTCCCATGTGTGACTCCGTGCGACAAGGCAAACCATGTGAAGAACAGCGTGAAACCTCCATGTCCTGCACACATGGTAGGCTGGAAGGGCACTGTAAAAAAAAAAAAATAAATAAAAATACCTAAAAAATATATTTAATAAATAAAAAAAATTGTAAAGAAATTTATAAAATATTAAAAAAATGAAAAATTAGATAAAAAAATATATATTTTAAAAAATTACAAAATATAAAAAAAAAAAAATACAATGAAAAAAAATGGAAATAAAAATTAACCAAAAAACAAAAATTGAAACATTTTATATGTTATTGTTATTATGTTATATGTTATTATATGTTATTATTATTATAAATGTGTTCAAATAAGATAAGTGTTAACAATTAATATGTAATTGAAAATTAGCAATGGTGTCACAGAAAAAAGTGCCTAAGTGCTAAAACGTGCACATTCATAAACCAAAATAGACGAGTTCACTGTCACAGGCAGAACGGCTTAGGAGCGTGGAGGCCACAGTGGCGGGGCCTGTTGAAGTTGCTGTTGTGGTTGTGCAGGAACAACAATCACCCATTGGGCCTTAAAGGATATGTATTGTCCCTGACCCTAGTTACAGCTCCAGACGTAGGCGCTGCCAGGTGTAAGGCCCCGTGGGACAGCCGCCTTCAGAGCATGCCCACAACCCCCAATCTCCACTGCTAGCTTCACCTTAAGACAAGCCCCCGTTTGCCAGGACGCTTTATACGCCTCACCGCACATGGTTGACCCCAGGACTTGAAAGCACAAAGGATGTGAGCTTACAGGATCGTGAAGGCAGATGAACCAAGGGCCCGACAGGGCAACTTAGACAAACCGGGTCATACACGGGAAGGCGGTCCAATAATATTGCAGCACCAAAGGAACAGGCAAACAGAAGGATCGAGGTCAGGCCAAAGGTCAATCCGGAAAGTCACGGGTTCGTAGTACAGAGAGTGAGACGGAAGCTTGGTTGGGGTACAGGCAATGGTCGGTCCAGGCGGCAAACAAGAATGGTCAAACGAAGCAAGGTCGGCAACAAGATCAAAACGGGTGTAAAGACAATCCAAGGCACACTCAGCAAACGCTATCACGGGCACTGGTGTACTGGAGGAGTCTACCTTTTATAGGGATGAGCACTACAGGGCGTGTGTGTAGTGATTGGTGCACGTTGTATTTGGGACTGGATGACCAATAACATTATTAGAGGGGCGTGAACCCAGGAAGACCCCTAGCAGGGATTCGTCCCTTTAATTAGTACAGCGCGCCGGAGGGCATATGAAGAGTGTGCGCGAGCACGCATGCAGAGGTGAGGATGCATCGGGAGAGGAGAGGCGGCGGGGGCGACGGCCGAGCATGGCGCCGCTCGAACTGATGCTTGGCACGGCCGAGCACCCGGAAGTGCCCCGGCTCGGCGCTCGGAGGCGCCGCTGGACCGGGACACAGGTGAGTTTTCCGTGACACCGTGCACTTTGGTACACACTGACAGGCTCAAGAACTGGCCCACCTTCTGTTCAACAAAATTGAACAAAAAAACAAGGCTGGTACTGCTTTCTTCGCAAAGAAATGACAGCTTTGGACTCTCCACCTCGGCTCGGCAGAAGCCATCAGTTCTCTGAAAGGTTCACCACCTCAAAAGGGAGGGACTGCAGGACCAGCAACTTATACAGGAGCACATTTAGCTTCTGCGCATTGGATGATTGGGCACATACTGTGTCTCTTGGACATGGCTTGGCCAATGGATTATTGGCGGAATGACTGACTCTGTAAGAAGAGGAGGAGGAGCATCTGGAGCGACAGAGGATGGGTATGACACACAGCAGGTGGTGGAGCCTTGGCTGGCTGGAACAGGGAGCGGTGTGCCACTGGGTAATGCAGCAGGCTGGACCACCACTTTGGAGCCAACTCTCCCAGGCCGCTTTATGGTGACGCTGCAAATGTTGATGCAGGGCTGCGTGTCCAACATTGGGACCCTGGCCACACTTCACCTTCTGCCTACACAACTTTCATATAACCTCCTGTGGTTGCTTGATGAAAAACTGCCACATCGCCAAGTAGCTGATTTTCCTACCAACAGTCCGCACTAATTCACTACTGCTGCCACCGCCGCCGACTCCGGGGTCCCTTTTTCACTACCTCCTGGGAAGGTAGCCTGCCACACAGCAAGTGGAATACCCCGAACACATTTGCCTCCAGACTTTCCCCTTCTGCCACCATGCTGACCGCTAAATCTGTCACTCTCCATCACTCCAAGCCTTTAAAAGTGCCCTCAAAACTCACTGATGTCCTCCTCGGGTTCCTCAACAGTGTCTACTTAAGAAGCCGCTTGCAACACCACCTCCCATGCCACTCTCCTCATCACTACTTGCCCGCCTAGTGTAAGAAGCGGCGAGTATCTCTTCCACTTCTTGGCTGGGTAGTAGCTGCTGATTTTTCTCTAGCAGATCGTCCTCACTGAATAGTGGAGCTGAACCCAAAGCATAATATATAACCAACAGTTGACTGGGGGGAGTCAGATGTCAATTGTGATGAAGTGGATGATCGCGTTAACGAATCAATGATGGCAGACGGGTTGCTGGTCGAGACACGACTGCTAGCTGATACCGGGAGATCAGGCCTCTCACTGAGACTCCTGTTGCCACTCACCCCTAGTCTGCTGTGACCTCTGCTTGATGAATTCAGGCCTCTACAACTGCTCTGTGCCCATCCTGGCACTTCTCTGCCTGACATACTTAGTGCATATATGAGGGGAGGACAAAACGCTACACTGTCAGGCTATTTCTAAATATCAATATACCTGTATGATTTTATACCCAAATTTAGCAGAAGCCATGGCCTAGTGATGAACTATACATATATATATTTTTTTTCCTTAGGAGGCCTATGTGAGGCAATACAAAATCATATTTTACAATCTCGATTCTGCTGGTGTTAGGAATTTACTATCTTGAAACCTGCATATTTGCACATCTGCTAAGTTTATGGTTTCCCAGACATAGGGTTTATTTGGCGAGAATAAGTCCTCACAATAGGAGACCAGACTATCTAACTGTGTTCCATGAGAAAGCTTACAGAGATCCACCATTATCAGTATCCCAAATAAGAGTTATTTAGGTAAGAATTGTTGAGACAATGGAGTTTCAGGAGAGGTGTTTGCTAAACTGAGGGAAAAGCTCACAAGTCCAGCTGTAAGATAAAACTCCATTGTGTACATTTCTAAGGTCTATTCCTGGTGTGTGTCTGTCTAGAATTAACAATGAAGGACTTGGGCAAGAGGTTGAAAGGTGTAATATGTAAGTATAGAATGTTTTTAGGCCTGATAGCCTTCATAGGACAATGAACTGGGTAATCACACAGTTTTTATGGAGTTTCACACGAAAAACTCACAAACCCCGTTGTAGAGTGAAACCCCATTGTTTCAGAAAATCCTAAATATATGCTTTCATTAGATAGCCCTGAAGGTTGTGTATACAAGACAAATAAACATCTCCCTAGACTGAGATAGGAATAATACTATGTGTATTTTAAATAGGGGATAATTCATCCTTACGTATTTGTACTATTAGACTTGCAGAAACGTATATGTTTATCTCCTTGAATATCCCATGTAAAGATAATATGAATGTAATGTTTTCAATTGTTTATCAGTTATAATCAGTTATAATTATCCCCAGGAAATGCCAATATATTGGTTATAAATAGTTAGTTGTTTAGGAAAAGAAGGAATTATTGAAACTAACAAATAATTAATATAATAGTAGAGACCATCATGGAGATCAGGTGGGGATAGGTGGTTGCTTGTGTATGTATACATATATGTATATATACTTTATTCCAAACAGAGGTTCAAAATATATTTTGGACGATTATTTTCCAAGAATTGTTGAAGGAATTTCTTGCCCAATGATGCCCCCTAGTGGTCGATATAGGATGTGACTGATTAAAGAGTCTCCTTAACCACACCCCAGACACGCCCCTAACACACCCCTGGGTGTTATTATTTGTTATGGGAGGGGGAAAGGCATATAAACTAGGGGCTCATTCATATGGGAACACCTGAGCTGACCACACATCTGAACAACACATCTGGGACAACACACCTGATCTGACATCTGACCATCATACCTGATCTACAGACCTGACCCAGGACACCATAGCATCCATTTTGAAAATAGTTTGGTAACGTATTAATTTCATTTTTAAATCTTTTGACATTTATATGGCTATATATATTTAAGCTATTGTATTAATGCTCTTTTGGAAGTCTCATATCTGATACCAAGGCCTACGACGCTTTTTAAAAGTGGATATATTATATTTTGATAGCTTAAATTAAGCCAAATTACTCAATCTCCAATTGGTTATAGACTTTAGCAGCTTTATACGTCCTGGGATAATTATACTGATTCATAATTTTTTATTTCAAGTAATATTATAATGTAGGATTACACACTATTAGTAATTTTATGATTAAAAGTAATGGTCTACTAAAAGTGAGACATCTAGTGGCCGAATAGCGAAAGTGTGATTAATGATTTTTTTTCCCTGTTGATTTTATTGTATATAATAAATTTGTTATTTATCTTTTAACCAGAGAATTTATTGTTGCATAATTTTGGTTTTGTACATGGATCTCTTCTAAAACTTATCAAGTGTTTTATGTCCACTTGTTTAAGGTTTACCCTGAGTTATTTTTAATTCATTATATCTTTAATTGTTTAATAACTGATTATCATTTGATGGTTGATTATTGATTAATTAAATAGTATATAAAGCTCTGCTTTATATATCTCGACATAAATTGGAGGCCCCAGCGAGATCTTGTAGCATTAACTAATTGTGCAACAATAGAATATATCATATTACTCTTAAATTGGTATTAGCATATATCTTTTATTAGTATTAAATTGTGTAATATCAGTTCCACTAGTGAGATCGGGTCCACTAGTGAGACCAGTTCCAACTACTCAAAGCATCCCATCTAGTCCAGACCAATTAATTTATAGTATTATGGAATATGTCCATCATAGATTAAATCTAGAGGGAAATGTAGATATTTGGAAAAGTGAATTATATTCGTCCATTAAGAAAGATTCTAAAGATATATGGTCCAATGGTAGTTTGCTTAGGAGACATTTAACTTATTTATCTACGCTTTCTAGTAGTGCAAGCAAGGACCAGCATTTATTGAAGACATATACACAGAAAGTTGCCAGCTCTGAATTATTGATCTGAATCAAACCGCAGGAAGCTGCACGGCCGTGAGCGCTCACCTCTTGTATAGTCCACACCATATAACCATAAGGCCAGCCGACATCCGGTTTGAAGTAAAATCATTCAGATTTTATTTGAAGTTCAATTAAAATCATCCATCAAAAATGATACAACAGGCATTGGGATTATGAAAAGCGTCAACGCGTTTCGGGCACCATGCCCTTAATCATGACAATTTGTTATGGGAGTAAAGCCTCCATTATATACACAAGTCTGCAGGTAATAATTGACAAACCCTATTTGCATAATTGAATAGTGATTTACACATGGGAAAACAAACAAACGAGCATACCTGCATAGTAATCTGTATGTGGTGTTGGCCGCCGCCCAGCCTCTCTTTGTTTCCAATTACCGCGCGCTCTCCTATACTCGGTCACTAGAACGGTAGACCAATAATGGTAATCCAATGACGTATGTGATCATGACTCACCATGATCACACCGCATCATCAGAAGGGCAAAAATCGCCATCATGTGTATAGGAGAGAGGGCGGAAGTATAATGAAACTGAACCGGGCCATACGCAGGATATCACCACATATCTTCAAACAGGACCATGAGTCAAATAATTAGACAATTGCAATAAAGTATCCTACCCTGAATAGGCAGGGGTATAAGCCAATATATAACCGCAAAAACATGCCTATGTATGTATCAACTAAACGTTATAATCGCGGTCATATATTGTGGTCAACTGTCAAAAAGCACTGCAGGGGTGAAGGTTATAATAATGTAGAACACACATTATTACCGTATGAAACTAAATGTCACTCTCGCAGCAACATAATATCACTGCTTGTCTAGATATATCTCTTGTTCCGCTAAAACACGGATACTATACTTAGTTGCTTCAGCATTTTATATTACATAATTCCCACTCCCAATGGTCATTATTGTGTACAATCCTACTTACAACATATATTGCATGATTAATTGGCTCCTAACATCTATGGAAAATCCCAAAAAAAGGAAAAGAAAAGAAACAAACAATAATGATGTTTATAATAATAGGCATACTAAAGCTGGACCAAACCTACTGAGGGAGAAAATTCCTGAAGAGCACAGGAAGGGAAAAGAAAGGAATAAAAAATAGAAAGTATATAAGTTGGATCAATCTCGCAAGAACAGATCCACATCCCATCTGGAATTCAATCCAGACGGAGTGCGGGTCTGCAACTTGAAAATCCAAAAAAATTCTCTTTGAAAAATCCTCGCCTGTATACCGCCCCTCTAGGCCCTATTTCACTTTTTCTATGGCCATACACGAGAAACTAGAAAAATCCCCTTCATGTCTATCACAGAAATGACGATTCACATTAGATGTTGTATTTAAACGTTCTGAATGTGGAACAGCTAAATGCTCCGCCATTCCTCTTTTAAAGAGTCTAGTGGTACATCCCACATATTGGACCCTACATATCTTGCATGTAACTAGATATATGAGATTTTTGGTATTGCAGTTCATAAAGTCCTCTATATAGAATCTACCTCCAGTAACCGTGGACCTAAACTCATTACCTTGACATACATATTTACAAATATTGCATCTTGCCCCATTACATCTGAAGAAACCTTTACAATGTAGCCATGTGGACGAGGCTTTGGCTTCTTTGTTAAAAAAGCTTGGGGAAAGTTTTTTACCTAGTGTAGGTGGCTTCCTGCTGATCACTTTAACCCCCTGTTGTACAACTTGTCTTAATTGGGGATCTCCATATAGTATAGGGAGATGTTTTAGGATGATACCACGGATTCTGGAGAATTCCATACTATAGGTTGTGACCATGGTTACAATATTATTTTTGTTTCGTATGGGGGACGATCTTATACAGGTATCTCTCCTATTATAATTCTTTTTAATCATTGACCATCTATCCTTAGACTTTGCAATAGCCTTAGCTCTTAAGATAGACTCTGAGGGGTAGCCCCGCTGCTCTAACCTATTTTTTATAGTATCTGCCTCTTTTTGAAAACTCAGGTCTGTCGAACAATTTCGTCGGGCTCTAATCATTTCCCCAACGGGGATGGCCCTGATTGTATGTGCCAGATGGCAACTCTCCGCCCTCAGAATTGTATTACCAGAAGTTAGTTTTCTAAACGTGATAGTCTCTATCCTGTTACTTTCTATGGGTACCTGAAGCAGAAGATCCAAAAAGGGAAAAGTGTTCGGATGATGTTCTGATGTGAATCTTAGATTTAGTTTGTTATTGTTTAAATATGACACAAACTCATCCTTACACTCTAAAGGCCCCTGCCAAATAATAACAATATCATCGATATACCTACCGTAATATTTTATGTTGGATATAAAAGGGTTAGATTGATGGTAAATATATGTCTCCTCCCACCAACCCATATAAAGGTTGGCAAGGGAGGGTGAAAACGGTGCTCCCATAGACGCACCGCATCTTTGCAGGTAAAATTGGCCTGAGAATAAGAAGAAGTTGTGTCCTAACAAATATTCCAACGCTAGAATCAAGAATTCTATCAACTCCCTAGGGTAGGCAGAATAGGTATTTAAATGAAAATATATGGCTTGAAGGGCCAGATCATGCGGTATCACCGAGTATAGGGAAGCCACATCACATGTAAGCCACAGAAAATCTGTCTCCCACTGGATGTCAGTAAGATGGGAAATGACATCCCTGGAATCCTGAAGGAAGCCAGGGAGTCTAAATACAAGAGGAAATAGATGTGAGTCCACCCATTGCCCCAACCTCTCATTCAACCCCCCAATCCCAGCCACAATGGGTCTGCCACAAGGTGGACGTTGTGGTTTATGGATTTTGGGGAGGTGATGAAAGATTGGGGCAATGGGCGAAGCCACATCTAGAGCCTCAGCTTCCACATCGCTCAGTACACCTAGGGCTAGCCCTTCAGCTAAAAGATTCTTCAGATCTAATTTAAAACGGGGAGTAGGATCACTCTCCAATTTAATGTAAGTCTCTGAATCTCCCAGTTGTCTTAAAGCTTCCTGTTCATAGTCTGTACTATTTAGAACCACCACACACCCTCCTTTATCTGCTGCACGAATGATGATATCTTTATTTTTAGCTAAATTATCCAAGGCATTTTTCTCCTCAAGGGTTAAATTGAATTTACCAGTCTTTCTATAACGGGAGATTTGAGAGGCTAATTTTGTTAGGTCCCTTTCTACTGCTTCTTGGAAAATATCCAAGATTGCATTTCTCGCATTTACAAGATAAAATTTAGTATTAGAGGGTTTGGGTATCTCTGGAGGTAGAATTTTTAAGGAGCATTGATCTGACAAACTCTCTAACATCTTTATACATGCAATATCCTGCACCGAGGATAGATTCTCGTTGCGGTCTGGACACGGCCGCAAAGAAAAATCATCCTTCAATTCTATTGGCTCTACTTCCCCAAACTCCTTATCTACAAAAAAATGCTTTCTTAATGTTAAATTTCGGACCAATTTATTAACATCCAAGATTGTGTCAAAAAGATTAAAATGAAACGTCGGTGCAAAAGAAAGCCCTTTAGACAGAACTGCTACCTCATAATCTGAGAGGGTATATGTACATAGATTAATGACACTATCTGCTTGATTTAAGTCCTGCGCCCTCTCAAGGTGTACCGGGCGCCTTGGTCTATGCTTTCTTCCCGATCGATGTTTTCTCTTTGGCCCCTTTTCTTCCTTGCTTTTATTATTGTCTCCCGTTGAAAATTCCGATTCTCTGATTCAACGTTAGAGCGATCACTGTTAGAAGACCAGTCCGAGGAATCAGTAGTGAAAGAGACCACCTTCTTTCCAGATGAATTTTTTAGAATAGATCTGGGCCTCTGGGCTCTATATACATTACGTTTCCATGTGAACACTAGGTCATTGGCATAGTCCTCAGTGTCCCGTTGGTATTTACTCTTTTTAATTTGCATAATTTGGGTTTCCATCTGATCAAGAGATTTTCTCATTCGTTGTAAGTAATCCTCAAAGTGCGGATCAGACTCATATGATTTCAAAGAGGACTCAAAAGATGCAATTTCTTGTTGTATATCTTTTAGTCTTTCTTCCTCATATTTGGTGATTAGTCTCATTAAATCCAAAGAGGCCTGGGTTAAAATGGAATCCCACTCTTTTTTGAATTTATTTGAATAGATTAATGTAGGAACCTTACGGACACGCAGTCCCCTTGGGATCATAGTATTTTGTAAATACTTCGTTAAAGAGCTGAGTTCCCACCAGGTTTTCAGTTCCTTCTTCATACATTCCTCATATTGTTTAATGATATTTCTTAAATCCACAGAAGCTGAGCCGTCACCGGTAGTTTGAGTTGAAGTAGGATCAGTATCAAACACTGAATCAAATTTGTTTTGACTCTGCATTGTATTCCCATACTGGGACTTTACTCTTTCCATATTGTAAAGAATCTTAAAATTTGCCTGGATCGTATATAATGTCAACACACGATGGAACCTTCAACCATGTGGAAATGGTATGCAAACAGATCCAATTCATGCACGGCAGAGCCAAGATACATATACACAGAAAGTTGCCAGCTCTGAATTATTGATCTGAATCAAACCGCAGGACGCTGCACGGCCGCGAGCGCTAACCTCTTGTATAGTCCACACCATATAACCATAAGGCCAGCCGACATCCGGTTTGAAGTAAAATCATCCAAATTTTATTTGAAGTTCAATTAAAATCATCCATCAAAAACGATACAACAGGCATTGGGATTATAAAAAGGTGTTGACGCGTTTCGGGCACCAGGCCCTTAATCATGACAATTTGTTATGGGAGTAAAGCCTCAATTATATACACAAGTCTGCAGGTAATAATTGACAAACCCTATTTGCATAATTGAATAGTTATTTACACATGGGAAAACAAACAAACGAGCATACCTGCATAGTAATCTGTATGTGGTGTTGGCCGCCGCCCAGCCTCTCTTTGTTTCCAATTACCGCGCGCTCTCCTATACTCGGTCACTAGAACAGTAGACTAATAATGTTAATCCAATGACGTATGTGATCATGACTCACCATGATCACACCGCATCATCAGAAGGGCAAAAAATCGCCATCATGTGTATAGGAGAGAGGGCGGAAGTATAATGAAACTGAACCGGGCCATACGCAGGATATCACCACATATCTTCAAACAGGACCATGAGTCAAATAATTAGACAATTGCAATAAAGTATCCTACCCTGAATAGGCAGGGGTATAAGCCAATATATAACCGCGAAAACATGCCTATGTATGTATCAACTAAAATTTATTGAAGACAATACCTGCTGTTTTAGTTGCACTATTAGAAGTGAATAATTGTTTAATCCAGAAAAATGAGTATGCAAAAAGCATACAGACCTATGTAGGTAAACTTGAAAAGGAATTTGAATCTAGCAAAGTGGTGTTTAAAGATTTAGAAGATGAATTTTAAGGTGTAGAGATGTATATCAAAATTTGAGTCAAGAAATGCAGGATTTAAATATCCGTTATTGTAGATTGCAGCAAGAGGGACAACAAAGCCCCACTGTAGCTAAGGTGGAAAGCACTTTGTCAGGCATAGGACGTTTCCCAGAACCGCCCCTTCTTACGCCCCAAAACATTGTTACCTTCAAATCACCTGCTTTTAAAGCAAAATCAATCCAAAATCCCGCCAGTCAGGTGCCAGAAAATAATAGCGCAGATACAAACGCAATGCTGGCCCAACTAACCCAGGTATGCCAAGCTGTCCTAACACGGCAAGGGGTTAGTAACCCAGACTGTCATAGGGATTGATTGCCTCACTTTTCCTCAGAAAAGGTTGTCAGGATTAAATCACCTGTGTCTCGTTATTATGAGGAAAGTGATCAGAGTAGTAGTGATGTTGATACTGACAGGGAAAGGAGAGAAGCATATTCCTCACCCCGCAGGGACAAATTTGTCCGTGATGGGACTTTAAGGCGGGATAATCAGACATCCCCTAGGAAGAGGGACACTCAGTCTTCAAAGGAGAATCAGAGTTCATCAGGGATTATCAAATTCTTAAATGCCACTGTCCCAAAATTCTCTAAAAAAGGATCTATTGAAATTGCTAACCATCTGGAATTGTATGAATCTTCTATGGATTCATTGCAATTATATGCTGATGCAGATAGAATCAGGTTTTTACCATGGGCATTTGAAAATATGTATCGTCATTATTTTACTTCTTTCAGAGAAAGGGGGATTAGGAAATGGCAGGATGTTTTGCATGAGGTTAAGATGGAATTTGGGCCTTTCAAATCCATTACGGCAGCCAGACGTGACATCTATAAATTAAGATGCAAACCTAATCAAAGTCCCTGGGAATTTTTGTATGTCCTTAAAAATGATTATGGTTTAGCATATAGTTATCCTGATTGGGAGTCCTGTGAGTTTAAGCAGTTGTTTTATGACGCAATGCCAGTTCAAATTAAATTTAGTTTAGCTAGAGATCTTGATCTTGATGCTCCATTAGACAGATTAGTGACTGCTGCCACTACACTGTATAATATCAGTGAGTGTAACCCTACAGGTGAGAGAAGGTATGACAGGTCCTCAGATCAACATGTCGCTGAGACTAGGATAGATCAGAAATTAGGTTTTGAAACGCAACAGCGTACGTATCCTAAGCCTGCCGAACTATCCAAACAGCCCAAGCAGAACCAATCAGGACCCAGGCCAATAAAACCTCGTAGTCCCAATGGGACAGAGGGGGAAAACAGCGGTAATAAAAGGTATTTCTACCATCCCCGGTATAACAATGGGGGTCCCCCAAGGTACAGACGCTGGGATAATAAGCCTAGGCCGCAAAAGGATAATAGGCCTTAATCACATACCTCACCTAGGGGTCGGTCCCCTACTGATAACAGGAGAAGGCCTCAAAATCAAGATAGGCCCAAATTTAGTGAACGGGTTGATCCGTTAGCGGATCAAGTAGCAAAGTTAACTGAAGTAATTAATAAAATGACCCAGGTTTCCAATGAGAGTAACCAAAACCCTTTTTTAGCAACAGCTACCGGTCTCAGCCCATCTGTATAAAATTATCAGGGCTGGGTCAAAGCTTAGGCCTGTGCAAGGTTACTGAATCCATTGTAGATAATTCTAATACTGTGGTTTTGCCTTGCAGTGCTATTGACCTTAAAAATGAGGCCAAAGATGGTGTAGGTCGAATTACTACCCCCTTAACCAAGAGGGAGGGGGATGTGTCTAACATGTTATGTGTCTTGCAGTCTAACCAGAAGAAGGTGTGTGCTGAAGATTCCACTACAATGGTTGAAGAGCTGATATCAGCGTCAAGCTGTGAGCTGCCTTGTGTAAACTGTGATGTAATCCAGGTATTCCCAAAGGTGGGGGTTATTGAGTGCAACAGGGATGAAGTTTCCCCAGAGGTCTTAACCTGCCAAAGGGATTATAGCCTTAAAAAGCATCAAATCCTAATTATTTATGTGACCTGTTTAACGATGATGGCCGATATTATATTGATTCATATATCCAAGATGAACATATAGGTCCAATTAAGACCATTAAGGGACCATTCTGTCCTTTAATTATTTCCAACGAATTGTGGATAGGACAGAGAAAAATCCTAAATTAAAAGCATTTGATGGCTCTTTGATAAGTGTAGGTGGAGACTCTTTACAGGTAAAAGGCACAGCATGGTTAAAGTTTACGATTGGAAAGAAAATAATTAGACATCCCACCATCATTGTAGATATTCCTAATGATAAATTAATCATAGGAGTTGACATTTTGAAAAGATTGAGCTCCATTATTGACTTCATTAATGAAGCAATTTGGACGCAAGTGAAGGCACCTATTGCCTATGACTGATCTTGCAATATACAAACCCACTGTAATTGCCATGTGGTTGAAGAGAGGCCTAACTTTATAGAAGTTCATTTTAGGAACAATCAGATCCCGGACATCACGATCCTGAAAAATGGTGATCCTGAGAAAGCTATCAGGGATACAAAACACACTATAACCATCCAGAAGGATAGGATTAAAAAGGTTAACCATTTTGCTTGAAGGGAGATGTTCCGAGGTTGCAGACCCGACCAGGCATACTCAATCCATGGTCCGGATTGAAAAGGTAAGTAATAACTTATTGATTCCCGTACAGGTGAGCAATATGGCTCGGATGAAATATGCCAAGCTGGATTTGAAATCCGAAGCCAGTTACATTAGCCTAAGTCTTTTGAAACAGGTCGCCAATCCTAAAATGTCGAGATCCCTGAAGGAGGTATACCTTTTCTTCTTCCCAAACAGGTAAAGAAGGGACAGACATTAAAGAATACAGACGCTTTGATCTGTTTGTCTAACAGGATACAACAACTTGGACTTAAGGTAACACATACTCCTATGGTAAATATCCGTCATAAACCATTGAAAATAATTATTCATAACATGGCTTCCCATAGTATAGCTTTACGGAAAGGAACTATACTTGGGTTAGGTATGGATTCTGAATATTACACTTTTGGATTTCAGAATCAGGTTATTGGACTTAACCCTGATGAATATCTATCAGAGGAAGAACTATTGGAACAACACTTTTTCTCAATACCTGAAGGGTTATTTAATATCCATTTCATTTATCCTTTCAGTTCTGATGAAGGTACATGCCATATTGAAGAAACATCATTGGTTTTCAATCACGAAAGTGATGAAAAGGAATATGAGTTATATCCACTGAAAAAGGAAATGGTAAGCGAACCTAAGAGCGATTTAACAATTGAGCTGGAAGAAGCTTAGGAGTTAAGTCAACCTGAAATTTTTCCTGAATTTCAGGAACAGGCTGCAGAGCAAATCTCTTTAGCTGATGCATGCTCTGATGAATCGAAGCGTCAACAGCTAAAGAAACTCTTCATAGATTTCCAAGATATGTTTGCCAAGGATTCCTATGATTGTGGGGTCACTGACCTACATGTAGCAAAAATCCAAACAGATCCCAATGCACCACCTGTATATGTCAAACAATACCGACTTCCATTGGCAGCTTACGAGTCGTTAGCGGAAATAGTCAAGAACTTGGAAGCACGGGGTATCATATGCCCAGTGCATAGTTCATTTAACTCCCCTATATTGGCAATTCTCAAGCCAAATGGTCAATTTCGTCTATGTACAGACCTTAGGCAGTTAAATAAACGGGTATATATGTCTGGGTGGCCCGTGCCATATATAGCCCAGTGTTTGGCACAAATACAGGGGTCCAAGATTTTCACTGCTCTTGACTGTGCACGGGGATACTGGACCATTAAGGTGGATGAGAGGGAGCAATACAAACTGGCGTTCTCATTTGGTAAACAGCAGTAGGCATGGCAACGATTGCCATTTGGTTATGTAAATTCAGGACATGAATTTGCAGTGTTTATGCATAAGGCAATGCCTGATGCCACTGAACGAGGTACCTTAATTTATGTGGATGACATTCTGATCAAAAGCACAACTTTTGAGGAACATATTGCAGAACTGAGGCATGTACTAACCCAATTGAGAAAAGCTGGCGTAAAACTGTCTTTACAGAAGGCTCAATGGTGTCGTCCCAAAGTTAATTTCCTAGGTCATGAAATCTCTGCGGAAGGAATTAATCCACAAAAGAAAAAGGTGGAAGCCGTGACCAAGACAAAGTCACCAACCAACCTGAAGGAATTGAGATCCTTCCTGGGTATGATGAACTATTCACGTAAGTTCATAGACAACTATGCCAAAATTACAAAACCACTTTTGCAGTTGTTAAAGAAAGGCGTAAAATGGGAATGGAATGAATGTCATGAGGAAGCTGTAACTGAGCTGAAAACTAGACTCATTCAGGCGCCATGCCTTGCATACCCAGACGGGGGAAAACCTTTCTTTGTTGAAACAGGCTTCACCGATAAAAGCATGAGTGCTGTACTGTTCCAGAAACAGGAAAACTTGAATAAGATCATCGCCTATGCTTGCAAGTCCTTATCACCAGTTGAGGTAAAATTTAATGATTGTGAAAAAGCATTATTGTCAACTGTGTGGGCTTTGCAAAATTTCAGGAGTTTTATCCAAGGCGAAAAGATCATCGTGGAAACTGCACACCAACCATTGCAATACTTACAGAGCAGTAAAATTAGGGATGGAAATCTTTCCAATAGTCGGATAACCGCATGGACAATGTCCTTAATGGGATGGCCATTGGAGATAACAAACAAAATAATAAGAATCCAGTTGCCCAAGGGTTAGCTGATCTTCATGATTGTACCAATACAGGCCCTAAGGATGAACCAGCGGAAAATGATTTCCTAATAGAACAATCTTTGTCTCCCTATAAGGCATTTGAAGAAGAGTATTGCAAATCTTTACCCTTTGTCTATGTTGACTGTTGTTCTTTTCATACAACTGTAGGATCAGAACGTAAGCTGGTTGCAGGTATTGGAATAGTGTGGAATAGCAAGAGATCTCTGTAGGATACAGCATTGGTCCAAAAAGTAGCCAGATTGCAGAATTTACTGCTGTATACAAAGCTGTACAGATGGCTATCGAATATGATATTAAAGAGTTTGTTATAATCACAGATTCTAATTATATTCATAACAGCTTTGTGGAATACCTCCCTGGATGGAAAAGGTCCGATATGGTAAGAAGCAATAACAAACCAGTTAAACGTGGTAAAATGTTTTGCAGGATTGATGAGATGGTTACCACTCATGGACTTACCATATATTGGAAGAAGACCAGGGGCCATTCAAAATATCCAGGCATGGATAAAGAGGGAAATGACTTGGCAGACTCCCTAGCAAAGCAAGGAGCTCTTGAAGGAGAATTCCAGGATATTGATGACCTCATGGGTACCATACAGGTAGAGGCATTAACCAGAAGGCAGGCCCGAAAGGAGGCCAAAGCCAATGTGGCCCAGTGGAGCCAGGATTTCCCTAGTGAGGATCTCATTGAAAGCCAAAAGGGGGATCCTATCATTGGGGTGGTTTATAAACATATCAAAGATCCACAGAACCATCCCATAACTGTGGAAGATTGTAAAGACAAGGAAGAGTTATGGATTTTGATGAAGGGTAAGTCCCAATTTTCTTTACAAGATGGGTTGTTAGTCAGAACATCGGAAAATGGCATATCTCAAGGGGTGGTTCCCATAGCATTCCGAGGTTTTATGCTACAGCATGCCCATGATGCTCAAACTGCTGGACATCGAGGTGAGAAGGTAACATATGAATTGTTACGGGATTATGCTTATTGGCCACATATGTTGCAAGATGTACGCACATATTGTCAAGGATGTAATTTGTCAATTCCAGCCACAAGCACCCACTCATCGGGCACCACTGATGAAAAGAGGAATGTCTATGCCATGGTCGGATATCCAAATCGATTTTATTGGACCAGTAACAACCTCATCAAAAGGAAATCGATACATGTTAACCGTAACTTGTCTATTCACAAAATGGGTGGAATGTTTGCCGTGCAAAACATGTAGCTCTAGTGTTTGTGCATCCCTACTCATTAACCACATATTTTTCAGATGTGGATTGCCTCAGCGGTGAAGTTGCCTTTAGTCCTGATGGCTATTAGAGCCACACCCAGCTCTGCTACCAAACTTTCCCCATTTGAGATGGTCACAGGTAGAAAAATGGTATTACCACAACATTTGCTTTACAGGACAATGGATCATAATCTGTTAAACGCTTCAAATGCTCATCAATACGTGGAGAATCTACGTAAGCATCTTCAGCGGGCTTTTGCGTTTGCCCAGAAGAATCTGGAGAAAGCTGCTGTGAGCAATAAAACATATTATGATCTGAAGACTACAAAGAAGGAGTATCAAGTTTCCGATCAAGTATATCTTTACAACTTTTCCCGAGATCAGGTAAAGGAAAAGAAATTTTTACCTTCATGGAAAGGACCATATAGAATTATTGATAAATTATCTCCTGTGGTCTATAAGATCAAAATTCCAAAGGGGGATGAATTTGTAGATAAATGGGTCCATATTAATCAATTGCGAACTTGTCATCCCAGGTCACAAATTCAACGACTGGAAAGAAGACCGGATGAAGAAGGATAAAGAGATATCGGAGTCCAGCTGGTGGGCGGGACCCTCCACTGCGTCATCACGCTCAATCTGACTGTTAGTAGCAGCGGTTTCGCTTTTACTCGCATCACCCACGGCCGGGGTGGCGAGGTTGTTTTTACCCTGTTGGACGATCCAAGGAGGAACATAGGAAGATACTAGATGTGATTTCTGCTGGATTGTGTTTTACATGAACGCTTAAGCCTGTTGGAGGGTAAGCGCAATAAAGTTTTTTATTCTTAACCATTTGGAAAACGGTATTATGCCATGTTTGCACTTTGATCTTCCCTTTGCATATTACTGAGGAAATACATTTGAGATAACGGAGGCTAATTTGGTGGAACAAGATTGTATTGTGGATCAGTGTACCTGTGAGGAGCCGACATTATTATTGATGGGCCTTTTTTAAATCTTTATCTGGTACGTGCAATTTAATACTGGTGGCTGGGTCACGTGTCATGAGACGAGCACTACTGGTGAAGTTTACAGAGACATTTAACGCTTTGTTGTCCCGCGGAGTCAGTTCTATGTAATTACATAGTTTTATTCATTGGCTATTTGTGAGGCTGTTACTGACACAGCCTTTTGGACTCCCTGCGCCGGACCAATTTAAATTTGTTGGAATTCTGTACCATTAATGTTTAATGTTTTAATTGATTCCTGATTGTATTTAATTGTGTAGCGCGGCTCTAGAGAAATCTTTTTTCTCTGAAAACTAAGGTATTCACAATTATTAACTCACTCCATAAATCTCCATGGAAGTACGGAAAAGTTCAAGCAGGAACTAATTTTTATCAAGGAACGCATTGATTCACACACTCAAGTGTTTCATGATGAAGTGCAAAGTGGGATGCAAGATATAAGAGAGGGACGCATTCCTCTCTATTTCGTATCTTATGACATTATTCGTAAAATGCTTTGAAAAGTCAATGAGGACAAAATAGAAGATATTCAATTAAACTTAGCATTTAATATGGGGATTGCAATTCCATTATATATTGAGCCCGGAAAAATGGAGATATGTTTTCTTCTTTTCATCCCCTTTGTCACGGCGAACAATGTATTTCAAATGAAAAGAGTTCATAATGTGGGGACCTGGAAGGACAACATCCATATTAAGATCCAGACCCCTGATATTGTGGCATATCAACCATGGAGACCACATTGGCTTTCCGTCCCAATTCTGGATAATTGTGTTACATTCAGAGATAATAATTATCAATGTGATGGCGATCCGTTCAATTATGATGCCACTAACGATTTATGCGGACTGGAGTATGAAAAACATGGGTCAGAGAAGTGTCAGGTGACCATGTCTAGGATTGATGAGGATGACACCGTAAATGTGGTTTTGATCCAGGACAAATGGCTTATTAGTACGCGTCTACCAAACATGACCGTATTTTCAAAGGATCATGTTATGATGAAAATTATCGCATTGCCGTCCCCAGTTTCTATCATAAACGTGCCCCGTAATTCCAGGATTGTGATTGGGAATCGTACTTTATATCCTGTTGAGATTGAGGATATTGAAGGGGAGGTGGAGAGTATTGATGCCTTTCAAAATCAGGAGATTTATATTAATCCTGATCTAAAATTTCTTTTAGAACATAAGCCTAGCCACACAGTTAGGATGGTCATCCGGAAGGACAACGTTACTATGAATACTTTACAATATTCTTCAGTGGACAATGATATAATTAACTCTTCTATTTGGATATGGCGCGTCGATTATGTTTGGAGCATATTTATAGTTATTATTTTGGGATGGTTAAGTTATCTAACTGTCAAGGTGATACGGTGGATGCAATTTGTAAAATGTACATTGGCTAAATTATGGCTCGAACGCTGCACACCAAATCTGGATACTGTAAGGTTGGATGAACTAATGTAAAAAAAAAAAAAAAAAAAAAGAAGCCTTCCTCTAGCGTTTCAACACCATATTTTATGTACATTCAAATATTAAATTGGAACGAAGGAGGATTATGTCAGGCTATTTCTAAATATCAATATACCTATCCATGTATGATTTTATACCCAAATTTAGCAGAAGCCATGGCCTAGTGATGAACTATACATATATTTTTTTTTCCTTAGGAGGCCTATGTGAGGCAATACAAAATCATGTTTTACAATCTCGATTCTGCTGGTGTTAGGAATTTACTATCTTGAAACCTGCATATTTGCGCATCTGCTAAGTTTATGGTTTCACAGACATAGGAGACCAGACTATCTAACTGTGTTCCATGAGAAAGCTTACAGAGATCCACCATTATCAGTATCCCAAATAAGAGTTATTTAGGTAAGAATTGTTGAGACAATGGAGTTTCAGGAGAGGTGTTTGCTAAACTGAGGGAAAAGCTCACAAGCCCCGCTGTAAGATAAAACCCCATTGTGTACATTTCTAAGGTCTATTCCTGGTGTGTGCCTGTCTAGAATTAACAATGAAGGACTTGGGCAAGAGGTTGAAAGGTGTAATATGTAAGTTAGCATAGAATGTTTTTAGGCTTGAATATATATATATATGGTTATAAATAGTTAGTTGTTTAGGAAAAGAAGGAATTATTGAAAATAATCAAATAATTAATATAATTAATATAATAGTAGAGGCCATCATGGAGATCAGGTGGGGATAGGTGGTTGCTTGTATATATATATATATATATATATATATATATTCTATTCCAAACAGAGGTTCAATATATATTTTGGACGATTATTTTCCCAATCATGCCCCCTTGTGGTCGATATAGGATGTGACTGATTAAAGAGTCTCCTTAACCACACCCCAGACATGCCCCTAACACACCCCTGGGTGTTATTATTTGTTATGGGAGGGGGAAAGGCCTGGGGTCTTGCATATAAACTAGGGGCTCATTCATATGGGAACACCTGAGCTGACCACACATCTGAACAACACATCTGGGACAACACACCTGATCTGACATCTGACCATCATACCTGATCTACAGACCTGACCCAGGACACCATAGCATCCATTTTGAAAATAGTTTGGTAACGTATTAATTTCATTTTTAAATCTTTCGAAATTTATATGGCTATATATATTTAAGCTATTGTATTAATGCCCTTTTGGAAGTCTCATATCTGATACCAAGGCCTACGACGCAGATACAGTGCTTTTTAAAAGTGGATATATTATTTTGATAGCTTAAATTAAGCCAAATTACTCAATCTCCAATTGGTTATAGACTTTAGCAGCTTTATACGTCCTGGGATAATTATACTGATTCATAATTTTTTATTTCAAGTAATATTATACTGTAGGATTACACACTATTAGTACGTTTATGATTAAAAGTAATGGTCTACTAAAAGTGAGCCATCTAGTGGCCGAATAGCGAAAGTGTGATTAATGATTTTTTTCCCTGTTGATTTTATTGTATATAATAAATTTGTTATTTATTAGAGATGAGCGAGTAGTATTCGACCGAGTCGGTATTCGATCGAATACTACGCTATTCGTCATACTCGATTTCGATCGAGTACAGCGGCGATGGCGCACTCACAATTCGTTTCCCCTCACACCTTCCGTGGCGCGTTTTTTACACCAATCACCATGCAGGGGGGGTGGGACAGATCCTGGGAGGACGCTGGCATCGCGAGAACGGCGTCTAGACGCATTGGCTGGCAGTAGCTGGCAGGGCCGCAGAAGCTCGGAATATCGCATTTACCACCATATATACCAGCTACCAGAAGACAAGAGAGTCATTAAGAGCCCTTATTAGGGCTACTATGCTGAACAGTATATAGCTCATATGTAGGCAGGCAGGGCCCCAGAAGCTCAGAATATCGCATTTACCACCATATATACCAGCTACCAGAAGACAAGAGAGTCATTAAGAGCCCTTATTAGGGCTACTATGCTGAACGGTATATAGCTCATATGTAGGCAGGCAGGGCCCCAGAAGCTCAGAATATCGCATTTACCACCATATATACCAGCTACCAGAAGACAAGAGAGTCATTAAGAGCCCTTATTAGGGCTACTATGCTGAACGGTATATAGCTCATATGTAGGCAGGCAGGGCCCCAGAAGCTCAGAATATCGCATTTACCACCATATATACCAGCTACCAGAAGACAAGAGAGTCATTGAGAGCCCTTATTAGGGCTACTATGTTGAACAGTATATAGCTCATATGTAGGCAGGCAGGGCCCCAGAAGCTCAGAATATCGCATTTACCACCATATATACCAGCTACCAGAAGACAAGAGAGTCATTGAGAGCCCTTATTAGGGCTACTATGTTGAACAGTATATAGCTCATATGTAGGCAGGCAGGGCCCCAGAAGCTCAGAATATCGCATTTACCACCATATATACCAGCTACCAGAAGACAAGAGAGTCATTGAGAGTCCTTATTATTAGGGCTACTATGCTGAACAGTATATAGCTCATATGTAGGCAGGCAGGGCCCCAGAAGCTCAGAATATCGCATTTACCACCATATATACCAGCTACCAAAAGACAAGACAGTCATTGAGAGCCCTTATTAGGGCTACTATGTTGAACAGTATATAGCTTATATGTAGGCAGGCAGGGCCCCAGAAGCTCAGAATATCGCATTTACCACCATATATACCAGCTACCAGAAGACAAGAGAGTCATTGAGAGTCCTTATTATTAGGGCTACTATGCTGAACAGTATATAACTCATATGTAGGCAGGCAGGGCCCCAGAAGCTCAGAATATCGCATTTACCACCATATATACCAGCTACCAGAAGACAAGAGAGTCATTGAGAGCCCTTATTAGGGCTACTATGTTGAACAGTATATAGCTCATATGTAGGCAGGCAGGGCCCCAGAAGCTCAGAATATCGCATTTACCACCATATATACCAGCTACCAAAAGACAAGAGAGTCATTGAGAGTCCTTATTATTAGGGCTACTATGCTGAACAGTATATAGCTCATATGTAGGCAGGCAGGGCCCCAGAAGCTCAGAATATCGCATTTACCACCATATATACCAGCTACCAGAAGACAAGACAGTCATTGAGAGTCCTTATTAGGGCTACTATGTTGAACAGTATATAGCTCATATGTAGGCAGGCAGGACCCCAGAAGCTCAGAATATCGCATTTACCACCATATATACCAGCTACCAGAAGACAAGAGAGTCATTGAGAGTCCTTATTATTAGGGCTACTATGCTGAACAGTATATAGCCCATATGTAGGCAGGCAGGGCCCCAGAAGCTCAGAATATCGCATTTACCACCATATATACCAGCTACCAGAAGACAAGAGAGTCATTGAGAGCCCTTATTAGGGCTACTATGTTGAACAGTATATAGCTCATATGTAGGCAGACAGGGCCCCAGAAGCTCAGAATATCGCATTTACCACCATATATACCAGCTACCAGAAGACAAGAGAGTCATTAAGAGCCCTTATTAGGGCTACTATGCTGAACGGTATATAGCTCATATGTAGGCAGGCAGGGCCCCAGAAGCTCAGAATATCGCATTTACCACCATATATACCAGCTACCAGAAGACAAGAGAGTCATTGAGAGCCCTTATTAGGGCTACTATGTTGAACAGTATATAGCTCATATGTAGGCAGGCAGGGCCCCAGAAGCTCAGAATATCGCATTTACCACCATATATACCAGCTACCAGAAGACAAGAGAGTCATTGAGAGCCCTTATTAGGGCTACTATGTTGAACAGTATATAGCTCATATGTAGGCAGGCAGGGCCCCAGAAGCTCAGAATATCGCATTTACCACCATATATACCAGCTACCAGAAGACAAGAGAGTCATTGAGAGTCCTTATTATTAGGGCTACTATGCTGAACAGTATATAGCTCATATGTAGGCAGGCAGGGCCCCAGAAGCTCAGAATATCGCATTTACCACCATATATACCAGCTACCAAAAGACAAGACAGTCATTGAGAGCCCTTATTAGGGCTACTATGTTGAACAGTATATAGCTCATATGTAGGCAGGCAGGGCCCCAGAAGCTCAGAATATCGCATTTACCACCATATATACCAGCTACCAGAAGACAAGAGAGTCATTGAGAGTCCTTATTATTAGGGCTACTATGCTGAACAGTATATAACTCATATGTAGGCAGGCAGGGCCCCAGAAGCTCAGAATATCGCATTTACCACCATATATACCAGCTACCAGAAGACAAGAGAGTCATTGAGAGCCCTTATTAGGGCTACTATGCTGAACGGTATATAGCTCATATGTAGGCAGGCAGGGCCCCAGAAGCTCAGAATATCGCATTTACCACCATATATACCAGCTACCAGAAGACAAGAGAGTCATTGAGAGCCCTTATTAGGGCTACTATGTTGAACAGTATATAGCTCATATGTAGGCAGGCAGGGCCCCAGAAGCTCAGAATATCGCATTTACCACCATATATACCAGCTACCAAAAGACAAGAGAGTCATTGAGAGTCCCTATTATTAGGGCTACTATGCTGAACAGTATATAGCTCATATGTAGGCAGGCAGGGCCCCAGAAGCTCAGAATATCGCATTTACCACCATATATACCAGCTACCAGAAGACAAGAGAGTCATTGAGAGCCCTTATTAGGGCTACTATGTTGAACAGTATATAGCTCATATGTAGGCAGGCAGGGCCCCAGAAGCTCAGAATATCGCATTTACCACCATATATACCAGCTACCAAAAGACAAGAGAGTCATTGAGAGTCCTTATTATTAGGGCTACTATGCTGAACAGTATATAGCTCATATGTAGGCAGGCAGGGCCCCAGAAGCTCAGAATATCGCATTTACCACCATATATACCAGCTACCAGAAGACAAGACAGTCATTGAGAGTCCTTATTAGGGCTACTATGTTGAACAGTATATAGCTCATATGTAGGCAGGCAGGACCCCAGAAGCTCAGAATATCGCATTTACCACCATATATACCAGCTACCAGAAGACAAGAGAGTCATTGAGAGTCCTTATTATTAGGGCTACTATGCTGAACAGTATATAGCCCATATGTAGGCAGGCAGGGCCCCAGAAGCTCAGAATATCGCATTTACCACCATATATACCAGCTACCAGAAGACAAGAGAGTCATTGAGAGCCCTTATTAGGGCTACTATGTTGAACAGTATATAGCTCATATGTAGGCAGACAGGGCCCCAGAAGCTCAGAATATCGCATTTACCACCATATATACCAGCTACCAGAAGACAAGAGAGTCATTAAGAGCCCTTATTAGGGCTACTATGCTGAACGGTATATAGCTCATATGTAGGCAGGCAGGGCCCCAGAAGCTCAGAATATCGCATTTACCACCATATATACCAGCTACCAGAAGACAAGAGAGTCATTGAGAGCCCTTATTAGGGCTACTATGTTGAACAGTATATAGCTCATATGTAGGCAGGCAGGACCCCAGAAGCTCAGAATATCGCATTTACCACCATATATACCAGCTACCAGAAGACAAGAGAGTCATTGAGAGCCCTTATTAGGGCTACTATGTTGAACAGTATATAGCTCATATGTAGGCAGGCAGGGCCCCAGAAGCTCAGAATATCGCATTTACCACCATATATACCAGCTACCAGAAGACAAGAGAGTCATTGAGAGTCCTTATTATTAGGGCTACTATGCTGAACAGTATATAGCTCATATGTAGGCAGGCAGGGCCCCAGAAGCTCAGAATATCGCATTTACCACCATATATACCAGCTACCAAAAGACAAGACAGTCATTGAGAGCCCTTATTAGGGCTACTATGTTGAACAGTATATAGCTCATATGTAGGCAGGCAGGGCCCCAGAAGCTCAGAATATCGCATTTACCACCATATATACCAGCTACCAGAAGACAAGAGAGTCATTGAGAGTCCTTATTATTAGGGCTACTATGCTGAACAGTATATAACTCATATGTAGGCAGGCAGGGCCCCAGAAGCTCAGAATATCGCATTTACCACCATATATACCAGCTACCAGAAGACAAGAGAGTCATTGAGAGCCCTTATTAGGGCTACTATGCTGAACGGTATATAGCTCATATGTAGGCAGGCAGGGCCCCAGAAGCTCAGAATATCGCATTTACCACCATATATACCAGCTACCAGAAGACAAGAGAGTCATTGAGAGCCCTTATTAGGGCTACTATGTTGAACAGTATATAGCTCATATGTAGGCAGGCAGGGCCCCAGAAGCTCAGAATATCGCATTTACCACCATATATACCAGCTACCAAAAGACAAGAGAGTCATTGAGAGTCCCTATTATTAGGGCTACTATGCTGAACAGTATATAGCTCATATGTAGGCAGGCAGGGCCCCAGAAGCTCAGAATATCGCATTTACCACCATATATACCAGCTACCAGAAGACAAGACAGTCATTGAGAGTCCTTATTAGGGCTACTATGTTGAACAGTATATAGCTCATATGTAGGCAGGCAGGACCCCAGAAGCTCAGAATATCGCATTTACCACCATATATACCAGCTACCAGAAGACAAGAGAGTCATTGAGAGTCCTTATTATTAGGGCTACTATGCTGAACAGTATATAGCCCATATGTAGGCAGGCAGGGCCCCAGAAGCTCAGAATATCGCATTTACCACCATATATACCAGCTACCAGAAGACAAGAGAGTCATTGAGAGCCCTTATTAGGGCTACTATGTTGAACAGTATATAGCTCATATGTAGGCAGGCAGGGCCCCAGAAGCTCAGAATATCGCATTTACCACCATATATACCAGCTACCAGAAGACAAGAGAGTCATTGAGAGCCCTTATTAGGGCTACTATGCTGAACGGTATATAGCTCATATGTAGGCAGGCAGGGCCCCAGAAGCTCAGAATATCGCATTTACCACCATATATACCAGCTACCAGAAGACAAGAGGTCATTGAGAGCCCTTATTAGGGCTACTATGTTGAACAGTATATAGCTCATATGTAGGCAGACAGGGCCCCAGAAGCTCAGAATATCGCATTTACCACCATATATACCAGCTACCAGAAGACAAGAGAGTCATTGAGAGTCCTTATTATTAGGGCTACTATGCTGAACAGTATATAGCCCATATGTAGGCAGGCAGGGCCCCAGAAGCTCAGAATATCGCATTTACCACCATATATACCAGCTACCAGAAGACAAGAGAGTCATTGAGAGTCCTTATTATTAGGGCTACTATGCTGAACAGTATATAGCTCATATGTAGGCAGGCAGGGCCACAGAAGCTCAGAATATCGCATTTACCACCATATATACCAGCTACCAGAAGACAAGAGAGTCATTGAGAGCCCTTATTAGGGCTACTATGTTGAACAGTATATAGCTCATATGTAGGCAGGCAGGGCCCCAGAAGCTCAGAATATCGCATTTACCACCATATATACCAGCTACCAGAAGACAAGAGAGTCATTGAGAGTCCTTATTATTAGGGCTACTATGCTGAACAGTATATAGCTCATATGTAGGCAGGCAGGGCCCCAGAAGCTCAGAATATCGCATTTAACACCATATATACCAGCTACCAGAAGACAAGAGAGTCATTGAGAGTCCTTATTATTAGGGCTACTATGCTGAACAGTATATAGCTCATATGTAGGCAGGCAGGGCCCCAGAAGCTCAGAATATCGCATTTACCACCATATATACCAGCTACCAGAAGACAAGACAGTCATTGAGAGCCCTTATTAGGGCTACTATGTTGAACAGTATATAGCTCATATGTAGGCAGGCAGGGCCCCAGAAGCTCAGAATATCGCATTTACCACCATATATACCAGCTACCAGAAGACAAGAGAGTCATTGAGAGTCCCTATTATTAGGGCTACTATGCTGAACAGTATATAGCCCATATGTAGGCAGGCAGGGCCCCAGAAGCTCAGAATATCGCATTTACCACCATATATACCAGCTACCAGAAGACAAGAGGTCATTGAGAGCCCTTATTAGGGCTACTATGCTGAACGGTATATACTGTAGCTCATATGTAGGCAGGCAGGGCCCCAGAAGCTCAGAATATCGCATTTACCACCATATATACCAGCTACCAGAAGACAAGAGAGTCATTGAGAGTCCTTATTATTAGGGCTACTATGCTGAACAGTATATAGCCCATATGTAGGCAGGCAGGGCCCCAGAAGCTCAGAATATCGCATTTACCACCATATATACCAGCTACCAGAAGACAAGAGAGTCACTGAGAGTCCTTATTATTAGGGCTACTATGCTGAACAGTATATAGCCCATATGTAGGCAGGCAGGGCCCCAGAAGCTCAGAATATCGCATTTACCACCATATATACCAGCTACCAGAAGACAAGAGAGTCATTGAGAGTCCTTATTATTAGGGCTACTATGCTGAACAGTATATAGCCCATATGTAGGCAGGCAGGGCCCCAGAAGCTCAGAATATCGCATTTACCACCATATATACCAGCTACCAGAAGACAAGAGAGTCATTGAGAGCCCTTATTAGGGCTACTATGTTGAACAGTATATAGCTCATATGTAGGCAGGCAGGGCCCCAGAAGCTCAGAATATCGCATTTACCACCATATATACCAGCTACCAGAAGACAAGAGAGTCATTGAGAGTCCTTATTATTAGGGCTACTATGCTGAACAGTATATAGCTCATATGTAGGCAGGCAGGGCCCCAGAAGCTCAGAATATCGCATTTACCACCATATACCACCATTTACCACCATTTACCACCTTTAAGCTTCCCTTACTGCTGGGGTGACACAATGTAACAAACCTCTTCCTGTAAGCTTCCTTGACTGCTGGGGTGACACAATGTAACAAACCTCCTCCTTTAAGCTTCCCTTACTGCTGGGGTAACACACTGTAACAAACCTCCTCCTGTAAGCTTCCCTTACTGCTGGAGTGACACACTGTAACAAACCTCCTCCTGTAAGCTTCCCCGACTGCTGGGGTGACACACTGTAACAAACCTCCTCCTGTAAGCTTCCCTGACTGCTGGGGTGACACACTGTAACAAACCTCCTCCTGTAAGCTTCCCTTACTGCTGGGGTAACACACTGTAACATACCTCCTCCTTTAAGCTTCCCTTACTGCTGGGGTGACACAATGACACAAGAGGACATGTCTGACCACATTTCACACACACACACACACACACACACACACACACAATGACAATTAGGGGTGGGGTCTATTTGTTTTCCCCCTTGCCTATGCCATCTGTGGTTGTCATTAGGCAACGTGATTTTAAGGGGTGCAGAATTTTGTTCTTCTTTTTTGTACAGTTTGGCTTGGGGTCCATGGCAATGTAGAGGAAAGAAGGTTTCCTTGTCTTGTCTCACTTTACGTAGAAGTTATATTGTGTTTGGAGTGTATTGTTGAGTGGCTGTGATAGTGGCGTAATAGTGCGACTTGGGCGCGTTATATGCACCCAGACATGCTTCCCCTGCTGTCCAGCAGTGTTGGCATCATTTTCTGATGTTTCAGGGTGGACTTGGTGACCTCCAAGTGGTCGAATTGAGATTTCCAAGTGGCGAGCATTTTTTTCCCATAGACTATAATGGGATTCGATAATCGGTCGAGTAGTCGAGTAACGCGGTCTATTCGAATCGAAATTCGAAATTTCGAATATTTCACTACTCGCTCATCTCTATTATTTATCTTTTAACCAGAGATTTTATTGTTGCATAATTTTGGTTTTGTACATGGATCTCTTCTAAAACTTATCAAGTGTTTTATGTCCACTTGTTTAAGGTTTACCCTGAGTTATTTTAATTCATTATATCTTTAATTGTTTAATAACTGATTATCATTTGATGGTTGATTATTGTTTAATTAAATTGTATATAAAGCTCTGCTTTATATATCTCGACAACACTACGCTTAAAACGGGATTTGTCGATAACAGCAGCAGGTGTGTAACTATCTATGGCCTTTCACTTTAAGTAGTAACTAGGCCCTGAAGACTTTAACAGAAAAAAAGTGGTAAAACTCTTGCGTATGTGCGTATGTAATGCTCTGATGAGGGCAGTTCAATGTGCTCCAGTACGCTTAAAAAATGTTTTTTTGAGAGACTGGCCTGCGTGAAAATGAATCGGGCATGGATCAGCCAAGATTTCTACCCACCAATGCCTGATGCATCAGAGTAGCTTGATCATGGTGCCAGACCAACACAAGTAATTATTGAGGAAATGATTTACGTAAATCTTAATTTATATTAATCTTCTTAGGATAAGATATATCTGCACAAAATCTGTATATGTTTTCTTCATGCTGCTGCCAAATCCAGGGTGTGTTTTTCAGGCAATATATGGGCTGCTTATGCTGCTGTTGTCAACTCCAGTGTGTGTGTCTTTCAGGCAATATATGGGCTCCTAATGCTGCCAACTCCAATGTGGTATCTAGGCAATATATGGGCTGCTTATGCTGCTGCCAACTCCAATGTGTTTTTCTGGCAATATATGGATTCCTCCTGCTGCTGCTACCAACTCCTGTGTGTGTTTTTCAGGCGATATATGGGCTGCTTATGCTGCTGCTGCCAACTCCAGGGTGTGTCTTTCAGGCAATATATGGGCTCCTTATGCTGCTGCCAACTCCAATGTGTTTTTCAGGCAATATATGTGTTCCTAATGCTGCTGCCAACTTCAATGTGTTTTTCTGGAAATATATGGGCTGCTAATGCTGCTGCTGCCAACTCCTGGGTGTGTTTTTCAAGCAATATATCGGCTGATTATGCTACTGCTGCCAACTCCAGGGTGTGTTTTTCTGGCAGTATATGGGCTCCTTATTCTGCTGCTGCCAACTCCTGGGTGTGTCTTTCAGGCAATATATGGGCTCCTAATGCTGCTGCCAACGCCAATGTGTTTTTCTGGCAATATATGGGCGGCTTATGCTGCTGCCAACTCCAATGTGTTTTTCAGGCAATATATGGGCTGCTCATGCTGCTGCCAACTCCAATATGTTTTTCTGGCAATGTATTGGCTTCTAATGCTGCTGCTGCCAACTCCAATGTGTTTTATTCAGGCAATATATGGACTCCTTATGCTGCTGCCACCTGAAGGCTCTGTAATTGTGCAGCTCTGCGACATCGATTCTAATAGCGATGCCTCTGATCTACATGTCATACTTCTTTATAGTGTTATTTCACTAACCCAGCACGCATCCTATGCATGTTACAGCAAGGCAAAATGTTCTACAACCCTAGTGAGGCTCTCAGAGAGCCAGAAATAGCCATTTTTAATAGTGATTCGCTGTGAATTAATTCGGACGAAACAATTTTTTCCAGAAAATTCTGCGAATCAGTCGAATCGAACTTATAATTTCACTCATCTCTAATCATAGTCATTACCAGTCTTAACAGGTATCAATTTACCACAAAGACAATGGTTGGAGCTCTATGATTTATAGCTGTATATATCAACATTATAACTATGAACTGAAGGTGGCCAAAGGCCTATTTGGATTTTAGTGCAATCATGTATCTGCTCTGTATTATTGCTATGTAACGCAACAAAGATTTAATGTAGAAAATTAGATCTTGGGATGATTGTCATACAGATAAAGCAAACTTATAGGTAAGGACTGAGTTGGAGATTCTGGTTTGAGAGCCTTTTGGCTGTATAATCCCCTCAAATCCACATGTGCCTAGGCACATGTTTCATGGCTGCGTGCAAACACCAGGCACAGGTGCAAACTGCAACAAATGCCAAAAGCACAGGAGAAACGCAAATTGCTAAAATTTGCACCTTCCGCAAGGTTCTCCTCTTTCATTTACTGTTTCTCCATAGTGATTTGATCTCTCCAGCTTCTGTGTTCTCTGTGAAGCTCTATTCATCATTTCGGAGTGTATTCTCTCACCTGTGTTCTCCATTTTGTTGGGGTGTTTTTTAGGGGAATATTCTGATTCAGGTGAACCCCTAAAATTATTTTTGCCCACTGTTTTGTCCCAGATGTTCTATTGAAATCTCCAGCCCCTGTTTGGTTTGTATATTAATGCATAATTATTTAATTATACTTTATTGGTGTTTTAACATTAATTTTTGTGATTTTGGTCAAATGTTTTCCCTTTTTCTTTTTGATGCTGACACTTTTATTTATTTATTTTTTTTTTCATTCAGATAATGTGCTGCCACTAGAGATGAGCGAACCGGTTCGGACGAACCGGAATTCGCTCCGAATTTCAGGAAATATTCGATTCGGCACGAACCCGAATATTTTGTGGTTCGTGCCGATCGAATTTTTCCTGAAATTAAAAAAAAAAAAATGCCGGCATGGTGGGAGCGGAGCCGGCCGGCGGGCCGGTAAAGCCGGCCGGCCCGCTCCCACCATGCCGGCAAAAATGCTTTTTTTTTTTTTTTTTTTTTAAATGCCGGCATGGTGGGAGCGGGCCGGCCGGCTCCGCTGACAGCGGAACCGGCCGGCCCGCTCCCACCATGCCGGCATTTATGATGGGGAACTTCGTAAAAGTTCGATTCGGCCGAACCCGAATTTCTTTGTGAAATTCGGCGAATCGGCCGAATCGAACTTTTCAAAAGTTCGCTCATCTCTAGCTGCCACCTCTGTGTTAATATAAAGTGTCATGGTGAAATTCCATCTCCTGCAGAAGACAATCAGCCAGTTAGAATTCGACAAGCGCTAATGGCTTTAGCTTTAAGAGATCACCTCTTGTAAATCACATATACTGTACATAGTGGGCTATATAATGAAACATTGGGAGCTCCAAAAACACCAAACAAGAGGTTTGGTACAGATGTGTCCTTTGCATATGTGTTACTTTTTTTGTTGGCTGTATGGATCCTGAGATGTGTGGTGGCAGCATATTATAGGTCAATGTGTGGGCTAATCTAATTTTTGTACATTACATCCAAATCCACTTTGGGAATTAGTTAACCCAATGTGACAGTTTGTGTTTGTGACATTTGTTTTTGTTTTCTAATTTTAACAGCAGACCCCCCCCCCCCCAGGTGACTGCCCTAGGCACAGACCTAAGGTTGTACAATGGAAAATATGATCTTCTTATGCAGGATGTGTGACCTTTTTATATCCAGATTGTTTATACATATAAAAATCTACATAGGAGAAATCTGACATTTTAATCCCTTCCTGCCAAAGTAAGGTTTGGAGACTATGGCCTTGATTCACTAAGAGTAGAAAAAAAGTGAATGGTAGTAAAAGATTCAATTCATGAGAAAGCCTGAGAAAGTCACTGTTAGTGAATCACCAGATAGGAGGCCAATGAAAGTCAATGGCACTTTTTTACTCCTGAGAAAAGTATTGCACTTTTTACCCCATTTTACCTGTAGTAAAAAAGTGCCATTGACTTTCATTGTCTTCCTATCTGGTGATTCACTAACAGTGAAATTCTCAGGCTTTTTACTCATGAATTGAATTTTTTTTACTACCATGAATTTTTTTTTCAACTCCTAGTGAATCAAGGCCTATATATCAGAAAACCCCCAAACAAGACCCTATTTTAAAACTGCACTTTTCAACATATGCAAAACAACTCTCAGGAAGTATATTTATCCTTTAGGTGATTCACAGGAATTAACACATTGTAGGAAGCTACATTGAACATGACGTAATATTACATCTGTCAGAAAGGGGTTAATATCCTAAAATCAATAAAACAAATGTATAAACTCATAATACCTGCAGCTGTGGAAACCTTGAATTTAATGCCTTAAAAAAAAGAAACATATGCAAATGATGATTCAGTAACCATTGATGTCGCCTGTTACTATTATGCAACAATCTTTAACAATATTGAGCTATCCATAAAGAGGCTGATTCACTACTAGTCCCACGTATCGTCATGTGAGCATCTGTATAGCGGCGCTTAGAGCGACTGCTACCGGTAGTAGATGCTGTAAGCAGGTTTTGGGCACTGTAACCTAGCGTCTCGGTCACTGTTGTAACCTACCCGGCATTAATGAATGTGATGTGTTGGGCGCTCTAACACCAGTAAACAATGGAGCGAGCGAGAGGTAGCGACAGCTCAGTGCGTCCGGCACACAGCGCTTAACATCATACTTAGCAAAACACTACACACACAGCGTAATACAAAATTTTGTAAAACAAAATGTAAGTTTGTCAATAAAATTCAATGTATGTGAAATTCCAATTTCTCCTGGTTACAGAGGTACCACATATGTATTGGACATCCTTTTCTGCCCAGGAGACTCCCCCGAACTGAAATAGAGCTTTAGGTTAGATTTTCAAATAACAGGCTGATTCATTATTAGTGGCAGGTAGTCGCTGTGCTTGGCCGTGGGTCGCTAGTTCATTGCGACTCAGTCGCTGTGCAGCAATGATGAATACATTGTGGGGAGTCGCTATATGACCAGTACAGCGCTGTATGGGAGCACATGTTAGCGACTGGTCAGTGCGACCGACTCACAACATATTCATTAAAAAAACAGCCTCACACACCTCCGGCGCTCAAAAATGCTTCGCTGTAGCCCAGAGCGCCGGCGCTGTATGCTGAGGCTGGGATAATGATGAATTGGACGCTACATGGCGTAATCCCAGTCGCTCAACAAAATCTGCTTGATAAATGTGTAATTGCGTGACGTGTCCAGCGTTCACCTGCCGCTACCTGTTGCTACCTGTCATTTACAAGGCACTAGCTGACACTATCCCTTCATGAATAAGGACCTAAGATACAACTGTGCTAGGCGCTATGCACAGATTTTTTTATATAAACAACTGAAAGTACACACCTCAAGCTTTCTAGGTGTACCAGGCTTGTTGACATGGATGCAGTTTTCTGGAAGCAATCCCTCAATGAATTCTTTGGTTGCACAGGGTTTCCCTAAAAAAAGAATAAACATGAATAAAAAAGCAGAATCAAAGCCACATTTTCTTAAAAAAAGCTATATGCAAACAAGAAAAAACAAGTTAAACCTCCAAACAGAACAATACCGAACATTTATAGGTCTTGTCAAGGTAAGAGATGACAAACACCCCAAAGTAAAGCATGTGCGTAAGGATAATTTTACTTGACAATTTCAGCTCTGCAGACAAAGTGCGCACCTTGTGCTTTTTCTACCAAACCAACCCTTTACATTTGGAATACCCCCCACAAACCATATATTCCATGAAAGTACACATGTTGAGCTTTCTAATTGTATCCAGCTTGTTGTACTGGACTCATCTTTCTGGAAGTAATCCCACGAAAAATTCTTGGGTTGCACAGGGTTTCCCAAAATATGTATAAAAAAAGCAGAACAAAAAACACTTTTTACTAAAATATCAATATGCAAACAAGAAAAAACAAGCTAAATCTGAAAGTGCAAGGCATATATATATATATATATATATATATATATTAAAATGTTTTCCTTTATTTTAAATAAAGCATTTATTTTATTAAAGAAAAGATTCACTTTCTTAAATGTGGCTTCTCATACAGCGGCCAGCATTCACCAGACACTGTGAGCTGCTATGAAGCTCTACCTGGCGCTATCCTTTCTTATATAACCTAAACTACTACTTGGAGTGGACGTGCCATAGGCACACCTTTCTCCCATAAGGAAGCACCACAACAACCATCAAAACTACAATACAATGCTTTATTGATACAAAAAGGGAGGGCTAAAAACATATAACACAAGACATATTAAAAACAACCGTTATGGCCATAGATATACAATAAATGGTGCCAAGACAAAAAGGGCTATCTAATTCCTACCACATGGGTATAAGGCCTCAAATTATCAATGCCCTAAGGAATTGTTTTGTGCCGGCACAAACCAGAAAAAATTCACAAGAAACTTAAAAATCTTGAATAAAGTGCTAAAGTGCTGTGAACTAGTTCATCATACTATCTAACAATCAATACAATATAATATAGTAATAACCCAAATGCATATATATACAAACGCAAGCACCTAGAAAAGTGTTAATACAGAGTGCAAAATACATATATAAAAAGAAAACATAAAATACAACTATATATAGCACTAATATTGCACAAAAGATCCATCCTCAGCAAAAATAATCAAATCACACAAACCTCAATAAATATGTGAAAATTAAATAAATGAAGGTGCCGGCAGACAATACACACAGAAATCTCACGTCATATAGGGCCACCCAGGGTATACAAAAAAGAGCCAATCACGGTATCAACCACCCGCGCACGCAGCTCCCATGCTGCTTCAAGGGTGAGGGTAATCTGACCATCTGATGTGCCCCCCTTAAGTACTCACCAATCGCTGGGATGCACCACCCCCCCCCCGCATCCAGCGGGCTTTTGACGGCTGGCTTTTGAGCGAAGGCGCGCACCTTGTCATTCCCGGAGTTGTGGGCTGGGCGGCGCGTGCGCAGATCATCGGGGGTGGCGGTGACGTCACCCTTTCCCAGCGGTACTCGCGTTATTGTGGCCGGCGGCCACCATCATCAGCGGCGCCTGCGCGATGTATGGCTGGGAGGGAGGGGCGCACTGTGTTGCTCCTTCACTTCCGGGGGACGCCGCATCAAACCCGGGCAGCGACCGCATGCTTTCCGGACGCTGGCCGTGCGTGGGGGGTGGTGCCGCCTGTAATGATGAATCATACTATACATGGCGCAGTTAGAGTCGCTCACCAGATTCACTTTCATAAATGTGGTATTGCATACAGCGCCCGGCGGTTACCAGATGCTGCCTGCCACTACGAGGCGCTACCTGCCGCTATCCCTTGATGAATAAACCCCATAGTGTTATTCAGTGGTGTGTGATGGGAGTGTGTTGTACATGGATGGAGGCATAAGCACACAATGGCCACTATTAGCTCTATTACTATTACTATTCCTTTTTATCTAGAATATGTTACATACTGTATAAAACATCTACAAAGCATGATTATAAAATCCCATCTTAGATCAGACATTTATATAAATAATTCATAGTACCTGGAATCCCTGGAATATCGAGTTCAGTGTCTTAAAAAGAAGGAGAACATATAACAATGATGATTGTGTTATGGCTGATGGAGCCTGTTGGTATTTGGTGACAATCTTTACACATTTATCTCTGCTGACATGGACAGAGATTGGTTTACACAGGTTAAAGAAGCAACTCATTTCCCATTAAAGGGCCCAACATCACTGACACCACATATCTCTGTATTTCCTCTAATACGAGGGGAGTAATCAGCAAATTGATAGAGAGCTTCTCTGTGTCAGCAACCAATCAGAGGCAAGGAATGTAAAAACATGGAATATAATTTGCACCTGACATAAAATGACCATTATTACAGGGGAGAACGGCTGAGCTGTACCTTTATCCTCCCTAAGCCAGTGTCACTGAGATAAACAGGTTTTGCACTCAGCATTACACAAGTAAAATCATTTAAACCAGTAGAGTTCAGCAATCCTCCCCTGTAAATGTTCTTTTTATTTTTCCCTTTATCTAGGATCTTTATATAAAAGTTTATATCTGTAACAATTCTGCACAGCACAATCCCGGCACTTTACCTTGATTCAGAGGCAAAGGAACCTTCTGACCATTAACTGAAAAAAGAATAAATATATAGAAATAATAATTGTGTTATGATTAACCCTCTCACTGCCAGCCTACCTAGAGCTATTGTCACCCTCTGTTGTCAGGCCATTTGTCACTGTTTTGCACTATACATGTTTAAATGTGATGACTGAAGCAATGTCCTGGGATTTTACAGGAAAATTATATATTATTTTCAGCACAATCTGGGCTTTACCATCAAATTATTTTTCAGTGATTTATCAATATTTTTGGGTGAAATATGTGGCAAAAAATAATAAAATTTTATAAAATGCTACATTTAAAGCTTTTTTTTAAAATATCAAAATATAACCCTCCACTGATCACTACCGGCTTCTGCTCGCTGCCCGCCGCCAGAGGCAGTGTTTTATACCCAGGAGAAGTGAGATGATGTCATCATCGTGCTCCCCTATAGAAGACCCGCCCCCGCGGTGGCAGGCCAAGCTGTGGCAGAGTGTGGAACAAGCTGCTGAGGACTACAGGGGGACTCGGAGCCTGAGCTGAGTAAACAGACGCCAGGCACGTGAAATCACATGGATCGCAGTTAGCGGTTGGGGAGGCAACCATGTGAATTTAATGGACTTGGCATTTAAAGGGTTATTGAAAGTACTTTTTATGCTTGTTTGGGCAGGTGTAAAAAGGTTATTAAAGGAACAATCCAGGCAATAATAATATTAAAGTGGACCAACACCCAGGATTTTCAGTATCCTGATCTCGGATGCCCCGCTGTGTGAAACCCCCCAAAAAGCCCCCAAAAACATACCTTTTCGGCGATGGACAAGCGACGGATATGCCGCCGCCGCTTCCCGCGCGTCCTTCTTACAGGGCGTGCGTCCGCGCCGGCCATACACAAACGGCTGGCGCGGGCGCGCGCACTGCTAGAGGGGCGCGCGGGAGGCGGCGGCTGATCCGTTGCAGATAAGGTAAGGTTTTTTTGGGGCTTTTGCGGGGGTTTCACCCCACGGGACATCCCGATCTCGGATGCCCCGCGGTGAGAGAGGTGATCGGCCCGGGACCGATCACCCCTGAGTAACAATCCAGGCAATAATAATATTAACCCCCTTGGCGGCGATCCCGAGCGTGACTCGGGGCCAATTTGCGCTGTAAGTGGCGGTGACCCCGAGTCACGCTCGGGATCGATTTGGGAGCAAGAGCGGGCAGCGCAGCCTCCTTACCTTCTCCCTGCGATCCAGCGATGTCTCCGCCGCAATCGCAGGTGAGAGCCGGGGCTGCGGCGTCCCTCTCCGCTTCCGGGTTCCGTCTCTGTGAGCCGCAGAGGCTCATGGGGGCGGAGCCGTGCGTGAGAGACAAATGCAATGGCAACGCTTTCGTTGCCATTGCATTTGACTATATCGCAACGCCAGGAAGGTTAAGGCAGCAAGGAGAACACCTAAAGCATGTCCCATGAGCCTCTCCTCCTTTTTCGGGAGCACACTGTAGAAGCTGGAGCAGGGCCCCACCTTTTTATTCCATCTCTCCATGACCACGCTCCAAGTTTAGTCACACAGCCACCCCTGTCCCTTGTGCTCTCAGTGTGAGTGAGTCTGGCAAGTGTGACCAGTGTTTGCCAGGGTTGCTCAGGGACATGAGAGGCTGTACGACCACATTTGGAAGTGGTCATTGAAGAAAAGAAAATGAAAGGCCAAACTTAAGCAGCTGCTACAGTATCTACAGCTCACTTCCGGAGGAGAGGCTCATGGGACAGGCTTTAGGTGATCTTCTTGCTGCTTCCTATTGCCATTGCCTGGACTGTCCCTTTAGTAAATAAGTGTAAATAAAATGTCACAATGGTGCTGAATCACAGGTATAATTTTCACTTGTTAATTTCAGGTTCATGTCTGTGCTTTTTGCACATATCTTATGTATGTGATAAAAAAATAATAATAATCTAGTGAATGGCACGAGCCTGTAAAAGAAAAGAATCTGCTCTTTATCTTTAGCAGAAAACTGACCCATTTTTATTAATGGCTTTAGCTGTAAAATTCAATTAACAGTCCAGGTAATGGCAATAAATAGACAGCAAGCAGCCCGGGTGCCTGTCTTGGTGTAGCTCTCAGTGCAAACTAGAATGACAAGCCACAGTGGCTGTGCAGCTGTCTCTGTCCACAACAGAACAGGATACTAAAATCTGCACCATGACTTGCCCTTCCCAGCCACACCCAGGAATAGGAGCAAAGCCAACAGCTTTGTTTAGGATACATAAGATATTCACATTTAATCAGAGAGAAAGAAACGCTTTAAAATGGCTCATTTTACATATGGGAGATACAGTGGGAGGAAGGTAACGTGAGCCGGGACAGGGACCATGAATCAGGACTAATTTAAAAAGGAAGAGCACTGTGTCGCTGTGCTGCATGTTCCTCTATCCTTCATTACAGACAGATAATCCACTAAAGCAGTGACAATATCTCGGATTCAATGTCCAATCAGGTGCACTTTACATCTGGAATATTTGTTGCGCCTGGTTTTGGTTTGATTGGTTGTTAATGTTTGTGTAAAACCTTATTTACAAATCTTCTTCATCCTCCTTGGAAGGCCCGGCCATCTTATGTGTAGAGCTTTTCCCCATCAACATCACATCAGGGCACAAGATTTATAAATATCTATATCTCTATAATATATAATATCTAGATATGTTTTACAGTACATTGTGTGTTAAGGTTTAGCACTAAGCTGCAAAAGTCTTTGTATAGGTATAAAAGGGACAATGGAGCCCATCACTGCAGACACGTGTGCACTCACTGCTTGTGTTTGTCTGGGGTGATTGTGGAGGAAAACAATGGCCATGTATGTGTGGAAGCATACAATGATCATATTTGCAATAATAATAATAATAATAATAATAATAATAATAATAATAATAATAATATATATATATATATATATATATATATATATATATATATATATATATATATCCATCTAGCATGTAGGAGAAGAATTAGACTAAGCTAATTGGGCAGCACTAGCCATAAAAGCCACTAACACCTGTACTAGCAAAAAATCTAGCATGTATATATATTGGAACCACTTTACACAGCAAAACTCATTCCACATTCACATTGCTATCTTTCCCCAAAACTGTTTAGAAAGCAAATCATATTACCTGCAATCTGTATAGAAAGATCATCTTAAATAAAAGAGGGAGAAACACACACAAATAACATCTTATGGTCAATGCTGTGTGTTGTTATATGGTAACAATCTTTACACTATTATCACATGGACACTGCTGGCACAAGAAGAGAGAAGAGGGAAAAGAACAAACGAACGATAATGCAACTGAAAACTCAAACTAGAACTTTTTTCTTAGTTTATTGAATATTTGTTAAACAAAAGAAGCAGACTGGGCAATATACTAAAAAACACAAGAAACCTTTTTAAGAAGTGACAGGAACACACAGGGGCACTAATTTGGCCTCAGCAGCACTTTAGCAGACTAAGGCCCTTATTTAACAAGGGATAGCGCCAGGTAGCGAATGGTGAGGGAACGGTAATGACGCTCACCGCCACGAGAACGTCGGCTCCCCTCCGCAATCACACATTTATCAAGCCGATCCTGCTTAGCGACTGACAGAGCGCCAGATAGCGAATCATTCATCATTATTCCAGCCTCACCCCACAGCGCCAGCGAGCGACCTTGAACAGCGACAGGTATAACCTCTCGCTACCTGGCGCTCTCCAATGCATTTCAATGGAGCAATCTTTAAATATTCTATTATTCTTAATTAATTGCTATTAATGGTTTTTTTTTGTTTTTTTTTTAAATGTCAAAAATTCTGTGACCACTTCTGCAATGTTAGATATTTTTTTTAAGGTAAAAAAAAAAAAAAATTGTGCAGAATTGATATTACAGGTCTGATATTAATGTATTCATATTACAAAATGTTTTGAAAAACATGTTTTTTTTCTTTCTAAAAATACGGTTGTTTGGGGGTTAAAAAACTACTTTTAACCCATCGCCGCCAGCGCTCTGGGGTTTAAACATGCATTTTACAGCGCGAGAATTTTTGGAGCGTGATTTGTTAATGAATATGCTGGGAGCCGTTCGCTATGGCCATTCGCTGTCATGCGCTCCCATACAGCGCGGAACCTGTCAAACAGCGACTCCTAACCCCGTATTCAACATTACCGCACACCGACTGAGTCGCTGTCAACAGCCGAACAACGGCCAAGCACAGCAAATACTAGCGTGCGCTGTGAAAATAACGCTACTGTCGCTCATCTGTCGCTACCTGGCACTATTAATGAATCGGCCTCTATACGTGCCAGACTAAAATGCTGCTGTAGCTAAAGTTCCCATAGAACACAATGAGCAGAACTGGATTGCAGTGTCTTATGCCTATAATAGATATTACACACATTTATTTGTACAGAACTTGCATTGAGACTTGTCAGTAATTGAAAGGCAGGCGTTTGTGAATGGCCGGCGCGGGCGCACTCCCTGTTAGAAGGAAGCACGAGACACGGCCTCCAGCGCTCAGAGCTGCTGTGGTTGGATGCCGCTTGTACGTGCATACCACAGCGGCTCTGAGCTCTCTAATTGGACGGGGGCCGCGTAGGAGCGTGGGGAGGTGAGTGTTTACAGGCGTTCTGGGGGGTTTTGGGGTGCCCTGCCAAAGTGGACCAAAACCCAGGATAGTCAAAATCCTGGGTGTTGGTCCACTTTAAGGCAGCAAGGAGAACGTCTAAAGCATGTCCCATGAGCCTCTCCTCCTTTTTCGGCAGCACACTGTAGATGCTGTAGCAGGGCTCTAAAATGTGCTCCTCCTTTTAATTCCATCTCTCCATGACCACGTTCTAAGTGTAGTCACACAGCCACCCCTGTCCCTTGTGCTCTCAGTGTGAGTGAGCCTGGCAAGTGTGACCAGTGTTTTCCAGGGTTGCTCAGGGAAAGGAGAGGCTGTACGACCACATTTGGAAGTGGTCATTGAGGAATGGAAAATGAAAGGGCAAACTTTAAGCAGCTGCTACAGTATCTACAGCTCACTTCAGGAGGAGAGGCTCATGGGACAGGCTTTAGGTGATCTTCTTGCTGCTTCCTATTGCCATTGCCTGGACTGTCCCTTTAGTAGATAAGTGTAAATAAAATGTCACAATTAGAGATGAGCGAACTTCTTGAAAGTTCGATTCGGGCGATTCACCGAAATACCCCAAGAAATTCGAGTTCGCCCGAATCGAACTTTCACGAATTGCTCATCTGAAAAAAAAAATGCCGGCATGGTCGGAGAGTGGAGGCCAGCGCCGCTCTCAGCTGTCATCAGAGGACGCGTCATCATAGGACGTGTCATCAGAGGGTGCCTGAGAGCGGCGCCGGCCTCCACGCTCCAACCATGCAGGTAAGTGTTTGCTTTTTTAAAAAATGCCGGCATGGTGGGAGCGGGCAGGCCGGCTGCGCTGTCAGCGGGCCGGCTTCCGCCGCCTGCTGACAGTGTAGCCAGCCTGCCTGCTCCCACCATGCCGGCATTTTTTTTTTCTTTATTTCAGGGAAAATTCGATCGGCACGAACCAAAAAAAATTCGGGTTCGTGCCGAATCAAATTTTCCCTGAAATTCGGAGCGAATTCCGGTTCGTCCAAACCGGTTCGCTCATCCCTAATCACAATGGTGCTGAATCGCATGTAGAATTTTCACTTGTTATTTTCAGGTTCATGTCTGTGCTTTTTGCACATATCTTATGTGTGTGATAAAAAAAATAAAAATAATCTAGTGAATGGCACGAGCCTGTAAAAGAAAAGAATATGCTCTCTTATCTTTAGCAGAAAACTGACCCATTTTTATTAATGGTTTTAGCTATAAAATTCAATTAACAGTCCAGGCAATGGCAATAAAAAGACAGCAAGCAGCTCCCCGGATGCCTGTCTTGGTGTAGCTCTCAGTGCAAACTAGAATGGCAAGCCACAGTGGCCGTGCAGCTGTCCAAAACAGAACAGGATACTAAAATCTGCACCATGACATGCCCTTCCCAGCCACACCCAGGAATAGAAGCAAAGCCAGCAGCTTTGTTTAGAATACATAAGATATTCACATTTAATCAGAGAGAAAGAGAAGCTTTAAAATGGCTCATTTTACATATGGGGATACAGTGGAATGAAGTTAGCGTGTGTATAATATATATATATTTATATATAAATATATATATCCATCTAGCATGTATATACATTGTAACCACTCTACACAGCAAAACTCATCCCACATTCACATTGCTATCTTTACCCAAAACAATTAGAAAGCAAATCATATTACCTGTAATCCAAAGGGACCAAAGACCTTAAAGAAAAGAAACACATTTGAATAACGTCTTATGGTCAATGCTGTTTGTTATTATTTAGCAACAATCTTTACAGAATAATTTACTTATCATTGGGCTTGGGCCATTCCCAAAAGTTATTTTATTATGCCCTAGGTATGACCACACTGCTATAGAGGTGTTATTTTTTCAAAGATTTATTTTCTTAATTTTGTTAACAATTCATATCATTCAATAAAAAAGCTTTCATTTGTTGTCTGTTCATGCTTACTCCATATATATACATCAATTATCATACATCTTTTGTGCATACATGATTATCTAACCATAAAAGAATTTACACACACATGATTATCTAAGAAAAGAAACCTTCTTTCTCTTAAAGGGGAAGGTGCAATATAGGTTATGCTGCTAAAAAAATCATGGTTCTTGCTTGTTTATCTAGCAGTAATTCTTTATTGCTGCTAGATAATCATGTGTGTGTAAATTCTTTTATGGTTAGATAATCATGTATGCACACAAGATGTATGATAATTAATGTACAGACAAAAAATGAAAGCTTTTTTATTGAATGATATGAATTAAGGAAGGGATAGGAGAGGGTCACAAGAAATCTTGCTTTATTGGCAATAGTAGTCAACAATCTTTACAGGTCAAAGGTGTAAATATATATTTTTTAAATATTCTGTTTTACAATTTAAAAAAAAATATAATTTTATAATTTGTGTCGTGCACACCCATTTTATAATAGTTTGATATACCTTCTGCATCCTGGAGATGCACAGTTGCAAACCATACACATGAAGATATGTAAAACTAAAACATGAATTGTAGTTCAGTTTAAAACACAGAAATGATATCTGGACATTCAGATACATATTGTAATACAGAGGTGATCACTATGAGAGGCTGTAACACAAAAGAATCGTATACAGGCAGCAGTGTGTCACATTTGTAACAAGATGAATGTAACAAAAATAAAGATACATTATATGTACACAACCCACTTGGAAAGCTGGCAAGCATCATGATGTGTCTGATACAATGTATAGCTCCAACGTCACACTCAGGATATTACAATCCACTAAAGAAAATGCAGCCACATACTCACCTAACTGCATTATCCAGTGCTGTATAAATGTGGTCACGAGTAGCCACATCCCCATCCCTCCACTACATGTGCCCCCTGGCGGACCGGCACAGGACAGGGACACCGCTGCAGAGGAAAACCCCTCTGATGTTGCATTTGAACAGCATAGGATCCCAAAATTAGATGACTGTGATTCTAACTGGGAAAAGGAGGGGTCCATAGGGTTTTAGACTGTGGGGCATCACTAATCACGATGCCCCCTAGGATGCATTCTATTTAGACTTTAAAATAGAACAAAATCTGCAATTTTGACTATCCCTATGTGATTTAGGATGCCTCATTGGGTGAACCCCCGGCACTGTAATCTACCCCCTGCCATGTCATCTACCCCCTGCCGCTGTTCTCTACCACTCACCTAACCCCTCCAATCCCTGCTGCTGTCCATTATCACTTCCTTAACCCCGACACCCCTACCCATGTCCTTTACTGCTCACCTAACCCCTCCACCTCCTGCCACTGCACTTTACCTCCTGCTGTTGCACTTTACCTCCTCCTGTTGCACTTTACCTCCTGCCACATCCTGTCACCATCCTCTACTACTCACCTAGCCCATTCACCCTCTGCCTTTGTCCTCTATCACTCCTCTATCACTAACCCCTCCACCCATGCCACTGTCCTCTAACACTCATCTAACCCCCCACCCCTTCTGCTGTCCTATACCACTCACCTAACCCTTACTCCCATGCCACGCTCCTCCTACACTTACCTTACCCCTCTACCCCCTGCTGCTGCCCTCTACCAGCTTTCTGTGTTGTGTGCATGGTGTTGCTGTGAAGATTGTCTCCTCTCTGACATGGGAGCTGGAACCTGACATGGGTCTTTCAGCCACCAATGGGAGGATGTACTTCAGCCGCTATAGTTATCAGCTGCTATAATGCACTTAAAGGAGCACTATCGCGAAAAATGGCCTAATGATAAAAATCTATATAAATAGATTGGATGGTGAGAACAGAGAACACCCGGCATCAAGAACTGTCCAGCCAGACTTGTTATTTTTTTTTAAATGGAAGGAAAAGGACATCTGCGGTGACGGGCTCTGTCAGCCCTAATAGACTAAACCTGTCACCCCTGGACATTATTCCTACCATGAGAAGAAAATACTAAGCTTGGCCAGAGTTTTATTCAGTTCGGGGTGTTTTATTCAGTTCGTTAGCCAAAGTGTTTATATGGATTTATATTACATAATTTCACAATAGTGCTCTTTTAAAGATAACCAAATGCCCCTCTCCTGATTGGGGATGCCTTGCTTGTGAAACCCTAGCTGATGTAATTACCATTCTTTTTTTTTTTTTTTTTTTTTAATATTCTTTATTTAGAGATTTTACAGTATTATAACATACAAACGAACATTGGGGCCAACAGTACAGAGCACAAAAGGAGTGGGGGGCTCATGAAGATCCATATCATAACAGAAATACCAAATCACAGCTGGATGATGACATCTGACAATATTGCATAATACAGGACGGTGTGGCTTCCCGTCGGCGTCTGATGGCAAGGCGGGGGAGCCCCACGCGGCAAAAGCCGCCTGCCGCCCACCCGGCCGAGCCAACCTGTCATATCTCCACACCAGTAAAACCAAAACATTGGCAGGTGGCACACACTATAACACTACATGTATCTATCAGAACCAGGGTGCGCTGCCCAAACAGGGGTGCCTATTGCAAATGCTAAGTATATATGTTCCTAATGGAATGTCCTCCCAACCATTCCTCCAGTGGCCCCCTGGGGTCTAATCCTCGCACTCCACAAAATATAGCTGGTACTCTATAATGTCATATAATATTTTTATTCCAAATCACAGTTAAAAACAGTTTAAGAACAACAGCGAGTCCTGGTGCTATACCGTGAATAACCACATGGGGGAGCCCGTGGGCCAGATGAAAGTAGTGCTGTGCTAAACATACATAGTGATAAGTTTATATACTACAATGGTAACTATATACAGTTCTAATAACCTAATCTTTGTAAAGTGCTAAGTGCATGTAAACTAAATCGCATCAACATGATCCAGTAGGACTCCAAACAAGGACGACCCAACAAGAGACAAAGTGCAAAGTGGAAAAAACATCAGACATAATGCAAAAAATCCTCTATCATGCTTACTGTATACTTGGCCAAACGGACCCCCCACGGCGTAGCCCACGCGTTTCGAGCCTAATGGGCTCTTTCTCAAGGCTGTAAGGTGCTGGCAGTGAAACTAACCAGCTCCCCTTAAGTATCCCAGCCATCCCCGTCAGCCAATCTTCAAAAACCAGCTCACCAATGACGGCCCAGACGCACTCCGGCCGGAAGTGCGTCAGGCCGAAACCGGAAGTCACTCTGCGCTCCAGCCTGGAGCGCAGGGCTTCCGGACGATGGTAAATGCATGGGCCGCAATCAATCCCCCCACGTGACATTCCCCCCGCCAATACAGTCATGGAGGGCGGATGCCAACAAGGAGGGAGAAGCGCAGCACAATGCTGGGAGCAGCGGTTCGTCGGACTGGCCCGAAGGGTAGGTGAGTACTTCCTATAAGACTCATCCAAAAATAAAAAACATACAAACAACCATATTTTTAGTAAACCTATTATTAATGACTTATAATCTATCAATCTACTTACAAATACATCTTTATAAATCTACATCTGGAACAATAATTAAATGTAATGTTCCTATGGCTATTACACTATAATACATCAGAACATCCAATACCTATGTTATACTACGAAAAGAGTGGCTACGTATGCACGGGCCCATATACCCTAGTACTGAATCACTCACACTCAGGTGCCAGGCCGCACTCAAGCCAAGGTGGCCTGGACCACCTGGGGCCCCTTAGTAGTCTGAGGTTATACATGCTACAAAAATTTTTTTTTTTTTAGTGACTGTGTGTATCATCTAAAACCTCACAAAATTACAACATTAGCTGCACCATAAAGTGGGCCTAAACCCATTCCACAGCTGTCATAATGCATGTACACACATTTGAGTAGGTAAAAAGGCCAATCTATGCCCCCCACTTGCTCAAGGGTATCCATTAAATGCCTAATATGATTGCGACCCCCTCACCCTAAAACCACCCCCCCTCCCCCCACCCAGGCAATCATGCAGGGGCAAACAAACAATTATTCCCCTATCATCATTAGTGGTCCTACACAGTGGCTAATATATTCCAAATATCAAAATAGCAAAAATACTCGGGCCCGCTAAACCCAAAATCTTCAATCACGTATAACTCTATGCACAGTAGATCAACTCAGGAGCAGCAAAGGGAAGTTCTTCCTTCATGTGTATATTGTTCATCCCAGATGATATCCTCCAAGTCGCGGGGGTGAGTGAGGGCCTCCAGATTCACACCTTCCAACACTCCTGTTTGCGCTGGGGACAGGGTATATACTCCTGCGAGGACTAGCCAACATAAAGATGTGATGTTAAACTCCAAAATAATAATTCTCTACTCCATAGTGAGGCCCACACCGTGCTCAAACTTACCTAGACGCCGTGTATAATCCATTAAACAAAATGTGCACCAATTACCAATCAAAACAAACGTGATATGAAAAAGAAAAGTGTTATTACACACCAAACAGTGCTCCTATATACAAACCAAAGTGATCACCCATGCAATACTTACCTATTGCCTCCATGTGCCCCAGAAGAATACATACTCACCATCCTCATATAATTGCCCTAGTGACAAACAACATTACCCCAAAAAAGGTGAAAAGGCCACATCCTCATTCAAGCCCCAAGGAGATTGTGTGTCCAACGCATAAATCCATCTCAGCTCCTTCTGTTGCAGGAGTCTTTTGATGTCACCCCCTCTGGGGCCCAAACTCACTCTCTCCAATGCCGTGACTCTGAGTCCCTCCATATTGCCCTGGTCCACACCAGTAGATACACTTAACCACGGAACTTCCAAGTGGGAAAGGAGCCAATTTCCTCATGTCGAGCATAGCCACAAGCCCTCCCCAAGGAGAGATAACTAGACGTACAAGGGGGCAGGGTTGGGGTAGAAAGACAACAGGATGATGGGGGAAGGGAAGAGGGGGGCCAGGGAAGGGGGAGCAGGGGATAGTAAGGATGAGGTAGGTGTGGCGTGCGGGACAGGGTACCAGGCCGAGCCCCCCCCACCACCCGCCCAGGTCAGACCCTCCACAGGATGGGGCAAGGCACATCCCGCCTGAGTGGGGCAAGGCCACGAGAGATGCCACCCCGGACACTGCATCAGGCTGATTACTCAAACAAATTACGAAACTCCGCCGACTCCTCGTAAATCAGCCAAGGTAGCCAAGTAGCTCTGTATTGCTCCTCCCTGTCATGTAGAGCCAGTGTTGGATCCTCCATTTCCCTAACATGCATAACTTCCCTCACCCAATCCCTGACGGAGGGAGCTTTCTTCTGTTTCCAGAATCTAGGTATCACCTGTTTGGCAGCGTTCAACAAGTGGACCAGTAAAGTTTTTTTATACTTCCCCGTAAGTGGAATAAGGTCCCCCGCTCCCCTCCGCACCTCCAACAGCTCGTGTCCGCCATGCCAAACATCTTGCCCAGTCTATCAGGGGTATAATACCAGCGTGTCAACAACTTATAGTTGACTTCCTGGATTCTTGTGGCCACCGAGGACTTATGCATCAAGGTTGCTATCTTGGTTCTCTCCTTCTCACCTAAGGGTCTACCCAAGTCCAATTCCCACTCTCCCCAAAAAGTAGGTGGGTTCGCCTCCTCTCGGATGAGGAGCGAATACAAATAAGAAATCAGATGAGACTGCGGTAGCCCCGCCAAACAGAGCTTCTCAAAATCTGTATGGCTCCTGAAGTTCTCCTTTGGAAGGGGGAGGGGGAGGGGGGTACAAAGACAATCATCGGTTCTCATCACACAGTAAGACAGTCATTGTAAAGTAATTGTCGCGGGGTATATCCCCATAACATGACCAACCGTCAGTCCTGAACCATGCGTCTACCGCATTTTCTAATTCTTAGGATAGTGAGATGACAGGGAATGGGGGAGGGAGAAAGAGGTGACAGGATAGGGGGAGTAGGGAGGGAGAACAGGTATGGGGAGGGGGGGGCAGAGCCAGTGACTGCCAGGTCAACAGAGCCCCTCCCCCTGCCGCCCACCCCCGGACGAGGTGACCAATCAATCCCAAGTAGAGCGTATACCCGGAGTAAAGCCGCAGGGTGATGATAATAGCAGCCGAGGCTCTCCACCCCAGTGGGGCCCCCAGAAAAGGGGGAGGGGGGAGAAAAGGGAAAAAAGAAAAAAAAAAAAAAAAAGGAAAGAAAAGAGGAGGGAGAGGGACAGATACAGGCCAGACTAAGCCTCAGGAGACCCGGCAAGGCATACAGTCTCAGTAGGAAGGGAGAAAGAAGGAATGCGCCGAGAGCTCACCACCCTAGTGGGAGCATTTCCATCTGGACCGGGCACACTATTAGCCTCTCGACCCGACAAGCAACGCCCTGCCCTCCGCTGACTCCATGAACATGCTCCACGGCAGCCACAAACGCCATTGCTTTTCTTCTGAGTGCCTGAGGCCAGCCGTTAGATCCTCCATTCTCCTAATGTCCTCCACCCTCCGGATCCAGGAGCTGATGGAGGACGGCGAAGGGGACTTCCATTGGGCAGGAATACACGCCCTGGCTGCGTTAATCAAGTGTATGGTAAGGGACTTCCTGTACTTTCCAACTGAGGCCTCAGTTGAGTGGAGGAGGAGGGTCTCAGGCGATAGCGGGATGTTCTCACCCACCACTTCACCAGACCATCTCACTACGTCCTTCCAGAAAGTCTGTATTTTCCTGCACTCCCAGAAGATGTGGAGAAGGGTGCCCTGCGCCTGCCCACATCTCCAACAGAGGGGTGAGACCAACGGGAAAAGGCGATTCAGCGCCTGGGGAGTTCTATACCAGCGGGTGAGGATCTTGTATCCTGTCTCCTGGTATGTATTGCAAATTGACGCGCGCTGCGCCAATTCCAGGATTTTCTTGATTTGATTCGGACGAAACGAGACCTGGAGATCTGCTTCCCATGCCCTAATGTAGCTTGGCACAAAATCCTCCCCCGGATCCATCAGCAATTGGTATGTGGTGGAGAGTGCTCCCCTGATAGGCTCCGACGAGGTGCATAGCCGTTCGAAGGGTGTGAGGTCCCGGCCGAATTCCCCCGGAGGAGGCAGGCGTCCCAGATAGTGGGAGACCTGGAGCGCCCTCCAGAACGGTAGAGGGGGGGTCCCCCCGAGACATGATCTCCTGTAAGGTTTTCCACCGTGAGCCGTCCAGGAAGTCGCGGGCGGTGCCTTTACAAGGTGATCTCCATATACCAAACCCCGCATCGATCTGGCCTGGCACAAAGTCTAATGCCCCTAAGACCGGGAGGAGCGGAGATGGCGAAGGAGCAATTGTCTCTCTAGGGGCGTATTTTGCCCATGCTTGGAGGGTAGGTCCTATTGTTGGGTGGGTCTTGAGGGTGCTCAGTAAGATGCCCGCAGACCAGGGGAGGCCCGCTAACGGCACCGGGGACCACGTCTGTTCCAATTGGACCCAGCGCTTGTGATGGCCATGCAAATTCCAGTCCACGATCCTGTTTAGGTGGGCCGCTGCGTGGAACATTTTAATATCTGGCAGTCCCACCCCCCCTCTCCTCTTGGGGAGTGAGAGCGTCTTTTGGGCGATCCTCGGGCTCCTGCCTCCCCACACAAATCTTATGAATTCCGAGCGAGTGGATTTCAAAAAGGAGGATGGTAGGTGGATGGGGAGAACCTGAATGGGGTAGAGCAGCCGTGGCAACACATTCATCTTGAGAACGTTGCACCTGCCGAACCACGATAACGTTCTGTCCTTCCAAACCCTGAGGTCTCTCTTAATTATGTTCTTTTACCAAGATTTTATTGAAGTCTTTCAAGTTAAATACAAAATATGACAACATAGTGGTACCTATTGACAGGTAGGGGTGACCACCATAATAATTATAATCAAACGGATTTTGAATACAAAGCGGAAGAGATTAATTACAATACGGTTCCTATATTCACAATCTGGAAGTGCTACGATATATGGGAGAAGGTCACGATACAAGTCGCGGCCTTTCTAGAGGTATCATGGTATCTGGACTGGTATTCAGCATCTACTGGTCGCCATTGAAAGAATGGGAAGTATACAGCGTATGAATACAGGTACACTTTAGAAGAGCAATATAACGACATTAAAACCTAAAAACTTCATTTCTAAATTTTTTAAAGACAGAAACACAGGGGTTATGGGAAAGGGGAGGGGAAAGGTGGGGGTTGTGTTGGGTGCCCCGGAGGGCCCTGGCCTAAATGAGACATGAGTTCTGATCGAGGTACCGGTGCTCGGGGGAGGGGGCAGGGGTGGGGGCTCAGACAGGAAATATAGGGTCTGGTGGCTTGGTAGATATGTCTATGTGCTCTATCCAGGGTTTCCAGGTGGCATAAAATTTATCATAGGTATCGTTCTTAATAGCTGACATCTTTTCATTGACCATTATGTCCGAGATTCTGTTCTGCACTTCACCCCACCCCAGTGAGGGTGTCTTCCAGCTCCTAGCTATGGTCATTCGGACTGCAGAAAATACATGTTGCATCAAGCGCCATTCCTGTATTTTATAGGTTTGTGGTTTGAGGGCGAGTAGGGCCACCCATGGGTCAGTCATCACTGGTATGTGGAGGATTTTAGAGAGCATCCCGCACGCTTCCACCCACACAGCCTTTGCCTGCGGGCAGTGCCACCATATGTGGGTCATGTTCCCCAGTTCCTGGCACCCTCTAAAACAAAGGGGGGAATCCGTGGGGGAGAACCTGTGGATTTGGTCCGGTGTGTAGTACCACCGGTACAGTACTTTATAAGCGTTTTCCAGTACGAGAGCGTTGTAGGATGTACTGCTCACGTTCCTCCACATACACTGCCATTCCTCCGCTGACTTAGAAGCCCCCAGTTCCTGTTCCCATTTGAGCATGTAATTATGTTTTGTAGGAGGGGACCCCGAGATCAATGTCGCATAGATGCTAGAAATTAGCCCTCTCGCGAACTGGTCGCGACAGCAGCGTTGCTCAAAATCCGTCATCTTGTAGGGAGGGGGAGATTTGCTAAGGAGGGTTTTCACAAAGTGTTGCACTTGTATTAGTCTGAAGACTTCAGAGGGAGGAGGGTCTATCCCCGAATTCAGGTCCCGAGGTGGCTTTAATCCCGAGGGGGCAAGGAGTTTATCAACTGACGTGAGGCCTTTCTTTTTCCACCATTTGAATCCAGAGGACTCAGGAATGCCAGGAGGGAAGGAGGGATTCCCGAAGAGAGGGGAGGCCGGGAGGTGCGGAGAGGAAAACAGGTGGCTAACCCTGTCCCAAAGTGACAGGGAAAAGTTGAGGAAGGTAGGGAGGGCTTTTGGCCTATTTGTTCTGGGAGTCCACAACAGTGCCGCCGGGTCAATGGGCCTGCAACTTTCATAATCATTCAAAACCCACCAAGGTTTGTGGGCTGGGGCTTGGAGCAAAACCAAGGGGGCTATTTGGGCTGCAGTGTAATATTTGTGTAGGGAGGGGAAGGCCAGTCCTCCCTGAGATTTTTTAAAGTAGAGGATGTTCCTTTTCACTCTTGGTTTAGTTTTATTCCACGCAAAGGACATCATTTTCCGCTGCAGGAGGTCGAGTGTGCTCTTAGGAACCCGGACGGGGAGTACCCGAAGTAGATAAAGAATCTTGGGGAGGAAAGACATTTTCAATGCGGCTATCCTGCCTAACCACGAGAGCCTTACAAAATGCCAAGACTGCAACATCTTGTCCAAGGATTTAATCAGCTCTGGATAGTTAGCTTGGTAGATTTTATCACAGTCAGCTACTAGTTTAATCCCAAGATAAGGCAGTTTGTGGGTCCACCCCCAAGAAAAGTTTTGTTGTAACAAGTTCCTGGTGTGGGCCGTGAGGGAGATATCCAGAGCTGTGGATTTAGATGCATTCAGAGAGAGGCCCGATATGTGACTAAAGGAGGAAAAGAGCGAAACTACATTGGGTGCTGAGATGTGTGGGGACGTGAGCATGAGCAGCATGTCGTCTGCGAATAGTGAGACCTTGTGTTCTGTACCTCCCCAAGAAATTCCAGTAATAGAGGGGCTGGACCTCAGTTTCTCTGCCAAAGGTTCAAGAGCCAAGATGAATAAGAGGGGGGACAACGGGCAGCCCTGTCTAGTACCCCTTTTAATCTGAAAACCTCTGGATGTGTAGCCTGCGTATTTAATGGAGGCCGATGGGTTAGCATAGATAGCGGAGACCCAGGACATCAGGCCGGGACCGAATCTCCAGTGTTGAAGGGCACTGTGGAGGTACAGCCAAGAGAGGGAGTCGAAGGCCTTTTCTATGTCAAGGGAGAGCAGCATTGCCTCTTTTTTTTGTGTTCTGATTCTATCTATCAATTGGCAAATTCTTCTGACCCCATCTCCGGCCTGCCTCATGGGGACAAATCCCACCTGATCTCTATGGATCAAATTAGGCAGGAGCTCATTTAATCTGTTCGCTAAGACTTTGGTGAGAATTTTTAGGTCTATGTTCAAAAGTGAAATGGGCCTATAGTTAGTCCAGTTGAGGGAGTCTTTTCCTGGCTTGGGGATCATTACTACTGAGGCCCGGAGCATGTCCGAGTCCATAGGGTTTCCTCTCTTAACCCAGTTGTAGACTCTGACCAGGCGGGGGGCTATGATGGGGGCCAATTTTTTGTAAAATGAGGCAGTGAATCCGTCAGGCCCCGGCCTCTTACCCGGCTTCAGTGACTTAATAACGCTAAGGACCTCCTCGAGCTTAATATCCTCGTCAACTTTCTGAGCTTGGGTTTTGTGCACGGGAGGGAGGTTGATATCTAGAAAAAAATCCCGGATCCGGGCCTCTGCCGGGGGGGGCGGGGGCATCATACAATTTACCCAACCCCAAGGAGAATTCCTCCACTATCTCAATGGGGTTATTGGAGATCTTCCCATTCCGGAGTTTAAGTTTAAGGGGTGTGGATATATGTTCCTGACATTTTAATTGGGAGGCCAGTAAGGATCCTGGTTTGTTCGCTGAAATATAATATTTATTTTTGGATCTTCTGTACCTGCCCTCTGCTTCACCTGATTGCAAGAGATTGAGGCTAACCCTCGCCTGTTCCAGTCGGCGCAGCCCCCCGGGACTCGGGTTGGCCTTAAATGCCGCTGCTGTCTGTTCGTACTGGGATTGTAGACTGCGAGCCAGAGCCAGCCTGTCCTTCCTTTTCCTGGAAGCAAGGGCAATAAAATGGCCCCGCATTACCGTTTTGAAGGCCCCCCAAACCGCAACAGGCGAGACCTCAGGAGTTTCATTCAGGGTGAAATATTCCTGTGCTCTAATGGATGCTTCTTCAACCAAAGGTTTGGAGGAAAGAAGGGATTCATTAAGTAGCCACGAGGATGACCTTTGTTTGATATAGAGGGCATCACAGGAGATCAAGACCAAATCATGGTCTGACCAGGGGACCGCGTGGATTTTGGCTCTCGACACCTGGGGGAGAAAGTTTAGGGGGACAAATATGTGGTCAATCCTGGTGGAGAGTCTGTGGGGGGCAGAGTAGTGTGTAAAGTCCCTCGCCAGGAGTCTCGCCAGGAGTCTGCCATCAAGGAGGACTCTATCAGGCTAGCAAAGAGGCCTGCATCTTTAAGTGTTTGGGTGTTCGGGGGGAGGGATCTGTCTACGTGTGGTTGTAGGGTAAGGTTGGAGTCTCCACACATAAAGGCTATCCCTTTTTTATGATCTTTAAGTAGAGAGCAAATATGAGACAGGAAGGGGATCTGCTTAGTATTAGGGGCATAGTAAGTCAGGATAGTAACCTCAGAGTCTTGCAGAATGCCCTGGAGAAGGAGAAACCTACCTGCTGGGTCTGCGATCTGCTTATTGCAGGTAAAGGGCACACCATTTCTAAATGCTATAAGTACCCCCCTCTGCTTCTTCCTACCCATAGCCTGGTAGAATTGAGAGTATTTGTGGTTGATCTGTTTCGGGAAGGAGTTAGGGGTAAAGTGAGTCTCCTGCAGACATACTATGTCAGCCCGTACTGAGTCGAAAAACTTAAATGCCCGAGATCTTTTGTTGGGCGAGTTCAAGCCCTGTACATTCACTGAGGCTATGTTAAGAGACATCTTTCAACACCTCGGGGAGGAAGAGCATATCTGGAGGAGACCCAAGTGCTGAACCGTAGTTTTCAAGGAGGAAGTAAGGGCCAGGGCCACAACCGGGGGGGGGGGGGGGTTGGGAGGGGATAGGGGGGGAGGGGCGGGGGTACAACAACAATAAAGCACGATATAACATTGTAAACATCATTAAATCACAAAACATTTGTGAAGATTTTCCAGAAATCGGGGGAGTGGAAGCAAAAAGGTCTTCCCCTGACTGGAAACTAGAGGGAGCGTGTGGCGCAACGGGAGGCCAGAATAAAGCATTCTTTTGAGGTAACGGAAACTATGAGCAAACTTTACATAAAAACCGTGAAAACAGTGAAAACAGGGACTCAAGGGCTTCCCTCCCCCGCCCGCCGGGGCCCACCCCCCCGGGCCCCCCAGGGGGCACCCACCCGAACCAAAAAGTTGGCCCAGGGGGCGCCCACCCGGAGCCCCAGGGGGGGCGGGCCCCCAGCCAGCCAGGAAAGGGGGCCCCGTCCCGCAACAACCCGACGGGTTAAAAAGGTGAAGGAACACTTTAGGCGAGTAATCGGCTGGCAGCTCTTAGGGTTCATAGATTGGGTTGTGTCCGGACATAGTGGGGGGGGTATCCCAACCGCAGTGAGTCATAGCGGCCGGCTAGTCAGTGTCCTAAGTCCTCTCACACAACATTAAACAGAGTCCGCCTGTGCAAGCATACCCAGGATCTGGGGAGAAAAGGCAAATATAACCAGAAGTCTTACCAACCTCGGGGTCTAGAGCCCCCGTCTAGGTGATGATTTCGGTGCTGTGTGGCGGGAAAAGATCCAGAGTCCCGGCATCCCTCTGGGGGGATGTTGCATGTCAGGTGTAACAGGAAGAGTCCGGATGAGAGATGAGGCGAGGAGGAGAGAGAGAAAAAAAATTCAAGATTTCTGAACCGGGTGAAACATCTGTGCCAGAAGACGCTTCATGGGCATGGATTTTTGTGGTGGATGCTGGGGTTTCGGGGATGGGGTATGTAGCTTATTATTCCTCTGACCGGGTCTCGGGGTGCGCGGCGTGGATGGGAGTGAGGCGGCCAACACCTCCCCCTCCGAAATCCTGAGGTCCAGAGCCTTAAATCTGTCCGCTAGCTCCGTGAGGGATGAAACTTGGACCTGTCGGCCCTGATAAGCAAAAGTGAGCTTAAAGGGGAAGCCCCATCTGTAGCGTATGCCCTTTTCTTGAAGGATCTGAACATAAGGCTTAAAAGTCCTGCGTTTGAGAATGGTGGTCTGCGATAAATCCGCGAATACGGAGTAGCCATGTGATTGGAATGAGAGGGGGGCTTTCTCCCTGGAAGCCCTCAGGACCGCCTCCTTCGTTTGAAAATGGTGGAATTTCACAATAATATCCCGAGGGGGGCCGTCTGTGGGACGCTTGGTGAGGGCACGATGGGCTCTATCCAGCTCCAGCTTCTCCACAGGGATATCCGGGACGAGCTCTTGGAGGAGGGCTGTGATAGTGCCGGGTACATCCTCCAGGGTTTCAGGGAGGCCCCGGAATCTCAAATTGGAGCGACGATAGCGGTTCTCCAACTCCTCCTGCCGCCCCTTTAAGAGGGCTATTTCTTCCTCGAGATGAGTTAAGAGGGAGTCCTGGGTGTCCAAAACTGTAGTGACATCATCCAGCCTTGATTCCAGGGCGTCTGTTCTACCTCCCAGGTCCCTTATCTCACGTAGCAGGGTGTCAGTATGCTTAGTGGTCACCTCTGTCACCTCTTCCCTCACGATTGCTCTGAGCTGAGACAGGATGTCAGGGAGGATTGGCTGTCCCTGCGCTGCCGGCTGTGCTGTATGGGCCGGGGAGGCTGGGGAGCGGGCCCAGCTGTCCAGCGAATCTGCTGAGCTCTCATCAAGCTTGTCTGGCCTTTGCTCTGTGAGCGCAGCGTGTCCCCCCTTCCCCGGGTCCCGGGCCGCACACGCTGTCTCTTCAGACCTCGCGGCCGCCATCTTGGTTCCTGCGGCCACCGACTTGCGGCCCTCTCTGCCTCCCTTTTTCTTGCCGGAGGCGGCCAGCATCGCCTCCCCGCCGACTCCCCAGGCGATCCCCTCGCTCACCCTGTAAAGATGCTGCAGGTCAGACCTCTCAGCTGCTCGTCTGGTTGCTCGAGGCCTCCCGTTGCTGCGGAGCCGAGGGATCAGACGTCCATCCGCTCGGGCACGCGCGCGCGCTCCTCTTAATTATGTTCAGCAGCGGCGGAAAGTTTTGGGCAAACAGGTCTTTGAGGTGAGGCGTGATCTGTACTCCCAGGTATTTGATTCCCCCGGTGGACCAGCGGAAAGGGAAGTTAGCTTTGATGTTTCCTAGGTACCCCTGAGGCAGCGACACATTCAGCGCTTCAGACTGTTGCCAATCGATTTTAAAGTTTGATAGTTCCAAGTACTCCCTGAACTCCCTCAGCAGGTTAGGTAATGACGTTACCGGCTGGGTAATGCAAAAGAGCAGGTCGTCTGCAAAGGCCGCCACTTCGTGTTCGGCCCCTCCCCTCACTATCCCTTTTACGTCCGGGTTAGCCCTTATCCGACGCAGGAAGAGTTCCATCGTGAGAACAAATATGATTGGGGAAAGCGGACAGCCCTGCCTTGTCCCGTTCGAAATTGGGAATGGTTCCGAGAGTAAGCCATTAACCTTAATACAAGCCGAGGGGGAGGAGTAAAGGGACAGCACCCAGGTCCTCATGTTTTCCCGCAGGCCCAGGTGTTCAAGTGTGGCCCGAATAAAGTCCCAGTGAACCCTGTCGAATGCTTTCTCTGCATCCGTTGAGAGTAGCATGGCAGGAATCCCTTCTTCACGGATCAGGTGGATCAAGTTAAGGACCCTGGTCACGTTGTCCCTGGCCTCCCTCCCTGGAGTGAAGCCTGCCTGGTCCGCATCTATCAGCCCACAAAGATGAGACAGCAGCCTGTTTGCGAGAATTTTTGCGAATAGTTTAAGGTCTACATTTAGTAGAGATATAGGCCTGTAGTTGGCACAAAGGAGGGGGTCCTTTCCCTGTTTTGGGATTACCGTGACCTGGGCTCGTAGCATATCGGGCAGGATGTTTTGGCCAGGGAAGATAAAGTTAAAAGCAGCCACTGCCCTTGGGGTCAAGATATCTCCCAACCATTTGCAGTAGGACAGGGAGAACCCATCAGGGCCTGGCGACTTGCCCGATTGTGAGCCTTTGATTGCTTGGGTCCACTCCCATTTGAAGATGGGCTCCTCCAGCGCCGCCACGACACCTGGGCTCAGTACAGGGAGACCCGAGGACCCGACATAGTCTCGCGCCTCGCTCAGGGTGCTAGCGCGATGGCCCCCCTCTCCAGACAGGTTATACAGCTTGCAGTGGAACTCGCGGAAGGCCTTGGCGATATCAATCGGGTTGGCCAAAGAGCGCCCCCCTGTGCCCAGTAGTTGCGGGACAGAGTTACTGGCTCTCTGCTCTCTCAGCGCCCTGGCCAGTAGGCGACTGCACTTATTACCATATTCGTAGAAGGAGCGCCTGACCTTCAGAAGAGTGGCCTTGGCCTTGACCCACAGAATATCCTTCAGCCTCTCCCATGCCCGCGCCAGCTCCTGGCCGGTCCTAACCGCGTGCTTCTTCTTGTGTTCCGCTTCAAGTCGCGATATGTTTTCCATAAGATTGCCAATCTGTCTTTCCCTCTCTTTTTTCCTCCTGGAGGCCATTTTCAAGAGAATGCCCCTGATGTAGCACTTGTGTGCCGCCCAAAGGGTAAGGGGAGTTGTTTCGGGAGTATCGTTTAAGGAGAAGTACTCACTCAGTTCCCTCTTGACCTCTGTCAGAGTGACCTAGTCCTGGAGCAAAGACTCGTTGAGTATCCAGGTTCACATCCATTCAGGGATTTTTATCGTAAGAGAGATCAGGGCATGGTCCGAAATCGTGATTGGGTCGATCTCAGCCTTCTGCACCAGCTGTAGATGTCTGTGTTCTATAAAGAGGTAATCAATTTTGGAGTAGGAATCGTGCGGGGGAGAATAGAATGTATAGTCCCGGCCGTGCGGATTCTGTAACCTCCACGGGTCCATCAGCTGGGCAAGGCGAAGAGCTGATTTTAGTTTCCTGAGAGCAGCGAAAGAGAGATGGGAGGCCCTCCTAGAGACGTCCAAGAGGGGATCTAAAGCAACGTTGAGGTCTCCCCCGAAGATCAAGATGCCCTCAGAGAAGGATTGCAGAGTTTCAAGCACCTGCTCTATGAAGCGGATCTGGTCTGAATTGGGGGCATAGATATTTGCGAAGGTACAGACTCGCTCGCCTAGCTTCCCTTTGAGGAAAATGTATCTACCCTCCTCATCCGACAGGCTACTCGTCAGGGTCCAAGGAAGAGCCGAAGCAACCAAAATACCTACTCCCCTAGACCTAGAGTCTGGGGAGTAGGAGTGGAATCCCGTAGGGAAGCGCCTGTCAGAAAATTTGGGAGCCCTTTCTTTCTGGAAGTGGGTCTCCTGGACAAATACCACTTGTGCTCTCTTCTTCCAGAATAGATTCAGGCACATCCTTCTCTTCTCTGGAATGTTAAGGCCTTTGGCGTTCAGAGTGACGATCTTTAGATCCATCTCGGCCTGCTACGCTAAGCACTGGGGTGAGAGAGAGAGAGAGAGAGAGAGAGAGAAAGAGAGAGAGTGGGAAAAGAGAAAAAAAAAATGTAATAATTAGGGGGGGGGGAGGCAAAGGCCCCGAGAGGGGGGGGGGGGAGACGGCCGGGAGGAGGGAGGACTGGAACCAGCTCCGAGGAAACTACGTGGGCGGCAGGGAGAGGGGGTGGGGGGAGGAAGGAGCGATGAGGGGAAGGGAGATGGCAGCAAGAGGGATAAGCAGGAAGGCAGGGAAAAAAGGGGGGGGAAAGTAAGGAGGTAAAAAGAGAACCAAGCAAGAAGAAATGAGAGAAAGGGACAGCGGCCGGGGGGGAACACAGATGGAGGGGGCAAAAAAGGGATGGGCAAAACAGGAGGGGGCAAGAAAAGTAGAGGAAAAGGGAAGTAGAAAGGGAAAGAAAATGGCCCGTCTACACAGGCCACTCAGACCTTGACGGGCAAGCCTACGTGGGGAAAAAGAACTGTGGCGCTGCACAACAACGGGGGTCCCCCACCCCCAGCCCAGGACAGTTCCTCTCACAAAGAACGGTTCAAAACTTAACTTACCTTGCCCCACCTGTCCCCGGCGATGACCACCAAGGACATGCGTGACTCAATATTTAACAACAAAACCTTCAGTAGTGACAACCACTTGCATAAACACACAATATACAGTCATTATCTCAGCCTCGACCGCCCACCGCCCGCCGCCCCGCACACACCCCTGATAGTCTCACTAAGTCCAGACAACAAGCTCACGGGGCCCCCCATCAAGCCCTGGCCCCAACCGTACAAGAGGGCAGAGGAAGCACAAAATGCAGCCAACCATCCCTCCATCAGAGCCCGCCCAAGAGGAGGGACGCCACCGAGCCAACAAGTCCCCCCACCAGGGGGCGTATTCACTCACTCCGCACCAGCGAGCCCCGCACCGCCCGCCATCACTGCCCCATGGCCCCCCACGAAGCCCCCCAGAGTCTCAAGGGCTCCCCCAAGCAGAGGGAGGGGCCCCCCACGCACAACGCACCACCCAAAAAAGGGAGGGCTCGAACGAACGAGCACCCACCAGAGGAAGGGGGGGATAGGGCTGGCGCAGCGCGCGGGGGGGCGGCCCACCCCCCGCCCAGGCGGAGCCCCCGACAGTACCCATATTTCCAAACCCCAGCCACCCCCCCCGAGAAAAGGGGGAGTGCCCCTCCAGTCCAGGCCCAGACAAGGGCAGGCGGGGAGGACCCCCCAGAAGAGCCAACGGGCATACCCCCCCATCAGTTGCCTTGCGGCGGGCCACGGAGAATGGCCAAGAGGCCGCCCTTACACAGGGCACGGGTCAATCGTCCGGGACATCTCCGAAGAGACCCCGTAACTGGCACCACCAGCCGCGCCCCACCGCGGGGCCCTCCGGCGCATCCCACCTCAGCAGACCACACTCAATATAATGTTCGACCCCTACTAGGTCCCACCGGGACACGGAGAAGAGGGGAGCGCCTCATAAGTGCCGGGGTCCGGGGCAGTGCCCTGCTGGAAGTCCGGGGGGGCAGAGGCCAAGACCAATAGTCGCCAAGACCAAAAGTCGCCAAGAGTCCCGGCAGGGGCAGGCACCCCGGAGGGTAGCCCGCATCGCCCCCGCCAGGATCCAGGGCAGCAGCAGCGGACCGGCCCAGGGGGCCGTCCGACAGAAGACATCGGCGACTTAAAGTAAGTTTTAGGCCACGGGTCTAGAAAAAAGGCAAAAAGACGGTAGCGAAGTCCCGAGTCTGGAACAGGAGTCAGACACCTCGAATCGGGGGGCCAGGGGGGGAACACAGGGCCGGGGGCTCCATCTCTACTCCACGTCATATGCGGCGGGGGACTCGCCTAGGGAATCTGAAGACAAGGGGCAAAACTCCAGACCGGCTCAGGGGTCCGCCCGGCCGGCGACTCCAATGTCCCTCGGGCCAAGGTGTATAGGGGTGTAAGACAGCGAGCGGCCGCGGGACCGAGGCTAAAGACACATGGTAGGAGGAGAGTTACTCTTCCATGGGAGGGGGTGAACGCCCCCCATGCGGAGGTCCCCGTCTTAGCGGAACTCTTCTCTGCCTGATCCTCGGTGGAAGTGATTGAAAGGATGGGAAGTCCAGCCAGTTAGGGACCTCGAGTGGAGTGGTCTCCAGGAACATGAATAAATTGTCTAAGTCCCCTGGGGTTCGGAGAGTAAAAGATCTTCCATTCTTGCGGACGATAAGGTGGAAGGGGTAGCCCCACCTATAAGCTGCTCCACTTTCTTTTATTTTCTGGAGGAGAGGCTTCAGTTGCCTCCTGATCCACAATGTAGACCGGGCCAGGTCTGGTAGGATGGTCAAAGGTTTGGAGTCGTGAATGACCTGTCCCGCCTCCCAGGCCCTCCTCAGGATCTCCTCTTTAACTCCAAAGTGATGAACTCTGCAGAGGATATCGCGTGGAGCATCTGGGGCCCCTGGCGGGCGACCCGCCACCCTGTGAATTCTATCCAGCTTGATGACAGTTGCGACAGTTCCAAATGGGCGGAGCCAGGCCACGTGTTCGGGATGCCCCTCCTTGTCTCATCCCATCTCAGCTTGTGGCTCTCCTGTATGACTGCGGTCACGGGGCGCTCAGCCGTCTCTCCAGGGTTGTGGGAGCCTGGCCCCCCAAGAGAGTGGCAACCTGGACCAGCAACTCCGCTGCCTTGGCTGTACATCAAGGGGTCTGGGAACTCTCTCCATCCCTCCACCTCCTCCCCATATGACCGGGCCTCCCACAAGCGAGGAGGGGAGTCTCTGTGCGCAGCCTCCGGGCTGAGGGGGGGCTCCCCCCTGCCCCATCCCCCGATCTCTGCTGTCCCGGGGATCCGTGACTCAGGGGAGGGGACTCCCCCCCTGCCAACCCCCGTACCTGGTGCCGCTCTTCCACTGCAGCCGGTGTACGCGGCTCTGTCGGCTCCTCCGCCCTCCCGTCAGCGGCACTCATGCTCTCTCCTCCCCGCTGATCACATAGTGGGGACAGCCGCCGGAGCGTAGCAGGCACGATCTCCGCCGGCATCTGAGGCTCCTCAGCGCGCCGGCTCCTCACGCTCTGCTCTTCCCCTCCTCCCTGGATCTCGCCGGCCGCCATCTTGCTCCTCCTCGAGGATGATCCCTGGGGGTCGCCCGGGCGCATATAGTGGGCGATGCCGCCCCCCTCTTCTCTCCTGGGGTCTTTTTTTTGCTCTCGACGTTTCCCCATCTTGTCTGGGGGCAAAGCAGGGCACAAGGCTGTCACTTAAAGGGTGCCTGGGCTGGGGTCTCGGAAGCCTATTCTGGATAGAACCGACTGAAACCGTAGGAGAGTCCTCAGCTCCCCTAGCGCGACCCAGCCCCCCTCAGATAATAAATCACACCCTCTTAGCTGGCCAACCTTCCCCCACTCTCTGAGATCCCTTCTAGCACAGTTTGGCATAAGCTGCGGGTTATCCAATAATGCCACCATGGGGGAGGGCCAGGGGGAGATATCTGAGCGTTCCTTAGAGCTCCGTAGGACATCTAGAGTGGCCGCTACTGTGGGGTGGCATCTCAGCGCTGGTACCCGAGTCTCTCTATTCCAAGCCGAAGCGTCCAGGGGGGCAGGGGCCAGGGCATGCTCAAGCTGGACCCATCTCTTCATCTCCTTACACGTGTGCCGCTCACAGACTCTTTGTAGATGGGAAGCCACCCAATACGACTGGACATCTGGCAATGCCATACCCCCTGAACGCTTGGGCCTAAACAATACCTGCCGATGGAGCCTAGCCCTCTTCTTCTGCCACACAAATCCGATTATAATTTTCTCCAACTCCCTGAAGAAGCGGGTAGGTATCTTAATCGGGAGTGCTTGGAACAGGAACAGCAATTTCGGCAGGATCGACATTTTAAATATGTTCACCCTGCCCATCCACGAAAATGTAGGGGAGTCCCATCTATCCAGGTCAGCTTTAATTCTCTGAGACAGGGGCAGGAAGTTCAACGTCAGGCGGTTTGGTAATTGTGTTCCAAGATACGCTATCGAACTCTTGGCCCATTTGAAAGAAAACGCCTGTTGAACATTCCTGGCCACGTCCCCCGGGAGAGAAATGTTTAATGCCTCCGATTTTTCAAAGTTAAGTAATTACCATTCTGATGATGCCACGGTGCATATGTCTCAGGTCGATCTGTATTGCTGGAATGGGCATGCGAAATCAGAGGGAAGTGGCCCATGGCTATCCATTCACTCAGCTTTCTTAGCTGCTAATGAATATGGACAGCTATGATTGGTGGAGAGCCTGTGCATGCACCATGGGATTGTGAAAAAGGTAAGCATATCCAGTGGTTTGGGCATACCAAATTGAACCAGGTAGTCACAATCCCAGGTTTTGTTCCTCTGCCATGATTGGTTGGTTGCTGAGGAGGTTCTCTGGAAGAGTCACAATGAAGCACCTTGCCTCTTGCTATCATTGTGGTGCCCATATACATCAAGCAGAAATACAATGTGCCAGGTGCAGAATGGTTGCGGTTTTCATGAATATATTCATTGTCTATGAAATACTTATTTGCATCATTGTCCCTTTTGTCCCCGCAGCTGATTTCTCCTATTCTGATGATTACTTGGTCACCAGATCAAACACATCTGCATGCGCGATAGGAATCTGCCCCCCACCATCAGTCAGCTATACTTACACGGCCCCCATAGGTATAAAAGGGACAATGGAGCTCAGCAATTCTTCCCTGTAATTTTCTTGAGCAAGGCCCCTAACCCCCCTCCCCCCAACTACTCCCTGGACACTGGAGCCGCCCATCACTGCAGATTTATGTGCACTCACTGCTTGTGCTTGTCTGGGATAATTGTGGAGGAAAACAATGGCCATGTATAATATATATATATATATATATATATATATATATGTATATATATTTACCCATCTAGAATCTATATATTCTGTAACCACTCTACACAGCAAAACTCATTCCACATTCACATTGCTAACTTTCCCCAAAACATGTTTAGAAAGCAAATCATATTACCTGGACTTGATTCGGAAGAATCATCTTAAAGAAAAGGAGAAACACATATAAATAATGACTTTTGGGCAATGCAGTGTGTTGTTATCACAATATTACTAAAATACTGAGAGATCCCTGTATCCCATTTGCATGTGCACTGCTGAGTGTGGTCGGCATTCCACTAACCCAATGACAAGCTCCAAGACTATACATACAACAAATGATGTGTGTATAGTTTTGGAGCTGTGTGTTGTTACCCTACCCTCCTACCCCTGCCGTTTACCCCCTGCTGTTGTCCTCTACCACTCACCTAACCCTCCACCCTCTACTTATGTTATCTACTGCTCACCTAACACCTCTACCCCTGTCACTGTCCTCCACTGCTCACCTAACCCTGCCACCTCCTGTCACTATACTCTACCACCCACCTGCTACTATCCTCATCTAACCCGTCCACCCCTTCTGCTGTGCTCTTTCACTCACCTAACCATTACTCCCCCTGGAGAGCAGTGAAGCAGAAGCATAGGATAAGAAATGAATATGCACTTTCATAATATGGGAGAATAATAATAATATGTTTTTTTTTTTCTCATGAGTCATAGGGCTCTGATATGCTGATAGTGGCAACAATGTTGAATGGTGAGGAGCTGAGGGAGGATTAAAGGGGTATCAGGCAGCAAGAGTTGGGGGTTGTCTGCACAGAAGAGGGAAAGCCTACACAAGAAATAAAGAATCCAGGGTTGCAGCACCTAGAGGTCCAGGTGGGAGTGCAAGAGAGGTGGTGAATATGGTGAAAAAAGAGCGGGTAATGTCCAATGTGATGGAATGATACTCCATCCCTTCCTAAAGATTTTTTAGGGAGCACGAGAGAGCGGTGTCTGTCTAATAAGCCCTTCTTGAGAAGTAACTTTTAGACCCCCTTGACAAGTGACTACGTTCAGGGTGGGTCTAGAACCCCCTCCCCCTGTACACCTCCAGCCACCTGGGACTACTCCAAATCACCCTGGTCTTCCTGTGGTCACTTAAGAGGCCTAACCTGGTGGCCTCCTTACAGTGGGACGGCCCCCCTGCTCCGCTGTGTATGGTCCCATGCAGAATTAATGCTGCCCATTGAGGAGCCTCTGTATTGCTGTGTTTGTTTTAAATAAATAATTTATTCCACCTGAGCTACACTTTTAAACACTTTAACTTTGTTTGTGGATTATCTGCCTTCACCTAACTTCCCTGGAGGAAACCCTTGGGGAGGTGTCCGCACCACGGGCAACAAAGGCCTGAATTCCCCAGTGGCAGGTTACACTAGTGCGGGGGCTCTTTAGGTCTGACAATTTAAGGAAATTACGTATGTGCTGGGGCTAGAACATGTCTAAGGGCTCCTCATCTGGCATGTTTATATGTATAACGATGCTGCACAATTGTAATGTATTCAACCGTTATATATATTACATAAAGTAATTCTTATTACCTTTAGCGCTCACAAGTGACTCAGTTTTATCTGAAAAAATACAGATACAATAACTGAACAATTATCCCTGTAGACATGGGGGGGGGGGATTACACTTCCCTTTTATTTTCTATCTACCACATCTATCTGACCACCACAGGAATACCCGGGGCCTGTGTACTCACCTTCATATGGGGCACTGCTGAAGGTTATGGCTCTGTGTTGAGTACTGGAACACAGAAGTCGGTGGCTTGCCTCTTTGGTGAGCAGGCGGGTTGTTTGTCTTTCATCCATCTGTTCCTAATCGGCTACCCTTCTCTCCTGTCCCCAGCCAGTGACTATTTACTATGGAATCAAGGGAGGAATTGGTTGCCTGTCTGAGAACTGCCTCCCTGTCCCAAGTCCTGAACCCCAAACCAGGGAAAACCCAAACCACCTTAAAGTGGACCAACACCGAGAGGTGATCGGCCCGGAAATCTATAAGATTCCCGGGCCGATCACCTCCCACCCCGCGGGACATCCGAGATCGGGATGTCCCGCGGGGTGAAACCCCCCAGACACCCCAAATCGCTTACCTGATCTTCCTCGCGCCCCTGTAGGCGTGCGCGTGCCCGCGCCGGCCGTCTGCGAATGGCCGGCGGGGGCGCGCGCGCGCCGAAAGTGACGCGAGGGAGGCGGCGGCGGCGGCAGCCGCTTGGACGTTCCTGATCCCCGCCTGGAAGTTGGCGGGGATTGGACCGTCCAGTCACGTGGGAGCGGGGACAGGTAAGATTTTGGGGCTTTCTGGGGGGTTTCACACAGCGGGGCACCCCCGATCGGGGTGCCCCGCCGAAGTGGACCAAAACCCAGGATAGTCAAAATCCTGGGTGTTGGTCCACTTTAAGAACCCAGCGATTTAGATTGCCTGGGCATGACACCCATATGATTGTTTTATTGGTGTTTTGTGGTCACGATCCCCTGATTGGAACATAGAGCAACCTTTACTTTTATGGCCAATACACGTGAATGTGGCAACTATTACTGTAATTATGTCCAGTAAGGTGTCTGGCAGGAGTATTTCAGAGTGCTCCCTACTATCATTATTTCCTTGAAACACAGTCAGGGAAAGTTTCATCTGACAAATATTTCCATACTCCACCAAGTCCAAATCTGTTTCCAGGTAACAGAGCTTGATGCTGTACACCCCGATACTTCCAAAAACATCTGTGAACATTTTGTTAGGTGACCAAATGACCAAAGAGGTGAGTAGTTACTGACAAAAAATGTACATTATTATAGCTCCAAACTTTTCTTACTGTATCCAATGTATAAGGCACAACATAATAATAAATATTCTTACTTGATGGTTCTTTTCCAGGCACTGGATTTCCTATATCAGATGAAAAACAGTTAATTGGCATAAGGACATTCATTTTTTCCATGTTCGGGTCAGACGCCAATTTCAAAAGGGACTTCTGGCTGAAGTCTATGTTCGGGTTTGTGAACCCAAATTTGCGAAGTTCAGTGCGAACCCGAACTTTGCCCTTCGGTTCGCCCATCTTTAGTAGTAACATAATTTTGTGCAGTATGCTTCAGGTAATAAGTGAACCCACCTACTCTCCTTCCACCCAACCAATGCAGCAGATGAGGCTGAGCCAGCAGACACCTGTCCGTATATATAAAAGCAGAGCCCTACACAACTGATGTCATTTTTATTATTGTGACCAGTAGGTGTCACAGCTCTTGATCAGGTTATATACCACCTGGTCTGCAGGACATGTGCCAGTGAAGCAGCACTGGGCAACTGCTATTTTTTTAGGGAGAGCGGCCGGGGGCACAAAGAGCTGGAAATGCAATTCAATGGAATTTAATGGTCTTCACATGGACACATAGGAGCAGCTGGCTCCTTAATTCAAATTTGAAGAGGAATACCCTGTCCTTGTGTTCCCCTGTGAGGGCCTCAAAAAATATTAGCTGCACAGTAACTCTGCATTACTTAGAATTTGTGGACTAGCAGAGAATATCGCTTTGAATAGAAAAGAGTCGGCATTATGGCTGAGAAGGACCATCCTCATACCAGGCACTGCAGACACATGGGCCCCGATTTACTAAAGATATATTAGCCTGATCTGGTCCGGCATAGGTGGGCACAGCAAACACAGGATTATCACTGAGCTGAAGGAATTCCATATTTACTACTCAGTGCTGAGTTCTGAACGCAGGTCGGAGGACTCACCTCTTATTTCTGCACAGTCAGGCTCACTCCCATAGAACACAATGAGAACATATGGAAGCAAATTATTAGATCTGCAGTTTGTTAAAGGATCGCTATCATGAAATTGTGTAATATTAAAAACCCGTATAAACACGTTGGCTAATGAAAGGCGACGTCACTTATAAACCCAAACTCAATATAACTCCTGCCAAGCTTGTGGTTTTCTTCTCCTGGTAGGACCAAAATGCAGTGGTGACAGGTTTAGTTTATCAAGGGTGACAGAACCTGTTTTTTTCCTGGTTTTCTCTTTCTTCCATTAATAAAATTAAAAAACAAGCCTGGTTGGATATTCCTTGGTGCTGGGTTTATAAGTGACCTCTCCTCCCGCCATCCAGCATATTTATATGCATTTTTATTATTGGCCCATTTTTTCGCAATAGTGCTTCTTTAAATCGGTCCCATACATGTCGCTGGCCAATCAGAGGATGCCATTTCAGGCGAGGATTGAGGTTTGGGTAAGGATTTCAGGGGTGTTGCAGGGGTATTGCTCTAGATGCCCCCCAAGCCTAGGAAACGGGTGTGGGATCACTTTATACCTACTTAATTTATAATACATTATTTTACAGTGTGCAGATCTTTGAATTAAAGCAAAGATAATGTTTTTATTAAAAAAAAAAAAACATATTGTTTTAAAATCTGTACATTTTTACCTATGACCTATTGTATTTATTTGTAACTCTGAGAATAATCACACACTGCTCTATACAGTACGTAGAATTGTCTCTCCACACATTTAAACTGAAAGTCCACTTTCAATTACTATTTTTAAAGAAAACCACTGGGGTGTAGAATGGCACCAACTAATTAGAGGTTAATGTGGTGCAGTGCTCTGGATTTTAACCCAAGAGATATACGCAACAAAAAGGGGGATGCCCATAAACAATTTTAAAACACATAAAAGACATGCAATTTCCTATTCTTCCATAATAGGAAATTGCATGTCTTTTATGTTTTTTTTTTTAAATTGTCTTCGAGTGTATTGATTTTGAAAAATGACGGGATTAATAGAAACATAGAAACATAGAAGGTTGAAGGCAGAAGGAGACCATACGGTCCATCTAGTCTGCCCTTATGTGTATACAGTATGTTCTCTTTATCTTAGGATAGATGTGTGCTTATCCCAGGTATGTTTAAATTCAGTGACTGTTGATTTTTCAACTACCTCTGCTGGAAGTTTGTTCCAAGCATCTACTACTCTTTCTGTAAAATAATATTTTCTAACATTGCTCCTGATCTTCCCCCCGACTAGCTTCAGGTTGTGCCCCCTTGTTCTATCATTAAGCTTCTTCTTAAAAACACTTCCCTCCTGAACCTTATTCAATCCTTTCACATATTTAAAGGTCTCAATCATGTCCCCCTCTCCCTTCTTTCCTCCAGACTGTACAAATTAAGTTCTTTAAGTCTCTCCTGATAAGTTTTAAGTTTAAGTCCTTCCACCATTTTTGTTGCCGGCCTTTGGACACGTTCTATTTGAATAATGTCTTTTTGCAGGTAAGGTCTCCAGAACTGCACACAGTATTCTAGCTGTGGCCTTACCAGGGCTCTATACAGCGGCATCACAACCTCCCTCTTCCTACTGGTGATGCCTCGAGCTATGCAGCCGAGCATCCTGCTTGCTTTTCCCACTGCCTGGCTACACTGTCCACTCATCTTGCAGCTATCAGTAATCAGTATCCCTAAATCTCTCTCCTCCGAGGTCCTGGATAACACAGTGCTGCCCATACGGTGCTCAGAGCAGGGATTCCTTCTACCCAAGTGCAGGATTTTACATTTAGAGACATTAAACTCTAGTTTCCACAGTTCTGACCATCTATCCAGTAAAGCTAAATCATTTTCCATGTTGCAGACATCTCCAGGAATATCCACCCTATTACTAACCTTTGTAAGATCAGCAAACAGACAAACTTTTCCTACCAAGCCTTCTCCTATGTCACTTACAAATATATTAAAAAGAATGGGGCCCAGGACAGAGCCTTGCGGCACACCACTTGTAACTCGCCTTTGTTCAGATTGCACACCATTTACAACAACACTCTGATACCGATCCCTCAGCCAACTGGAAATCCACTGAACTATCCAGGGATTGAGTCCTACCTTCAATAACCTATCTATGAGCTCCTTATGTGGTACAGTGTCAAAGGCTTTGCTAAAATCCAGATAGGCGATATCCAGAGCACCACCTTCATCTAACACTTTAGTGACATTGTCAAAGAAATCAATAAGATTGGTCACATGATCTGCCCTCAGTAAAGCCGGGCTGTTTTGGGTCCAACAGGTCATACATTTTTAGATGGAAATTATCTGTTTTTTTAAGAGTGTTTCCATTAATTTGACCACTATAAATGTTAAACTAACTGGCCTGTAATTACTGGCTTCTTCTCTACTCCCCTTTTTATGGATTGGTACGACATTGGCCATTCTCCAATCATCTGGAACCTCACCAGTTGAAAGGGAATGGTTAAGTAAATCAGTCAGAGGGGCTGCAATCACAAACCTAAGTTCCCTTAGAACTCTGGGGTGGATTCCATCTGGACCCATCGCCTTACTTACCTTTAGATGTGCCAGCTCGGATAGGACATCAGCCTCCAGAAACTCCGGAGCTGTGCCCTCCCAGCTGGATGCTGTGCTATGGCCATGCCTGCTACTATCTGAAAATACCAAACAAAAGTAGCTATTCAGATGGTCAGCCACAGCCTTATCTCCATCAATATATTTATTTTCCCTATTTTTAATTTTTGAGACTGCATTGTATTTCTTCTTTCTGTCACCAATATATCGGAAAAAGGTTTTATCTCCCCTCTTCATAGATTTGGCCATTTCTTCCTCCTTTTGCCCTTTAGCAGTCCTTATAATCAGTTTTGCTTTCCTCTGTTTAATTTTATACGCCTCTCTGTCAGCTACACTTCCACTTACTTTATACTTCTTATAGGCAGACTTCTTATCTTTTATGCTCGTGCTGACTTCCCTAGTAAACCATAATGGTTTCTTCTTCCTTTTATTCTTGCTAGTTTGTTTCACATATTGCTTAGTTGCCTTTAAGATGGCCATTTCTAATAGTGACCACTGGGCACTCACTTCTGCTACTCTGTTCCACTCACCTAATTTTCTTCCTACATACTCCGCCATTTCCTTGAAGTTTGTCTTCCTAAAGTCTAGCACTTTGGTTCTGGTGTGTGATTGCACAATGTCTGTCCAGGTGGTGGCGGACCCCCGGGGAACAGCTCTGACCATTCGGTGAAGTACTTTTCAATATTAGTCCCATTTATTTTCATTTATGTATGTGATAAAGGTAGTATTTAGGAGATAGGGCCCATTTACTCGTTCACCCAGCATAGAGCATTCTATACCTCTATTGCACTGACATGCAGGTCACACAGCTTTGAGCTATTAATGTTGTACATAGCACAGTACATATTAATTAATTTTTGCATTTGCACTTTATGTCTCTATTGCACTGAAATGCAGATTCACCCAGCATAGAGCATTTCATGCTTCTATTGCATTGACATGCAGGTCACATAGTTTTGAGTTATCAATGTTGTATATAGCACAGTACATATTCATTATTTTTTTTGCATTTGCACTTTATGTTTCTATTGCACTGAAATGCAGGCTGCACAGTTTTGAGCAATCAATGTTGTATATAGCACAGTATAGATTAATTAATTTTGCATTGGCACTTTATTGTATAATTGATTGTAGGTTTATTGATTCATAGGGACTTTTTACTTATACACATTTCCCCTGAGAGCTTGATACATTTACCCGGGGTCCTCATGTTTTTAACATAGTTTTTAACCCTAACAGCGTGCTCTAATATTGTAGATATACCCATATATGAAATAAAGGGCTATTATTGCATTATATTTTTGTGGTTTGTGCGGTAATATATATACAGACATTGGTGGGGGTGTTCTGGGTTACCCCACTCTTTCTTGTGTGCACAATGTCTGTTTTTATTCTGAACCATAAGCATTGATGGTCACTGGAACCCAGATTTTCTTCAACCCTGACCTTGGACACCAGATTCCCATTGGTCAGAACTAAGTCCAGGATGTTATCTCCTCTAGTTGGCAATGTCACAAGTTGTTTTAGAGACACTCCATTAAGTGCCTCTAATATAGTCCTGCTCTTGCATGTCGATGCACTTGGCATATTCCAGTCCACATCGGGCATGTTGAAGTCACCTGTAATTTCAATGTCCCCCTTCTCTGCCATTCCACTGATTTCATCTATTAACAGATTAATAAATATATGTTTTTATATTTTTTTGGTGTGTGCAATAATAAGTCTCTGGAACAGTCCCTGTTGGGGGTTTATGGGCATCCCCCTTTTTGTTGCGTACTATTTTTAAAGTGCATTTTTTGGGGGTTCAAAATAATATGCTCAAAGTGCTGAGCTGCTGAGGTGAGGAAGCTCACTCAGCCTTACACAGGCCCAGCTGCAGTGTTCTGATTCTGTGTAAGCTTTGCCTGTGTGTGAATGTGTGACTGTGCAAATGATTAAATATGGGCCTGGCCGGCAGCTTAGCAGCCATATCTATGCTCATTCCACTTATTTCAATGCTGTTAATAAGCACAAATGGCTTCAATAGTCAAATACAGACAATATTTCTGGCTGCAAAGTATTGTGAGAATCTTATTTTGTCTATTTATCACATAAATTTCTTATTATAGGATTTGCATTTTAAGCTTCATCTCAGCCTCATATACTTAAAGGTTCTGTAAATCCAGAAAAAAAACAAAAAGACAAAACAGACACATAACGCATGTTATAACACTCCACACACCTACAGCGGTCCAGTTATGTGTTAATTTAACCTCACCTGAACAAGCCATGACCAGGGCAAGTAGCCCAAAAATCTGGTGAGCCTTCATTTCTGGAACAAAAATATAAACGTCTTATTTTATCTTTTACCCATTGGCTTTATGTTTATGATGTGGATTTGAGTTACACAAGACAAACTAGACTCCTTATTGTTATTGAAAAAAGCGCGGCCCTTCCGATTAGCACCAAACTCACCCACAACCCAAGTGGCCAGGGGGGTTCTGGATAATTGGATGGTGCGTATTGGCAAGCAACCTGTTGCAGCCAGCTTCCCATTCTTTGAAATTGTAGAGCTCTTACCAGTTCACAAGGAGTTACACTTTCATTTTCTTCTTGACTAGGCCTAAATTAACAATACTCACCTTCGGCGTCTTTCATTCCTCTGCTTCCCGCCAGGCAGCGTTCTCTCTCAAGTCCAGCAGCAAGCCCAAGCCCCAGATTTACTGGCAGGGGAGAACATTACAAAAAAGTCCAGCTCATACCCCAGTCTGTTAAAATATAACCTTTACTTGTATCCTTTAAAATGGGCAGGCTGATTCATCATTAGCGCCATGTAGTGACAGATGAGCGTCTGTAGCAGCATTTTCAGAGAACGCCCGCTAGTAGTCGCAGTGCTCGGCCGTGGGTTGCTAGTTCCTAGCGACACAGTCGCTGTGCACTAATGATGAATACATTGTGAGGAGTCGCTATTTAACCAGTACAGCGCTGTATGGGAGCATATGGTAGCGACTGGTCAGAGCATTATAAAAACAGCCTCACAAAACTCTGGCGCTGAAAAATACTTGTTTGAAGCCCAGAGCGCAGGAAGCTGTGTGATTAAAGTCTGTTTTTCAGCATCTATCCACTAGTAACAAAGTGAAAACATATGGAATTACATTGTAGCAACATTGTAACATGAACACTTTAATGCCAGACCTGTAATGTCATTTCTGCATAAATATATAAAACATGAAAAATGTGTGAAAAAACTGCTTTTTCAATGCCAGAAGAGGTCACAACATTATTTGAGATTTTTTGCAAAATAAAAAAAAAAACCCGCTTAAAGAGAAGAAAATGCTCGTCTATTGAAATGTATGGGAGAGCGACAGGTAGCGAGAGGTCATACTTGGCGCTGTGCAAGGCTGAACACCGGCGCTGTTCGCTGAGGCTGTGAAAATGATGAATTGGACGCTACATGTCCCAGTCGCTAAACATTCTGCTTGATAAATGTGTAATTGCGTGCCGTGTCCGGCGTTCACCAGTCACTACCTGTCGCTACCTCTCATTATCCAGCCACTACCTGACGCTATCTCTTCATAAATAACCCCCATAGTCTTTTTATTTTTTAAACATTTTGCAGTAAAAAATGGGAGACCCCCCCCCCCCCCCCAGTTCTAACAGCCAAGTGCCCCAGGAATAGGAGCTGGTAACCCAAGTCTCAGAGGCTGATCAGCTAGCCATTAACCTTGCAGGTTCATTATTTACCAGGGGAGCCTGGAGAACCCTACAGTAACTCTGGGCCCCTTACAATGGGTATCAGGCTCTACTGCACCCCTGTACCCAGTGGGAGTTTAAGTAATTGGATGGGGAAGTTGGCAAGACGTCAGCTGCATCCTGAAAGGTGTCTTGCTGCCCCCTCTACCATTTGAGCTGGTGTTGGGCTCTACCAGGTGCAGATCATTAGTTAGGCATTCTGGCACCTGGTGCAAAGTTTCAAAATTGTGCCCCCACCTGTACTCAGGCCCCCCTTTGGCGTCCCCCTGACCTGCTGCACCCAGGGCACGTGTCCCCCTGCCCCCCCCTAGCTACGCCCCTGACCAGGTGACTTGTCGACACCTCTTCTCATGACCCACACCCTGATTTGAAACAGGCAAGAGCTCAGTAAACATCTGCATGGGCCTGGAGTTCTGGGGGCAAACCCTGGAATAGAACTAGACCTTTGCTGAACACTTGGCTGCACTGGCCGACTGATTAGCAGGACTGGAGACCAGACACTTGGCCTCTGAGCCCTGGGTTACCACCCCATATGCCTGGTGCACCAAGCTCACACATTTATTTCTTTGAATGTATTTGTATATTATTATTTTTTATTTCTTTAAATTTATTTAAATAATAGAAGAAAACTGAAATTATTTGGATTTTCTCTCTTCATTATTTACAAAGTGACTCATAGATGAACAAGGAAATGGTATCTGGGATTCAGAATTACCAGATGTCAGATACCCCCGGGCTATGCGGCAACACAGCTTCCTGACCAGATAGACCCCTGTCCAGCTCATCACCATATCTAGTTATATGTTTGCCTACAATGATACTGTACAGAGGTACAATACCTGTGTCACCAGAGCTGACACTCTAACACACAGTGTGTACAGTAGATAAACCCCCTTATACATAGGAAATATTTACACTTTTATTATTTGTATGACACAGCCGCCCCCAGTAGGAGTCATAGCAGCCTGTATATAAAAGAAAATCTTCTTCCATTGATCTCCTTCCTGGCAGCCATAGCTGGTAATGTTATTACATGCAGGGAAGACACCCCTCACTCGTCTCTTTTACAAAATAAATACAAATAATTTTGACATCCTTTCAGGGTTTTCTACTCCCCTCATCCATGTATTTAGTTGCCCACCTTTAACCACATTCTGATATGTCTTTCTTATGCACTGGTGCCCAGAACTGTACAGAATATTCCATATGGGATCTGACCAGTGACTTATACAGGGGTAAAATAATGCTTTGGTCATGGGCACCTATGCCCCGATGAACAACCTGCAACCCTATGCCACAAGGATAAAACAAAGCCCCATAATAATCTGCGATGGCGCCACTATAAAAAAATGTATAAAGGATTTTATTAAGGCTTAAATATGACAACCCAACATATACACAAGCAGAAGCACATTTAAAACAACAAAATGGGCTATCACCCCCCCCCCCCCAATATAGAACCCCCCTATCCAACTGACCCTCTGAGGTGCAAATACAAAAGGGCCTAATAAAGAATTTTCCATAATATGTTTAATTTTTAAATGATATTGTGCAATCCACAGTAAATAACAAGAAAATACCTAGTAACCAACATATATAATGAATAAATACCAAGTGTATCTTAAACTCTCAGTGTAGCAGCCCAGTAAAGCATATGGAATAGAAAACCCAGCAAATTTAGTAAGTAAAGATCATATCACCAGCAAAGTCCAATGATACTGAGTACCGAGGTAAGTGGGACACACCTATGAAATGCACAGGGTCTGCTTTGGCCCCCCTCAGCCCCCTTCTCGCTTTATTGGATTTTGCTGGTGCTTTGCTCATTTGCCAGTTTTCTGCCCATAATTCCTACTTATCTTAATCTGTATGTAGTTGTATGAATTCAATTACACAGCTTAGTATCATCTGCAGAGATATTTTACTGTGTATTCCCTTGTGCCCCCACCATGTACTGACCTCTATAGTACTACGCTAGTAACAGTGATTCATTCAGTAAATATCATTAATAACCAAATAACCATCCATTGTTTCCGATAATTTATCCTATTACTTGCCCATGTCCATGATTCCCCCCAGTCCAAGCTTTGTCATCTTTGCCATATGTTACCATCACCCGATTGCAAAACATGTTACTCACTTTGCTATTGTCAGTAAATATATTGGGTCCTTGACCTCTTAGAAATATCCTCTATAATAAATGATGAGACTTACCTTCTCGCTCTCCTCGTCCTCTGGAATAAGAGCTTCAGGCTCCTCTCGCTGTTTATATAGATCAAAGTGTGTTTGCAGAAATCACTGAGCTATTCTAATAATTAGGAACAAGGAACATAACTCCACCCAAGACACTCCCAACTACTTCTGAGGAGACTGGCAGCAAACCTATGAGAAACATATCAACATGGTAAAGCTTTCTCAGGATGATTTTACTTGTTTGGTAGACTCTATGTAGCACTGATTATATGTTTTAGAAAAGTTAGTGCATGGAAAAGTAATTTATCTACCTTCTACTGTAATAGAGGAGTTCCCGAGGGGTTAAAGGCCTCCAACCGCAAAGTTCACAGGGGAGGATTGCTGAGCTCTACTGCTCTGTATGTTTCTCCCCATTATACAGTGAGTATCACTAGTGAGGTTAGCTCAGGGGATAGACAGTTAGAGCTACATCAGCACCATTTGTCAGTGAGCACTGTTATTGAACTGTTATTCATGTTGTTCAAATTCCTGTCACCCTTTGTTCTCTTTTGTTATATGTAGCATCATCAGAATTACCAAAGATACACAATTACATAAGTTGGTCACCCAGACGCATAATTCAGAGTTCTCAAAATCGTCTTTAGGAACATAAACTCCCTATTACTAGGGATGGGCAAACTCATACCGCAAAGTTTGCAGTTCGGGTTCGCCCATCCCTAGTAATGAGGAGATTGTGTTCAGTCAGAGGCCTGTGCCGGGATCAGCTTTGGGCCAGAACAGTTGCTGAGCAGCCCATCAATCAGCTTCTAGCCCTCCCTGCAGCCAATCAGGTCAGCCAGCAGGGCGAGTATATCGCTTCCCCCCCACTCATGCCCTGCCCCCAACCAATCAGGAATGGGAGTAGGCGGTGCCAGGCAACAACGGGGTATGGCCAGAAGTTGGGATGACAGCTCCCGGCCAGGTGCACACAGCACTCTGCCTACTACAGAAGATTTCAGTACAGAAGACTGTCACTGTCTGCTATGGGATGATGGGGGTTGTTCTGCAACACATTTTGCTATGGGATGATGGGGATTATTCTGCAACACAGTCTGCTATGGGAAGATGGGGGTTGTTCTGCAACACATTCTGCTATGGGATGCTGGGGGTTGTTCTGCAACACACTCTGCTATAGCAGAAGATGTCGCATTGTCTACTATGTGATATTTTTGGGCCCCCAAGTTTGGTTCCCCATTGACTTCAACTTTGGCGGCAAGTTCGTTCAAACTTGGCCAACCCGAACTTCTACAGGTCTGCTCTCCCTACTCATTACTGTATCCCACAATGATATAGGAGCAGATTTAGAGTAAAACATTTAGTCCACCCGGCTACCTCAATGGTCCATGTAACTTATTTTTCTGCACCTGCTCCAGCCACCCCCAAAAGACAATTCACATTTTCCAGAGGAATTCTTAAATTCATGATATAATTTCATATGTGCCTTAAACAGGACCAAAACCTGAGATTTTACCTACCTATCCCAATTAGTGATGCTCCGCTATGTGACCCCCCCCGCCAGTTTGATTTCCCTATACACAGCAAAGCATGTTTCCATATAGATAGCGTTTAAGGTGACCCATGTGAGCTTGGTGTGTCCAATAACCTCATGGCGTTATCCCCAATGGGCTTGTGGGCTAAAATTATATTGCTACTGATTTGTTATTATTGATGAGCTTTGAATTCAAGCCAGTGTAAAAGGCAGAAATAACCAGCTGTGCATCAGCTCTGATAAACTAGAGCCACCTGGATACTTGCTCTATTTGACAACAAGCAACCTATCAGGGTGATCGGTGACCCAGCACATTACTGTGCAACCGCCAGCCCTTGAGCCTTATAGGCTGCTCCATGATGAGAATACAGGAAGAGGTGAGTACACAGGAGGCCCCTTTGTCTAGTTTAGAGGTGCCAATTCCTTGTGGAGAAGCTTGATCTGTGCTGCCTCGCTGCTGCATATTAAAGATGGAGTCTGCTCATTTTGGTCCAAAAATTTGCATAATAGGCTCGATTCAGAGACAGATACGTCTGGACTTTCGTATGTGTCTGTGTATGTTTTTGTGTCTGTTTGGCCTTTTTTTTTTTGTTTTTTTGTTCGTTTTTCCATGCGTATGTTCGTTACCGCTAATGCGTATATGCGCTTCCACTGGACGGAACTAAATGGGATCATTTGCGTTAGTTCGGATCATTTTCCCATCAAAATCTGATAGTTTGCGTTCGTTCAGATATCTTACGTTATTGGGATGGGCTTGCGTCTCATTCAGAGAGTTGATTGGCAAGGGACCACCACCCTATAAAACCTTTTCATTTGCGATAGACTTACGGGACCATTTTGCACTCGGCTTGCTTGCTTTTGACCATGTTTTGCGGCTTTGTGGAGGAATATGAGCGCCTCTTCCTTTTATTAATTCCTTAGCATAATGACAAATGGCCTCTTTCTTTTATTAATTCCTTAGCATAATGACATATGGCCTCATGAGTTAGCTTGCAATCTAATAAACATTCCATCCACAGCTGTTAAACATGTTTTTGCCGACAAATAATTTTTTAAAATTTTTTTTACAGGGACCACATGTGCCAGAGTGGCACAACTGAGTGCCAGGGTATTTCAGTTGGTGGGCGAGATGCAGTAGCTGCACGACTCGTTGGGGACAACAGATTAAGAATAATGTTCTCGAGCCTGCCATTGCAGTGTATATATTTTAAAACATGTAAATTTGTATTTTTAAAATGTTAAAATTTTTATATTTACAGTTTTGTAAAAAAAAGAAAAAAAAATCTTCAAAGTTGTTCCATTTTAGAAAAAAAAAAGATTTTTAAAAAAAGGCAATATAAAAATGCCAGGTCAAATAAAAAAAAAAAAAAAAAAAAACTTGTTTCTGTGTCATTTCTTTTTCTAAATACAAAGGGTTGGTTACCACAAAACGAATGCAAAAAACAACATTCAGATTCATGAAGATTCGCCTGACCGCGAAGTGATTTGGGTAAGTTTTAGGGGTGGGAAATGCAAGAATATACTGACCGCAAAGTGATTTAGCTAAGCATTGTAGCAAAAGTGAGTGAACCAAATATGTAGTTAAGTTTGTAGTGCGCAGGCGTAAGGTCGTAAGGATTTTCATCTGGACGATTATTTATAGAAAAAGGAAATCTGAATCTAACGGGAAACGTAAATGATTTGTGGGAGGAGACGATGGAAAAAGGGCAAAAACGAAAGCCTACGTTGTAACATGGCAGAAGTTCCGGCAGAAGTCGTTACATACGACGAAACGCGTTGGATCGCTTGGACTTTTCGCTTTCTAGGAGGGAACTTTGGACTATGGTCTGAACCCTGGGCCGGCCCTGGCGGTGAGAACCACTGGTAGTTTGGCTGCATTGAAGGCGTTATTTACTTTTAATCTTTGTGAGTGTGATTCATTAAATAGTCTTTTAATTTGAATGAGACGTATTGCACTAGTGGTTTGTTCTGTTTGCCTTACATGAAATTGTCTGAGATAAATTGTGACGGCAAGCTCCATATTGTGACATGAGAAGAAGGATTGAATGAAGACCTAAGGGGTTATCTTTAAGGCGCTGTACCTTCTGAGTTCTATCTAAGATAAATTGTGACGGCAAGCTCCATATTGTGACATGAGAAGAAGGATTGAATGAAGACCTAAGGGGTTATCTTTAAGGCGCTGTACCTTCTGAGTTCTGGTAAGAGCGGTGGCATCACATTGGTGACCTGAGTTGAAGGTGGTGGAGCATGCACTACGGGATGAGAATTTCTTGTGGAGGACTTTATATTTACTAAGCTCTGTGCCTTTGCTTTAGATTTTCATTATTACAAAAGAGGAGGAACTTTTGGTTGCACGTTGAGCTCAATCTAACACTGTTAGCGCGGTATTTTGTATTGTATATTACGTTGTAACATGAGTAACATAAACGGAAAACGAAAGCTGGAAAATGACATTCTCGTTGGCATACGTTCGGACGAAGACTTTACTGAAGGCTTGCGATGCATGCTTAGAATCGCACGTACACGCATACGCGAGTGGTAAAATTAAAAAAAAAACAGATCGACACAAAAACGAAAGTCTTTTTATGTCTCTCTGAATCAACCCTATTAAGCCAATTTCTCACTCATTTTTTGTACCAGCCTTTTGTACCAGCCTTTTTTGTGCCACATTATCAAATGCTTTAGAAAAGTCAAGCTATATGATATTCAATGACTCCCCCTGATCCAATCTTGAACTTACCTCCTCATAAAAGCTGATTAGGAGCGATTCCTCATAAATCCATGCTGATATGGAGTAATAAGGTCATTTTCCCCAAGGTGCTCCAGAATAGTACCCTTAAAAAACCCAGCTTTCCCACCACAGATGTTAAGCTTACCGGTCTGTAGTTCCCAGGAACAAACCCTGTAGTTATTGAATCCACAAATATTAGAAATAACAGCTTGTTTATTACTGTACATAATTACCTTAAGACACAAGCATGCATATCATCTGATCCCAGTAATTTATCGATTTTTATCTGCTTGAGATGGTGCTGGACTTCTTCCTTGGTTAGACCAGTGACATTTAATAGATTTTCAGGTATTCCCCTACATTTCATTTGGTATGTCACATTCTTTTGTGAATATAGATGCAAAGAATTTGTTTAGTAAATTTGCTTTCTCCTCATTTCCCTCTATAGGTGTCCCCTCCTTGCTTTTCAGGGGGCCCACACCCTCAGGTTTGTACCTTTTACGGTTTATGTAGCTAAAGAATAATTTGTTAGTTTAGTTAGTTAGTTTTACTCTCTTTTGCGATCAGTCTTTCTGTCTCCAGCTTTGCTGCCCTTATCTGTTGTTTACATTGTTAATTTTCTTTATAATTTTCGCTGCCCCTTCCTGCTTTAAACATTTAAATGCCTTTTTTGTTGTTTGAGACTTTAGACTTTATAAGGTTAATCAAATCTACATCACGCTACTGAAATCAGAGATTGAATGGATCTAGCGCCATGCACCAGTGCAATAAATGGACGGTTAAAGAAAGATGCATCTGTATTTTGAAAAGATGGATTGTTATTAAGACTTGGTAAAGTAAGGTAAGACTACATTAAACTACTGACAGTGTGATAGATCAAACAGGATCTATCCAACGGCAATATTGAAGGTCATTGACCAAACTTGAAATGTATTAACTAAGACTGAAGAGATGGGCCTTAAGGGGCTTTTGAAGGCAAGGTGAGATTGCATCAAGCAGAGGGTGGTAGAACAAGCAGAATCCAGTTTACTACATCGTCTTAACTTGGAAATGTCCAACCTATGGCTGAGGAGATGAGGTTTTTTTTTGACTTTATAAGATAAAGCAGGTCTACATTAAGCTACTGGTAGAAAAAAATATTTTTTATCAGTTCTAATCTAAAAAGTTGATTGAGCATTAGTGAGGCTTTGACATGTGTTATTTCAGGCTGAAGAGGTAGAATTAGAGGCTTTTTAGACTTTTGAAGTCAAGTCTACAACCAGATTCTAAAATCAGAGTGTAGAAGAACAAACAGGATCCAAGCTTCCACCATCGGTCAAACTTGGAGATGCCAATTTTAAGAATGAAGAAATATGTTTTTAAGTAAGCAAATCTGACTTGACAATATCCATTTAAGGCAAGGTACAGTATGTCTTTATCATGCTACTAACAGCACAGAGTGGTATAACAAATGGGATTCATTCTACGGCAAAGTTAATTGACTATTGGGATATTACAACAAATAAGTTCCATCCATTATACATCCATTTTACAGCAAAACTGATTGGACATCAACCAAAAAGGAAAACCATATTAGGCTCAATAAATGAGCTTTGATGAGCTATTTAGATCTTCTAAGGTAAGGCACAGCTACATCATGATGCTAACAGCACAGGGTAGGAGAACAAATCCAATATATACTACAGCAAAGTTGATCGGACATTTTAAGTCTCAAGAGATGAGCTTTGAGAAGCATTTAGGCTTTAGGCACTGCTACAGTAAAACATTCTTTCAACAGCATGGAGTGACAGAACAATTGGGATTTATTCTATGGCAAAGTCGATTAAACATTGGGTGGTAGAACAAATGAGTCCCATTCTAAGGCAAAGTTGGTTAGACATTACCCAATGTCCCATTTTAGGCTCAAGATATGGCCTTGGAGGAGCTACTCAGGCTCTCTAAGGTAAGGTTTAGCTAAAACATGATGCTAACAGCACAGGGTGATAGAACAGATGGGAGCTCTTCTAAAACAAAGTTGATCGAACATAGGCAAAACTTGGAAATGTCCTTTTTATGGCTAAATAGATGGGTTTTGAGGAGCTCTTTAGACTTTTTGGCGCAGTGTTTTCCACGAGAGCCCCCAAGAGGTCATGAGTTGTGGATCTCCAAATATCTGTCTATTGAGCACTGCTGCTGCACTAATTACTTCACCTGAGCATCTTGGTGGAGATCTACACCTGTCTTGTTGGTGGCTATCGAGGAGAGGACTGAGGAACACTGGTTTAGGGTAAAGGAAGCCTAAAGCTAATCACTGATTTGTGACTGCAATCTTCATCCTACACCCTCTGGCAATAGCCACTGGCTGTTTAAGCCAAGGAAAATCAAGGGCAAACCACACAAACAATATTCTAGCACCCACTGAAAATTCTGCCATACTTAGAAATGCCCTACTTAGAGGCAATGTCTGGTAGATGGCTAGCAAGCTTAGAAGTAATCTGGAGCAAAAGAAACCCACACTATGGCAGCAATCATCATATTCTGGGCCCCATACCACCCATATGGGTCTGTATCCCACTACCAGCCTCTTTCTTTCGTGCAATTCCTGGACTGCCTCCATGAAGAATGTTTTTGCACCATGCTAAATCTCTTTTTGCCTCCCTGGGGCTCTGGGCAATTCCCTCTGCCACATTTTTCCATGGGCTTGGTGGGACCCCATTAGCAGCCAATACCATCCAATGACCAGGAAGCACAACAGCAGATAAACACATCACCTATGCCCTACATGACCTGGACCAGGTGGTTCCCTGAATAGTATCCACATGCGCAATAAAATATAGCATACATAAGATCATAGGATTGATGTCTTACCTTGTCCTGGAAATGCCTTGTGCCCTAACTAACTCTGGAGCTCTGAACCCAATTATATGGATAATAAGCCTTCCACCGGAGTCTGCTCCTCCTCATCGAGGTAACGTTCTGTCTCCCCTCTCCTCCCAGTCACAGCCCTTGGCTATAATCCACGAGCTGAGTATCGCCTGAGGTTTCTAACATGAGAAACAAATACAAACACACAATGCTCCTGCGTCAGATATTATGCTATTTCCCAGACAGACGTTACAGCAATTTAACCATTTCTTCATGATTTGAGTCTAAGTTGCCAATTAATTGGTAGCTTTTAGGGAGATGGGGAGAAGGATGTATGGACCTTCCAGCTGCATAAATCACCCGGCTCTAGGTATAAACAGAGAATGGTTACATATTTTATAAATCTGTTCCCAAAATTCGGCTTAAAGTGGCACCATGCCCCATGGGGCACCCGAAATTTGATTGCACCAATGTGTGAAGTCGGATTACTAATGATGATGAAACATTTTCGATGAGAGCAGATGAAATGGCTAAAGACTTCAGAGAGAGGGGTTATGATCCGATCGTGATAGAACAAGCTAAAAAAATGGGCCAGAACCGACAAAACCTGTTAAGAGATAGACCCAAAATGATACAACAGTGATTTCCAATACCTCTAACATTTTCAAGTCATTCTGTAGAGATTGAATGAATGATCCATCAACACTGGCACATCCACATTTGGAACAGCACCAATGTTTGTAAGGAAGAGACCGCCCAACTGGTAAAGGCTAACACCAGAAGGGTAAACACAGACCCATCTAGGAGTTTTGGCACACAGTGGCTCACTGAAAGACAGGCCCCCATTGGAATGTATGCTTGTGGTCACTGCAATCAGTGTGGATTTGTAATGGAGGGTAACTTCTTCACACACCCACACTCAGAAAGGAGATTCCCCATCAAACGTGTTTTCAACTGTTTTAGCACAATTGTGATTTATTTCATTATGTCCGTGTGACCTAGGCTATGTGGGCAAAACTGTCCACACCAGGATGAGCGAGTACAGGAGCAATATTCATTTTTTTGATTTAACCTCATCACTAGCATGTCCTTTCTTGGTAAAAGATCACCAGGTAAACCAGTTAAGATTCATGGTCATAGACCAAGTGGATACCCCCAGGCAAAGAGGGGATAGGGATAAGTTACTTTTACAAAGAGAATTTCAATGAATTTACAAATTAGACACCAGGTCACCTCGAGGGTTAAACGAGGAATTCGATTTTACCCCTTACATGTAAAACAGACAATAAAAAATTCTCTTTTGATCTTTCCTTAAGAGCACATCATTTTTTTCTAGGCTACCTATCAGCAGGCTACATGGTTTTATATATATGTTTTGTCACGGCAACACCCTTTAGCATGTAGGCATTAGAGTCCCCCTTAACTGGACCTTTTTTGATAAATATGACAACACAACATTATGGCCACTGGCCCTTTAGGAGTGCCACATAAGGGTTCATTTATGAGTAAAGTTTGATATATATGTGAATTTTAAATATCCATATATACATTAAAATCCCAATATGCTCTAATTTTAGGAGACATATACAGCTGAAAAGCTTCTGTGGATGCGTAGCTAACTCGCCTTTGTGAAGATCCCCAATTGCGCCTCTTTACCATACTTTAAATAACATGTTGTTTTTTACCAATAAATTTATTGAGGCACCGCATGTTGCCGCCCTGCGCCACCTCGATTTTGTTGGTTATCTAACCAGCCCGGCAGGCAGACGGCCAAGATGGTGATGTGCGGATGTGACATTGCAACGCGACTCTTCCGGAGGTGCTCTGCATGTCACGGACTGGCCGGCCAGGGGGGACACATCCACTTAAAAAGGCGCTCACATCTGAACAATACATCGCCCTGCTGAGGAGTTGGTGACAGCACCCCGAAACGTCCAGAAGAGCGATTCATCTGCCTGCTATTATTAAGGGTAAAACATGCCTTCAGGCTTTATCTCTTAACTCTGATCATACTCTAAACTCTGTCTGATTGTGTGCTATATGCTCTGGTGCCTGTGAAATGTGGATAATGGGGCACTATGGGACCTAGTGTACTAGTGACAATGTCTGTTTCTGATTCAGATTGAGGCATTTTTTTCATGTGCTTTTTCCTTTTCTCCATTTTTGTCTGATTTGCCCTGACTTTGTTCATAATATTGTCATTACAGTTTTAGGCCACAAGGTGGCATTGTTATTGTGTACTAAATAGATCTGTTATGTGGAAAGGCACTATACAGGATAGAGATCTGTGTTGTCTTATATGCCTAGCTGTTGGTATACATTTCTATTGAGGAATGATGAACAGATGCCTCTTTTCTCATAAACCAGACCTCTATCCGTATATACCTATCAGCAAATATACAACTATAACATCAACTATAAATTTTAACTTTATATACTAATACAGATCACTCTTTTTGCATCAAAATTCAATTTTGTGTGGTGTGCATTACTGATAGTATAGAAATTGATACTTCTAGGTCTGACTGGGTAATCAGACACAGTATTTGTACCCAAGTATAACAGTAACCTTAATGATAGACAACTGACTCTGGGTGTGCTATATCCCCAGGGTCTCCCACGACTCTGTCTTCTTTGGCGACCACATTCCCAGCTTCTCTGTAGCTGATCATCTGATAGGGCTTCAGATAGGCACGGGGCAGGAGCTCTCCCCAGGCTAGTAGTAGGCAATGGATTCAATGGATGCGGCCAGCAAGCTGGGTCATGTCAGCCGCTATTCCTGCCATGTGGGTGTGGCCTAGGCCAAAAAACATTTTTTGGGGGCTGTATAGCCCAAGGTTTTGAGCCAGTGGGGCAAAGAAAATCTGAATGGAACGAGTGCTACCAGCCCCATCCCGACCCCCACCTCCAGCTGTGTGGATATCATTCAGAATGACATTCCCGCAGGCAGAAGTGTGCCGGGGATGCAGCCGCAGACATGTCAGTGATGAGTCAATCAGGCCATCTGGGAGATTTCACACAGGGGCATTCTAATTTGGGATGCCCCATAAAGAGGTAGGGCAACTCCCTTAAGAGTCTTATAGACCCAAAGAAGGTGTTGGTCCTTTTTAACTGTGGAGCTTTGCCTCTTAATCTGTGGAGTATTGCTTTAATCAGGACCTACAGGTTTGACCTGCAGCAGCCTCACCTATTTTTACTACCTAGTTTGTAGGGCCAGCTCCCGGGTCTAGGTGGGCCCTTGGGCAAAAGAGTCTCGGCCCTTTTGCGGTGTGACATGTCAAATGCCTTGTCATGTCACCATTCAACTCCACTGTCTCTCTTGGGTCCCCCTTTTCAGCTGATCACCCTGCAGTTCACTGCCACCAATCATCCTCTAGTCCTTATCACCTTCTCTTCTGCAGCTGATGGCCCTGCTGATGGCCCTGCTGCTGCCAATCACCCTCCGGACCTTACTGCTTATTCCACAGGTTGCTGATCATTATTTTTGTTCTGCCTTCTGACGCTAAAGGGGCACCATTGCTGACAATTATTTTCTGATCCTCACTGCCTTTTCACCATTGTTTCTTTGCCACCTTCTCCATTGCCATTGAATGTCCTCTGGCCCTGAGGCCAGCTGTGATGGTGCAATCCAGGACCTGTTTACTACATAAAATTGTTAAGCTCCAGACTGGAGTTATGCCTAAAAAAAAGGTAGCAGAGGACTGCCGAAATCAGTGTTAGGTAGGTATCAAATGCATTATAGACTAATGGAGAATTGGGATAAGACAATGCAAAGACCTGGGTAGGGAAAGGATAAGGGCAGTTTTTAAATTCCTAAAACATAAATCTTCACAGTCTTGATTGCTACCAGTTCAGGCTGTTGAAGCATGTCAGAAGCTTGGACTCACAGCATTCTCTCCCTGGTTGGCTTCAATGCATGTTCTTGGCTGCAGTCTGAATGAAGGAGACTACCTTGCTGATTAAAGGAAAGGGGCACTCATGGAAAATGTAGGGTTCATTGAGTTCATGATGAAAGTGCTCATTACACCACAGGGACTATAGTGTCCCTGCATGGGCTTAAAAAATAGACCATGTCCCATGGTGACCTCAAATAACAAAAGAGTAAGTCCCTTGGTGTGCTGTATTTGAATAATTTGAAAAAGAAGAGACAAGATCCCTGGGTGGGCTTGAGTAAGAAGAGTCAGTTACCCTTGGACTTGACATCCATTTGGTTAAATGTGCAAAATGATTGTGCCACAGTGTCTACTGTGTCTCTGGGTAGGCTTAAAACTATAAAGTGTCCCAGAGTAGGTTTAGATTAGAAGGGACTTGGTCCCTGGACTGGCAGGGTTTGACTAGGGGATGGTGTCTCTGGATGGGCTTCAATAAAAACTGAAGATAAAACAATGTTCCTTGTTGGGCTAAAAAAAAGAGATAGTATCCCTGGGTGGAAAAAACAACGTGCCTTGGTGGGGGACGGCATGGGCACAAATAAGAAGAAACATCAACAATGCAAAGTGTGAGGATATATAAAATATATGGCCAGATAAAAATATGACATGCCAGGGGATTGCTTCCAATAAGTAGGCTGTTATCATTGGTTTCCCTGTGCCCCATCACAACAAGACAATAGGGTTGATTCAGAGCCCCTTTCTCATCATTTTTTTGAGTGGAAATTTCTGTTCTCGTACATTTTACCACCTCATCTTATTCAGCAAAGCCTTTTTTTCTGCAAGAATTTTTATGTGAAATATTTTCTTTTTTGTGTGATTTTTTGTTTGCTAGTAATACCTCTGAAAAAATGTTGAGAAAGGGGCTCTGAATTAACCCTATTATCTTCAAAAAAGGTAACGATCTCTGTTTATTTCTCCCTTTTATTTTATAAGCATTTTGCTATATATTGTATGTCTTTTATTTTTATTGTACATCTTTGTTTTACATGCAATTCCCCTTATGGGTGAATTAAATCCTAAAGATTTATAAAGTGGTCTTCTTTGTGCTAACCCACTAAACTTCAGGAGAGACATTTTATTTGTGCTTAATATTGTACCTTGTGTGCTTGCCTATCGCTACCAGTGCCGGTCTGGGGGTGACTTTATTGCTGTATAGTCGGGCCTAGGACCTTATCGTGTGATTGGGTATATTAACTGCATAAGGTGAGATCTTAGCTTAAAGATCGGTGTGTGTATGTAGTGTCTGGCTATTAGGGCCAGGTCCCAAAGACCGTGTGTGTGTAAACGATTGTTTGCAGTACGATCGAAATCCGGTCGTGATCAAGGCATAAAACCGCCTTGATTTATGACACAAAGGATCACCAGCACATCCAAAGATATAAGCAATAACATTTATTAAAGTCCCATTAAAAAGATAACATTGCCATTCCATTGCTAAAGTGTACAAATCAATGCACAACCCAGGACATGAGCAATAGGTAATAAATCTTACGCATTTCGGACGCGCGCTCGTCTTTAGTCATAGATAGAATACAACTCTCTAAGACAGGAATAAATAATGGAACTCACCCCCTGTGCCCCATTTGCACGCTTTAGGACTGGAAATCCACAGTCAATGGCCACTTACCCCTCTCTCTCTTCCCTTTCAACTAAACCAAGCTCTGTGTGCAATCTCTGTGGGATCACTTGTGATCAACCAACCATCTGGATTTACCCTAACTGGCCCTGAATTGTGGTTCCCTCCTGTCAGTCAATCAAGCCTTTGAGGTTCCCCTATACCATCCATCCCAATAACTGCATACCACTGGCGGTACCGACTTCTGTTAGTCTTAGTCTCCTGAGACTAACTCTGAGGAGTTGACCCTGGCCCTCCTTTGCACTAACCCCATGGAACTGCATGGACACCTTTAAGCCCACTTTACCATGTTTACACCTGGGCCACTCTGTATCCTGGTATGTCACTAATGGCTACACTACTAGTCCTAACATGGCACTCATGCTCCCTACTAGCAGTCCTCCACCGAGAGGTTAGGCCCTACTGGTGCCCATGTTCAGCCAATAGTCCTGCTGGAAACGGTGGTCATGAGCGGAATACCTTAGCTTATCTCCAACTCAGTAAAGCCAGGTAAACACAAAACACAGACATTTCACAACACAGTTTCTCAGCACTTCGAGCCTCTGGGTATCCAATTCTTCCACAGCTCATGATATAACCACTTTACACCTAGGGTGCACCTCTCAGCCTTCCATTGCAGCCTCTGGTGCTCTAAAGGGTGCCCTCACTGTAGCAGTGCTCACAGTACCTGCAAAAGTTTGCAGTCCTCTTTGTCCAAAGCCGTAGGCATGTATTCACTCTCCTCTGAATCCTCCACTGGGAGTAAAGCAGCACCAGAGACATTTCCAGTCCTCCGTCACACAGTTTACAGAGAGCAGCACGTGTGTGTGTCAGAAGCCATAGTCAGTTGCTGCATGTGCTTCCTGCCTCCCCCTCAGTGTGCAGGTCTCCCAATCACTGTTCCCCCCTCCGTCCCTTCCCCACTGTCACACTGGAGTTCTGCCGCCCTCTCCATGACCCTGTCCTGTCCTGTGAGGAGATTGCTGGTGTGACTGCTGACACCCTTTGTGAGATGCAGCTCTCTCTGGCTCTCCTGTGTGACATCCTGTGAGTTCTTATGTAACTTTTGTCTGTCTCGCTGTCCTCGTGCTCTCTCTTTTCCTGCCTTTCTTTCTGAAGTCACTTGTGCAGTCACTCTGTGTCTCTCTCATTCTGTCTAACTCCCTGGACTTTCCTCTCCTCCTTCTCTCTCCTCTCACTGATTCTAGTTCTGTCCTTTTTTTCTCCATCTGGCTGCACTCTCTGTCTTTCCCTCTCTTTCTGTCTCTGTTTACACTTCATTTTTTCCATGCACTCATCTCTGTCCCTGTTCTCTCTCTGACTTTCTCTCTCTTGCTCTGTACCCTGATCTCTCAGAGCCAGGGGACCAGAAGTCACAGCATGCACTGCAGCATATTTTATCTTTATTTTTCAGGGCTGTCTGTTACTCATTGCTGGGCAATTGATTGCCCTGTTGTGTGAAACCCACAGATTCTGCACAAATTCTTCCCTTACTAGCGCTCCCCTGGCACATGCACAGGCTCCCCACCACTTAGTGCAGCTGTATCTTCATTTATGTTTCCTGGCTGTGTTTGCTAAAACATGAATAAAGATACAGCCACACTGAATGGCCAAGAGTCAGTGCATGTGCTGTGGGACTGCCGGTCAGGTAAGAGTTTCCTGCAATTCCAGAGGTTTTACATGATAGGGCATCATAAATTGTGATGTTCCGCCGAAGAGGAATAGCTGTGCCTGTCTGATGCCCCCCAGTCCTGCCCGTACCCATCCCCTGTTATTTCTAGCTCTGCCACTTTCATCCCCCATTCTCTCAGCTCTGCCACTACCCATCCATCTCCTCCCAGCTCTTATCCCATCCATTCCACTTATTCACAGCACTGCCCCATCCATCCATCCATCCATCTCCTCCCAGCTCTTACCCCATCCATTCCACTTATTCCCAGCACTGCCCCATCCATCCATCTCCTCCTAGCTCTTACCCCATCCATTCCACTTATTCCCAGCACTGCCCCATCATCCATCCATCCATCTCCTCCCAGCTCTTACCCCATCCATTCCACTTATTCCCAGCACTGCCCCATCCATCCATTCATCCATCTCCTCCCAGCTCTTACCCTATCCATTCCACCTATTCCCAGAACTGCCCCATCCATCCATCCATCTCCTCCCAGCTCTTACCCCATCCATTCCACCTATTCCCAGCACTGCCCCATCCATCCATCTCCTCCCAGCTCCTACCCCATCCATTCCACTTATTCCCAGCACTGCCCCATCCATCCATCTCCTCCCAGCTCTGCACCCATCCATCCCTCTTATTTCCAGCACTGCCCCATCCATCCATCTCCTCCCAGCTCTTACCCCATCCATTCCACTTATTCTCAGCACTGCCCCATCCATCCATCCATCCATCCATCCATCCATCTCCTCCCAGCTCTTACCCCATCCATTCCACTTATTCCCAGCACTGCCCCATCCATCCATCCATCTCCTCCCAGCTCTTACCCTATCCATTCCACTTATTCCCAGCACTGCCCTATCCATCCATCTCCTCCCAGCTCTTACCCCATCCATTCCACTTATTCCCAGCTCTACCCCATCCAACTCCTCCCAGCTCTTACCCCAACTATTTTTCTTACTCCCAGCTCCGCCCCATCCATCCTTCTTGTTCCTATATCTGCCCCCATTCATCCCTTCTATTCCCAGCTCTGCCCCCATCCAGTCATCTTATTCCCACCTCTGCCCACATTCATCCCTCTTGTTCCCAGCTCTGCCCCCTTTCATCCCTCTTATTCCCAGCTCTGCCCCATTCATCCCTCTTATTCCCAGCTCTGCCCCCATTCATCCCTTTTATTCACAGATCTGTCCCATCCATCCCTCTTATTCCCAGATCCGCCTCATTGATCTATCTTATTCTAAGCTCTGCCCACATTCATCCCTCTTATTTCCAGCACTGTCCGCATTCATCTCTCTTATTTCCAGCTCTGCCCCATTGATCCCTCTTATTCCCAGTTCTGCCCCCATTCATCCCTCTTATTCACAGATCTGCCTGCATTCACCCCTCTTTCCCAGATCTGACCCATTCATCCCTCTTATTCCCAGCTCTGCCCCATTCATCCCTCTAATTCCCAGCTCTGCCCCATTCATCCCTCTTATTCCCAGCTCTGCCCCCATTCACCCCTCTTATCCACAGATTTGCCCCATACATACCTCTTATTCCCAGATCTGCCCACATTCATCCCTCTTATTCCCTGATCTGCCCCCATTCATCCCTCTTATTCACAGATCTGCCCCATCCATCCCTCTTATTCACAGATTTGCCTCATTCATCCCTTATATTCCCAGATCTGCCCCATTCATCCCTCTTATTCCCAGCTCTGCCCCATCCATCCCTCCTATTACCAGTACTGCCCCATCGATTCCTCTTATTCCAAGATCTGCCCACATTCATCCCTCTTATTCTCAGCACTGCCCCTATTCATCCCTACTATTCCCAGCCCTGCCTCCATTCATCCCTCTTATTCCCAGCTCTGCCCCCATTCATCCATCTTATTGCCAGATCTGACCCCATTCATCCCTCTTATTTACAGATCTGCCCCATCCATCCCTCTTATTCCCAGATCTTCCCCATTCATCCCTCTTATTCCCTTATCTGCCCACATTCATCCCTCTTATTCCCAGATCTTCCCCATCCATCCCTTATATTCCCAGATCTGCCCCCTATTTATCCTTCTTATTCCTAAGTCTCTGCCCCATCCATCCCTCTCATTCCCAGCACTGCCCTATTGACCCCTCTTATTCCAAGCTCTGCCCACATTCATCCCTCTTATTCCCAGCACTGCTCCCATTAATCCCTCCTATTCCCAGCACTGCCCGCATTCATCCCTCTTATTCCCAATTCTGCTCCATTCATCTGGCATGTTTCCAGCTCTACCCCCATTCATCCCTCTTATTCCCAGCACTTCCCCCCATTCATCTCTCTTATTCACAGCTCTGCCTCCTGCTTTTCTCATATCCATTCCTCTTTTTACCATCACTGCTCCCATCAATTCCTCTTAATCCGAGCTCTCAACTTATTCCGAGATTTCAACTACACCCCCCCCCCCGACCCTCAACTTGGTGCAGACCACGGTAAATGGACCTCCACTATAAGTACTTGATTACCGCTACTTTAGATCATTGGTGCTCAGTGCAACAGTGAACAACGTAGTGTGGCACCCCCTCCCATTCCCATAGCCAGTGTGTCATGCCCCCTCCCATTCCCATAGGTGGTGTGTCATTGCCCCCTCCCATTCCCATAGCCAGCGTGTCATGCCCCCTCCCATTCCCATAGGCAGTGTGTCATGCCCCCTCCCATTCCAATAGCCAGTGTGGCATTGCCCCCTCCCATTCCCATAGGCAGTGTGGCATTCCCCCCTCCCATTCTGATAGGCAGAGTGGCATCCCCCCTCTCCTATTCCCATGGGCAGTGTGGCATTCCTCCCTCTCCCATTCCTATGGGCAGTGTGGCATTCCTCCCCTCCCATTCCCATAGGCAGTGTGGCATCTCCCTCCCATTCCCATAGGCAGTGTGGCACCCCCTCCCATTCCTATAGGCAGTGTGGCACCCCTCTCCCATTACCATAGGCAGTGCAGCATACTCCCGCTCCCATTTCCCATAGGCAGTGGGGCATTCCCATTTTCCATAGGCAGTGTGGCATTCTCATTCCCATAGGCAGTGTGGCATTCCTATTTCTCATAGGCAGTGTGGCATTCCCATTTCCCATAGGCAGTGTGGCATTCCAATTTCCCATAGGCAAAAGAAAAAAAAATGTACAGTCACATATACATCATTCCCACATTGCTGGCCAGGCCACAGGAGGCCAGAAGATGTAGGAGCCACAGGTGGGTTGGCAGGGTAACTGATCCCTTCCCAATGTCCCCACCGCTGCTTCTTTTCCGGCACAAGCAAACACACCTGGCTCTGTGCAACAGGTGAACATGGCCTGTGTCAAGTTTCGGCCACGGATGTTTGCTCCGAGTGCAGCGGCGGTGGGGACAGTGCAGACAGCAGGGATCAGGTACCATGCCCGCCCGCCTGCCGTTCCTCCATCTGCCGTTCCTCCATCTTCTGGGGTTGCAACGTGGCCCTGTACTTACCTAGTAGCCATCCCAGTTGCATTTCATTGTTCTCAAGTTTTTGTCAACACATTTGAGTCATGGCAGGATCCTGGAAATTCCAATCTCACCGCATGCAGCTGCATTCCCTGATCACAAAATGCCATTAAGGGAATGGAAGTTCTTCCAGTTGTGATAGGGAAACTTTTGTGCTCGAAGCGGGTGGAATAGAATATGTGTGCAAACAAGGCACCCAAGTATATTGGGAGTTTCTGCATGCGGTCGAAGGCCTGCTTTATGCGTTGCACCTCCTCCTCTACCGGAAAGCGCATATATTGATGAGGTCACATTTGGCAAGGACAACCTTATGGAACATGCGGCACATAGTCACCTGGCTGATGCCGCTGGGAAGGGCAGCAGTGGCCTGAAAAGTGCCCGGCATCAAGATATTCTGGGAGACACACAGTTGCACTATTCCATGTATAGCCTGGCTGCGGCCAGTGGTGGGGTCAATTCTGTGTCAGCTTTGGTCATACAGTGACAAAAGTTTAGCACGATTCAGGCGGAACCTGCTGCGGATTTGCTCATGACTCAAATTCCACACAGACAGCCGGGTAGTAAATACTCGGTTAGCCAGGACTCTCACCACCCTGGCTTCCCAAATACCAAACACATACACTCTTACACAAACACAAGTGTACCTCAATGCAGTTCACCACAAAACCAGGTGCCTTGCTGGCTACAGTATCAGCCTGCATAAAGGCCACTTGTTTCCTAAATTTGGCCTGGCCAAGAGGGAAGATGCTACATAGCCCACAAATGGTCTCCAAATGAATCTACTCTAGCTGTGTCATACACAATATGAGCATCCACCACAAAACTGAAGAGCTCACAGAAACAGCCCAGACACCCCCACAGACACTGGTGACCAAACACAGACTGCCTCTGCCTGCCTTGACTGAGTAGTCACAAATACAAAGGATGCTCCCACCTTTGGCACAGCGTCCAGAGATCACACAAACAGACGGGCCGTTTTTATACTTATCCACTTGTAATGTGTCATACGCAGCAGGAGCCCTTTTCCATGCTTCAGCATCCATGCGACAGCACAAGTCAAGACATTATGCAGGTGTGTAGAAAACGCTGTGTCAGAGGGCACCAGCACCTTGTACTCCATCAGATTCTATCATTAACATTCAAATAGCCATTATATTAGAACATCCAGTTGTGTGGGTTTCCTGCTGTTGGCACACCTTCACCATCAGTTTTTTGTGCCTCTTGAGCATTTATTAAGCATTTAGAATAGCTATTAGAGCAGACATCTGTGGGTTATTGGCTGATTAATGTGTTAGTTTCATATAGTGCACACGCCAGCATGTTGCTTGTTAGTGTAATTGGCCATGCTCTGTTCCTGATTGGTCCAGCAATCACAGAAAAGCTACTAAAAATCTCACACTTCTTGCTCCATTCACTTCTTGGGAAGTCCCCTTCTCTCTGTGATTGTGTATACAAAGGGAAGTTTCTATGAAACCCACTAAGCATGCATTGGGGTCAGTTGGGTAGCCCACTGTGGGGGGCAGTACCATTGGTTTGTTTTATGAGTGTGGTATTGGAAGCAGTTTCTTGGTCTTGGTAGGGTGTCAGCAGTAGCTCTGTTGCCAACAGTGCTTTAACAAAGTCGGTGGCTGGGTTGCCCCACCTGCTACTGTGTCTCAAGCTTTTGGGGCAGACATGTGCAGGCCACAACACCTCTTCAGCATGAATTACTTTTCTAACTCTCACCTGAGGTTGCTGCTTCTGTTGTTTCTGCCACCGTTATGCGCCCCTTGTGCCCCTTCTCATAGTCAGACTCCATGACACAGAAATCCTAGATGCACACAAAGCAAAAACAAACAAACAAAAAACACATAAAGAACACAAAAATTATTAGACAAAATACATACAAATGTATTTGAAAAGCAAAACACAACTAGATAAAAAATTATGAATGTGTTTGAGAAAACATCAATATATTTAAAATGTGTACTCAAAAAAGGGGAGAAAAATAGCTATAAGAATTTTGGGCATTGGGCAGAAAAACCCTACTCTGCACGCTAGATGTGGAAGATTTAAAAAAAGGGGGGGGCAAGAAAATTACATAACGGCAAAGTAAAAATGCTAGTTGACAGGTGGGAACGCTAGCGCATAAAAACATACACATCCAAACTTTATAGAATGAAGGCCACGCCCCATACAGTAAAAAAAGCTATGTTAAATCCCCAAAAACACTTACCTTCAATATTTGCCAATTGAACCCGAGGGCCAACATGCTGCCACTTGGCCAGGCAGGTGGTAACCCTTCCTTAGAGCTGCTAGAGGAACTGCTGGGAAAGTGGTTAACTCTGCGTCTGGGGGGAGCCATCTCTATCCTGCTTAGCCAAACCAGAAGTTCACAAAGAGAAACTGAAAGCAGCTTCCTCCATTGTGCGGCTAATGGAGAACTCTAGGTATCACCCCAAGGAAAAGCAGACCAAGGCTACACCACATATAACAACAGGACAATGCTGCAGCGAAGGTAGTGCTAATGAAGAGCAGCTGATGCTTGATGCTGAAGACCATTTCTCACAATTAAAACCCCAGCCACAGAGCGAAAACACATGGAATGACATTGTTAACACACTGATTCATAGCTGTCAATGAGTTGTATTCTTGGGGGGATTTTTGGACGTATATAGAAATTGTATGCTTGGACACACATAGGAATTTTTCCTCCACATTAAACTCATCCCTGCAGTGAGACAAACACATGCAGTGAGTGCACACATATCTGGAGCGTTGGGCTGCCATAGCAGCAGGGAGCAGTTGGGGGTTAGGTGTGAAGATGAACTAACTTGTTAAAAATTTGTTTTGGATGATTCGCCAAATTTGTCTATGAAATGCGGGTTCATGTGAATTGAATTGTTAATGAATCGCTCAAAGAAATGAGGATAGCAGTTGAGAAGGTGAATAAGTCACATTCCTGCATGTCATTCCCCTATCTATCTGGTCCAGTGGTTGGTGGGGGGCACACTTAGTAGCACCGGATGCAGGCTCGCGCAGGTGACATTGTGGCTGGCCTCCTCCACTCCCCTCCTGCTGTGACAGCCAGACTGTGCAGAGGCGTGCACTCCCCCAGTTAGCAGGATACCTGCACATGCCGGCTTCTGGCACTACTAAGGGCACATGCCATTGGACCAGAGCAGCGGGGAGATCTATGTGCAGGATAATGATATAATTTTTTTGAAAAATTTAAGGGAATATTAGATCGGCATGAATCCCAAAGAAAGATTTGTGCTGAAATTAATTTTTCCTAAAATTAGGTGCAAATTCTGATTTGTAAAAATCGGTTCACTCATCTCTAGTTAGGTGCCTTGCACTTCGGTCATATACCAGCTGAGAATCAAACCTGTCGGCATCCAGTCACAAGGCTGCTACCTTACCTCTAGGCTAGTACAATATTATATCATCATAAAATCAATCATTATATAATCTATAACAATGCCATGGACACCATAGTAATCAAATTTTACTGAATTCTATAGAGCATCTTAAAGATTTTTACTAAAATTTTACAGGGCTGTTTCAAGGAGAGAGCAAGCTGCAATCGCCCTGGGCAGCAAGGCCATTGGTGGGCCCTTCATCCAAGCCATTCTGTTTTCCTTCACATGCTGAGTGCTGTTTTGCCTAGAAGCTGCCCTGGTTACTGATCTTTGTACTGTACATTGTATTGTACTTAACATACCTAAAAATTAGTTAAAAAGGAAAAAAAAATATGAAGGCTTCACAGCTAATGGTTAGTGATGAGTAGAGATGAGCGAACTTTTGAAAAATTCGATTCGACTGATTCGCCGAATTTTCCGACAAAAATCGTTTCGACCCGAATAAATTCGCGACGAATCGCTATTAAAAACGGCTATTTCTGAGCCTCCTAGAGCCTCAATAGGGTTGTAAACCATTCAGCCTTGCTGTAACACGCACAGGATGCGTGCTGGGTTAGTTAAATAATACTTTGAAGAAATATCACATGCAGATCAGAGGCATCGCTAATAGAATCGCAGAGCGGCACAATTGCAGAGAGTTGAAGTGGCATCACTGTGAGGGGCAGAAGGAGCCCAAATATACACTGGAGTTGGCCTCAGGAGCCCAAAAATTGGATGAATCACACCCTGGAGTTGGCAGAAGTTGGCAGCAGCAGCAGCAGGAGCCCAAATATACACTGGAGTTGGCTTCAGGAGCCCAAAAATTGGATGAATCACACCCTGGAGTTGGCAGGAGTTGACAGTAGCAGCAGCAGGAGCCCAAATATACACTGGAGTTGGCTTCAGGAGCCCAAAAATTGGATGAATCACACCCTGGAGTTGGCAGGAGTTGACAGTAGCAGCAGCAGGAGCCCAAATATACACTGGAGTTGGCTTCAGGAGCCCAAATGTTGGATGAATCACACCCTGGAGTTGGCAGACGTTGACAGTAGCAGCAGCAGGAGCCCAAATATACACTGGAGTTGGCTTCAGGAGCCCAAAAATTGGATGAATCACACCCTGGAGTTGGCAGGAGTTGACAGCAGCAGCAGCAGGAGCCCAAATATACACTGGAGTTGGCCTCAGGAGCCCAAAAATTGGATGAATCACACCCTGGAGTTGGCAGAAGTTGGCAGCAGCAGCAGCAGGAGCCCAAATATACACTGGAGTTGGCTTCAGGAGCCCAAAAATTGGATGAATCACACCCTGGAGTTGGCAGGAGTTGACAGTAGCAGCAGCAGGAGCCCAAATATACACTGGAGTTGGCTTCAGGAGCCCAAAAATTGGATGAATCACACCCTGGAGTTGGCAGGAGTTGACAGTAGCAGCAGCAGGAGCCCAAATATACACTGGAGTTGGCTTCAGGAGCCCAAAAATTGGATGAATCACACCCTGGAGTTGGCAGGAGTTGACAGTAGCAGCAGCAGGAGCCCAAATATACACTGGAGTTGGCTTCAGGAGCCCAAAAATTGGATGAATCACACCCTGGAGTTGGCAGGAGTTGACAGCAGCAGCAGCAGGAGCCCAAATATACACTGGAGTTGGCCTCAGGAGCCCAAAAATTGAATGAATCACACCCTGGAGTTGGCAGGAGTTGACAGTAGCAGCAGCAGGAGCCCAAATATACACTGGAGTTGGCTTCAGGAGCCCAAAAATTGGATGAATCACACCCTGGAGTTGGCAGAAGTTGGCAGCAGCAGCAGCAGGAGCCCAAATATACACTGGAGTTGGCTTCAGGAGCCCAAAAATTGGATGAATCACACCCTGGAGTTGGCAGAAGTTGGCAGCAGCAGGAGCCCAAATATACACTGGAGTTGGCTTCAGGAGCCCAAAAATTGGATGAATCACACCCTGGAGTTGGCAGAAGTTGGCAGCAGCAGCAGCAGGAGCCCAAATATACACTGGAGTTGGCTTCAGGAGCCCAAAAATTGGATGAATCACACCCTGGAGTTGGCAGGAGTTGACAGCAGCAGCAGCAGGAGCCCAAATATACACTGGAGTTGGCTTCAGGAGCCCAAAAATTGGATGAATCACACCCTGGAGTTGGCAGAAGTTGGCAGCAGCAGCAGCAGGAGCCCAAATATACACTGGAGTTGGCTTCAGGAGCCCAAAAATTGGATGAATCACACCCTGGAGTTGGCAGGAGTTGACAGTAGCAGCAGCAGGAGCCCAAATATACACTGGAGTTGGCCTCAGGAGCCCAAAAATTGGATGAATCACACCCTGGAGTTGGCAGGAGTTGACAGCAGCAGCAGCAGGAGCCCAAATATACACTGGAGTTGGCTTCAGGAGCCCAAAAATTGGATGAATCACACCCTGGAGTTGGCAGGAGTTGACAGTAGCAGCAGCAGGAGCCCAAATATACACTGGAGTTGGCTTCAGGAGCCCAAAAGTTGGATGAATCACACCCTGGAGTTGGCAGGAGTTGACAGTAGCAGCAGCAGGAGCCCAAATATACACTGGAGTTGGCTTCAGGAGCCCAAAAATTGGATGAATCACACCCTGGAGTTGGCAGGAGTTGACAGCAGCAGCAGCAGGAGCCCAAATATACACTGGAGTTGGCCTCAGGAGCCCAAAAATTGGATGAATCACACCCTGGAGTTGGCAGAAGTTGGCAGCAGCAGCAGCAGGAGCCCAAATATACACTGGAGTTGGCTTCAGGAGCCCAAAAATTGGATGAATCACACCCTGGAGTTGGCAGGAGTTGACAGTAGCAGCAGCAGGAGCCCAAATATACACTGGAGTTGGCTTCAGGAGCCCAAAAATTGGATGAATCACACCCTGGAGTTGGCAGGAGTTGACAGTAGCAGCAGCAGGAGCCCAAATATACACTGGAGTTGGCTTCAGGAGCCCAAAAATTGGATGAATCACACCCTGGAGTTGGCAGGAGTTGACAGCAGCAGCAGCAGGAGCCCAAATATACACTGGAGTTGGCCTCAGGAGCCCAAAAATTGGATGAATCACACCCTGGAGTTGGTAGGAGTTGACAGTAGCAGCAGCAGGAGCCCAAATATACACTGGAGTTGGCTTCAGGAGCCCAAAAATTGGATGAATCACACCCTGGAGTTGGCAGGAGTTGACAGTAGCAGCAGCAGGAGCCCAAATATACACTGGAGTTGGCTTCAGGAGCCCAAAAATTGGATGAATCACACCCTGGAGTTGGCAGGAGTTGACAGTAGCAGCAGCAGGAGCCCAAATATACACTGGAGTTGGCTTCAGGAGCCCAAAAATTGGATGAATCACACCCTGGAGTTGGCAGAAGTTGGCAGCAGCAGCAGCAGGAGCCCAAATATACACTGGAGTTGGCTTCAGGAGCCCAAAAATTGGATGAATCACACCCTGGAGTTGGCAGAAGTTGGCAGCAGCAGCAGCAGGAGCCCAAATATACACTGGAGTTGGCTTCAGGAGCCCAAAAATTGGATGAATCACACCCTGGAGTTGGCAGAAGTTGGCAGCAGCAGCAGCAGGAGCCCAAATATACACTGGAGTTGGCTTCAGGAGCCCAAAAATTGGATGAATCACACCCTGGAGTTGGCGGGAGTTGACAGTAGCAGCAGCAGGAGCCCAAAAATACACTGGAGTTGGCTTCAGGAGCCCAAAAATTGGATGAATCACACCCTGGAGTTGGCAGAAGTTGGCAGCAGCAGCAGCAGGAGCCCAAATATACACTGGAGTTGGCTTCAGGAGCCCAAAAATTGGATGAATCACACCCTGAAGTTGGCAGGAGTTGACAGTAGCAGCAGCAGGAGCCCAAATATACACTGGAGTTGGCCTCAGGAGCCCAAAAATTGGATGAATCACACCCTGGAGTTGGCAGGAGTTGACAGCAGCAGCAGCAGGAGCCCAAATATACACTGGAGTTGGCTTCAGGAGCCCAAAAATTGGATGAATCACACCCTGGAGTTGGCAGGAGTTGACAGTAGCAGCAGCAGGAGCCCAAAAAATGGCCTAAAGACATAAATATGTTTTGCACCATTTGGAAAGTGTAAAACGTGGCACCATGCTAAATCTAGTCGCATGCATCAGGCATTGGTGGGTGGAAATCCTGGCTGATCCATCCCTGATTCATTTTGACAAAGGTGAGTCTCTCCACATTTTTAGTTGACAGACGAGTTCTCCTCGCCGTAACTATGGCCCCCGCCGCACTAAACACCCGCTCAGATGGCACGCTACTTGCCGGGCAGGACAGCTTTTCCAGGGCAAACTCTGCTAGTTGCGGCCACAAATCAAGTTTGGCTGCCCAGAAGTCCAGCGGATCCTCAAGGTGTGTTGGCATGGTCATGTCAAAGTATGACATGACCTGCTGGTTCAGGTCCTGCTCCAGGTCTTCCTGCTGCTCATGAGTAGCCTCACTATGCGGGTGTAGAAAGCTACTCATTAGCGACTGAAGACTGAGGCTGCTGCTGCTGATGGAGCTTCTGCTGCTGCTGCTGCCAACCCCCCCAGCGGCCATGGCAGTGGAAGGTGAGCGCAGAGGTCCCCTCGAGTCAGACCTGCGAGAGTATGGACCATGGCGCAGATAGGCATTGGCCAACTGCCTACGTAGAATGTCTTTGTAGTAGTTGAGTTTGTCCTCCCTCTCGGTGGGTTTAAAAAATGCCCCCATTTTGTGCCGGAAGCGAGGGTCCAATAAGGTGGACAGCCAGAAGTCATCCCGCCGACAGATGGAAACAATTCTGGGGTCACTACGCAAGCATGTGAGCATGCTTCGTGCCATTTGCGCAAGTGACTCGGATGGACTACCTGTCTCCATCTCCACTGCATACTGCCACGGTGTGCCCGGGTCCTCTGTCTCTCCTTCCTCAAAAACCTCTAGCTCCTCTGGCTGCTCCTGCTCCTCCTCTCCTGTCCGCTGACTAGATAAACCAGCCATTTCGCCAAGCCTAAACTGTGTTTCGCTGGGCAACTCCTCCTCCTCCTCTTCCTCCTCCTCCTCCTCCAGTTCAGCTCCAACGGGGTTCATGTGGCCGTAAGATGTAAACGCCATGTCTCCAGTGCCCTGACCAGCCATGGTTTCCAACATGTGCTGTAGTACATGAAGCAGTGGAATCACGTCGTTCATCCCGTAATCCTGCCGACTGACAAATAAAGTGGCTTCCTCAAAGGGCCTGAGCAAACGGCAGGTGTCACGTATGAGCTGCCACTGGTTGACATTGAAGTTACACAGGGGAGTCCCCCTATCTGCTTGGATCATCAGGAAATCCGTGATGGCTTTTCTCTGTTCATATAATCGGTCCAACATGTGAAGGGTGGAATTCCAACGGGTGGAAACATCGCAAATCAGACTATGTTGGGGGATACCATTCTGACGCTGTAGCTCAAGAAGGGTGTGTTTGGCGGTGTAGGAGTGGCTGAAGTGCATGCAAAGTTTCCGTGAAGTTGTTAGGATGTCCTGCAGATGGGGGGAACACTTCAGAAACCACTTGACAACCAGATTGAAGACGTGAGCCATGCAGGGGGCATGGGTCAGGCTTCCTTGGCGCAGCGCAGACAAAATGTTCTTCCCATTGTCGGTAACCATGATTCCCATTTTAAGTTTTCTCGGAGTAAGCCATGTTTGGATTTCCTGATGAATACATTTAAGCAGTTCCTCCCCTGTGTGACTCCGTTCGCCAAGACAAACCATGTGAAGCACTGCGTGACACCTCCGTGCCCTGCACACATGGTAGACTGGAGGGGCACTGAGACTTGAGCCTACAGTGGAGGGTGAGGAGATGGCGGAGGATGAGGAGGCCGAGTCGCACGGTGTCACAGGCCCAATGTGCAGAGAGCGCGGAGGCCGAAGCGGCGTGACCTGTCCAAGTTGCTGCTGCAAAGGGACCACATTCACCCAGTGGGCCGTAAACGACATGTACTGCCCCTGACCGTAGTTACAGCACCAGATGTCGGCGCTGCCATGTATTTTGCTACACACCGACAGGCTCAAGGACTGGCCCACCTTCTGTTCAACAAAAGTGTGCAGCGCTGGTACTGCCTTCTTGGCAAAGAAATGACGGCTTGGGACTCTCCACCTCGGCTCGGCACAAGCCATCAGTTCTCTGAAAGGTGCAGATTCCACCACCTGAAAAGGGAGCGACTGCAGCACCAGCAACTTGGACAGGAGCACATTCAGCTTCTGCGCCGTAGGATGAGTGGGCGCATACTGCTGTCTCTTGGACATGGCTTCGCTGATGGATTGCTGGCGGGATGCATGACTTGGAGGAGGAGGAGGAGGAGCAGGAGCGACAGAGGATGGGTATGACGCACAGCTGCCTTCGGCTGAGGTGCTGGAGCCTTGGCTGGCAGAAATTGGGAGCTCACTTGGTGAGGAAGCAGACTGGACCACCCCTTGGGAGCCTCGGTTCTCCCAGGTCGTTTTATGGTGACGCATCATATGTTGACGCAGGGCCGTGGTGCCAACATTTGGACCCTGGCCACGCTTCACCTTTTGCCTACATATCTTGCATGTGGCCATGTTACCCTCCTGCGGATGCCTCAGGAAAAACTGCCACACTGCCGAGTAGCTACTTTTCCCACCCCCTGGCCTCACTGATTCACTGCTGCTGTTGCCAACTCCAGGAACCCCTGCTCCACTACCTCCCGATAAGGTAGACTGCCGCACAGCAGGTGCTCTACCCCGGCCCCGGCCCCGGCCGGCTCCAGCCTTTGGAATTGTGCCCCCATGCTGACTGCTACCACCTTGCTGCCTCAGCTGCTGACTCCGGGGCAACCTGCACCCCTCTTCTCCTGATGATGACGATGAAGCCCCTTCATCACCCGGCTCCCAAGTGCGATCGGCTTCATCGTCATCATCATCATCATCACCGAGTTGTGGCTGTACGTCACTGATGTTCGTGGATTCGTCAACAGTGTCTGGCGCAGGAGCTGGAACGCTCGCAGCACCCACGACACTGTCCACATCACTATTTGTCTGCCTAGCTAAAGAAGCCACCTCCATTTCTTGGCTGGGCAGTAGCTGCTGACTGTCCTCTATCTGATGGTCCTCCTCACTAAAGAGTGGAGCTGAACCCAAAGCATAGGATACGTCGCTGGGGGAGGGAACGGCGTAGGCCAGAGGCAATGGGAGGACAGGGACTGCTCTCGGGGCATGCCAACTCAGGGTTGTGTCAGAGGAACCTACCGACCCTAGACTGGGGGTCTCAGACGTAAGTTGTGATGATGTTGTTGATGAGCGCGTCAACCAATCTACCACGGCAGATGCGTTACTGGTGGAGACCCGACCGCTAGCAGATACTGGCAGATTAGGTCTCTCAGCGTGACTCCTGCTGCTACTGGCCCCCAGTCTGATGCGAGCTCTGCCTGCGGAATCTTGGCCTCTGCCACTCCTCTTTTCACTTCCAGGCACTTGTCTGCCCGACATAGTCTAACTGGCGTGGTAGTAGGTGATATTTTAAGATCCCCCGGGCAGCGGTGGGTCTATATGAAACAGAATATAATGCACACCAAAAGTGAGCAGTAACACTCAGCCTCCAACAGGCCTGCTTAGTGTAAATAAGAGAGCTGCTTAGTGTAAATAAAGAGGGGTATGCTATGTTACAGAATGGGATGCCTCAACAGAAGTGCACCTGGCAGGCAACAGTAAGCCTATGCCCAGCAAAAGTGTCTTTATCAGGGCTAATTTCAATTATAATAAGTGCAAATGGTTATATGGTCTTAAACAGAGGCTGCTGTAGTCACAGAATGGGATGCCCCAAAAAAAGATCCAGTAGTGCTATGCCCAGCAAAAGTGTCTTTATCAGGGCTAATTTCAATTATAATAAGTGCAAATGGTTATATGGTCTTAAACAGAGGCTGCTGTAGTCACAGAATGGGATGCCCCCAAAAAAAGATCCAGTAGTACTATGCCCAGCAAAAGTGTCTTTATCAGGCTAATTTCAAATATGATAAGAGCAAATGCTTATATGGTCTTAAACAGAGGCTGCTTTAGTCACAGAATGGGATGCCCCCCAAAAAAGATGCAGTAGTACTATGCCCAGCAAAAGTGTCTTTATCAGGCTAATTTCAAATATGATAAGAGCAAATGCTTATATGGTCTTAAACAGAGGCTGCTTTAGTCACAGAATGGGATGCCCCCCAAAAAAGATCCAGTAGTACTATGCCCAGCAAAAGTGTCTTTATCAGGCTAATTTCAAATATGATAAGAGCAAATGCTTATATGGTCTTAAACAGAGGCTGCTTTAGTCACAGAATGGGATGCCCCCCAAAAAAGATCCAGTAGTACTATGCCCAGCAAAAGTGTCTTTATCAGGCTAATTTCAAATATGATAAGAGCAAATGCTTATATGGTCTTAAACAGAGGCTGCTTTAGTCACAGAATGGGATGCCTCACAGCAGACTTAAGATCAGTTCAGTATATATGCACAGTTAGTTAGTATAAGCAGCCTGAAAACGCTAACAAAGCCTGGCTGTCAGGCTGGATGAAAAAAAAAAAAAATGACAGCCTCCGATTTTCCATTCCTTTCCCTGTTTTCCGCTGACTTTCTGTCTGTCTCCTGTCTGTCTCCTGCCTGTCTCCAGCCTGTCCCTGTCTGTCCCTGCCTGTCTAACTGTCTGTCTCTCCCTCAGCTACACAGCGTTCTGTCTCTCACGAATGCAATAGAGAAATGAGGCTGGAAAGCAAGATGGCCGGCCTTAAATACAGCTGTGACGTCACCGGGCTTGCTGGCTGCTGATAGGCTGCATGTGACTGTCCCAGCATACACTGCCCCAGCTTACATGTCTGGACATGTCCCGTCCGCCATCTTAGAATGCCTGTAATGTAAATGAATGGATGTTAAAGGAAAACTTCGAGCGATCGAATCGCGGGGAAATTCGGATTCGATCCGAATCGAATTTTTCCTGAAATTCGGATCGAATCCGGGTTCGTCCGGATCGATTCGCTCATCCCTAGTGATGAGCTTCAGATCTTCCCCAAAGCTAGATCCCACCCGAAGTTGGCATGCTGGTCATCACTACGCTGTGAACTGGTGAAGGGGTCCCTCGGACAGAGGACACCACCTAGCAAGCGACAGATACAGGAAGAAGTGGCAATGGTGAGTTTTTATATTTTAAAACTGTATTCTTTTTTAATTGTTGATGAGCTGGTAAGGGGTTCAAGGGACCTTCTCCTAGTGGCTGTACCGGCTGGCTTCCTTATAAGGTCATGCCCCCCCTCACACACACACAGATTCAATATTTAGGCAAAATGTAGGTTTGTTTTTATATGAAAAGGTTAATTGTTATATCTGATGTGATGGAAAAACTTTGACACACATCCTTGGGGTGCTCCAATATAAGTAAACCATGAGTCTCATGTGAAAGACCCGAGCTTACTGCATATCACTCCATTATAGAGCTAAGCAAATTTGTTAAAAATTTGATTCTGACAATTCTGTGAATTTCCCCAAGAAATCTGGATTTGTCCGATTTGTATTTACATTTTTAATAAATTGGTATTTAAAATAAAAAATAAATAAATAAAGCTTAACTCCATCTTTGTTCCTGTGCCAGTAATGTCCTCATCATCGGGCAAGTCTCTGGCATGTTCAGCGGAACACAAATCCTCTGTCCTGCACTCTCACTCTCACAGATCCCACCCAATCACAGGGAGGGGCTGTTTATAGGCATGTAGAGGTGGGGGATATTTGTAATTGGGGTTAAGACCTTAGTAACTGAAAAAAATGGCGTGGTTTTTTTATCGACCCTTACATTTTTTTTTTTAGTTGTGAGGGTTCCTGCTTCACAAGGGTTAAACACTTAAAAAAATTATGTATCCCACTTGTGCTGCAACACCAGCCTAGATGCCAGCTATGCAGGCTTGTAACCCAAGGCTCAGGGTCCAAGCTACAGGCCACTAGAATTGATGGGTACCTGCTCACATAACGCATATGGGCACCAGGCTTTTTTTGCACCCCCCTGGTTGATATGAGTGCAGGTAATAAGGCAGGGGAATTGGCAAGTCACAATAAGTAAATTGTAGGATGACCCAGAGGTGCTTGCTAAACACTTGCCAAAGTTAGTCAAATGCCAGTGCAACATTGGGGGGGCCATGCTAAATATTTGGTGAAGCCAGTGTGACTTGCAGTGTGCATTTCTGTGTGGATTTCAGCATGCATCTTGTGAGCTTATTAGCGTTTTTAGTGTTTAGACACAAAAAGTGCAAAAAAATGTTTTTTCCTTTAAAAGGACCTGTACCCCTGATGGGGCATTTTTACAGTTAGGCACATCATATTTCCAATGAGGTAAGGATGTTTTTAGTTTGGAAACAACATATGCCCCTCGATTCAAAGAGCAAAAGTTAATTGATTTCGTATCGAGAATCGTAAGTTTGGGTGGGTGTTTGTCATTTTTTCCTTTTTTTTTGGCCATTTCGTATTCGCACGAACGTTCGCGCATAGACGTATATGAACATACGCTTTCCGGACGCCAATCGTATATTTTGCGTTAGTTCGTGTGTTTTTCCCGTCCAAATCGTATTTTTTAGGTCCGATCCTATTTTTTACGTGCTTCACATGGGCTTGCGACCAATTCAGAGAGGTGATTGCTAATTGTTTTGAAGCCCATTAAAGAGCTGCTTCCCGAAATGTTTGCCGGCAGCTATTTGGCCTCGGGAGTAGGATGGAGAGGAGCGAGTTTGTGGCACATCAAGGGCTTATGCTTTTTGGCATCGATTTGATCCGGATGTCTGAGAGCAGATTGCCCCTGCGTCGTCGCATGAACATCGATAGCATGAATGATGTTGAGCTGTTTGAGCTGACCAGGCTTAATCGCGCTTCCCTCCCTAAATTATATAGTGAGCTGCGGCCATGGTTAGCCCGCACCACAAGGAAGGGGCATGCAATTTCAGGTATGACCAAGATGCTTGGCTGCCTGCAATTTTTGGCGAACGGCTCGTTCCAGAGGCTGGGTGCCCTCTCCGTGGGGATGTCCCAGCCTACGCTGAGCCGCGCACTCTCTAAATTTTTGGAAGGCATGGCTGCCATAACTCCAAAATATATTTTTTTCCCGGATGATATGGCAGCCAGAAACGCCATTAAGCTTGGTTTTTATAATGTGGCCGACATGCCCAACGTCATTGGTGCTGTTGACTGCACACATGTGGCACTCGTACCTAGGGCATCCGACGAATATATATATAGGTATATATTTTGGGTTTGGGTTATTATGGGGCCCAACGTGTAATGTAACCTATTTTCCTTGCCGGCAGCATATTTTTGTTGGTACTTTTGTGTACATGCTTTATTTAGGCTTCTCATTTGTTGTTTGATTTTGTGTGCAGACATGTTTTTTTTCCAAAATTTTTGGGCCCTTATCACTTACCCTTTTTTTTTGGTTTTGCCTTAAGGAATCGAAAAATGGGACACTCCCTTAATGTCCAGGCCGTGGTGGGGCCGGACATGTGTTTCCTGAGTGTCCTTGCCGGCTACCCTGGATCGTCGCACGACTCCTATATCCTGAGACGATCTGGATTGTTTAGGAGATTTGAGTCTGGGGAATTTTCGGGTGCATGGCTGCTTGGTAAGTGTGTCCTATTTTTGGTTACCGATATTTCCCAGGAATCTGTATTGTTTGCCTATTTTAGCTTTATAATTCTTGTCAGGAAAACGAACCAGCATTTTTAGGGGGGGGCTTTTGTGGATTGTATTTTGGTTTTCAACCAAACGCTTTGCTCCCTTTGTGCTTCTGTTTTTTTGATAACTTTGGTTAGGATGTCTGTAACTTCCATGTCCCAAAATATATTGGGTAGCAGATTGTCCCGAAGTATCTGCTATTTTTTGGCCCTTTTGTAGTATTGGTCTTGCAACGCCAAAGTGGACTTAAACTGCATACAGTGCATTCTTTATCTAAATGGTGTGGGCCCCTCAGCAGCATCCTAATTGTAACATTTGCGAAGCCAGAATCAAAAACCTATTTCTAAACAGCCTTGTCCGTGCAGATGTTTTTTAATTTTTGACTTTATTTAAGATGCATTTTTAGTTATGTACTACATTTGGGCCAATAGTGTTTTTTCTAATGTACCCTGGGTGTCTTTTTTGGCCCTTTAGCTTACCTCATTTTGATATATGGCAAATTGTTTGTGTTTGTTGTCTTGCAATGTGTTAATTTTTGTTATTTAATTGTCTTGTTAAGGTGATTCCGGTTACCCACTTCTCCCCTGGCTCATGACGCCTGTGCTGCGGCCCCAGGATGCCTCTCAGGAAGCCTATAATCGTGCGCACCGCAAGACCAGGGCTGTTGTTGAGAGGGCATTTGGACTGTTGAAGACACGTTTTCGTTGTTTGGACCATACCGGGGGCGCCCTGCAATATGCTCCTGACAAAGTGATAGACATCATAATGGCATGTGCTGTTCTGCATAATTTTGCCATTCAAGAACGTGTCCCCCGTTATGTTGATGTTCTGCCCTCTACAGCCCGAGAAGATGATGGTGACAATTATGTTGGCCCACCCAGTGAGTCTGGCCAATCAGTGCGAGCAAATTTGATCTTGCAGCATTTTAGTTAAAGCCTTTTTTTTGTTTCCCAGTCTGTGTGTGTGTATTTGCCTTTATTTTCAAATATTTGTTTGGCCGTAATGTGGCATTACCTTAAATAAATACACAATTTCCCTTAATTGTTGCCTAATGTTTTTCCTGGTGTTTACTTAGATTGATCTTTGCATTTTTACACCTCTTAACCAAAAATGTATCTGCTTTAGCCCAAGGTGATGTTAAATGTGTTTCAACTCAAAACGCAACAAGTATAGTAAGTTTGAATTTTTTTTACTTTTTGCACTTTGATTGGTGGTGCATAACAAATAAAAATCCACATACAACTGTGGCTCAAAAAAAAATAAGGTATTAACATTAAATCTACCACATCTACACCTGGAAGAGAGTGGCACAACCAAACAAGGACACCCAGTCCAAAGGCCAGCCTAGTCCAGTCATTAATATTGCCTGTGGCAAGGGATATTAGGGCATGGCCATAATGTCACACAAACATGTCTGCAAACAGGAGGAGCACAAACCAAACAAATGTCAAAAGCCATAATTGGCACATGATAGTTGCCAACTAGACTGCACATAGACCTATGGCATTGGCTAGTGGCCTTAATCATTACTCTAAGGAGCTCTATGGGAGCAAATACAAAACACAACCTGCATGTGAAACACAAAATGGATTGTTTGAAACCTCAAAGGACAAGTAAATACAGTGGGGGGGAAGAGAAAAGATGTCCCACACATTCATGGATTAATAGGGTGGCTGCCCATAAAACCCAGGTGGAGGTCCGTGGGGATGGGACCTAACCTGGGCCATGGTTGCATTGTGAATTTGCAACTGCTCCATAATGTTTCTCTGCATATTGGTCATCTCAGCCATGGCTGACTGGATGCCATTACTTGCAGTGACCATGTTGCTGTTGAGGGTGCGAAACTCCGCGAGGATGCCCTGTAAGGTGGTAGTTAGGTTCACCATATCGGCATGCCTTTCCTCCCGCTCAGTTACGAGCTGTGCCTCAAAAGAGTCCCTCTCTTGGTTCCATAAATCAAGCAGGGCACTGTGCCTCCCCTGGGGAATTGTGCGGCGGCGTAATGGAGTCCGCCGCACAATTACCCTGGCTCTTGGGCGTGCCCTGCCGCGTTGTGTCGTCCCCTCAACAGCAACAGGCATGCTTGGCAAATCCTCAGCAGCAGAGTGAACACTGGGGACTGTTGTGTCAGTCTCCCCATGTGAATCTGCACAATGGATGCAGATTCACTCTGCTGCTGAGGATTGGCCAGAGAAACATTAGGGAGCAGTTGCAGATTGGGACCCAGGGGGAGGTCATCGGACGTGGCCAGCAGGGATACATCATCTTCCTCCATTTCCTGGATCTCTTCCATGAGTGTGTGGGTCTGTAGGGACATAGAAAAAAAAAGGTTAAGTTGGCGTCCCAAATTAGGATTACATCAGTTTAACACATGCTTAAGCACTTGTTAGTATTTTGGGTACTAAATAAACTTACCGGAAAACTCGGATCTGGGCTCCTATGCTGTACGGACCTGGTAGGCATAATCAAACTGGGGGGTGAGTTTACACTTGCTGAGGGGTCATGCTGGGCTGAAGAAGAGAAAACAAAACAAGGTAAACACACACATAAGCATTGTTTGGGTACGTACTAAAACAAGCCACTATTTCTAATATTAAGCAACTCTACAGCAATGGGTCCAATTGGTAAAATACACTCAATTTAACATATGTGCAATGGATCGAGTAAACTGCTAACTGACCTCAGTTTGAAGTCAGGAAGTGTACCCAGTCAGCATACAACTTGCAGAGCAACTATTTAGAGTTTGACTACCATTCTCTAGGTCAGGGGTACTCAACCACTTCTTGTGAAGGTCCATTTAACCCTTTCGCTGCCAGCCTACCTGCAGCATTTGCCACTCCCTGTTGCCAGACGATGTTTCACTATTTTGCGCTACACATATTCAACTGTCATTTTTGAAAGGATTTCCAGGGATTTCCCAGGAAAATTATATATTGTTTTTTTCAACAGAGTCTGGGCTTTAACATGAAATGTCTTGTTTGTATTTTTTAGGTGTATTCTCAATTTTTTTGGGTGAAATGTGTGAAAAAAAATAAAAAAAAAATATTTTTTTACAATTTGTAGAGTTTTTTTGTAATAAAAAATGTAAGTTTGTCAATAAAATCTTATTGCGTGAGAAACCCCAATTTCTCCCGGTTACAGCGATACCACGTATGTATAGGTAGACACCCTTTCCTGCCCAGAAGCCTTTTATAGCTGCTGGATGAAAAATGGTTAATTAAAAAAAAAATGACATAGGGTCCCCCTTCCCGGGGAGGGGGACCCCATTTTTTTTTGGATTTTGAAGGGTTAAAAACCCTTCAAAATCCCAAAAAAACAATGACGTGGGGTCCCCCTTACCCAAAGTAACCAGCCCGGGACCAGCTATGGGGGCTTGTAGGCACAGAGTGGGGGGGCCAGCTTTGGTGGCCCCCCCACCCTGCAGCCTACGAGCCCACATAGCCTATGTGGGCCCGGGCTCTTCTGCCCCCCCCTGGCCTTTGGGGAGGCAGGTAATGGGGGTGCGGGGGTTAATGGCAAGCCACCCGCTAGGGCAGGTGACTTGCCACCCCCCCAGCCTTGTGAACTGGTATAAGGGGTCTCATGGACCCCTTACCAGCTCACAAAGGGTTAACTGTTAAAAAAAAAACCACGACACAATAATAAAAAGTATTTTATTAGAAAAAAAAAAATTTTTTTTTACTGTACTTACCTTCGATTGCAAGCTCTTGTCCCTCGCCGCTCAGCTGACAGATGCCGGTGATCGGCATCCAGAGAAGGAGAAGGCAGGAGATCAGAGGATCTCCTGTCACCTCCTTCCCCAGCGCCGATCACCGGCATCTGAGAAGCTGAGAAAGCTGAAGCCCGTTCGGGGCCGGGATGACTTCATAAGCCCCGCCCCAAGGGGGCGGGGCTTAGAGGCATGATGGCGGCCGCCATCGAGAAGAAGAGAGGAGAGAGCCTCCCAGGCTCTCTCCTGAAGATCGGTAAGTCCTGGGGGGGGATCGGAGGCCCCCCAGGTGAAGAGGAGGGACAGCGGGAGCCAGCGCACACACAGGTAAGTGAATGTCATTTTTATTTTTTTTTTTTTTTACAGTTAGAAGCTGCTGCTGCAGAAGCGGGGGGGCGGCCTATTCCAGGGGCTCTCCTGGAGCCATCCGACCCCCCACGGGGGATCGGATGGCACCAAATTAAAGAGGAGACCCGGCCGGATCCAACAAGGGGTCAGGTGAGTATTTTTTATTTTTACTTTTTAAACTACAAGCGAGGAAAGTCAAGTACGTAACACCTACGGGCTTGGCACTTAAGGCCCAGCCAAGCCAGCACGTAGGTGTTACGTGCTTGGCAACAAAAGGGTTAAAGGTATCCGGTGAGAGGTGAAGGTCCGGGCATGGGGCTGTCGCAGGGGGTGTCTAGTTAGAAATCAGCACACTGGGGGAGGGGCTAGAGATTGCCAAGTGCAAACTAATAAAGGCTGCTTGCCCTTGCTGGGCTGGATGGGGCAGAGCTGAGGGGACAGGGATTGGATGGATAAAGCTGGGAGGACAGGAATGGATGGTGATGGGATGGATGGAGCAAATCTGTTAGGAATGGATGGGGCTGATGTGGGGGGGGGGCAGATGGTGGGACAGGGGCAGATGGGGCAGAGCTGGGGCAGCGGGACAGGATTGGCCAAAGATAATGATGCACCAAGTTAGTGTGTACCTTGCAATGCCACTTCCTGTGCAGTACTTCATATTGCAATGCTAGGTTTCATGGAGCCATGACATTGGCCAACCAGCCAGGAGACCAACCACTACATCGCCGATCAAGGGGGCAGCTCTGAGCACGTCAACACAGAAGTAATTGAGTGCAGGGCTGTCTGGGCAGGGGTCTGGGAATCTGGTGGCAAGGTCCGCATTGGGACCCCGGCCCGCCAGTTGAGTCTCGCTGCTCTAGGTCAGATATGTTTGGGGGTGTTGAATTAAATTGTTACCTCAAACACAACTCACACAACAAATAGCCAACACATCCCTAATGATGTGTGTTTTGTGATTGAGTCAAAATATATCACTTTTCTTCATAAACTTCCTTCCTTCACACATAATTAGTGTTAATTGTTCTTTTACATAATGTCTGTGTTCCAAAATGCCTGATTCACAGGGACCAAAACAGGACACAAACAGGCACAGTAGTGCGAGGCCAAGCAAGCCACACCATAGGGCCATACCGTCATCTTGGTACTAGTGAACTTTAATTTTCTGGGCAAACAGGCAAACATGCAGATTAAGAGTACTCACCTTGTGTACGGGTCGGTGAGTCTGTGTCCCTTAGACCCGCATGGCCACCGACCGCCACAGGATGGAGAAGGCCCAGCACAATCTCCTCAGCAGGTGTAAACTCCAGTTTGGTTGGAAAGCCACCTCCAGTTTTCATGCTGAAATGAAAAAATAGTTTGGTACCCAGAAAAGGTGCATACAGTACATCCTAATCATTACATTTGGAGACATCATTTATTTACCTGTAATTATGCCTTTTAATTTCTTTTTGACGTACAGCATATTTCAGATCCGAAATTTTCTTCTGGATTTGTCCAACATCTTTCCTCTTTCCTTCCCCCGCTGCATTTACTTGTCGTAGGATGGTTTCAAACAATTCCATCTTGCGCTGCTTAGTGGTGTGTTTTGATTTGCTCCCATAGAGCTCGTCATAGTATAATGTAAGGCCACTAGCCAATGCCATATTTTGGTCATGGGAGAATCTCCCACTCAAATGTCCGCGCCGCAATGTGCGGACAGATGGTTGGCTTGGGTGCTCCTCCATGTGTGCAGACACATGTGGTGACATTATGGCCTGGGGCTGGGTAGGGGAATGGAAGGATTGCTGGCTTCCCAATGACTGGACTGGACTGGCCAAGGGACTGGGTGTTCTTGCGTGGCTGGCCACCGAACTTCCAGGTGTAGATGTGGTCCGGGTGGCCATTCTTTGGCCTCTTGGGGGGCTCTGTTCCCGGCTGGTGCCAGGTCGGGGGCTATGTTCCCGGCTGGTGCCAGGTCGGGGGCTATGTTCCCGGATGGTGCCAGGTTGGGGGCTATGTTCCCGGCTGGTGCCAGGTCGGGGGCTTCGGGCCCTGCTGCGCGGGCTGGATGGGCTTCGGGCCCTTCTGCGCGGGCTGGATGGGCTTCGGGCCCTTCTGCGCGGCCTGGATGGGCTTCGGGCCCTGCTGTGCGGGCTGGATGGGCTTCGGGCCCTTCTGCGCGGCCTGGATGGGCTTCGGGCCCTGCTGTGCGGGCTGGATGGGCTTCGGGCCCTGCTGCGCGGCCTGGATGGGCTTCGGGCCCTGCTGTGGGGCCTGGATGGTCTTCGGGCCCTGCTGTGCGGGATGGATGGGCTTCGGGCCCTTCTGCGTGGGCTGGATGGGCTTCGGGCCCTTCTGCGCGGGCTGGATGGGCTTCGGGCCCTTCTGCGCGGCCTGGATGGGCTTCGGGCCCTGCTGTGGGGCCTGGATGGGCTTCGGGCCCTGCTGTTGGGCCTGGATGGGCTTCGGGCCCTGCTGTGGGGCCTGGATGGTCTTCGGGCCCTGCTGTGCGGGCTGGATGGGCTTCGGGCCCTTCTGTGCGGGCTGGATGGGCTTCGGGCCCTTCTGTGCGGGCTGGATGGGCTTCGGGCCCTTCTGTGCGGCCTGGATGGGCTTCGGGCCCTGCTGTGGGGCCTGGATGGGCTTCTGGCCCTGCTGCGGGGCCTGGGTTGGCTAAGTGCCCGGCTTGAAAGCATGGGTGGTGTGGGCTCCCTTGGGCGGCCTCTTCTGGGGGCAGAGGTGGTGGTGGCTGCTGTGGCCTGTTTTTGGCCGCAGGGGCACGTGCCTTTGGGGCCCTTTTTTGGGAAAGGGAGGGTCCAGTGTCCCTTGGTGGGGCCGAGGTGGTACTTGCCTTCTGGGCCCTTAGCTTCTTGGGTCGTTGCTGGGACCTGGTGGTTGGGCCCTCAGAGGTCTGCCTTGGCTGGGCGCGTTTAGCTGCTGCCTTTTTTGGTGCCATTTTCTCAAAAAGCTCAAAGAGAATGAGCTTTGGGTGCAGGGACCTTTAAATCATGCGCCCAGCGTCTGACGCCTATGCGCACGACTACGCGCTCGTACGGACGTACGTTCGTGCGGAACCAGGAAACCGCTGGGGTTTCACTTATCTGCTGCCTTGAAGAAGCATAAAGATGGCGCCCACTATCTTCACCCGTCAACAGGAAGAGATCCTCATGCTGGTAAGTGCCTTGCTCTGCCTTTTAAGCTAATACTGACTGATGTACTAAATGTAAATGATGCGGTTGGAACTAGTTTTGGGGATCTTAATGTTTTAGAACAGGCTCCTCACACTTCATCCTCAAGGGCCGAGACAGGCCACGTTTTCACCTCTCTATGCTGATGTCCTAATTCGGGCAATTGCTCTGGCTTAGCAACAGTTAATTAACCTGTGGAGTAGCGTGGCTAGCTGTCAAACCTGGCCTGTCTCGGACCTTGATGCGGATGTTTGAGGACCACTGTTTGCCTAAGACATCAAAACACAACGGCAAGCCACACACGCGGGCAAAAAGACAGAAACCGGGCCTTCAGCCTGATTGACTAAAAAGCAATAAAACCTAAAAAACCAGTACACAGCCTATGACATTTCCAAATGGTCCATTTGAAGCCAATAACTTATTAGTCTTGCCTCCACTGGCCTGAAACTCTGCTCAAGAATTTAAGAGATGCGCGCAGCCATCTGTACTCAGAAGCATCACACTTACTGAGGAGAGGTGAGTGGGATAAGGTACAGGGGGGTGGGTTATAGCTGTGCTTTGTTCAGACACAGCAGAGCTGTGGTCATGGGAAGGTCATCAGTCCAAGAATGCCGAGCAGCACACACACTTACAGTTTGCATGAACTTCCTGTTTGCAGGCTGCCTGCAAAGAAGGCATTTTACATAAGCCGACATCTTGGAGGTTCAAACCATCATAACATGCCAGGCAGGTGGCCTGATTTGTAATGTTGGCTATCTGTATGTACATGGTGTGTGAAACATATAACATAAGACCAGACTCTGAATCAGAGTGAACGTCCGCTTTAAGGCACTCCCCAAAAATGGCTGGCACTCTAAATGTGTGTGTTAATGACATGACATTCGCTACTTGTGATGCAACACATATGGCTCTGTGTGTAAAAGTAAAAGCTCTGTGTCCATTATGTTTTTCAGATCATGCTTCAGCGCCGGTATGACTTCGCGCCCAATGTGTGCGAAAAAAGGGACATCGCCCGGGAGATCATCGCGGAAATACACCGTGTCACCAGCACCACCTTCACTCACACCCAGATAATGCAGCATTGGTCGGACCTGAAACGTCTGCACATGCCCCGGGTGCGGAGGTTTTTTGGAATCCATTTCCCAAGTAAGTACAAAGCAATTGCATGGTATATGTTCCAAATGTATAAGTTATGCCTTTATTTATAATGACTTTTCTTTGTTAGTGTTGGAAATGGATTTCAGAATTCGCCGCACCCGGAGGCGCACAGGCCGACCAGTGCTGCATGATTCTGCATCTGTGAGTGAAGGTGGTGGATCTCCCGGGCGACGGACCTACCCCTCCTCTGTGGCCTCCTCAGACCAGCCCCTGGACCTTACCACAGAGGAGGGGCCCAACCGCGTGGGCGTGGAGTCATGCCCGGCCAGGCATGGGGAAGGCTCTGGTATGTCACTCTTCATGTATATGCACAAAGATATACATGCCAGGCCAAAAACTAAGTGCTCCTTTATTATGTATTTGTAGAAGCTTCGGGAGCGGGTGAGATAGTGGAGGAGGAGGCAGCAGAGATGCTAGAAGTTGATCCTGGCGAAGGTGAGTGATGTCAGCCAGACTGGGAGCCAGATATGTTGGGAATAGTGACTCTATACAACTACTAACCAAATGTCACATGTTTCTCCAGGGACTTCTTCACAGCATAGCCAGGACCAAGGGCATCCTTTTGGCCCCAACCTGCCATCTGTCGGCCACCAACAAAGTAAGTAGTCATGCCATTATTCATATTTATGTGTTTTTAGCTAATAACACACACATAACTAAAGACGTAGCCAATGTATAGTTAACACTTTCATGTGGGCACTTCGTTAGCTTAAAGCGGACCCTAACTCGTATTAAGAGCCTAGCTAATAATTATCCCACACACTGTACATACAGATTGCGAACATTCCAAAACAGGCTACCGGCATCTACTGCATGTTAGGAGCCTTTAAACATCCAAGATGGCGGCATATGGAATGCGCAATATTTACAGGCAGCATGGCATACAGATTTTAAAAAGTAAGGTGCTGCCATGCATTGTGGGACTGCTGACCTTTCCCTGAACCCAGCTATGCTCTGTATTACCAAAGCACAACTGTAACCTACTCCCCTGTACTTTATCCCACTCTCCTCTCCTCATTAAGTGTTATGCTTCTGAGTCCAGATGGCGGCGCAGTAATAAAAAATGCACCAAAATGTACTTTTATCTGGTGCAGAATCATTTGGGAATAGTTATTGATTTTCATTAAATAATGTTGAAGGTCCGGTTTAAGGAGTTTCAATACTTACCAGTGGGAAATGCATTTACTTTATCCCTTAGAAGAATGACATATGTCATGCATTTACATGTATTTGATTAACACTAAATCTATTCCCAGCATACAAACCGGTCTGGTACTCCTATTTATGTTTATTTCTCTATTGGTTACAGGGATGATCCCAAAAACCTTGGCCGGAAAAAAAAAACGAATCAAGGAGTTGGTGGCCGAGCTGCTGGCCATACAGGCGACGTTGGGGCCAACAGACGAAGAAGAGGAGGAGGATTAGTGCCCTTGGTCCTGGCTAATTTTGTAAAATAGTTTTAAAGTTGTTTTTATTGGACCTACTTTTATATTTAAAAAAAAAAAAAAAAAAAAAATTTAACATTTTAAAAAGTTTGTAAAAAAGGCAAAGCACCACAACAAAAAAAAAATTAGAATAAATAATATTTTAAGCCTTTATAAATGTGTCATTTCTAATATGCGCCCAAAAAGACATTTACACAAACACGAAAATAGATGCTTAGAAACATATACACATATGTACATTATGTGGTTTGGGTAAGTTTTAGGGTCGTCCAAATGAAGAAGGATGCAAGCGCTAAGGGGTTTGGGTAAGTTTTAGGGTCGTCAACATGAAGAAGGATGCAAGCGCTAAGGGGTTTGGGTAAGTTTTAGGGTCGTCCAAATGAAGAAGGATGCAAGCGCTAAGGGGTTTGGGTAAGTTTTAGGGTCGTCAACATGAAGAAGGATGCAAGCGCTAAGGGGTTTGGGTAAGTTTTAGGGTCGTCAACATGAAGAAGGATGCAAGCGCTAAGGGGTTTGGGTAAGTTTTAGGGTCGTCCAAATGAAGAAGGATGCAAGCGCTAAGGGGTTTGGGTAAGTTTTAGGGTCGTCAACATGAAGAAGGATGCAAGCGCTAAGGGGTTTGGGTAAGTTTTAGGGTCCGAGAAATGAAGAAGGATGCAAGCTCTAAGGGGTTTGGGTAAGTTTTAGGGTCGTCCAAATGAAGAAGGATGCAAGCGCTAAGGGGTTTGGGTAAGTTTTAGGGTCCAAGAAATGAAGAAGGATGCAAGCGCTAAGGGGTTTGGGTAAGTTTTAGGGTCGTCAACATGAAGAAGGATGCAAGCGCTAAGGGGTTTGGGTAAGTTTTAGGGTCGTCCAAATGAAGAAGGATGCAAGCGCTAAGGGGTTTGGGTAAGTTTTAGGGTCCGAGAAATGAAGAAGGATGCAAGCGCTAAAGGGTTTGGGTAAGTTTTAGGGTCGTCCAAATGAAGAAGGATGCAAGCGCTAAGGGGTTTGGGTAAGTTTTAGGGTCCAAGAAATGAAGAAGGATGCAAGCGCTAAGGGGTTTGGGTAAGTTTTATGGTTTCTAAAGGTAAGTGTTAGCCTGGCGCGAGGCAGTAGTGGTGAGATTGGTAGTGTCAGATAGGGCACACATTTGGTTTGTGGAGTGTAGCTTGGATCGCGCATGCGCAAGACCCTAGATACATACGAACGAACGAATATAAGAGGCCAAAAACCATTGAAAACCAGAGGCAAACGCAAGTAATTGGAAGAGGTGGACGATGGAAGCGGACAAAAAAACAGGCTGCCGCCGCAACAAGTGATCACATCAACGTGTTTTTTACGATTGACAACTGACTGAGGCAAGTTCAGGAGATAACATACGAACGGACGTACATTTTAGGATAGAAACGTATTTGCTTATAGAATCACTCGCAAGTTCATACGAACGCACGAGCGGACGTGAAAAATAGGATGATCGGCACCCAAATCCAAGCTGTTACATGTTTCTTTGAATCGACCCAATGGACTATGCAGAAAAAAATTGTGTAGGCCTGGCAGTAGCAAGCAAGCCCTCAAAAAAATGGCCCATTTGTAATGGGGGTAGGAGCGGAATTGGTACCGTTAAATTTTAGCTGATAAAGAAGCAATGGCTTTTTACAAGCGCTGAAAAATGTGCCCAATTTTGAGTATCACAGGGTTAAACTGTGGTTGTGTTTGCCGGGCAGTAGCAGAGGGGGGCAGGGTGGCATTAGCAGAGGCTGCAGCTGTTGAAAAATGACTAGGTTGAGGTACAGGAAACCTGTGGTGGCAGTGTAGGCCTGGCAATAGCAGAGGGTGGCAGGGTGGCAGGCTGGCAGCGGAGGCACTGTTGGTGGTAGAAGTAGTAGCAGCATTAGCAGAGGCCATGGCACAGGAAGCCTGTGGTGATTGTGTAGGCCTGGCAGTAGCAGAGGGTGGCAGGCTGGCAGCAGAGGCACTGTTGGTGGTAGTAGTAGTAGCAGCATTAGCAGAGACCATGGCATAGGAAACGTGTGGTGGTTGTGTAGGCCTGGCAGTCGCAGATGGTGGCAGGCTGGCAGCGGAGGTGCTGTTGGTGGTAGTAGTACTAGCAGCATTAGCAGAGGCCATGGCATAGGAAACGTGTGGTGGTTGTGTAGGCCTGGCAGTAGCAGAGGGTGGAAGGCTGGCAGCAGAGGCGCTGTTGGTGGTAGTAGTAGTAGCAGCATTAGCAGAGGCCAAGGCACAGGAAACCAGCGGTATTTGTGGAGGCCTGGCAGTAACAGAGAGCGGCAAGCTGGCAGTGGAGGCACTGTTGGTTGTAGTAGTAGTAGCAGCATAAGCAGACGCCATGGCACCAGAAACCAGTGGTGGTTGTGTAGGCCTGGCAGTAACAGAGGGTGGCAGGCTGGCAGCAGAGACACTGTTGATGGTAGTAGTAGCAGCATTAACATAGGCAATGACACAGGAAACCTGTGGTGATTGTGTAGGCCTGGCAGTAGCGGGCAAGCCCTCAAAAAAGTGTCCCACTTGTAATGGTAGGTAGCAGCGGTATTGGCGCTCCTTACATTTTAGCAACAGAAGTAGCAATGGCTGAACAATTTTGGGCTTCACAGGGTTAAACAGTGGTTGTGTTGGCCTGGCAGTAGCAGGCAAGCCAGCAAAAAATTGTCCCACTTGTTCATCACTTTTTCGTATCAGTATTCCCTCTAACTAGAGGCTCGATTCAGAGACACATTCGTCTGGACTTCCGTAGCTGGGTGTTTGTAATTTTTTGTTTTTTTTCGTTCATTTTTCATTCGTACGAACGAAAGCAAATCGGAACATTTGCGTTAGTTCGGGTCATTTTCCCAACTAAATCTGATATTTTTCGTTCGTTCAGATAACTTATGTTATTGCTATGGGCTTGCGTCTCATTCAGAGACGGACCACCACCCTATAAACCCGTTTCCTTTGCGAACCCCTTACGGGACCATTTTGACCTCGAGACTAGCAGCTATGGACGACTCTAGTGCATTTGAGGAGCATGAGTATCTGCAGCTCATGGGCATTGAAATTGTCCGGAGGGCTGAGACCAGATTGCACCGGTGGTGACGCATGCACATCGATGCATGACGTTGAGCTGTTCGAGCTCACCAGACTTAATTGCGCTTCCCTCCATAAGTTGTATAGTGAGCTGCAGCCATGGTTAGCCCGCACCACAAGGAAGAGGCAAGGAATTTCAGGTATGACCAAGATGTTTGGCTGCCTGCAATTTTTGGCGAACGGCTCGTTCCAGAGGCCTCTCCGTGGGGATCTCCCAGCCTACGCTGAGCCGCGCGCTATCCAAGTTTTTGGAAGGCATGGCTACCATCACTCAGAAATATATTTGTTTCCTGACGACATGGTAGCCAGGAACACGATTAAGCCGACGAGTATATCTACAGGCAAGTGCAATCTGTCCTTTTAACAATTACTTGATCTTATTGTTTTCCAAATTTTTGAGAAGTCCCTCCTTGTAAAAAATCCCTCTTTGTAAAAAGTCCCTCCTTGTAATAATTCACTCCTTGGACTAATTCCCTCCTTGTAATTATGCCCTCCTTGTAATTATGCCCTCCTTGTAAAGAGTCCCTGTGAAACAATGGAACGTATTTAGTTTTGTGTTCGAAAGGGAAACATTTTAATGTGTACCTGAATTAGACACTTCAAAGTTAATCTTTACTTTTTCAAACATACATATCCTTTTTGTTGTGTACCAAATACTAATGTACTTGGTTAGTGTTATTTGTATTGACCCACAGGTTTGGCTTTGGGTGTGATTAGTTAGTGTTTCACTAGTTAGCCTTGCCTTGATTTTTTTTTTTTATTGTTTCCCAGGAACCGCAAAATGGGTCACTCAATGAATGTCCAAGCAGTGGTGGCCCCGGACATGCGGTTCCTGAGTATGGTCGCCGGGTTTCCAGGCTCATCCCATGATGCCTACATTCTGCGAAGATCTGGGGAATTTTCCGGTGGATGGCTCCTTGGTAAGTTGACGCCAATAATGTCCTATTTTTTTTATATGTATGGCTATGAATTTAGCTTGTGTCCCATATATGAAACTATGCCTATTTGAACACCTTGTTTACATGTGAAACACAACCTTAACCATTAGATTTTTCAAACAACAAAGCCTTGCCAAATGTTGGTTCTGCATTTGCAAATTTTAATCTTTGAATTTATAGTAAATTAATCATTACTCTTCCCCACACTCGGCTGAAATTATGTTCTTGACTTTAGGATAGGGTCTACCCATCTTAGCTTAGATGCATTACATTTAATGAGTAGAGGATAAAGTGCAGGTGCCGGGTTAGAGCTATTTTTGCCTCAGACAAAGCAGCTCCGGGGTCCTGAAAAGTTAAGACATCCAAGAATGTTTAGCAGCACAGTCCTAAACCAATACCTGTTAGCAGTCTGTTAGCAGTATGCCTGATTGGCCATCATCCGCCATCTTTGATGTTTAAATTGTCCCAACATACCTTAGATGGTGTTCGGGTTTATTTTGGCCTGCGCAATCTGTATGCTCAGGGTGTTGCTCAAATGTAACATAGGCTCTTAGTCATGGGGGAGGGCTGTTTTTGGGATTCAAGTTAGGGATTAATGTGTAAATGATGGTATTCATTTTGAATTTTTTCAGGTGATTCAGGCTATCCACTGCTTCCCTGGCTGCTGACGCCCGTCCTTCGGCCCCAGAATGCAGCCGAGGAGGCATATAATAGGGCGCACAGGAAGACCAGGGCTGTGGTGGAGAGGGCGTTTGGCCTATTGAAATCCCACTTCCGATGCTTGGACCATACCGGGGGGGCACTTCAGTATGACCCCAAAAAGGTCATAGATATTATAATGGCCTGTGCAGTGTTGCATAATTTTGCTATATTGCAGCGTGTCCCCCGGTATGTGGATTTACCCCCCTCTCCACCCACCGATGACCCAGAGGAGGACTATCCGGGCCACCGAGTGTGTCTGCCCAAGCCGTGCGGTCTAATTTAATAGACACACATTTTGCTTAATTTGGTGTTCCTTTGTTTGTTTTGTCCCTTTATTGTTTGTTATTTGTGTTTTTTGACCTTTGTGTTTGTATGTTTGTATCTTACTTTTACAAACAGTAACGAATTAATTACAAACAACCTCACACCTGATTTTAGACTTTGGTTCCCAATTTGTTAGTGCAAACTTTAAGTCATCTTTATTTACCAAAAACCTAAAGGCATAAACTTAGTCAACAACAGGTTAAGTAAAAATTTTGGGTGTTTATTTGAAAAGCAAACATTGGAGTTGATGATCACTCCCATAGCTCATGAAAATACATGGTCAATCCACAAATGTAATTTTTTGCAAATCAGGCCACATAGCAATTGGCGACAGGCAGGAGATTTAAAGTAAGGCACTCCTGTCAAAAGTTTAATACAAATTTCAAAAACAAAAACATATGTGACGAGCATTGCCATGTCCAGATTTTTAAGAAAAGGCCCACAGACACACCCTGTCCTGCTTGGCCACATTTGCCACAGGCACAATCTCAGCCAGGGGTCAAGGTAGTAGTTTGCCAGGCCAGAATGTCCCCCAATCATGCCTACAAACAGGAGGAGCCAGAACCAACGTAATTCGCCACAAGCCTGCAGCGCAACAGCTTGAGTGGCAGGTTCATTGAGGCTTCACCTCCGGCATTGGCTAGTGGGCTACCTCAGCACTCTAATGAGCTATATGGGCGCAAATCCAAAGCATACAAGCAAAGCCATACCAAAAGGGTATATTGGTAGGGCTCACCCTAGTGGGGATGTAGAGCAAAGATGTGGAGCAGATACAGGCCAAATAGGCCTTAAAATGGGGGATGCCCATAAAACCAAGGTTGGGGCCCTTGGAGGGGGGTCCTCACCTGGGCCTGTGTGGCATTTAGAATCTGCAACTGTTCCAACATGTTTCTATTTGAAGTTCGGAATGCAGCCATCATGGCACTGAGATTGTTAGTTAAGGTGGCCATGTGGCTGTTGCTATTTCGAACTTCCTCAAGCATGGCACTGTAATAATTGGATAAGGTGGCCATGTGGCTGTTGTTGGACCTAAATTCAGTCAGCATGGAATTTAAGGTGTTGTTTAATGTCTCTAATTGCCCATGAAGATGCTCGTAGTTTTGCTGATTTTGGAGGCGAAATAGCCGCCTCTCATGGTGCCATGCTGACTCCATCATCGGCGCGCCCCTCCCCTGGGAAACTGGGCGACGTAGTCGACTACGCCTCCCAATTGCCCGGGTTGAGGGGCGTGCAGATGATGTGCCTCTAGGTCCACCAACAGCCACGGGTCTGCTTGGCAAATCCTCGGCAGCAGAGCTAACACTGGGGACTGTCGGCTCAGTCTCTGCATGCTGCCCACAATGGGCTGGAAGCATGCAGCCAGCTTCACTCTGCTGCTGAGGATTTGGTGTAGAAACATGTTGGGACAGTTGCAGATTCTGTCCCAAGGGGAGCTGTTCAGAAGGTCCAATGAAGGGTCCATCTTCCTCCAGCTCCTGGATTTCCTTCATCAGTGTGTGGGTCTGTTGGGACATGTAAATTAAAAAGGTTCAGTTTCGGGAATACATATGTAATTCAGCAAAAAGAAACATGGCAAGGCACATGCATAAGCAACATCACAAAAAGACGCTTACCGTATATATCGGATCCTGGGTCCGAGGCAGCACGGAAGTAGACGGCATGGTAAAACTGGCTGAGGATTCCCCACTAGCTGAGGGATGATGCTGGGCTGCATTGTGGAAAAGAAGGCATGTTAACACACAACTAGGCATTGCTGATGTGTAATAACACATAAGGTTCACTAAAACACGGGCCCATGCATGAATAGAAACTCCCCCAACGGACCAAGTTGAACTTGACTATGAATGCCATTACCTGTCAGATGTATTAGTCAACAAGTACATACACATTGGTCTCCTTAACCAAAGTAAACATGCATGTACTGGCTGTTCTGAGGCTTCACACATCCCTAAATGCCCATTATGGGACCACACTCAGCTTGCAAATAGCATTTGCTATCAGATTATGCTGGTTGCCATTCTTTCTAGATCAAAATTTCAAGCACCCCAGATCAAGTCTTTCTGAGCAAAGCACGGCTCAAACCCAAATTGGCTACAGATAAAGATGGAAGTGTTGTATGTAATTGACTCTAAATACATAACAGGCAGTCCTTTGCTAATCTCAATAGTGTTCCTCAAGACTCTCCAAACTCATGTATGGGCAAGGAAATAAGCAAATGATGAGTCCACACACATAACACACCCTGTTTAAATTGTTACCTCCACTACAAGGCACACCCTAGGGGCATGTGTTAATATATGGCTTTGAGCCTCATTTTACACGTAGCTCACATTTCACATACACACTAACATTACTAACCGGCAGGAATAGTCGGAATGTCCGTGTCCTGTTGTGCCGAGGGTCCCTCTAAGGCCACAGGATGTAGCAGGCCCAGAACCATCTCCTCAGCTTGGGTAAATTGCAGTTTAGTGGGGAATCCTCCGCCAGTTTGTAAGCTGAAAAAGATAGTTGGACACATTTAGCTAAATGTTGCCAATAAAAGACGAAGACAAATCCACAAAGTATATATGTACCTGTAATTACGCCATTTATTTTCTTTCTTCCGTGCTGCATGCTTGAGGTCCAATATTTTCCTTTGAATCTGCTCCACATCTTTGAGCTCTTCCCCCGCTTCATTGACCTGTCTGGTGAGCTCCTCCAAAATTACGGCTTTGCGCTGCTTGCTGGTAGCTTTGGATCTGCGCCCATATAGCTCATCATAATACAAGGTGAGGCCACTAGCCAATGCCAGAGTTTGGGCCTCACCAATCCTGCCACTCAACTGGCCTCTGCACAATGTGCGCCCTGTTGGTTGTGGTTATGGCTCCTCAGTGTTTGGCGGAAAATCAGGAGACATTCTGGCTGGGCTGTGTGGGTGTGAAATTACAGACTGCTGGCTGGCTGCAGATTGAACCGGACTTGGAAAGGGACTGGGGGGGCGTGGATGGGTGGCCAGGTCGCAGGTGTAAATGTGGCATATTCAGACTGCCTTGACACCTGTGCCGGTGGAGAACGTGGCCGAGGAGAGGGTGTTGTGGAGGAAGTCGTGCTTGGGGCCCTGTGCCTCTGTGGGCCCTTAGAAGACCCATGCCCCTTGAAGGTAGACGGCCGGTCCAGGGGTGACCCAGAGCTTGGGTTTCTGGGGCTGTGCCTTGCCCTCTTGGCTTATGATTTGGACACCCGTGCCGGTGGGGATGGCGACCTAGGACTTCTGGGGCTGTGCCTTGCCCTCTTGGCCGATGATTTGGACACCCATGCGGGTGAGGATGGCGACCTAGGACTTCTGGGGCTGTGCCTTGCTCTCTTTCCATTAGCCTTGTGGCCACGTGCGGGTGGTGGTGATGGCGAGGTAGAGCTGCTGGGGCTTCTTTCCCGGTGTCTCCTTTTTGTAGCCTTGCCATGGTAGCCACGTGGGTGGGGTGATGGTGACTTGGGGGGGCTGAGGCTTCGCACCCTCTTGGTCCCTTTTTCCCCTCCGTTGGGGTTTGCTTTCTGGCCTGTTGCTTCCTTTTTTCCGCTGGCTCCTTTTTTTTGGTGGTTGTGGTGGGTGCCTTTGGCTGAGCAATGCGGGTTGGCCGCAGCTTTGTTTTTGGCATCTGTGACCGAGTAGTTTGTGTTCATAGAAAAGATGAACACGTGGTTGGTGTGACACAAGCTCCCTGCTCCACGAGAAGAAAGATCATCGCCAGCCCCCAGCCCTGGGAGATGACCGACAAAACAGATGATAAAGAAAATGTACCCCTGGACCACCTTTTTGAGTGAAAGGCACTTGAAAGCTCGGGAATAGGAATTAATCAATACATCGAAACAGGAGAATGAGAGTGAGCATATAATTGGTGTGATACAAGCTCCCTGCTCCATGATAAGAAAGACCATCGCCAGATCTTAGTCCCGGGAGATGATTGATAAAATAGGTGACAACGAAGATGCACCCCTGGACTATCTTTTTAAGTGAAATGCACCTGAAATCTTGGGAACAGGAATTATACAACACATCGAAACAGGGGAGAGAAGGCAAGATAGAGAGAGAGAATATATGGCTACTGACAATATCGTGAATAGATGGACAACCCCAGAATAATATAATATAACATCATATAATATTATAACAACTACTGTCCGGATAAAAACAAGGAATGGGAGGAATACTATTAGGGGTTAAATGTGCCCCGAAATGGCAATATTGGATCAATGTCTAGGTTATCTGAGCGCATATGTGATTAGGTGGTAAATATTGTTAATATTGTAAATAATGTATATATATGTAATGGCATGGACAGTGCATTCAAGAAGGAACTATGTGACTGACAATGAGTTTAAGTGTCCATGACTAAAAGATAGAATCAAATCCATACAGCATAGTATTAATAGCCAAATTATGGATTCTATATTCTGTCAGCATGTTACAACAATATATGGAATACCTAGTAATGAATAGAGTGATCAGTAAGTCCTTAAATGTTTTAGTTTATTTGTTCAATGTTTGGTGTTATACTCATCCCCCACACCACCTGTGACCCCCGCAGCTGGAACACTGACAGCCTGTGAGACTGACAGGTTCATACGAGCTGCCGGATGTGGCTCTGGGCGGGCGCGGTGGGCATGACGTCACGGCGTGTGCGCGCCTCCTACTGCAGGGGAGAGCGCGCGCACGCCGGGCGTCTGCGCACGCGCCGGCCCTGCGTCACTTCCGGGTCCTGCGTTCCAACCCGAGGGAAGCAGGAAGTACGTGCGGCGTGGCCCCTGCGAGCTCCCTGAGGCTCGGACGGGGTGTGCGGGTGCGCGCGACCGCGCCCTCGACAGGTATGGACGCGATTGGAGACCGGGAGAATAAAAGGTGAGTGTTAGGGGCATAGCACTTACCTGATGAAGTGGTGAGGAGGTTCACCACGCAACGCGTCGTCTTAGCTGGATGGGGTCTATCACACGGTGATGTATTAATACGCCAGATTATAGCAGAGCATTAGTTCCCAGCATATCCTGTACACTTATATTGTCTTGCTTAATTCACTGTCAATAACTGTTTTTTTGCAATATCTCCCGGCATTTTGGGATGGTAATAAGCGCTTGTCAATTTAAATAATGAAACTACACTTGTCACTTTAACTGCACAGGTCACTTACTTGGTTGACAAATTGTTGTGTATATATATATGTTTTGCACCATGTTTTCTTAGACTTTTTTATTATCTCTTTTTCTTCATTATTAACTTCTTAGAGGAATATTTTTGAGGGAACTCCATGTTGATATATTATATAGATATTAACCACCTGATAGCCATCCCACCCCAAACGCTTGGGGCTTTTTAATTGTGTTTTTAGATGTATGTATTCTTTTGTATGTAGGATCTGACTAAATAAATTACCATATATTAATTCAAAAATCTTCATAGTGTGCGGCACATTTTATTTTGGGCGGTGTTGTTGGTTGTGGTATCTGGTAACCCACAAACATATTCTTTGGTAGTGTACATAAGCAGCCCGGTGCCAGCACCTACTTTGCTTACACATAGCGGTGCAGGTTTAGCTTTCTTTGCTTTTGCTATAATTTACCAGGGACCCTTTAAGGGTATCCATTGAGAACCTTGCACGCCTCTTAAGATGAATTTTGAACTAGTGGAAAATGATTGGACCAATAGACTTATGGAACTTAAAGGATCAGTATCATCTGACATAGAAGGAAATAGCAGTCATTCCCCTAACCAACAATCCCTACTGAAGGCAATTAAACATGCAAGACGCAATTATTTGCGCCTATGGTGGAATGTAAGCAGCCTAGAAATCTACAGAGAGCAAAAGCTAGTTCCGAGGGGATTACGTGTACAGATCTTCCCAGCATGGGAGGTCACGGAACAATTTAGACAAGAATGGGAGTCACACCTAACTGAGTGTTCAATGGCATTGATGGGCATGTTAATCAGAGAAGATAAAATACTGCTAGCGCAGGTTAAACAGGAACTACAAGATTTATATATACAATTAGAAACCCTAATCACCAAGGAACAGATAACAATCCTTAATGAAAGAATAACCAGGGATTTGGATAGATATGAGGCAGAAGTGAGACAGAATAAAAGGAATAAATTAGAAAGGGATCGCTTGGATGTAGCCAATGGCAAGGTGTATAGGTGGAGACACCGTGGAAACCAGCGAGGCACATACAAGAGACGTACCCCGCAAAATGCCAACCGTAATAGAATACATAGAGAGTCCCCCTCAAGAGATAATACACTATCAAGCCAGGCATCAGAGTACTCATCAGATGAACAACATTTTTTAGATTCTGGAAGCGAACACGAAGGACACGGAGGGGGAAAAACAACAAAAAGAAGGGGCAAAGGGACAGGAGATTGGGACGTCATGACTCGGGAACACAATCGTCTGAGGCCCAGGGAAGTGAAGCGCCGGAGGATCTCCCCGAATCGGAGATACCCAGCCAGAAGGGAGAACTACAAGTCATGAACCTCTCTGGTGCGCCCATTACGGACGTACAGAGGAGGGTCCTAGCCAAAGGCCTAAATTTTGCACCAACACACCGGATAAACAAATTTAATGCTATCAAGGATCTCTATCTTTATTGTAGACGGCTGTCATTGAAAAAGTATTTTCTCAATCCAGATCATGGAACATGTGACCCCAATTGGGGGGAAGCTGAGCGAGTGGCCCTGGATGACCTGATGAGTCTACTCGAAGAACAGGAGCCCAGAAAACAGACTGCACAGAACCTGAAAAAACCCTCAACATTCACCCCGCCTTGGATGAATAGCCCAGCCATACAGACGTTTTATAATATGGTGAGTCACGATATTCAAAAACTAACACCAAATCTCCATGATAGAAATCTGACCAAAGAGGAGTATGATGCTGTCGTCTCCCTACAACAGAGGGATGACATCATCATAAAAGAGGCAGACAAGGGGGGAAACATTGTTATTCTATCAAGGGAATACTATCGACAGGAGGTTCTATGGCAATTAAGAGACAAAGATACATATGAGAAATTAGAAGGGAATCCCATCAGTAGTTACAAACAAGAATTGGACCAACTCTTAAATGCAGCCCACCGGGAGGGGATCATTAATCGTACCCTCCTGGAGTTCATAGAAGTACAGTTTCCGCGTACTCCAACATTTTATGTACTGCCAAAAGTACACAAAAATCCCCTGAAACCACCAGGGAGGCCCATAATATCGGGCATAGGAAGCCTCACTGAGCATGCCTGTGAGCTTATAGATTCTACATTGCAACCACATGTACTAGCATTAGAATCCTATATACGAGACTCTACCGACATCCTAAATCAGCTCAACATGGTAGAATTACCACCAGGAACACTACTAATCACTAGTGATGTCGAATCTCTTTATACAAACATCACCAACAAAATGGCTATATATACAGCCAGATACTTTCTGGAGACTGAAGCCCTGGACAAGAGAGATTACAATGAATTTGTGTTGAAGCTGTTAGAGTTTGTTTTAACACACAATACATTTGTGTTTGATATGGCCTATTATCGCCAAAACCGTGGAGTGGCCATGGGGGCATGCTGTGCCCCATCGGTGGCGAATTTATTCCTAGGTTGGTGGGAAAGGGAAATCGTTTGGAGAGAAGATCTGAGTCAGTACCATCGGCATATAGTCGGTTGGTACCGCTTTATTGAAGATATTCTCATACTATGGCATGGATCAGAAGATCTGGGTATCCAATTTATGGAACAACTCAACAAAAACGAGTTTAACATCTTCCTCACATATACCATATCCCCACACCAGGCTACATATCTAGACTTGGACTTATATGTAGAAGAGAATGGGACCATTCGAACTACATTGCACCGTAAGGAAACAGCAACAAACAACTTGCTTTGTTTTGACAGCTTCCACCAAGACAACTTGAAAAAGGCATACCAGTGGGTCAACTCTTGAGAGCGAGAAGAAACTGCTCCCTGGATGCGGACTTCTTGAAAGAAGCCAAAGAGATGGAGGGGCGTTTTAGGAATCGGGGTTACCCAAAGAAGATTATATGTAAAGCATTCAAGCGAGCCTGGGATACCCCCAGAGAGGAACTTCTGAGCTACAAACAAAAGAAAAAAGAAGACCAACAGGTGAGATATGTAACACAATATAATAGTAATTGGAATAACCTACGATCTATCCTGAGAGCTCATTGGAATATACTTAAGACGGACCCCTATCTCACAAAATGGACAAAGAAGGGACCCCTAATGACGGCCAAACGAGCACCAAGCCTCAGAGACAAGCTATGTGGTAGCCACTATGTACGCCCTAAGAACTGGCTGGAAAAGAACCTGATAAAGGGCTCCAGTCAACCGTGTGGGCGGTGTAATATCTGTCGGCTGGTAAAACGAAAAGAGACGATACAGAGTGTCACAACGGGACAGAAGTATGGGATCAAACAGCAACTCAACTGCAGATCAGAAGGAGTAATTTACCTCCTGGAATGTAGTTGTCCGAAACAATATGTGGGGGAGACAAAAAATGCTGGAAAAATCAGGATACAGGGCCATCTCTCCAATATTAAGCTGGCTAACAGAGATAAGGAAGCTGGAAAGATTTTAACACCTGTGGCAGCTCACTTTTTGGAGAGACATGAAGGAAAACCGGAGGAGGAGGGGCGGCAACCTAAAGAGGAGGTTGGAACAGAAGGAGCTAGAATGGATTTTTAATATGGGCACCAGAGCACCGAATGGTCTGAACGAGGAATTCTCGTTCACCTCATTCCTGGGTAGGGATTAGAGCCACTACAATGGTGAAGGTCATGTTGAGTAGTGTATTGGGTGTTTATTAATCATTAACCAAAAAGTTCTTTTAAGTTTTAAGCTGAGCACATATGGGTGTAGTATGGAGAATATTAGGTTCACTAAGAAGTGTGTATTTATCTAATTTCAGATGAACACGTGGTTGGTGTGACACAAGCTCCCTGCTCCACGAGAAGAAAGATCATCGCCAGCCCCCAGCCCTGGGAGATGACCGACAAAACAGATGATAAAGAAGATGTACCCCTGGACCACCTTTTTGAGTGAAAGGCACTTGAAAGCTCGGGAATAGGAATTAATCAATACATCGAAACAGGAGAATGAGAGTGAGCATATAATTGGTGTGATACAAGCTCCCTGCTCCATGATAAGAAAGACCATCGCCAGATCTTAGTCCCGGGAGATGATTGATAAAATAGGTGACAACGAAGATGCACCCCTGGACTATCTTTTTAAGTGAAATGCACCTGAAATCTTGGGAACAGGAATTATACAACACATCGAAACAGGGGAGAGAAAGCAAGATAGAGAGAGAGAATATATGGCTACTGACAATATCGTGAATAGATGGACAACCCCAGAATAATATAATATAACATCATATAATATTATAACAACTACTGTCCGGATAAAAACAAGGAATGGGAGGAATACTATTAGGGGTTAAATGTGCCCCGAAATGGCGATATTGGATCAATGCCTAGTTTATCTGAGCGCATATGTGATTAGGTGGTAAATATTGTTAATATTGTAAATAATGTATATATATGTAATGGCATGGACAGTGCATTCAAGAAGGAACTATGTGACTGACAATGAGTTTAAGTGTCCATGACTAAAAGATAGAATCAAATCCATACAGCATAGTATTAATAGCCAAATTATGGATTCTATATTCTGTCAGCATGTTACAACAATATATGGAATACCTAGTAATGAATAGAGTGATCAGTAAGTCCTTAAATGTTTTAGTTTATTTGTTCAATGTTTGGTGTTATACTCATCCCCCACACCACCTGTGACCCCCGCAGCTGGAACACTGACAGCCTGTGAGACTGACAGGTTCATACGAGCTGCCGGATGTGCCGCTGGGCGGGCGCGGTGGGCATGACGTCACGGCATGTGCGCGCCTCCTACTGCAGGGGAGAGCGCGCGCACGCCGGGCGTCTGCTCTGCGTCACATCCGGGTCCTGCGTTCCAACCCGAGGGAAGCAGGAAGTACGTGCGGCGTGGCCCCTGCGAGCTCCCTGAGGCTCGGACGGGGCGCGCGGGTGCGTGCGACCGCGCCCTCGACAGGTATGGACGCGATTGGAGACCGGGAGAATAAAAGGTGAGTGTTAGGGGCATAGCACTTACCTGATGAAGTGGTGAGGAGGTTCACCACGCAACGCGTCGTCTTAGCTGGATGGGGTCTATCACACGGTGATGTATTAATACGGCAGATTATAGCAGAGCATTAGTTCCCAGCATATCCTGTACACTTATATTGTCTTGCTTAATTCACTGTCAATAACTGTTTTTTTGCAATATCTCCCGGCATTTTGGGATGGTAATAAGCGCTTGTCAATTTAAATAATGAAACTACACTTGTCACTTTAACTGCACAGGTCACTTACTTGGTTGACAAATTGTTGTGTATATATATGTTTTGCACCATGTTTTCTTAGACTTTTTTATTATCTCTTTTTCTTCATTATTAACTTCTTAGAGGAATATTTTTGAGGGAACTCCATGTTGATATATTATATAGATATTAACCACCTGATAGCCATCCCACCCCAAACACTTGGGGCTTTTTAATTGTGTTTTTAGATGTATGTATTCTTTTGTATGTAGGATCTGACTAAATAAATTACCATATATTAATTCAAAAATCTTCATAGTGTGCGGCACATTCTATTTTGGGCGGTGTTGTTGGTTGTGGTATCTGGTAACCCACAAACATATTCTTTGGTAGTTTGTGTTCTGGTCATTTTTCAGCACAAATACATTAACACCAAACGAAGGCTGAAATAAATATTTACAGATGAAGATTCAAATGACCGGGAAGTTTTAGGGGCTTAAAATGGAAAAAGAACCTAACCGCGAAGTGGTTTGGGTAAGTTTTAGGGGCCTAAAATGGAAGAATACCCTAACCGCGAAGTGGTTTGGGTAAGTTTTAGGGGCCTAAAATGGAAGAAGAACCTAACCGCAAAGAGGCTTGGGTAAGTTTTAGGGGCCTAAAATGGAAGAATACCCTAACCGCGAAGTGGTTTGGATAAGTTTTAGGGGCCTAAAATGGAAGAAGAACCTAACCGCAAAGAGGCTTGGGTAAGTTTTAGGGGCCTAAAATGGAAGAAGAACCTAACCGCGAAGTGGTTTGGGTAAGTTTTAGAGGCCGAAAATGGAAGAAGAACCTAACCGCAAAGTGATTTGGGTAAGTTTTAAGGGTCCAAAAAGGAAGATGGAGGATAGTGCTAAGTGGTTGGGGTGAGCTTTAAGGGTTCAAAAGGGAATATGGGGGATAGCGCTAAGTGGTTTAGCTAAACATTGTAGTAGAAGTGAGGGTGGCAAATATGTAGGCGAGCACTTTAATGAGTTAAGTTTATAGTGCGCAGGCGCTAGATCGTAAGGATTTTCGTCTGGGCGATTATTTATTGAAAAAGGGAAACAGAATCTAACGGGAAACGTAAAGGATTCGTGGGATTTTTTAAAAATGTATTTGTTTGTCTTATAAATGTAATTTGGCTTATATAATTAAAATATTACCTTTTTAATACTAATTGTGTGTGCAGCAGTAAAATCTTTGGTTGGACATTTTATAGGGAAATTGGGGCTTTCCCCTCTTTTGCTCAGTTTAGGTGTATGCAATACCAAAGTAGTGCACCACAGGAATAAGAGTAGTGGGTGCCACCTCATTTATCCCTTGGGGGTCTTTCTTGTAGTGATTTGTGGGAGGAGACGATGGGAAAAGGGCAAAAACAAAAGCCTAAGTTGTAACATGAGAAAATGAAACAGAAAAGTCACGCTGGAATATGACATCCTCATACTCGTACTCTGCCGTACGAACGGACGAAAACTTTACAGAAGGATAGCAATGCATGCATAGAATCGCTCGCACAGATCGGCACAAAAACGAAAGTCTTTTTTTGTCTCTCTAAATCGAGCCTTAGGAGCTATTTATGATTCATAAACCTTATAGTTACTTAGGTTGTGCCCTGGAGCCGAGGCATCCTCAATTCTCTGTTGGCAGGGAAATTGTTTAAACTGTAGCTTAGACTTGGTTTCGGGTCTGGCTGGAGGGGTTTAGATAACATTTCTCATGGTTGGGCTTTAGGTCGCTTGTTCTCCTGATGTGTATTTTGGGATGTTTGATGTTAGCTTGTGTTCTGGGATTTTGTTGCGCAGCTTAAACATAGTCAGTGTGCTATATACTCACAGACTCGAGTTCCACTTGTATCTTGTATTCCAGCTAAGTAAAAAAAACAAAAACAAAAAACAAATATATATATATATATATATATATATATATATATATATATATATATATCAGATTTTTGCCTTATAAGATAAGATTTGGAGGAGAAAAATTAAAAAAAAATATTCTGAATGAAACAGTATGCTAAAATACCCCCCTCCCAATCATCCTATTATAGACCCCCATATTACAGGCAGTGAGGGGTATCCCAGTTACAGACAGTTTGCAGGCATCATAATTACAGGCAGTGTGAGGCATCCCAAATACAGTCAGTTTGAGGCATCCCAAATACAGGCAGTGTGAGGCATACCAAATACAGGCAGTGTGAGGCATCCCAAATACAGGCAGTGTGGGGTATCCCAAATAAAGGCTGTGTGCAGGCATCCCAGTTACAGGCAGTGTGCAGGCATCCAAAATACAGGCAGTGTGTGGGCATCCCAATTACAGGCTGTGTGCATAACTTTACTTTTAAAGGGAGTGTGAGGCTTCCCAAATACTGCTGATGTGTGGGCAAATACAGGCAGTTTAAAGCATGCCCTCCCAAAAAACGCTTACATTCCCTGGCTCTACACAGTGTCTCCTGTTGACTTTAAGTGGACCAAAACCCAGGATTTTGACTATCATGGGTTTCGCTGTTTGCCACATGGCCCCATTGTGTGAAAACCCCAGGTCGGCCGATCTCACTCACCCTTCCTCAGTTCTACAGCACATGCGCAACCTATCGTTTGGATGCACTTGGATCTGCTCCTGTCCCTTCATTCAAGAGCTTGTCTAAGGCAAGAGCACTGGCAGATGCATCCCTTGCTAACCTTTAACAGAGAGACTCTCATAGACTCCAGAGTGGGTTGTGGTCCACTTTAAACAAATGGAGAGACAGACAGATACCCACACACATATACATTACTGCTGTCCTCCGTCTTAGTCATTGCTGCTGATCGCTGCCTCCATAGTCACCGCTCCTGTCGCTGCCTACCACTGCACGCTGCCTCCATAGCTGCTTCCATAGCTGCCTCCAAAGCCGCCTCTATAGCCGCCTTAAGTTCAAAACATGCCGGTTCCGGCCACCTGGTGAAGCGTGGCCTGTGACTCGTGCTAGCATTGGTTACAGAGGCAACAGGCACCCTCCCTAGCCAGAGGAAAATATATAGGGAGACAAGACATATGCAAAGATCTATATAAAAATATATATTTATATATACAGAGGCATTTATAGAAACATATATATATTCACATATGTTACTAATAGGGATTGGTGAACCTCCCAAAGTTCGGCTCCAAGCCCGATCCCTGAACCCGGTTCTAATTGAATTGAATGTAGGGTGGCTGTGGCGGGGGGGGGTGTGCAGCAGTGAGCATGCTTCTGTAACTCACCTCAGCCGATAATCCTCAGCCCGTAATCCTCTTCCTCTAAGCGGTGGCAGTGGCAGAGCGGCGTTTAAATGTGTCCCAAGCCGGAACTACAGAAAGATGGCTGCCGGATCCCATGAGTAAGGACACTCCTAATGCTGGCATTAGAAATGTCCACTAGTGAGAAGCCGGAGGCCATCTTTTTGCAGCCCTAACTGGGGCCAAATTTAAATGCCTTTGCTGAGGATCATGGGCTGAGGTGAGTGCACCCTTAAGTGAAGTGGGTTGATGGGTACAAACCATCATTGAAGCTCTGTACTGCACATAATCTGTTTTTAGAGATGAAGCAGTTTTAAAAGTCCTGGATAGAGATCAGTGAACTTTTCAAATGCTTGGTTCGACAAAATTTTCTGAAAATGTTTGGTTAGGTCTGTATTGTTCGGAACAAACTTTTGTCTAAAACACAAGGAAAACAATGGCTGACGGCACTAAAACTTCTTTATAACACACTCAATTCACCCAAGGCTGTATAAAAACATGTTTTAGTGGACTAATTAGCATTTCAATTGGTCATGGCTAATTAGCATACAGATCACCCATGGCCTAATTAGCAATTCAATAGCATGTGACTGTCTTTGGTGGTTTAAAGCACATAAAATGGGGAGAAGCAACATACTTCTTCTCCTGATTCCCGCTACTTCCTTATTCTGATGTTTCATCATGGTCTACTTGCCATCCTACATCACAACCACCTTCATAACTGCCAGTATGTCCATGTCTACCACCACCCCCACTGCTATGCGTCTTGGACACCGCTTCCACCTCCACCACCTCCACAACACACTCCAAAGGCATCAAATTCTCCTCATCACTAACCATAGCAACCGGGCTGCTGAGAAAAGCTGGCATCCCACTAAAGAGATGATGATGAAAGAGAAAGGCTTCTTTTACTGTGACGTGTAGCTATAGTGAAGGAAGAATCCTCTAAGATCTGGCTCAAAGTCTCCCTTCTCCTGAGATGAACAAGAGCGAGTCAGTCAGTCCAAAATGGATGCATTGTCTGAAATTACACGCCCACTAGAGGAAATGGATAACTTTGACTTGCTGATGCTGCTACTACTACTACATACATTGCTACTGCTGCTACTACTAGCAATGGTGGGCCTGGGCAAATAGATGCCACCATTTCTACGTCTGGTGCTACTTTCCCTGGGCACATGGACAGATGTGTCCTAAAATATCACTATACTATTACTCACTAATATCACTATTACAGGAAGTCTCTTTTACAAGCTTTCCTGTGGAGAAAAAGGTTTGCAGATCATGCTACACCAACTGAATATGGGTGTGGGTGAAATTCTAAAACTGAAACTGGCTTTGAAACTTGTGGAAGAGATAAATAGAGTTGTGGGTCAGATTATATCAGGCTGAGGTGAGCCCCAACAACTCACCTTAATGGACACTCCCACAATGCATGTGTGGGTTAGCCCCCGGCTTTCCTGCTGTTAGTGCCCACTGCACTTATATATATTTGCTGATGCAAGTGTGCATGGCGTAGGTAGTAGTGAATACTATGGCGCACTTGGTTAAGCTTAGCTAAGCAATTGCATGTGCCATGGGAATGGATCAGGGTGAGTATCAGGTGAACTGAGAGGTTTTGCAAAGCAGGGCATCTGAAATCCCTCCTCGGGAAGCAGACTGAAACACAAGGGGGGGGGGGGAAGGGAAACACAAGGGGGGGGAGGGTGCCACCTCATTTATCCCACAATGCATGTGTGGGTTAGCCCCCGGCTTTCCTGCTGTTAGTGCCCACTGCACTTATATATATTTGCTGATGCAAGTGTGCATGGCGTAGGTAGTAGTGGTTAAGCTTGGTTAAGCTTAGCTAAGCAATTGCATGTGCCATGGGAATGGATCAGGGTGAGTATCAGGTGAACTGAGAGGTTTTACAAAGCAGGGCATCTGAAATCCCTCCTCGGGAAGCAGACTGAAACACAAGGGGGGGGGGGGGGGAGGGAAATTACTGGCTTTTAATCTGCTTTCAATTCATTTTTTTCAAGATGTGTTTGTTTTTAATCATCTTAAACTGTTTAGATCCCAAGGAATCCTATACTAGTTCATCAGCAATGCCAGCATGCAATTCCCCACCCGACTACATGCCCCTTTTACCATCCAGGGGGTACTGGAGGAGCCAGCGCCCATTGCCATGAACCAGTATGCTCTTGGGGAGTTCCCAAGGGCACACGAGCTAGTAGATAAGGTGAAAGGCTGGCTTCTCTATCTGTTACCAACCCTGACGCCCGGAATCCTGGGCTAGTGAATTAGGTGTAGGGACATATTTTGGATATATTTTTCTTTCCAAAGTCTTTAATGGTATTCCGCATTCAATAGCAAACATTGGACTGTGTGCAGGTAAGGCCTTAGTACATACTGTATGCATAAGGATTAGACTAGCGGTGCATACACATGTGTTAAAGCAAAGGGGGCACCTGCCTTCCATCAGTGCAGTGAATTTACTATGGTGAGAGACTTTGTCATATCTTTTCATATATGGGCTGAGTTTCTTAATGGATTGAAGAACCTGACCACTGGGATTAGAATTGGGATTATACTTTTTTTAACCTTTCATTGATCAGAACATTGCACTGGGCTTAGCATAAGTTTACAATGCAAGTCAATGGGATTGCTAAATGGGTGCAAGGGACACTTAAAGAAGTTTTTTAAGGAGCATATAGGACTATGACCTTCTGTTATTGCAGTAAAGTGTGTCAAATACTTTAGGCACATAAGGAATTTTTCGCTATCCTTTAAAAATAACCTCTGGCCAGCAGCGATGTCAAGTGAGGACTTCTACAAACCTGGCAACTACTCAACTACAGGTGAAGCTCCAGGGCTAGCCCACCATTGTGTCCTCATATATCAAGCTGCACACCATTACTTCATATAATAAATCAATTTATTGATCAAATAATTCATCCAGTAATCCACATACAAAAGACACACATCAAGAATTAAAAAACATATAATTAAAACCCCAAGTGGGGAGGAACTCCAGGGCTAAATAATCTGCAGTCACTCAAATACAGTGTCAGAGCAACTCTTTAAATTTAATTGAAATAATTATAAAATTCATTGAAATCAACCAATATATAGCCACTGACGTTTGTAGGACAAGATATTAAGTGCCTGTGCAATCTAAAGTCTATAGTAGATAATAAAGTGAATACAACTCCATATTGAGTTGCAACATAAACATGTGCAAAACTACAAATTAACAACTAAAGTGCCTTCAAAAGTGCATAAAGTGCCTAAGTGCTAACATGCATTAATCTAAATAGTGCCTCTCCTTGTCTCCAGAAACGTCAGAGATACACATCAGGAATCCATTATATCAGCAATTGTCTAATGATCACAATATCACATAGCAGCCCAATTCCTCCCCACTTACCTCCTCACCCAACTTCTACAAAACTGGCAAGCTAAGAGATTGGGGCAATTGGGCCAACACTTCCCTCTTTGCTTGCTCCCCCATTGTACCCTTCATTATTTATTCGAGTTTACATACAGATATCTAAACACAGACAAAAATGGTTTTAGTGGGATCCACTACAGTTTGCATGCAAAGCAAACAGATCTGCAGAGGATGCATTTAATCTGGCAATCAAGTTCACATTAGATCATGTTCATCAACCCAAGTCATACACCAGATTGCTATTTGTGGATTTCTCATCTGCTTTTAACACCATTGATCCCCAAATTCTCAATGGGAAGCTGCTTTCTTTGGGCATCTCATTATTTGGCTGGATTATTAGCTTACTTACTGGCAGGTCCCAGAGAGTCAAACTGGGCCCCTTTATTTCCTCATATAGGATCACGAATATCGGTGCACCACAGGGATGTGTTATATCTCCCCTTCTCTTCTCACTTTACACAAAAGATCATCACGTATGCAGATGATACCACCTTGGTAGGCCTCATCAACGACTAGTCTACCTACGGGACCCAAGTCAAAACTCTGGAATCCTAATGCAGTGTAAACAACCTTATCCTGAACACCCAAAAAACAGTTGAACTCATAATTGACTTCAGGTGTTCCTACCTAACGCACCATCCCATTTCGATTGGTGATGAAGAAGTCAAAATCGTTACCAGCACAAAATTTCTTGGTACCGTGATCACGCGGGACTTGAAGTGGAGCATGCAAGCTACCGTCATCTTGAAGAAGGCCCAACAGAGGCTATACTTCCTGAGAAAATTGGTAAAATACGGTATGTCTAAAAGGATCCTAAAAACCTTTTACAATGCTGCCATAGGATCGCTTCTGACCTCCTCCTTCACTGTCTGGTACAGCGGGGCTACAGCCAAAGACAAGAATAGGCTGAAGAGGATTAACAGGACTGCCGAGCGGATCATAGGATGCCCCTTACCATCTCTAGAGGGACAATTCAAGAGCAGAATCTGCACAAAGGCTAAAAAAATAGCTATGGACTCAACGCACCCAGGGCATTCTTTCATTAGACTCTTACCCTCTGACCGCAGGTACCTGGATTTTTCAACTAGAACCTTGAGGCACAAAAATAGTTTTTTCCTTTGGCCATTAACGCAATGAATAACCTGCACTGAATAACCGGCACTGAACTTTTACCTGTCACTACTATGTTACCGTGTTACTACTATGTATTATATGTATTATAGGTATTGTATTATATGTCTATTGTTTATAGCTCTAATGGTGAATCTCCTGCCAAAAAGCATTCCTTGTATGTATCCTGTACTTACTTTTCGGTCAATAAGGTATTCAGTATATGTTTTTATATCCTTATCCCTCCCCTGTGCTACATGGGTCTTTCAGTTGGCTAAAGGGGGGTGGCCTCACAAAAATAGGAAGATGTAATTCTGTGGCTTTGATGCCACTGCCATCTTACTTACAAAAGATGCTGGTCTGGACAAGGCAAAACAGCAACATGGGGTTTTTCCGAAGGTATAGAGCTGAGCTGCACTGAGAGTAATAAAACTTGTGCTACGTAGTTTTAAAATGTGCACTGCTCCTTTTTTTCTATTGATGTATAATGTAGCATGCCAGGTAGAGTATACATTGTTACAGACTAAAAGTCAGTCAGCTTCCTGTTATACAAAGATGACTCTTACAGAGAGAACAGGGTGGTGGAAGGGTCTATGAGAAATCCCACCTAGAGTAGTTTTAAGGGTTGTGGAAAAATGGTCACAGATCAATTTGTGGTATATACTGTATGACTCAGACAGCAGTAGGGCCAGCATAATCTTGGTGGGTCACCACGGAAGGATCTGACCCCTCTTACTGCAGATGCAGAAGGGAGCCCCCTATTCACATGCCTGCATATAAGACATCACCAAGTGGGGACAGATGAAGGAAGAAGCGGCAACGCTGAGATTTTTTTTTCTACAAGATGTAGCTTCTTTTTTCTTTTTTAGCTGTTTGTGAACTGGTAAAGGGTTCAACCCCCCCCCCCATACCAGTTCACACTATGTGGTGGCCAGAGCTATTGTATCCAGCATTCAAGTGTATCATATTCTGGGGGCAATCAAGGATTGAGAGCTTCCAAATCAGATTGTCTCTGGCTCATCACTAGTCATACAGCCATTACATTTTAGGAACAAATCCAAAACCTAAATAAACAATTCATATCAAGACCAAAACCCTAATGGTTACTAAGGTATTAAATTCAAAACATATATGATAGAACTATCAAAAATAACTGTAGGTCATCTGAAACTGGAAGTGGGAGGTGCATTTGATTGCTGGATGCCTGGAACTGCATACCGGTTTTGAAATCCCATCTCTCGGGACTATTACTCACCTATTTTGTGGCTATATGTGACCATCGGAAGCCAGTGTATCTTTTGTGCAAACTCCACTGGTTGGGACAGTCAGCAATGAATCTAGGCATTCAAAATGTTTTGACTTTGCTAATGACAATTAATTAACTCTTTATCCCCAGAATAAAACAGCATAAAACAGCAGGGCTCAAAAATTGTGCCCCTCCTTTCTATTTTATTCCTTCAGGATCAAACAAGAAATGGTCTAACAGTAATTCTGCCCCTTGGTGCTCCCAGCATGAGACAAGAATGACAAGCCACTCAAGGTCTTTAAAGAGTGTGACTGCTGTTGCTCAGTGGTCTACCTTACTAAAATACAGAACAGGGATGAGGTGGCCCTCTGCTGGTGGATAACAAATAATGCAAATCTGCTTCAGAAATAATACAATAACAAATAAAACTAAATTCATCACAGCAATTAATCGAAAAATATTTTGATTAATGGCAGTATTTGGTGTCTAGGCCGCCCTAGGCACTTATTTTTGCCTATTCCCCACTTGCGGGGGGAGGTAGAGGTTCAAATGTAGACAGTGTGTGGAGGAGGTAGAGGGGACAAGGGGTTAAGAACAGTGTGTGAGGAGAGGGTGCAAGGGGCTTAAATTCAGACAGTAAGTGTGAGGGGCCAGGCTTTAAGGGGTTAATCATAGACAATGTGAGCATCAGGAAACAGTGTAAGGGGTTAAATGTTGACAGTGTGTGTGGAGGGGGAGAAGGTGCAAGGGGTAAATGCAGCGTCCTATACTTCTTACTGGCCCCCCAGGCTCCTGGCAAGAGGCAGGGAAATTAGGTACTAAAAGCTAATAAATGCTCCAGCTGCAGACTGGGTTTAACCCCTTATGCCCTGCGGCTGTTCCTCACATGGAATTATTAAGGTGCCAGTAAGGGGACTTTTTTTTACTATAGCAGTAATAGCACTTCATAGTGCTCCCCTGTAGGGGGCCACCCTAGGCACAGGCCTAAGTTTTCCTAATGGTAAATACAGCCCTAGGTGTGCTTTCGGGTGTGAACTGAAGTTTATATCTCAGTGAGTTTTTGTATTTGACAACACAAAAAAAATTATATAAAACATTTCTGTTCTAATACCTACCAAACACTCCCCTGTTATGGGGCATTATTACAGGTGAGGAACATAATTTCTCCAATGACGTGAGAGTCTGGGAACAACACCATCCAAAGGGATATGCAGAAAATAAATGCATACCCCATAAGCTACTGTTAGTTCCAAACCATCAGAAAATGATCCTTAAAGTGATACTGCAGGCAAAGGTAAGTTACACCATTGGGTCAGGCTACATATGGTGCTGTCCTAAATGGTTTTACATTTTTAAATTGAAGCAGAAATGGCCAAGATATCGAGGTTTACAGGTTCAGCCAATGACATTCTCTTTTTCATCCTGTTCCCCCAATCAGCTCAGCAGAGAGGGTCAGGATTGTTGGGCGGAGCCTCCACCACTTGCCCTGCAAAGGGGGCCTCCTCTAACCTTTGGGTTATGGTCTGGTCCAGGAGGCTTTTCACTCTTTGGTCTGATGGTGGGGGCCCCCCATGCACCTGGGCAAGCCTTTGTTTGTTTTTGCAAACCTGCAGCCAAAGCCACCACAGGGCAGGATGGAGAGTCTAGAGCAGCAAAGCCGTCATCAGCAACGATACAGTGATGGGTGCAGAGCTTTGGCCACTCACTGCACATAAGCCACCAAGCACAGCCGCTGGCTGTGCTTGGTGGCTACAAGATTTCTTGTTACAAGATTTCTTATAGAGAAAATTCTCCATCGCATCAGAGATTAATAGTCAGCAGTGTAACCTTAATGAAATGTAGTGACAATGGTTAGACCTTCAGTGTGGAGACACAAGACACACACAGCAAAGGTAAGCCTGATACAACCCGGTATTAAAACAGCTAGTAACACAGAGCTCACATGATTCATACAAACACATCCTGAGGAATAGTTAGAGGCAATGACAGGTCTGTTTCTCAGCACAGAGAAGTCAGATCAGCATAAGAAATCATTTCTTATAAAACCCCAGTCAGCAAATGAAAGCTTCCAATGTAACCATACCAAACCCACCAGCATTACAGCCATGCACTTACTAACATATCGGGTGCTTGGTCATTTCAGTAACACTGCATTGATAGGGGGTGGAGCCTGTCAGTCTATGGGGTCATGCTAAATATTTGATGCAGCCAGTGTGACTTGCAGTGTGTATTGTGGTGTGCAATGTGGTGTGCATTGTAACCTGCATCTCTGTGAGCTTTTTAGCTTTTAGACACAAAAAAAGTGCAATAAAAATGTTTTTCTCCCTTGCATTCCCCCAAATTACCTGTACCAGTGATGAGGCAATGTTACAGGGTTGGCAGATTATTCTTCCAATGAAGTATGGTTATCTGATTTTAGGTTTGGAAACAATAGAACCCTATGGGCTATGCAGAACACGTTGGGGAAACCTTAGCATAGACCATAGGGTGCTGTTATATCTAAGATTTAAAAATATATCCTTACATCAATGGAAGATAATGCGTCTAATCTGTAAAAATGTGCTCTTTCATGTACAGGGGATTTTTTGGAGGAAATGTAGGACAAAGGGCTTTATTCATGAAGGGATAGGGCCAGGTAGTGGCAATTTAGCGTCAGGTAGCGGCAGGTATCGGCAAGAGAACACCGGTCACATCACACAATTACACATTTATGAAGCCGATCCTGTTGAGCGACTGGGATAACGCCATGTAGTGTTAGATTCATCATTATTCCAGCCTCAGCGTACAGCGCCTGTGTTCAAATTTTCAGAGCGCCACAAATTATCTCTCGCTACCTGGCGCTCTCCCATACATTTCAATGGACGTTCCTCAAATCCCATTGCTCATTCCTATTTTTTTTTCATTAATACAAATGTTTAGGACATTAATCCTAAACTGTATGTATGTTTTTGAAGGTTTTTATTTTTTTTAACCAAAAATGTATTTACTTGTCTGGCATTAAAGTGTTAATGTCGCACCCCTCCAACATTGTCATTCCCGTGTCTTTCGCTTGTTTAATGTTGTTCATGTGTCTAAAAAATCACTTTAATCTCACCGTGTCTGGCGCTCTGTCCCACAGTCACAAAAATTACAGCGCCAATGCTGTTTCCTAGAAATTTTTTGTTGAATCCGGGTTAGAGCGCCGAGGTCCATTCACTATGACCAGTCGCTACCTGTCACTGCCTGGGGCGGTGTACTTTTGATACATGTGTTGTAGGCTTTTCTGTTTCTTTTTGCTGCAATGCCTAGAGTCGCTGTTCCTGAATAAGCAGCAGACAATAGATGGGCGGTTCTGAGCGTACGAGCATTAACTGCAAAACCTTATTAAAGTTACCCATTAATTTGTAGAATGTGAACACATTGTTACACCTAACATAAAAGAAGAAGCATTTGAATGTGCTCCAACCTATTACTTGTTGTTGTTTAATAAAAAACAAATACACATATCTAGATAAAGAGACATGTCTACACGTATGGGTTAGTATATATACAATCAAGTAGAATACAAAAAGTTTGGTATTTTGCCAAAAATGTATTATGACAAATAAAGACAACAAAATACCTGGCCTCATTTTAAATCAAATATTCATGGGCCCAAAACTTTATTCAGTGGGTGGCCTTTCTTGTGCGGACTCATCTGTAGGGGCCGTGTTGGGGGCCAACAGTGCAGTAAAAAAAATAGACTGCTGCTGTATTAGCTGATGTAACAACAACAAAGTTTGGTCCTGCCGATCGATGGAGCGGTTGATAGCAGTGACCAATTCTGCCAGTGGTTGATTCCTCAGTTCGCGTACCTCTTGTCTCAGGTCACGTATTTGTTGTTGGTCCACCAGCGATTGTTTTTCCAACACCGCAATGCGCTCCTGGAGTCTATCACGTGGCCGTTGATGACTGTAGGCCTCCAACATCTGGCTCCCTAAGTCATAAAGTTCAGCACTTGTGGGGACACCCCTTGTTGTTGGTTACGTAGTGGTCTATAATAAAAATGTATAGGAAAAATTACTGTCTGTGTTTGCCATATACACCTATTTAATCAACATCTTTGGTTCTCGTATCATGTACCATTTGTGCTGGCTCAGAAGGCTGACCTAATGGCACTTGGGAGGATGCCACATCCAGGGTTCCCGTCAAGGTTGCCTGCTAAGATCAAAGTATGGTGTATGTAACATGTTTTTAAATGAGTGTTTAAAAATAACTCACATTTATCACAACCTGAATCAACTGACTTATGTTACCTGAGTGTGGTCCTCCTTAAATAGTTCAGGTGTCTGACTGCCAGGAAGGGGCAAATCATCATCCGATAATGGCGGCAACCTCACATATGATAACGGGAAAAAATTTTGTTAGTTTATTACAAAGTTTATTGTCTCTCAACTTTGTCTAACCTCTAAAGATTTTAGAAATCTAACCTTGATCCTAAAGTTCATTCCACAAACCCTTAATATTTTTGAGAAGTGGATATAAAGTTAGTAATTGCAATCTATGGGAAAAATCATTGTGTGGCCACAGATCATTATCACATTATTAGACACACATACCCCGCCCCATCGAAGATGTCCAGACTCAAGCCATCACTAGAGCTTTGCCCTACAAATACATGGGTCATACAAAATGTCAATAGCCCTCATACATGTAATGATATAAAACATCCTAGGAATAATGTTTCAAATCACATGCTTACTCTCATCCCTAGCAGCCGCGCTTTGAAGGGCCCTTTCAGGACCAGCACTTCCTGTATTCGGGCCTAACGAAAGGAAACATAATTGATATTACTTTAAGCTGTCATATTAATGATTACATATTTTTATTAAAATGTTACCAACAGAAAGATCACCTGTTATTTCTGTTAACAATTGTTTTGGCAGGTAACATTTTGAACCTTTGGTTATTAATCAAAAACTACAAGACTGCTTTAAATGTGATGTGTCATGTTTTTTCCTATCAAATATTTTATGTTTACACATTGAGAAAAAACATCTATAAAGGATACAGTATGCTTTGCACTACACACCAACAGTGTCCTGTAGGCCTGCAACACAGGAAGTGGGGTCTAAAGATGAACCTGGGACTTGGCCTACAAATCAAAAACATAATATATCTAATTCCAGACCTTTATGTAATTGCTTTTAAAGCAAAATTAAGCCATACACTTACTGGCTTCCAAAGAGTATGTTGAATCATGAGGAGATGCTGATGCAATTCTGAGGGCATCTATATTAAAATATAATGAACAAGTAGACATTGTTAATGTGCGCACTATAAAGAACCATCCAGACCTATAGCAGCAAACATTCTAATCCTGGCTCTTTACCTTCCACATCAGACTGGGTTAATGTAGAGGCTGGTGGAAGGGCAGGAATCTGGGAACCATCTACATCTGACTCATGTGAGTCCTCATGTGCCACTAAGGTGAAAAAAGAGAAATGTTATAAAAACATTACATAGGTCTAATATGATACTTACCATGAGCTACTTTTAGGATCAGAATGAGGTTGCAAACAAATATGGTTAAACATGATTATTATCGATCATTAACAATGCATTTACACTGTACCTTCACCCCAACCTATGGTGTCATCCCCAGCATCCACACCCTGCAGCCGACAAAGGGGGTCTTGCACTTCAACATCTCCTCATATGGCCTGTATTTAATCTTTGGAGCCTGCTTCGTCCCACTGTCAACAAGAAGATCAGACTTCATCTTTTTCATAAGGGCCCTTTGCAAAGTGTAGAAGCGTTTTTTGCAGGCTGTGCCACTACGGGCATATTGAGCTGAGCTAGTAAGCTGCTCACCAATGGCATCCCACAATTTGCCTAAACACTGACTTTGGGAGACAAATAATAACTCCCACTTAGCCAGTGTCAGACGCACAAGAGTACTGTTATCTACCAAATTAAATTCTGGCTCCCTCTTGGCATATGCACGCTTGGGCTTGGGTGGGGCGCTACCATCAGCCTGCGCCCTTTTCCTCAAGGAAGGTCTGTGGCCACCACGTACACCACTGGTACTGGGAGCCCCAGGAGACACAGCAGTGGCAGGCAGATTTCCAGAATTTGGCTCCATCCTGTAGCTGCAAACACCACCAAACCACAAACAAACACCCCCACACACAACCCCATTTCAAATGGTGTGACAAAAACGGCTTTTTGAAATTTTAAATTTGTACCTTGGATTGGCCCATAGATGTCTGTGCAACCATATCCGCACAACGACGCTATTATTGATCCACTAGGCAGTTCCGCTACACCTGTGGTAAGCTAATTACAGACATGAAACAGCTATGAAACGCATGAGGTGGCTAAGCGGACCATACATTTGGATAAGTTATGTATAAATATAGATTACATTATTCATTATTATCTTTAAATGCTGTGGCAAAGGCTGTGGTGTTTGGTGCATGTAGCTTTGACATAGGTGCCAGGAACTGGCTTGCTGGGTTTTGTGGTGCCTATGTGGCATCAGTGCTGTTTCTTTGGGAGATTTGTTTTGGTGGCATCTGCAAATATTGTGTAGGATACAGCAAGTGTGGATTGTTTTAGGGACCTTTTGTGGATTGTGAAGCAATTTCCCTCTTGGTTGTGCCAAACTTTGAAAGCATACTTTCAGCAGGCTGATGCTTGTTTCCACTATACATCTTGTTTTGTGGTGAGCTGCATTTGTGTGGTTGCCAGAGGATTTTGATTGGTTATGTATGTGGATTGGTTGTGTGTGTGGGAAGGTTTAATTTAGATTGTGGGAGTGCATGAGCTATGGCCAGGGAGTGTTATGTGGATGTTGGGGTTATGTTTGGATATGAATGTGTTGTTGTGGCAGCGCAGAGGAAGGTCAGGAGTCAAGGGAAGAGGGTGCTGTGAGGCTTAGGGCTTCCTTTGGCATCCACCTCTCTGTATGGGATTTAAGTGACGAGCAGATCAGAAGCAGATTTCATCTGAATCGTGCAGCACTACAGTCCCTATATGATCAGATTAAGAGCAAAATCGATCCATCCACCAGACACACCCAATCCATCCCTGTCATTGTTTGCCTTTGTACCATGTTAAATATAGTGGCCCAGGGCAATTTCCTGGCAACCTCAGCCCTCCTCAGCGGGATCAGCCAGGCTACAATGAGCCATATCTTTTACAAGGTAGTCCTGGCTATTTGCGATCTTATCCCGGTATATATCAAATTTCCTGAGGATGAGGAGGAGGTTTCCAATATTAAACGTGCCTTCTACCGCATGGGAGGGATACCTAATGTGCTAGGGTGCGTGGATGGTACACATATCCCTTTCCGCCCTCACCTTGCACAGGAGCTGCATTATAGGAATTGGAAACAACTCCATTCAATGAATTTCATGGTGGTATGTGACCCAGACATGAAGCTGAGGGCCGTGAGATCTGGCTTCCCAGGCTCATATACAACTTGACCCAGGGCTAGGTCCCCTTAGGATAGCAGGGCTTGAAACTATGACCACACCTTGCACAGTTTTTTCATTAAAAACTATATAACATCTTTATTGTTGTATCACAAAGCATAAAAATTACTAGTGTAACATCACATTGCATTGCAAATGTTCATGTACTGGTACTGTTACAGCATAATCAAAACTTTGTTTGTAAATCTTTGTATCTCTCCCTCCCTTCTACTTTGGCTTTTTCAATGCCCTGTGCATATAACAGACAAATATTACCCATTAATATTAATTGATTAAATGTTTCTTATTTGTAAAATACATGTATCGAGCATACAGTACCTGGGAGAGGACTGCTATTTGTTCAATTGGTCCCCATATACTGGATTCATGGACCTGATCCTGAAGTGCCTTTATGATGGTCTACAACAGATGGGTACCCATTAGTGTTATCCTATAGGTAATACACTCTATTATTGCCATTTAACCCTTTCAGTGCCAAGCACGTAGATTCTACGTGCTTGCTTCTACTCCACTTAAGTGCCAAGCACGTAGAATCTACGTGCTTGACTTTCCCCCCTGCTAGTAAAAAATATAAAAATAAAAAACACTCACCTGACCTCTCGTTGGATCCGGCTGGGTCTCCTCTTTAATTTGGTGCCATCCGATCCCCCGTGGGGGGTCGGATGGCTCCAGGAGAGCCCCCGGAATAGCCCCCCCGTTTGGCAGCAGCAGCTGCTAACTGTAAAAAAAAAATAAAAAATAAAAATGACATTCGCGCTGCCTCCCTCCGGGTCTCCTCTTCACTGGGGGGCCTCCGATCACCCCCCCGGCCTCTTCAGCTTCAGGGGAGAGCCTGAAAGGGCTCTCCCCCTCCTCTCCCGATGGGCGCCGCCATCTTGCTGTTAAGCCCCCCTCCTCTGGCCAGCGATCACCAAGGCATCTGACAGCTGATCACCACAGGAGCTGACAATCGGGTGAGGTGAGTAAAGTAAAAAAAAACTTTTTTTTTTTTTTTTTAATAAATGACATTTTTGTGTGTGTGTGTGTGTGTGTGTGTGTGTGTGCGTGTGTTTTTTTTATGTTAACCCTTTGTGAACTGGTAAGGGGTCCATGAGACCCCTTATACCAGTTCACAAGGCTGGGGTCTGGCAAGCCACCTGCAACTAGCGAGTGGCTTGCCATTAACCCCCGCACCCCCAATTACCTGCCTTCCCAAAGCCCAGGGGGGGCCTAACCCTAACCCTTAAAATTATTATTTTTTTTTTTTTTTTTTTTTTAAGGGTGAGGGTCAGGATTAGGCTAACCCTAACCCTAACCCTTAAAAATAAAATAAAAAGACATGGGGGGTCCTCATTTTTTGCGGGGGAATTTTTATTTTTGTATATTTTTTTATTTTTACGGGTTAGGGTTAGCCTAACCCTAGCCCTTAAAATAAAAAAAAAAAATTAAAACATTTTTTTTAAGGGTGAAATTGCAAAAAATAGATTTTTTTTTATTTTTTTCACATAAAGAATACACCTAAAAAATTACAAACAAGACATTTCATGTTAAAGCCCAGACTCTGCTGAAAAAAACAATATATCATTTTCATGGGAAATCCCTGGAAATCCCTTCAAAAATCACATTTGAACATGGGGAGCGCAAAATAGTGCAAAATGGTCTGGCACCAAGCGTGACAAGGTAGGCTGGCAGCGAAAGGTATAATATGAAAGATTCCATACCTGTATTATATTGTTATTTGTGCTGAGGCGGGCAGTGGCAGCAGCGGGCAGTGTTCCAAAGTGCGCATATGTGTTGAGCTGTGTGACGTTCTCCCTCCGCATAAGGTTAGCCTGTGCCTCGCCAATAATGTGGCCAGTTGTAGAACGCACTGGATACTAACCCGCCGCCGCTCCAGCGACACTCTTTAAAACTCGTCTACGTCTAAACTGGCGCGCATTCACCTTCACTCCCCGCTTCCGCCGGAAGTGATGTCATGTGTCGCTGGTCTGATTGAATATCTATATTGGCAGCGCCATTTTCTCTGCGTTTCGCCATTTTGTGGGGGATTTTTTCATGTATTAGATCATATGTCCCTGAATGCAGCGCCACTTTATTGGCGATCCGCTGTATATTTCACTCTCACATTGGATTATTTATGCCCTGTGGCTACCAATCTTAACATGGCTCTTGATGTATATAATATTTAAAATTCCTACTTTATTTCTTATTTTTGTATTAAAGGGACATAGAAGTATATGTTGTAAATTCTATTTACTGCATTCAAAATCAACATTGTCCATCCCCAGCTGATATCAAATTGTTGGGCAATTATTTTATATACTATAGGGGCATTCTTTTAAGGACTAGATTATATTATATTATTATTATGTACTAAAAGGGCATTTACTTATAAGCCCATCTGTGAATCTAGATGGCGGCAAGATGTGTTTTTAAGCAGCGTATCATCATCTCTCCCTGAGGTTGCATCCTTTAACAATCCTCATATTATGCATATGGTAAGCTATTCATAATCGTATACATACATAATTAAGGTAAGAGGTAAATGTCAATTTACATATTGTGCTACATCATCAATGCACTCATATACAATCGAGACGGAATGCAATCATATACAGTCAACCAAAATTGCTACATTTCATTATTTTCCACCTCTCCTGTTTATTGGGGGGTCTCCCTGCATCAACTACCCAACTAGCTGTGCTATTGATCCCATTTAACTATTCGTTTAAGTGACTATTCTATTCCCCCCAAAAAGATTAGGGATAGGTATTAGAGATAGGAAGCAAAGCTTAACGTTTCATTGAGTCCGGGGTAACGGAAAGCCCCCAGCCTATAAATCCACCTTGTTTCTAACTGTAAGGTGACTTTCTCAATATTCCCTCCTGAATGGAGGGATGTATCCTGTCAAGTCCTTGGACATATAGGGAATTAGGATCTTTATTATGAAATTTTAGGAAGTGGCGGCTAATGGGGGTCTTGAGCGAGCCTGTTTTTATACGGTATTGGTGTTCATAGATTCTTTTCTTTAATGCCCGATTCGTTTTACCTACATAGAAGCATCCGCATGTACAACTCAGCAAGTAAATCACATTTACTGTATTGCAGTTGACAAAGTGCTGGATTCTATATGTATTCTTCCCCATTGTTACTGAGGATCCCATTTTCATATATTTACACATATTACAGCTCCCACAGCGATAAGTACCTTGGGTTCTACAGCATTCTCTTTTCCGATTGTGTTTATAGTGACTATGTACTAAGGTGTCCCTAAGGTTTTTACATCGTCTGTAAATGATTTTTGGAGTTTTCGGCAGAAAAGTTTGCAGATGTTGGTCATTAAGTAAAATAGACCAATTGTTCTGTAATATTTGTTGTATCTGTCTATGTGCTGTAGTGTAGGTCATTATCAAAGCTGGTCCTAAGATCTGTTAATCCTTTTTAGGTCTGTAGAGGAGTTCTTGCCTGTCCTCCAGACTTTTGGCCTTCCGGTAGGCTGATCTTAATGTTCTATCCTTGTAGCCTCTCTCCTTGAGTCTGGACTTAATCTTTATTGCTTCTAGTTCAAAGAGATCCATGGTTGCACAATTGCGTCTTCCCAGGCTCATGCCATGATTCTTATGTGCTCCAGCAATCAGTTCTGTGCCGGAAGTTTGAGAACAATGAAATGCCACCTGGATGGCTACTGGATAATTATTAATCCTAGACAGAATAACAATCGCATTATTAAATTACAACAAATAAACAGCTATATATGCCTATTTTTATTGTAGACATACTGGTATAGCTACTTTACTAACTGCTGTATCTCACTTTCTTTATTCTACAGCAAACGAGGGATATGGGCAGAAAACGTGGTTAATGACAGAAACCCACAGACATCTGCCCAAGTACGCTACAATGCAGCACATCGCAAAACACGATGCATTGTGGAAAGAACCATCGGCCTGCTGAAAGCACGCTTTCTCTGTTTGGCACGCCCAGGAGGAGAGATGTTGTACAGTCCACAAAAGGTCTCCAAAATCATCCTAGCCTGCTGTTTTCTACAACATTTGCATATGCCACCGAATCGAACCCCCGAAGAAACAACACTGGTGCCAGAAGTCCCCAACATGGCCGCAGACAGTAATGAGAATACCCAGACTGTCTTTGATCAGCGGGAAAGCATGATTTCATCATTTTTTTTGGTAAGTGAGCTATGCTGAGATATACTACAACTACAGTACAACAGGGGCCTATTTAAAATAAACACAAACTTATGTGTGTGTGGGTTCTAATTAATTAGAAAAATATGTGGGTGGGTTATTATTAATTAGAAAAATATGTGGGTGGGTTATAATTAGGAAAATTAAAAAGGGGGTGGGTTCTAATTAATTGTTAACAAATGTGGTTGATTTATAATTAATACCAACCAAATTCAGGTGTTTTATCAAAATGAATTACAATTAAAAACAAAAACTAACAACACTTTTGTCTCCATTACAGGCTCCATGAAGATTGGGACTACTTATGGCCAAAATGACCCAAAACTTTAAATATATGCTTTAATAAAAGTTACTTGTATTTGAATTTCTAACATCTTGTGACATGTGTTATTTTGCTTATGTAGTTTCACATTTCTGACAATTACAGATTGGTTTCTACACAACAGCGTAGAAACGCTCAGGCGCTGTAGTGAATAAGGTGTAACAACTCAACAGCGCCTCTAATGCAAATCTGAAACATCACATTTAACATTGGCAGCGTCATTACTACAAACAGCGTCATTACTACAAACAGCAAATAGCGACTGTGGCGTTCTGAAATAGCAATTGATAGCTGATCGGGGCAGCCACTAGCAGTCGATCATAGTGCTGCTTTACAGACGCTCATCTGTCGCTACATGCCGGTAATAATCAAAAGTATATACACAAATTCCGCACCACAATATAAGATTAAATTTAAATTTAATACCTGTGGCCGTGCAGTGATGGGAGACTATCTCTATCCTAAATTGAAATCCTAGTATTGTAATGGTGAATCCAGCAGTTCACCCAGAATAGCTCCAAACCACCGCACCTCCTCCACGGCCTCCACGGTAATCAATGAATCAACTAGATATATATCATGAATTCATAAATTATTTATTGATAATTACCCACAAGAATCACATAACAAACAATTAAAAAACATATAAGACTAGTCCGTACATTCCCAGGGGCATCCCAGTTTTACCCATACCCAACCCTATAGATATCATATTTCAGTGCTAATATTACAATCAATCCATAAAGTGCATTAGTGCTAATCTGTGCAAATATAGTATTAATAATATAAAATGTGGCAAGAGAAAAGAAAAAGAACAAACTCAAATATGAAATACAACAACCAATTTGAAAACATACACATCACCTGAGTGTATAACTCTGAGTGTCCCCCAGGAATGCCCAGGTCGAGTAGCGATCCCCCAACGCGTTTCGTGGCCCCCCCGCTCACAGGCCACTTTATCAAGGTACCTTGAAACATCAATTTAAGATATTTTCACATAAAATGTATCTATGCTATGCGCTAAAAAAAGATAAAAAAAACCCCAGAATAAAACCAAAACAACAGGAAAACAAGAAAAAATGAATTAAATCTGAAAAAGCAAGGTCCCCTGAACAGAACAATAGGCTTGATTCAGAGACACATTTGGAGTAACCCCCTGGGGATAGCCTATGGAGTACACTTGTCACGGTGTATGGCTCGAGGGTTTGGTGGCTGGTAGTCTTGACCCCAGGGTTAGTTAACCATTGCAGTTCCCGCTGTATCCTAGTCAAGGCACCCACTGAAGAAAGCAATGCCAGGGTTCGGATAAACAACGTTGCTTTTATTGCTGGAACAAGTGTCAAAGTAAATGTCCTTTCCTCTGGATGCAACCAGGGTAACTTTAGTAACTTTAAACAGGACGTTAGTGGTTACTGATGCAGAGTGAGAGAGTCTATGCTGAAGCCTTAGGGCTGTAGAGGTGCTGGGAGTAGTAATACTAGCTGGGGATGACGTTAGAAGATTTTAGAAGAGTTTACAGACCTGATCCTGTAGATCGAGATTCCCACCGCAAGGGCACAGGTAGAGACGACTTGAGTTACTTAACTTGAGAATTACTGAACATGAAGCTGCTCTCGTACACGGAGACCGCATAGAGGCGCGTGGACTACTAGCATGGGAGCTAGACTAGTTTTGGTCGCTGGCGGGTGACCCTCAAATTCCAGACGATCCGGACAGTAGGCTTCTTACGCAATAAAGTTATCCTACTGAGGTAGAACTGTCCTGTGCACATCCTTGGGTGACTGGTTACAGGTGGAGATGAGTAGGAGAATAAGGCTGGCATAGGCCTAAGCCTGAAGTAGGTTTTCTGGAGAAAGCTGGGACACACATGCAGCCAGCTCAGAGGCTGGAGCTGCTCTCCCCTCGCCCACCAGGGGCTGACTGGAGGAAACTGGCTCCCTCTGCCCTGCCATTGGTTGGCATGGTCAGGTGACAGAGGAGTCATAGACTTCACTCTGCATCAGCTTAAATGACAGTTGGAAGAACAAATAAACACTTTACAATATGTGGCATAGGCCTAACATGTAATGACAATTATGGGACCACTAGGGGCAAACTTGAGACAATACTTCCAATTGCATGGCACATGTACCTCAAACACTGTGGTGAAACTATGACAAACACTCAGCTGTGAAGAAGCTGTTGCAGCATTCAGTGCGGGCCACTACACATTCGTCTGGACTTTCGTAGCTGTCTGTATATGTTTTTGTGTGTGTTTGTCATTTTTGTTTGTTTTTTTGTTCCATTTTCCATTCGTACGTTTGTTCGCGCTAATGCGTATATGCGCTTTCGCTGAATAACACTAAATCGGATCATTTGCGTTAGTTCGGATCATTTTCCCATCAAAATCTGATATTTTGCATTCGTTCAGATAACTTATGTTGTTGGGATGTGCTTGCGTCTCATTCAGAGAGCTGATTGCCGAGGGACCACCGCCCTATAAAACCGTTTTTTTGCGATCCACTTACGGGACCATTTTGACCTCGGATACCTTGCTTTCAACATGTTTTGCGGCTTTGTGGAGGAATATGAGCACTAGGGATGAGCGAATCGATCCGGACGAACCCGGATTCGATCCGAATTTCAGGAAAAATTCGATTCGGATCGAATCCGAATTTCCCCGCGATTCGATCACTCGAAGTTTTCCTTTAACATCCATTCATTTACATTTACAGGCATTCTAAGATGGCGGACGGGACATGTCTGGACATCTATCCCGCGCCAGTGCAAGCTGGGGCAGTCACATGCAGCCTATCAGCAGCCAGCAAGCCCGGTGACGTCACACAGCGGTATTTAACGGCGGCCATCTTGCTTTTCCTCATTTCTCTATTGCATTCGTGACAGACAGAACGCTGTGTAGCTGAGGCAGTTAGACAGACAGGCAGGGACAGACAGGGACAGGCTGGAGACAGGCAGGAGACAGGCAGGAGACAGACAGGAGACAGACAGGAGACAGACAGAAAGCCAGGGAAAGGTAGGAAAAACGGAGCTGGCTGACAGGGAGATTTTTTTTTTTTCATCCAGCCTTTGTTAGCGTTTTCAGGCTGCTTATAGTAACTAACTGTGCATATATACTGAACTGATCTTAAGTCTGCTGTGAGGCATCCCATTCTGTGACTAAAGCAGCCTCTGTTTAAGACCATATAAGCATTTGCTCTTATCATATTTGAAATTAGCCTGATAAAGACACTTTTGCTGGGCAAAGCACTACTGGACCCTGCCAGGTCCATTCCTGCCCAGGGCATCCCATTCTGTGACTACAGCAGCCTCTGTTTAAGACCATATAAGCATTTGCTCTTATCATATTTGAAATTAGGCCTGATAAAGACACTTTTGCTGGTCAAAGCACTACTGTACCCTGCCAGGTCCATTCCTGCCCAGGGCATCCCATTCTGTGACTACAGCAGCCTCTGTTTAAGACCATATAAGCATTTGCTCTTATCATATTTGAAATTAGCCTGATAAAGACACTTTTGCTGGGCAAAGCACTACTGTACCCTGCCAGGTCCATTCCTGCCCAGGGCATCCCATTCTGTGACTAAAGCAGCCTCTGTTTAAGACCATATAAGCATTTGCTCTTATCATATTTGAAATTAGCCTGATAAAGACACTTTTGCTGGGCAAAGCACTACTGGACCCTGCCAGGTCGATTCCTGTTGGGGCATCCCATTCTGTGACTACAGCAGCCTCTGTTTAAGACCATATAAGCATTTGCTCTTATCATATTTGAAATTAGCCTGATAAAGACACTTTTGCTGGGCAAAGCACTACTGGACCCTGCCAGGTCCATTCCTGCCCAGGGCATCCCATTCTGTGACTTCAGCAGCCTCTGTTTAAGACCATATAAGCATTTGCTCTTATCATATTTGAAATTAGGCCTGATAAAGACACTTTTGCTGGGCAAAGCACTACTGGACCCTGCCAGGTCCATTCCTGCCCAGGGCATCCCATTCTGTGACTTCAGCAGCCTCTGTTTAAGACCATATAAGCATTTGCTCTTATCATATTTGAAATTAGGCCTGATAAAGACACTTTTGCTGGGCAAAGCACTACTGGACCCTGCCAGGTCCATTCCTGCCCAGGGCATCCCATTCTGTGACTTCAGCAGCCTCTGTTTAAGACCATATAAGCATTTGCTCTTATCATATTTGAAATTAGCCTGATAAAGACACTTTTGCTGGGCAAAGCACTACTGGACCCTGCCAGGTCCATTCCTGCCCAGGGCATCCCATTCTGTGACTAAAGCAGCCTCTGTTTAAGACCATATAAGCATTTGCTCTTATCATATTTGAAATTAGCCTGATAAAGACACTTTTGCTGGGCAAAGCACTACTGGACCCTGCCAGGTCGATTCCTGCCCAGGGCATCCCATTCTGTGACTACAGCAGCCTCTGTTTAAGACCATATAAGCATTTGCTCTTATCATATTTGAAATTAGCCTGATAAAGACACTTTTGCTGGGCAAAGCACTACTGGACCCTGCCAGGTCGATTCCTGTTGGGGCATCCCATTCTGTGACTACAGCAGCCTCTGTTTAAGACCATATAAGCATTTGCTCTTATCATATTTGAAATTAGCCTGATAAAGACACTTTTGCTGGGCAAAGCACTACTGTACCCTGCCAGGTCCATTCCTGCCCAGGGCATCCCATTCTGTGACTACAGCAGCCTCTGTTTAAGACCATATAAGAATTTGCTCTTATCATATTTGAAATTAGGCCTGATAAAGACACTTTTGCTGGGCAAAGCACTACTGTACCCTGCCAGGTCCATTCCTGCCCAGGGCATCCCATTCTGTGACTAAAGCAGCCTCTGTTTAAGACCATATAAGCATTTGCTCTTATCATATTTGAAATTAGGCCTGATAAAGACACTTTTGCTGGGCAAAGCACTACTGTACCCTGCCAGGTCCATTCCTGCCCAGGGCATCCCATTCTGTGACTAAAGCAGCCTCTGTTTAAGACCATATAAGCATTTGCTCTTATCATATTTGAAATTAGGCCTGATAAAGACACTTTTGCTGGGCAAAGCACTACTGTACCCTGCCAGGTCCATTCCTGCCCAGGGCATCCCATTCTGTGACTAAAGCAGCCTCTGTTTAAGACCATATAAGCATTTGCTCTTATCATATTTGAAATTAGGCCTGATAAAGACACTTTTGCTGGGCAAAGCACTACTGTACCCTGCCAGGTCCATTCCTGCACAGGGCATCCCATTCTGTGACTAAAGCAGCCTCTGTTTAAGACCATATAAGCATTTGCTCTTATCATATTTGAAATTAGCCTGATAAAGACACTTTTGCTGGGCAAAGCACTACTGTACCCTGCCAGGTCCATTCCTGCCCAGGGCATCCCATTCTGTGACTAAAGCAGCCTCTGTTTAAGACCATATAAGCATTTGCTCTTATCATATTTGAAATTAGGCCTGATAAAGACACTTTTGCTGGGCAAAGCACTACTGTACCCTGCCAGGTCCATTCCTGCCCAGGGCATCCCATTCTGTGACTAAAGCAGCCTCTGTTTAAGACCATATAAGCATTTGCTCTTATCATATTTGAAATTAGCCTGATAAAGACACTTTTGCTGGGCAAAGCACTACTGGACCATGCCAGGTCGATTCCTGTTGGGGCATCCCATTCTGTGACTACAGCAGCCTCTGTTTAAGACCATATAAGCATTTGCTCTTATCATATTTGAAATTAGCCTGATAAAGACACTTTTGCTGGGCAAAGCACTACTGGACCCTGCCAGGTCCATTCCTGCCCAGGGCATCCCATTCTGTGACTTCAGCAGCCTCTGTTTAAGACCATATAAGCATTTGCTCTTATCATATTTGAAATTAGGCCTGATAAAGACACTTTTGCTGGGCAAAGCACTACTGGACCCTGCCAGGTCCATTCCTGCCCAGGGCATCCCATTCTGTGACTTCAGCAGCCTCTGTTTAAGACCATATAAGCATTTGCTCTTATCATATTTGAAATTAGCCTGATAAAGACACTTTTGCTGGGCAAAGCACTACTGGACCCTGCCAGGTCCATTCCTGCCCAGGGCATCCCATTCTGTGACTAAAGCAGCCTCTGTTTAAGACCATATAAGCATTTGCTCTTATCATATTTGAAATTAGCTTGATAAAGACACTTTTGCTGGGCAAAGCACTACTGGACCCTGCCAGGTCGATTCCTGCCCAGGGCATCCCATTCTGTGACTACAGCAGCCTCTGTTTAAGACCATATAAGCATTTGCTCTTATCATATTTGAAATTAGCCTGATAAAGACACTTTTGCTGGGCAAAGCACTACTGGACCCTGCCAGGTCGATTCCTGTTGGGGCATCCCATTCTGTGACTACAGCAGCCTCTGTTTAAGACCATATAAGCATTTGCTTTTATCATATTTGAAATTAGGCCTGATAAAGACACTTTTGCTGGGCAAAGCACTACTGGACCCTGCCAGGTCCATTCCTGCCCAGGGCATCCCATTCTGTGACTACAGCAGCCTCTGTTTAAGACCATATAAGCATTTGCTCTTATCATATTTGAAATTAGCCTGATAAAGACACTTTTGCTGGGCAAAGCACTACTGGACCCTGCCAGGTCCATTCCTGCCCAGGGCATCCCATTCTGTGACTACAGCAGCCTCTGTTTAAGACCATATAAGCATTTGCTCTTATCATATTTGAAATTAGGCCTGATAAAGACACTTTTGCTGGGCAAAGCACTACTGTACCCTGCCAGGTCCATTCCTGCCCAGGGCATCCCATTCTGTGACTAAAGCAGCCTCTGTTTAAGACCATATAAGCATTTGCTCTTATCATATTTGAAATTAGCCTGATAAAGACACTTTTGCTGGGCAAAGCACTACTGGACCCTGCCAGGTCGATTCCTGTTGGGGCATCCCATTCTGTGACTACAGCAGCCTCTGTTTAAGACCATATAAGCATTTGCTGTTATCATATTTGAAATTAGGCCTGATAAAGACACTTTTGCTGGGCAAAGCACTACTGGACCCTGCCAGGTCCATTCCTGCCCAGGGCATCCCATTCTGTGACTACAGCAGCCTCTGTTTAAGACCATATAAGCATTTGCTCTTATCATATTTGAAATTAGCCTGATAAAGACACTTTTGCTGGGCAAAGCACTACTGGACCCTGCCAGGTCCATTCCTGCCCAGGGCATCCCATTCTGTGACTACAGCAGCCTCTGTTTAAGACCATATAAGCATTTGCTCTTATCATATTTGAAATTAGGCCTGATAAAGACACTTTTGCTGGGCAAAGCACTACTGTACCCTGCCAGGTCCATTCCTGCCCAGGGCATCCCATTCTGTGACTAAAGCAGCCTCTGTTTAAGACCATATAAGCATTTGCTCTTATCATATTTGAAATTAGCCTGATAAAGACACTTTTGCTGGGCAAAGCACTACTGGACCCTCCCAGTTTGATTCCTGTTGGGGCATCCCATTCTGTGACTACAGCAGCCTCTGTTTAAGACCATATAAGCATTTGCTCTTATCATATTTGAAATTAGCCTGATAAAGACACTTTTGCTGGGCAAAGCACTACTGGACCCTGCCAGGTCCATTCCTGCCCAGGGCATCCCATTCTGTGACTTCAGCAGCCTCTGTTTAAGACCATATAAGCATTTGCTCTTATCATATTTGAAATTAGGCCTGATAAAGACACTTTTGCTGGGCAAAGCACTACTGGACCCTGCCAGGTCCATTCCTGCCCAGGGCATCCCATTCTGTGACTTCAGCAGCCTCTGTTTAAGACCATATAAGCATTTGCTCTTATCATATTTGAAATTAGCCTGATAAAGACACTTTTGCTGGGCAAAGCACTACTGGACCCTGCCAGGTCCATTCCTGCCCAGGGCATCCCATTCTGTGACTAAAGCAGCCTCTGTTTAAGACCATATAAGCATTTGCTCTTATCATATTTGAAATTAGCCTGATAAAGACACTTTTGCTGGGCAAAGCACTACTGGACCCTGCCAGGTCGATTCCTGCCCAGGGCATCCCATTCTGTGACTACAGCAGCCTCTGTTTAAGACCATATAAGCATTTGCTCTTATCATATTTGAAATTAGCCTGATAAAGACACTTTTGCTGGGCAAAGCACTACTGGACCCTGCCAGGTCGATTCCTGTTGGGGCATCCCATTCTGTGACTACAGCAGCCTCTGTTTAAGACCATATAAGCATTTGCTCTTATCATATTTGAAATTAGCCTGATAAAGACACTTTTGCTGGGCAAAGCACTACTGTACCCTGCCAGGTCCATTCCTGCCCAGGGCATCCCATTCTGTGACTACAGCAGCCTCTGTTTAAGACCATATAAGCATTTGCTCTTATCATATTTGAAATTAGGCCTGATAAAGACACTTTTGCTGGGCAAAGCACTACTGTACCCTGCCAGGTCCATTCCTGCCCAGGGCATCCCATTCTGTGACTAAAGCAGCCTCTGTTTAAGACCATATAAGCATTTGCTCTTATCATATTTGAAATTAGGCCTGATAAAGACACTTTTGCTGGGCAAAGCACTACTGTACCCTGCCAGGTCCATTCCTGCCCAGGGCATCCCATTCTGTGACTAAAGCAGCCTCTGTTTAAGACCATATAAGCATTTGCTCTTATCATATTTGAAATTAGGCCTGATAAAGACACTTTTGCTGGGCAAAGCACTCCTGTACCCTGCCAGGTCCATTCCTGCCCAGGGCATCCCATTCTGTGACTAAAGCAGCCTCTGTTTAAGACCATATAAGCATTTGCTCTTATCATATTTGAAATTAGGCCTGATAAAGACACTTTTGCTGGGCAAAGCACTACTGTACCCTGCCAGGTCCATTCCTGCCCAGGGCATCCTATTCTGTGACTAAAGCAGCCTCTGTTTAAGACCATATAAGCATTTGCTCTTATCATATTTGAAATTAGGCCTGATAAAGACACTTTTGCTGGGCAAAGCACTACTGTACCCTGCCAGGTCCATTCCTGCCCAGGGCATCCCATTCTGTGACTAAAGCAGCCTCTGTTTAAGACCATATAAGCATTTGCTCTTATCATATTTGAAATTAGGCCTGATAAAGACACTTTTGCTGGGCAAAGCACTACTGTACCCTGCCAGGTCCATTCCTGCCCAGGGCATCCCATTCTGTGACTAAAGCAGCCTCTGTTTAAGACCATATAAGCATTTGCTCTTATCATATTTGAAATTAGGCCTGATAAAGACACTTTTGCTGGGCAAAGCACTACTGTACCCTGCCAGGTCCATTCCTGCCCAGGGCATCCCATTCTGTGACTAAAGCAGCCTCTGTTTAAGACCATATAAGCATTTGCTCTTATCATATTTGAAATTAGGCCTGATAAAGACACTTTTGCTGGGCAAAGCACTACTGTACCCTGCCAGGTCCATTCCTGCCCAGGGTATCCCATTCTGTGACTACAGCAGCCTCTGTTTAAGACCATATAAGCATTTGCTCTTATCATATTTGAAATTAGGCCTGATAAAGACACTTTTGCTGGGCAAAGCACTACTGTACCCTGCCAGGTCCATTCCTGCCCAGGGCATCCCATTCTGTGACTAAAGCAGCCTCTGTTTAAGACCATATAAGCATTTGCTCTTATCATATTTGAAATTAGGCCTGATAAAGACACTTTTGCTGGGCAAAGCACTACTGTACCCTGCCAGGTCCATTCCTGCCCAGGGCATCCCATTCTGTGACTAAAGCAGCCTCTGTTTAAGACGATATAAGCATTTGCTCTTATCATATTTGAAATTAGGCCTGATAAAGACACTTTTGCTGGGCAAAGCACTACTGTACCCTGCCAGGTCCATTCCTGCCCAGGGCATCCCATTCTGTGACTAAAGCAGCCTCTGTTTAAGACCATATAAGCATTTGCTCTTATCATATTTGAAATTAGGCCTGATAAAGACACTTTTGCTGGGCAAAGCACTACTGTACCCTGCCAGGTCCATTCCTGCCCAGGGCATCCCATTCTGTGACTAAAGCAGCCTCTGTTTAAGACCATATAAGCATTTGCTCTTATCATATTTGAAATTAGGCCTGATAAAGACACTTTTGCTGGGCAAAGCACTACTGTACCCTGCCAGGTCCATTCCTGCCAAGGGCATCCCATTCTGTGACTAAAGCAGCCTCTGTTTAAGACCATATAAGCATTTGCTCTTATCATATTTGAAATTAGCCTGATAAAGACACTTTTGCTGGGCAAAGCACTACTGTACCCTGCCAGGTCCATTCCTGCCCAGGGCATCCCATTCTGTGACTAAAGCAGCCTCTGTTTAAGACCATATAAGCATTTGCTCTTATCATATTTGAAATTAGGCCTGATAAAGACACTTTTGCTGGGCAAAGCACTACTGTACCCTGCCAGGTCCATTCCTGCCCAGGGCATCCCATTCTGTGACTACAGCAGCCTCTGTTTAAGACCATATAAGCATTTGCTCTTATCATATTTGAAATTAGCCTGATAAAGACACTTTTGCTGGGCAAAGCACTACTGGACCCTGCCAGGTCCATTCCTGCCCAGGGCATCCCATTCTGTGACTACAGCAGCCTCTGTTTAAGACCATATAAGCATTTGCTCTTATCATATTTGAAATTAGCCTGATAAAGACACTTTTGCTGGGCAAAGCACTACTGGACCCTGCCAGGTCCACTTCTGTTGGGGCATCCCATTCTGTGACTAAAGCAGCCTCTGTTTAAGACCATATAAGCATTTGCTCTTATTATATTTATATTATAAGCCACTTTTGCTGGGCATAGGCTTACTGCTGCCTGCCAGGTGCACTTCTGTTGAGGCATCCCATTCTGTAACATAGCATACCCTTCTTTATTTACACTAAGCAGCTCTCTTATTTACACTAAGCAGGCCTGTTGGAGGCTGAGTGTTACTGCTCACTTTTGGTGTGCATTATATTCGGTTTCATATAGACCCACCGCTGCCCGGGTTTTTTTTAAATATCACCTACTACCACGCCAGTTAGACTATGTCGGGCAGACAAGTGCCTGGAAGTGAAAAGAGGAGTGGCAGAGGCCAAGATTCCGCAGGCAGAGCTCGCAGCAGACTGGGGGCCAGTAGCAGCAGGAGTCACGCTGAGAGACCTAATCTGCCAGTATCTGCTAGCGGTCGGGTCTCCACCAGTAACGCATCTGCCGTGGTAGATTGGCTGACGCGCTCATCAACAACATCATCACAACTTACATCTGAGACCCCCAGTCTAGGGTCGGTAGGTTCCTCTGACACAACCCTGAGTTGGCATGCCCCGAGAGCAGTCCCTGTCCTCCCATTGCCTCTGTCCTACGCCGTTCCCTCCCCCAGCGACGTATCCTATGCTTTGGGTTCAGCTCCACTCTTTAGTGAGGAGGACGATCAGATACAGGAGGACAGTCAGCAGCTACTGCCCAGCCAAGAAATGGAGGTGGCTTCTTTAGCTAGGCAGACAAATAGTGATGTGGACAGTGTCGTGGGTGCTGCGAGCGTTCCAGCTCCTGCGCCAGACACTGTTGACGAATCCACGAACATCAGTGACGTACAGCCACAACTCGGTGATGATGATGATAATGACGATGAAGCCGATCGCACTTGGGAGCCGGGTGATGAAGGGGCTTCATCGTCATCATCAGGAGAAGAGGGGCGCAGGTTGCCCCGGAGTCAGCAGCTGAGGCAGCAAGGTGGTAGCAGTCAGCATGGGGGCACAATTCCAAAGGCTGGAGCCGGCCGGGGCCGGGGTAGAGCACCTGCTGTGCGGCAGTCTACCTTATCGGGAGGTAGTGGAGCAGGGGTTCCTGGAGTTGGCAACAGCAGCAGTGAATCAGTGAGGCCAGGGGGTGGGAAAAGTAGCTACTCGGCAGTGTGGCAGTTTTTCCTGAGGCATCCGCAGGAGGGTAACATGGCCACATGCAAGATATGTAGGCAAAAGGTGAAGCGTGGCCAGGGTCCAAATGTTGGCACCACGGCCCTGCGTCAACATATGATGCGTCACCATAAAACGACCTGGGAGAACCGAGGCTCCCAAGGGGTGGTCCAGTCTGCTTCCTCACCAAGTGAGCTCCCAATTTCTGCCAGCCAAGGCTCCAGCACCTCAGCCGAAGGCAGCTGTGCGTCATACCCATCCTCTGTCGCTCCTGCTCCTCCTCCTCCTCCTCCAAGTCATGCATCCCGCCAGCAATCCATCAGCGAAGCCATGTCCAAGAGACAGCAGTATGTGCCCACTCATCCTACGGCGCAGAAGCTGAATGTGCTCCTGTCCAAGTTGCTGGTGCTGCAGTCGCTCCCTTTTCAGGTGGTGGAATCTGCACCTTTCAGAGAACTGATGGCTTGTGCCGAGCCGAGGTGGAGAGTCCCAAGCCGTCATTTCTTTGCCAAGAAGGCAGTACCAGCGCTGCACACTTTTGTTGAACAGAAGGTGGGCCAGTCCTTGAGCCTGTCGGTGTGTAACAAAATACATGGCAGCGCCGACATCTGGAGCTGTAACTACGGTCAGGGGCAGTACATGTCGTTTACGGCCCACTGGGTGAATGTGGTCCCTTTGCAGCAGCAACTTGGACAGGTCACGCCGCTTCGGCCTCCGCGCTCTCTGCCCATTGGGCCTGTGACACCGTGCGACTCGGCCTCCTCATCCTCCGCCATCTCCTCACCCTCCACTGTAGGCTCAAGTCTCAGTGCCCCTCCAGTCTACCATGTGTGCAGGGCACGGAGGTGTCACGCAGTGCTTCACATGGTTTGTCTTGGTGAACGGAGTCACACAGGGGAGGAACTGCTTAAATGTATTCATCAGGAAATCCAAACATGGCTTACTCCGAGAAAACTTAAAATGGGAATCATGGTTACCGACAATGGGAAGAACATTTTGTCTGCGCTGCGCCAAGGAAGCCTGACCCATGCCCCCTGCATGGCTCACGTCTTCAATCTGGTTGTCAAGCGGTTTCTGAAGTGTTCCCCCCATCTGCAAGACATCCTAACAACTTCAAGGAAACTTTGCATGCACTTCAGCCACTCCTACACCGCCAAACACACCCTTCTTGAGCTACAGCGTCAGAATGGTATCCCCCAACATAGTCTGATTTGCGATGTTTCCACCCGTTGGAATTCCACCCTTCACATGTTGGATCGATTATATGAACAGAGAAAAGCCATCACGGATTTCCTGATGATCCAAGCAGATAGGGGGACTCCCCTGTGTAACTTCAATGTCAACCAGTGGCAGCTCATACGTGACACCTGCCGTTTGCTCAGGCCCTTTGAGGATGCCACTTTATTTGTCAGTCGGCAGGATTACGGGATGAACGACGTGATTCCACTGCTTCATGTACTACAGCACATGTTGGAAACCATGGCTGGTCAGGGCACTGGAGACATGGCGTTTACATCTTACGGCCACATGAACCCCGCTGGAGCTGAACTGGAGGAGGAGGAAGAGGAGGAGGAGGAGTTGCCCAGCGAAACACAGTTTAGGCTTGGCGAAATGGCTGGTTTATCTAGTCAGCGGACAGGAGAGGAGGAGCAGGAGCAGCCAGAGGAGCTAGAGGTTTTTGAGGAAGGCGAGACAGAGGACCCGGGCACACCGTGGCAGTATGCAGTGGAGATGGAGACAGGTAGTCCATCCGAGTCACTTGCGCAAATGGCACGAAGCATGCTCACGTGCTTGCGTAGTGACCCCAGAATTGTTTCCATCTGTCGGCGGGATGACTTCTGGCTGTCCACCTTATTGGACCCTCGCTTCCGGCACAAAATGGGGGCATTTTTTAAACCCACCGAGAGGGAGGACAAACTCAACTACTACAAAGACATTCTACGTAGGCAGTTGGCCGATGCCTATCTGCGCCATGGTCCATACTCTCGCAGGTCTGACTCGAGGGGACCTCTGCGCTCACCTTCCACTGCCATGGCCGCTGGGGGGGGTTGGCAGCAGCAGCAGCAGAAGCTCCATCAGCAGCAGCAGCCTCAGTCTTCAGTCGCTAATGAGTAGCTTTCTACACCCGCATAGTGAGGCTACTCATGAGCAGCAGGAAGACCTGGAGCAGGACCTGAACCAGCAGGTCATGTCATACTTTGACATGACCATGCCAACACACCTTGAGGATCCGCTGGACTTCTGGGCAGCCAAACTTGATTTGTGGCCGCAACTAGCAGAGTTTGCCCTGGAAAAGCTGTCCTGCCCGGCAAGTAGCGTGCCATCTGAGCGGGTGTTTAGTGCGGCGGGGGCCATAGTTACGGCGAGGAGAACTCGTCTGTCAACTAAAAATGTGGAGAGACTCACCTTTGTCAAAATGAATCAGGGATGGATCAGCCAGGATTTCCACCCACCAATGCCTGATGCATGCGACTAAATTCAGCATGGTGCCACGTTTTACACTTTCCAAATGGTGCAAAACATATTTATGTCTTTAGGCCATTTTTTGGGCTCCTGCTGCTGCTACTGTCAACTCCTGCCAACTCCAGGGTGTGATTCATCCAATTTTTGGGCTCCTGAGGCCAACTCCAGTGTATATTTGGGCTCCTGCTGCTGCTGCTGCCAACTTCTGCCAACTCCAGGGTTTGATTCGTCCAATTTTTGGGCTCCTGAAGCCAACTCCAGTGTATATTTGGGCTCCTGCTGCTGCTGCTGCCAACTTCTGCCAACTCCAGGGTGTGATTCATCCAATTTTTGGGCTCCTGAAGCCAACTCCAGTGTATATTTGGGCTCCTGCTGCTGCTGCTGTCAACTCCTGCCAACTCCAGGGTGTGATTCATCCAATTTTTGGGCTCCTGAGGCCAACTCCAGTGTATATTTGGGCTCCTGCTGCTGCTACTGTCAACTCCTGCCAACTCCAGGGTGTGATTCATCCAATTTTTGGGCTCCTGAAGCCAACTCCCGTGTATATTTGGGCTCCTGCTGCTGCTACTGTCAACTCCTGCCAACTCCAGGGTGTGATTCATCCAATTTTTGGGCTCCTGAGGCCAACTCCAGTGTATATTTGGGCTCCTGCTGCTGCTGCTGCCAACTTCTGCCAACTCCAGGGTGTGATTCATCCAATTTTTGGGCTCCTGAAGCCAACTCCAGTGTATATTTGGGCTCCTGCTGCTGCTGCTGCCAACTTCTGCCAACTCCAGGGTGTGATTCATCCAATTTTTGGGCTCCTGAAGCCAACTCCAGTGTATATTTGGGCTCCTGCTGCTGCTGCTGCCAACTCCAGGGTGTGATTCATCCAATTGTTGGGCTCCTGAAGCCAACCCCAGGGTCTCTTTAAAGTAATGTTTGGGCTCCTGCTGCTGCTGCTGCCAACTTCTGCCAACTCCAGGGTGTGATTCATCCAATTTTTGGGCTCCTGAAGCCAACTCCAGTGTATATTTGGGCTCCTGCTGCTGCTGCTGTCAACTCCTGCCAACTCCAGGGTGTGATTCATCCAATTTTTGGGCTCCTGAGGCCAACTCCAGTGTATATTTGGGCTCCTGCTGCTGCTACTGTCAACTCCTGCCAACTCCAGGGTGTGATTCATCCAATTTTTGGGCTCCTGAAGCCAACTCCAGTGTATATTTGGGCTCCTGCTGCTGCTACTGTCAACTCCTGCCAACTCCAGGGTGTGATTCATCCAATTTTTGGGCTCCTGAGGCCAACTCCAGTGTATATTTGGGCTCCTGCTGCTGCTGCTGCCAACTTCTGCCAACTCCAGGGTGTGATTCATCCAATTTTTGGGCTCCTGAAGCCAACTCCAGTGTATATTTGGGCTCCTGCTGCTGCTGCTGCCAACTTCTGCCAACTCCAGGGTGTGATTCATCCAATTTTTGGGCTCCTGAAGCCAACTCCAGTGTATATTTGGGCTCCTGCTGCTGCTGCTGCCAACTCCAGGGTGTGATTCATCCAATTGTTGGGCTCCTGAAGCCAACCCCAGGGTCTCTTTAAAGTAATGTTTGGGCTCCTGCTGCTGCTGCTGCCAACTTCTGCCAACTCCAGGGTGTGATTCATCCAATTTTTGGGCTCCTGAAGCCAACCCCAGGGTCTCTTTGAAGTAATGTTTGGGCTCCTGCTGCTGCTACTGTCAACTCCTGCCAACTCCAGGGTGTGATTCATCCAATTTTTGGGCTCCTGAAGCCAACTCCAGTGTATATTTGGGCTCCTGCTGCTGCTGCTGTCAACTCCTGCCAACTCCAGGGTGTGATTCATCCAATTTTTGGGCTCCTGAGGCCAACTCCAGTGTATATTTGGGCTCCTGCTGCTGCTGCTGCCAACTTCTGCCAACTCCAGGGTGTGATTCATCCAATTTTTGGGCTCCTGAAGCCAACCCCAGGGTCTCTTTGAAGTAATGTTTGGGCTCCTGCTGCTGCTACTGTCAACTCCTGCCAACTCCAGGGTGTGATTCATCCAATTTTTGGGCTACTGAAGCCAACTCCAGTGTATATTTGGGCTCCTGCTGCTGCTACTGTCAACTCCTGCCAACTCCAGGGTGTGATTCATCCAATTTTTGGGCTCCTGAGGCCAACTCCAGTGTATATTTGGGCTCCTGCTGCTGCTGCTGCCAACTTCTGCCAACTCCAGGGTGTGATTCATCCAATTTTTGGGCTCCTGAAGCCAACTCCAGTGTATATTTGGGCTCCTGCTGCTGCTGCTGTCAACTCCTGCCAACTCCAGGGTGTGATTCATCCAATTTTTGGGCTCCTGAGGCCAACTCCAGTGTATATTTGGGCTCCTGCTGCTGCTACTGTCAACTCCTGCCAACTCCAGGGTGTGATTCATCCAATTTTTGGGCTCCTGAAGCCAACTCCAGTGTATATTTGGGCTCCTGCTGCTGCTACTGTCAACTCCTGCCAACTCCAGGGTGTGATTCATCCAATTTTTGGGCTCCTGAGGCCAACTCCAGTGTATATTTGGGCTCCTGCTGCTGCTGCTGCCAACTTCTGCCAACTCCAGGGTGTGATTCATCCAATTTTTGGGCTCCTGAAGCCAACTCCAGTGTATATTTGGGCTCCTGCTGCTGCTGCTGCCAACTTCTGCCAACTCCAGGGTGTGATTCATCCAATTTTTGGGCTCCTGAAGCCAACTCCAGTGTATATTTGGGCTCCTGCTGCTGCTACTGTCAACTCCTGCCAACTCCAGGGTGTGATTCATCCAATTTTTGGGCTCCTGAGGCCAACTCCAGTGTATATTTGGGCTCCTTCTGCCCCTCATAGTGATGCCACTTCAACTCTCTGCAATTGTGCCGCTCTGCGATTCTATTAGCGATGCCTCTGATCTGCATGTGATATTTCTTCAAAGTATTATTTAACTAACCCAGCACGCATCATGTGCGTGTTACAGCAAGGCAGAATGGTTTACAACCCTATTGAGGCTCTAGGAGGCTCAGAAATAGCCGTTTTTAATAGCGATTCGTCGCGAATTTATTCGGGTCGAAACGATTTTTGTCGGAAAATTCGGCGAATCAGTCGAATCGAATTTTTCAAAAGTTCGCTCATCTCTAATGAGCACCTTCAGCTAATGGGCATTGCATGTATCAGCAGAGCCGAGGTCAGATTGCACCGGCGACGCATGCATATCGATGGCATGCATGACGTTGAGCTGTTCGAGCTGACCAGACTTAATCGCGCTTCTCTCCATAAGTTGTATAGTGAGCTGCGGCCATGGTTAGCCCGCACCACGAGGAAGGGGCAAGCAATTTCAGGTATGACCAAGATGCTTGGCTGCCTGCAATTTTTGGCAAATGGCTCGTTCGAGAGACTGGGGGCCCTCTCCGTGGGGATCTCCCAGCCTACGCTGAGCCGCGCGCTATCCAAGTTTTTGGAAGGCGTGGCTACCATTAGTCAGAAATATATTTTATTTCTGGACGACATGGTAGCCTGGAACGCGCTTAAGTTGGCTTTTTATAATATCGCCGACATGCCCAACGTCATGGGTGCAATTGATTTCACCCACGTTGCATTGGTCCCTCCTGCAGCCGACGAGTACAAACTGTATTGTAACTATCTATTAATCCCTCCTTGTAAATTGTCTGTGAAACAGCTTACAGTGTATAGCTTAATACCTCCTTGTAAATTGTCCCTGTGAAACAGCTTACAGTGTATAGCTTAATCCCTCCTTGCAAATTGTCCCCGTGAAACAGCTTACAGTGCATAGCTTAATCCCTCCTTGTAAATTGTCCCTGTGAAACAGCTTACAGTGTATAGATTAATCCCTCCTTGTAAATTGTCCCTGTGAATCAGCTTACAGTGTATATCTTAATCCCTCCTTGTAAATTGTCCCTGAGAAACAGCTTACAGTGTATAGCTTAATCCCCCCTTGTAAATTTTCCCTGTGAAACAGCTTACAGTGTATAGCTTAATTCCTCCTTGCAAATTGTCCCGTGAAACAGCTTACAGTGCATAGCTTAATCCCTCCTTGTAAATTGTCCCTGTGAAACAGCTTACAGTGTATAGATTAATCCCTCCTTGTAAATTGTCCCTGTGAAACAGCTTACAGTGTATAGCTTAATCCCTCCTTGAAAATTGTCCCTGTGACCCATTTGACCGTCTATAGCTTCATCAATGTTTTTAATGTCGGCCTTAGGCAAACATTTTCATGTGGACCTTAATTAGTCATTCGAATGTTAATCTTTATTTTATCCAACATACATATCCTTTTTTTTAAAAAAAACTACTTATGTACTTAGTGTTATTTGTATTTGCCAACATGTTTTTGGGAGGGTGTTAGGAGTTAGTGTTTGAGTAGTTTACCTTGCCTTGCTAATTTTTTTTATTTTTTATTTTTTCCCAGGAACCGCAAAATGGGCCACTCACTGAATGTCCAAGCAGTGGTGGTCTCGGACATGCGGTTCCTTAGCGTCCTCGCCGGGTTTCCAGGCTCACCCAGTACATACACATTGGTCACCTTAAATAGTCCAAACATGCATGTACTGCATGTTATGAGGCTTAACACATCCCTAAATGTCCATTAGGGGCCCACACTCAGCTTGCAAATAGCATTTGTCTTCAGAGTATGCTGGTGGGCATTCTTCCTATGTAGACCTTTCCCTGACCCCAGATCAAGTATTTTAGACCAAAGCACAGCTAAAACCCAAGTAGTATAAATACAAAGAAGGAAGTGTTGTATATGATTGACTAGATTCACATAACAGGCAGTGCTTTGCTAATATAAAGACTTTAATAGTGACCATAAATACTGTCCAAGGTCGTGTATGGGCTGCCAAAATTTAAAATTAACATTCCGCAGACATTAGACACCCAGCAAAAACTGTAACCTCCCCTCCAAGCCACTCCTTAGGGGCACGTGTTCATATATGCCTGTGAGCCTCATTTCACATGTTTAAAACATTTTATATACACACTAACATTACTAACCTGCAGAAATGATAGGGATGTCCGTGTCCCATCTGCCAGAGAGGCCCTCTAATGCCACGGGATGTATCAACGTCAGCACCATCTACTCAGCTCGTGTAAACTGGAATTTTGTTGGGAAGCCTCCGCCAGTTTGTAAGCTGAAAAATAGAGGTTAGCAAATTTAGGGCAGTGTGGTCAATACAGCAAGCAGACAAATGCACAACTCAAATATGTACCTGTAATTGCGCTGTTTATTCTGTTTCTTCCATGCTGCATACTTCAGGTCAGATATTTTGCGCTGTATCTGCGCCACATCTTTAAGCTCCTCCCCCGCTGCATTGACCTGTCTGGTGAGCTCCTCCAAGATTTCTGTCTTTCTCATTTTGCTTGTAGATTTTGATTTTCGCCCATATAGCTAGTCATAATGGAGTGTGAGCCCACTTGCCAATGCAAGAGTTTGGGCATCACCAAACCTCACTCAACTGTCCTTGCCGCAATGTTCGGCCTATTGCTTGCTGTTCTGGCTCATCTCTGTATGTAGGCAAATCGGGGGACATTCTGGGCTGGCTCTGTTGTGTTGAAATGTGCGACACATGGCTTGAGAACTAATGGACTGAACTTGCAATCAGACTGGGGGTCCTTGCCTGGGTGGCCACCAAAGTGGCAAATGTAGCCGAGGAGGAGAGGGTGTGCTTGGGGATGTGGGGCTTCTGGCCCTGTGCCTTTTTTGCCCTTGCCACTTGTGGTTCGATGCCCATGGGAGGTACTGGCTCAGAAAGGCAGTGCTGGCTGGGCTGGGGCTTCTGGGCCTGTGGCTCTTGGTGGCCTTGCCACTAGTGGTTCCATGCCCATGGGAGCTTTTACCTTGTGGAGCTGGAGAGGCAGTGCTAGCTGGGCTGGGGCTTCTGCCACTCTGGCTCTTACTGGCCTTGCTAGTGGAGCATGGTTTATGAAGGGATGTGCTAGCCCGGGGAGGAGGGGAGGGTGTTCTTTGGGGGCTGGGGTTTCTTACCCACTGCTTCTTAGTATTCTTTCTTGCCGGCATACCTGCCTGCTTTGTTGTTGTTGGCTTCTTCTTAGCTGCTCCCTCCTTGGCTTTGGTGGTTGGTTTGGGTTTTGCGGCCTTGGTGGGCAATGTCGCCTTGGGTTGGCCACTGTGGCTGCGTGTTTCCCGCACCTTGGGAGTAGGTAGTTGTGACTGAGTGGTTGGACGTGAGGAAGAAGGCTCCTTTTGCTGGTGGCCTCCTTTGCTGGTGTGGCCTTACCGAGGGCTTTTTTAGCTGGCATGTTGAAAATCTCAAAGAGAATGAGCTGTGTGTCCAGGACCCTTTAAATACTAATGCCTGGGTATGACACTTACGCGTTCGCGTACGCGTGCGTATGGCCATACGTCCGGCCGTGCGGAACCCTGATACCGCTGGAGAATTACTTATCTGCTGCGGACAAGAAGAAAGATGGCACCCACAATCTTCACCCGCCAACAACAAGAGCTGATTATGCTCGTAAGTGTATTGTAAGGACTTTGATTTGCCATCCAAGTCACTTGCATCTAGAAGGAAAGTTTGAGGCTAGAAATGTGTCTGGGAATGTCATTTAGTCAACTGATCGATTTGTGACACATATTTGTATGCAGTTTTAGCTAACAACTATTTATATTTTGTGTTTTGGGCAGGTACGACTACCTGCCCAACTCGTTTGAGAAGAGGAACGTCGCCCTGGAGATCATTTCCTGGATCCAGCAGGAGATGGACACCACCTTCACACATATGCAGATCCTGCAGCATTGGTCGGACCTGAAGCAACTACACATGCCCCGGGTGCGGCGATTTTTCAGGCTCCATTTCCCAAGTAAGTACATAGTGATTGCATGCTAGATATAAATAATACAGAAGGTAGGCCTTTATTTATAAATGCTTTGCTTTTCTAGTGTTGGAAATGGAATACTGAATCTGA